>JAPDFF010000005.1:0-732944 GCA_027569505.1 Chloridium humicola
CCCCCCTTTACACGCACATCCGGGCATACGCTTTGCGCGCATTTGTGGGGGGGGCTGGGTTTTTTTTTTAATCCCACTTTGTTTGTCATTGAATTGGTTTTTTACCGCCTTTTTTTTTGCCCCATTAAAACCCCCCCCCCCCCCCCCCCCAAAAAAAAAAAAACGGGCAGTGCCCAAGAAAACGGACGGCCGGGTCTTGAACAACTCCAGCCCAACGTGTCGAGACATGCGCTTGATCCAACAAATACGCATGACAACACCGGTCTATGGTATCCAAAAATGAACCTAAGAGTTGTCCTGTATCGTCGCCGGTGGGAGTTGGTCGATCAGCGCTTATTGAAGTTGAGGAAGCGGCTCTGCAAGTTCTGTCAGTAAACAATAAATCTCTCCATTCTGGCAGGGGGCAACCTACAGCAACAAACAAGATAATTAAGTTACTCCCAATAAACGCAATAAAAATCCCCGCATCCCTCCACCGATGATCAAAGCTCAGCCCCAACGGACCATAGAACTCATCGCCCACCTTAAACGCACAATACTGACACGCCTGGGTAGCGCTATCCACCAAATACCCCGGCCCGCCCCTCTCAAAAAACGGCTCCATGTACTCCCCACACGTCATATTCGGCGGCGCCTGGAACGCATTCAGCTCCGGACCCGCGCACTCAACCGGCAGGTCATGCAGCGCCGTGACCACCATGCCGCTGATCAGGCGCGTGAAGGGGTTGAGCTCGTACAGCCAGGTGCGGTAGCCGGCGGGCATTTGGGGCGCCGGGATGGTGACGCCGCAGAAGAGCGAGAAGGTGACCATGATGAAGGGGTCGAATTGGGAGGAGATGAACAGCGAGGGGGTGAGGGCTGAGAGGGCCTGGCCCATGGTGACGGAGAAGATCTCGGTGACGAGGACGATCAGGAATTGGTAGCCTGCTCGTGAGGCTTCGGTCTGCAGGCCGGGGATGTAGTAGAGTGGGAGGAAGAAGGAGACCGCGCAGAGGATGCTGTAGGGCATTTCTGCGACGACGAGGGAGGTGGTGAAGACGAAGGAGCTGTACATCTTGGAGGATTGTTCGCGGAAGAAGAGGGCGCGCTTGACGTGGTACATGACCTCGATCTGGGAGATGATGAGAGCCGGCAGGACTGTCACCTGGAACATGACGAAGACCGTGTACTGGAGCGACTGCCGCGAGTTGTCGAGGTTGAGGAAGGTGAGACCGGTGAGCAGCGCGATGACAAAGTGATTGAACAGGCGGGTGAAGAGGTAGTTCGGTGTCCGCCAGTGGGCGAGGTTGGCGCGGTGAACCACGACCTTGACCTGGTGCCAGAGGGGTGAGGCGTATTCCTTCTCGAGCTCAGGGTTCCGTTGGGCCCCGGCCGCCTTGCGCTCTTCCTTCATCTGAGAGATAGCGTCCTTGACGTTGGCAAGCTCAGGGCTGTCGGCCCAGATGTCGGCCCAATCTCTGTTGCCAATGCGCGGAGAGCTGCCGGCACCGATTGCCTCGAGCATGAACTCGGCAACGTTGTCAGTGTCCTTGGCGACCGCACCGTGACGCTTCAGATAGTCCCTGAGAATGCAGGCGTCCTTGCCGATATCGCCAAAGTACACGCATCGGCCACCGGACTTGAGCAACAACAGCCGGTCGAAGTTCTCAAACAAAGCGGCATTGGGCTGGTGAATGGTGCAGAGAATGGCCTGGCCGGCGGCGGCGAGTTTCTTCAGAAAACGAACAATGTTGAAGGCGCTCTGGCTGTCAAGGCCGGACGTCGGCTCATCGAGGAAGAGGAGCAGCTCGGGCTTGGCCGCCAACTCAACACCAATCGTGACACGCTTCCGCTGCTCAACCGTCAGACCAGCTTCGGGTGAACCAATGATGGCGTCGGCAAAGGTCTCCATTTCCAGGAGAGCAATGATCTCCTCGACGTAGCGGTACTTCTCCTCGCGGGGGGTCTCGAAGGGCTGGCGCAAGTCAGCCGAGAAACGGAGGGCCTCGCGGATCGTCTGCGTGGGGTCGTGGACATCAAGCTGCTCGGCGTAAGAGGTACCACGTTGGAACTCCTTGCCCGGCTTGACGCCGTCGACCAAGATGTCGCCCGTGATCACACCGATGTTCTTGCGAGCGGCGAGCACATCCAAAAGCGTTGTCTTGCCTGCTCCGGACGCACCCATGAGCGCGGTGAGCTGGCCAGGCTTGACGTAGCCAAAGACGTGATCGAGCAAGCGGCGCGTGCCCCCGGGAACAGGGACCTCGTAGCAGAGATCCTCCCAGGTGAGGATACTCTCAGACTTGATGTTGAGCTCTGAAGAATCGGACTCCTCCGCACGGTTCTTGCGCTTCTCCTCCCGCTTCCGCTGCAGGTCTTCGTTCAGCTTCTCCCGCTCAGCGTTCGGCTTCTGGAACACCTTGGCTTGGTTGCCGCCCATGCCGTGGCGGACATACTCGCCAGCGACGATGTTCATGGCCAGGAAGAAGGCGATGAGGGCCGCGACGATGCCCCAGTCGCGCCACAGCTGGCCGGGCGCGTATGAAAAGCCCTTTTCGATATAGTCGCTGCCCGGGATCTCGAGGGTGCCGGGGCTCGATCCGGCAAGTGTGCAGACTTGGTGCTGGATATCGGTGTACTCGGGGCCCGCGGGGATCAGAGACTCGGCCGTGCATGTGAGAGTGGACCGGGAGAACTCGTTTTCCATCAGGGCGCTGAACGAGAGACCGACGACGTTGATGTAGTAGATCCAGCGCAGCCAAACCTGCTCGGATTGGTACTCTGTCAATGATGTTAGCAACTGTGCTTGTTCAAGTAGGAAGGAGATGGGGAGGAAGACAGGGAGGAAGACGGGTTCTCAGGGGCACTTACGAATGAGATAGCCGGTAGTCGTAATCATCAGCGTGATGCCAACCGTCGCAAACTTGACCGCGTAGTCAAAGTCAGGCGAAATGCAGCCAAGGATGCGGAAGAACAGCGTCATGGACATGTTGGCCGAAAGCAGCAGGAGATAGAAGGTGAAAAAGGCACCAGCGTCCCGAGCCAGGTTCGTCATGAAGTAGACGATGAGCGAAAACACCATGATCTGCGTGGCGGAGAAGATCTGATCAACGAAGATCTGGGCGAGCCACAGCGCGGACGGCCTATGGAAGGCGTAGGCACGGTGTTTGTTAACCACGGCGCGCCCGAGCATGGTGCCGGCGAGTTCGGAGAAGGCGCTGAAGACGTTGTGGAGTAGAGAGATGAACAGGAGACCGCCCTTGCTGAAGGCGTTGGCTGACGTGTGGCCGAGGTTCAGGTAGAGCGTGCCGAGGACAATGGCGATGATGATGTTGCGGAGCCAGGAGAGGATCAGGGCCAGGATGTCCTGCCGCTTGAGGAGAAACTGACGCTTCATGAGAGCCCACACCTGTTGGTGGAAGGCGACCGAGTAAGCCGACTTCTTGGAGGCGCCGCGGCGCTTCTGGTCGCGGATGGCAACGCGGAAGTCCTCGTACTTGTCGGTGTCCTCGCTGAGCTTCTGCTTGTAAAGTGTCATCTCCTCGTCCAGGCCCTTGGCGAACTTGGACTCCCGGAAGGCCGCCTCCAGGGTGGCGGGACTGTGCGGGGCGTTATCGGCCGACCTCCCCGCCTGGTACTTCCGCTCATAGGAATCGGTGCACCCGGTAACGTAATCGGGTGTCGTCTGTCTCGGGCGGGGAAGGAAGCCAAGACCCTCGAAGTACGCTCTGGCCTCGGAGGTAGGCCCGTAGTACACCTGCCTGCCCTCGTCGATGACCATGACCTTGTCGAACAGGTTGTAGATGTTCTCGGAGGCCTGGTACAGCGAGACAAAAGTGCTCGTCTTGTAGAGGTCCGTCTGAACCCGGAGGGACTTAGCGAAGTCGAGAGCGGTGGAAGCGTCGAGGCCACGGGTGCTGTTGTCCCAAGAGAGAACACAGGCATTGGTAACTAGCATCTCGGCGATCGAGACACGCTTCCGCTCACCACCGGATACGCCGCGGACGAATGAGTTACCAACAATTGTCTTTGCTGTATGTTCGATGTTGAACATTCGTAACAGCGTGGTGATAACCTTGTCCTTAAACTGCTGCTTGTTGATGCCAGCCGGAAGTTTTCCGGGTATCTTGACATCCAAGGCAAAACCCAGGGTTTGCTCAACGGTCAGGGTTGGGTGGTGAACATCGTCTTCCTCGTTGTAGACCGCCTCGCCACGGTACTGAACAAATTCCTTCTCGTTAAAGGGGCCGTAGAGCACTTCGCCGGTGACCCCAGTGTATCCATAGCGCTGGTTTGCGATTGTCTTGAGGAAGGTCGTGCAGCCAGACCCCGGCTTGCCCAACACCAGGACCATCTCGCCGGCCTTGCAGACGCCCTTGAAGTTGTCCAGGAGGGTAGCCTCAACTCCCTTCTTGCCAAAACCGAGCATACGTGCGATGGGGGTGATGACGTCGAAGAAGTCGATGAAGGCGTCAGGGAAGGTCTTGACATAGTTGGTCTGTCCGCCCAGGCCCTTGACGGTCAAGCCATCCCAGTAAACGCCAATGTGCTTCGGCCGAATGCCGGCCTCCCTCTCGGCCTCCAAGTCACCGCGCAAGACAGCCTCGAGGTCGAACTGCTCGAACATCTCCTCGGGCAAGCCGCCTTCGACTTGACCCTTCTCGTTGTCCCCGTGGTGGCTTCTGGTGCGGCTGGCGCGGGACATGTGGGACAGCTCGCGTTGGAGGTCGGCGAAGTCCGCCTCGGCCTGTTGGACCGAGATGCCGACCGCTTTTGTCATTCCATTGGGGTTGTTGCGTTGTGCTTCCTCACGGAGATCCTCGGCGTTACGAGTGGTTGACGAGGTGGAGGGCCGGGACTGGGACGAGCTGGTATTCTGCCTGGTCGTCGGCTCAATGCCCTCCTTCTCGATGGTTGAATCCGCCATGGTGGTTTCGAGCTCGGCGTGAAAGGGGCTGAACAGGGTGCAGTTCGTGGAGCTGGGACTCGGCCACTCTTCCCCTGACTGAGGAGAGGTAAACAAAGGATATATCAAGATGAAGAGAAAGGCAAGAGACTTGTCAAAAAACCAAAAAAAGGCAAAGAGAGACAGCGCCGTTGGAGAGTGGATGAAGAGAAAGCCTCTTCTCCAAGGTCTCCGCGCGTGTTGGGGTTGCGGGGTGCGATTCTGGGAGGAAGGGGTCAGAAACTCCAAAAGGGGCGGCCCAACACCACCTTTGTATGGGCAACAAGGAGGGATGGGTCCTGAAAAATAAAAGAGGATGGGCTTGGCAGGCAACCCAGCGATTCCCACGGCCCAAGATCCGACTGCGCTAGGAAGAATGAATCATAGGGACCTGCTGCATTCACATCAGGGCGGGCCCACCAAGATGGGGCACAGGATCTCGGGGTTCGAGAATCAGGTTGTGATGTGTAATCCAGAAGGGGTGCCGGGGAGCTTTCGGATATAACGTAAACACGACCTCAGCGCCTGATGGGATTTGTCCATTGTTCAGATTCCTGCACTTTCGGATGCCCGAGTCTGGCAGTGCAGTATCCGTGGTTCGCCTCCCGAGGCAAATGGCAAAGGGCGTGGTGTTGGGAACCCGAAAAGAAAGGGCGTGGTGTTGAAAAGAAAGGGCGTGGTGGGGGGGAGGAGCAGACCCAAGCGTGAGAACCCTTGCCAGCCGGCATGTTCGACTCATCCGGCAACTTTTGCATGTGGGGAGGGGGGTTGCGCTGCGAGTCCCATTGGATGAAGTTTTGATGATTTCTCTGGTGTCGGGACCAGGGGCGGAACGAACCTGCATGGTGGAGGTGGAGGTGGATGGGATGAAAGATGGAGAACGGAAAGCGGCGACCCCCTGGGCCTGGTTCTGCATCTGTCTTTTTCTGGATAAATTCCTGCAAAGACAGGCGCAATTTGAGATTGATTTTGATGATTTGACATCCACCATGCCTTGCAAATGTCCCAGAGAGCCGTAACAGACAGTTTTATATCATGAGTGGGCGACTTGGACTGTGAGTTTACCAAAGAGCATTGGGAATTGGGAAGGAGCTGAGGTCGGATGTGGATGCGGATTTAAGATGGAGATTCCAAAAGGTGGGGCGTTGGCGAACGCGAATGGGGTCGATGCCACGAGGGTTCTCGGGCCGTTCAGCCTTGAAAAACCAACAGCCAATCATAACGCTTTATGACTTACCAGCCACGGCTGACCCCACCTGACTCAGGGCATGCCTGCACACACAAACCGTGGCTGAATCGGCTGAACCACAACGTTGACGGGTCTCCGTCCTTGCAATTCTGATGGAGAACAGCTGAAAACGGAAGCCGGCAACTTTTTGAGGGAGCAAACTCTGCAGGAACATCGAGCCAAGCAAAGCGGAATCATGAAACGGATCCAGAAACCCACCAACGGCTCGTGTTGCTGCACTCAAGTTTTCGCCCACATTCCGTGATCTAGAACAACGAATGCCCACTCCGTGTGGAGGACTCGGAAAATATCAGCATCTCCCGGCTCAGCTTGACGATCTCGGGCCGACAAGATTGGAGACCCTGCAGCCCCAGTTCTTTCGAGACAACCGGGCCTCTGTTGTGTGTCGGCCGAAACGGTGCATGGCATTCAGACATGATATGCAACTGGGGACGACAGGACAAGCTGGTCCATGCCCATGTCTAGTCCATGGGGCAGATGATGCATCGACCACACCAAATCGAAGTCATTGAGGAAGCAAACCGGAATCACAATTACACCCCGCAGTCTATGAGCCTAGCCATGTCTTATCCCATCCATCCCCCACGCCACCGCCACAACGCGACCATCCAAGTATTCCACTGCCGTGTCCACAAGCAGAGAGGAGAAACGAGAGTTTAACAGGCGGAGGAGGAGGGAGCGAAAACCACCCATCCCATCCTGCATTCCGACCTTCTCAGATGCAAGCCAGACCCGACCGCTGCAACGCCTCAATACCGTTTCTCATCCGAGCAAAAAGACCCCGTGACAAAAAAGAAGAAGTGACAACGCCGACGATGCTAGGCACAGAGATGAAGAAGACAGGAGCAAGATACCCGTCCTATGTTCCAGCCGCGTTCATGAGGCACAAGATATTGGCAGCTTCGTTTATTTCGGGCGCTTCAAGAGAAGAAGGTGGCACCTAAAGCTCCGACTCCGCCCCGTTGGCCTCGACCGCCATGGGACTGCCATTGTGGCCCTGTCTCTGCGCCCTCACCCTCGCGCTCGCCGCAGCGGGCCGTCTCCTAGCCGCGGGCCTCCCGCCGTTCATCATGCTCTCGTCGTCGTCCGAGTCCCCGCCGGCGTTCTTCTCGGCGTAGTTGCGCGCCTCGTCAAGGATTGTCATGTCGTCGGGCTTGTCGCGCAGCCACTGCATGCGCGGGCCGGAGCGCGCGTACTCTGATACGCGGAAGCCGTAAATCTTGGGCTCGTAGATCTTGCCGCGGCCCAGGCCCGGCGCGATGTTGCGCGCGTACATGCCGTTGACCATGGAGTGGTCGTCCGACACGCGGCCCAGGTTGGCCGCCGTCTCGGCGCCCGACCGCGACAGGTCGTATTCGGGGAAAGTGAGGAGGAAGAGCGCGCCGAAGGTGCGGCCGAAGAAGGCGCCGTCGACCGTCTGGAACCTGCTGTTGGGAGGGACGTAGACGTCGAGGCAGGACGGGCAGAAGAGTTTGACCGTGTCTTCGCCAGGGATATCGGAGAGGCCGACGGGCAGCGTTCTGGTCTGGTTGCAATTTGTGCGTGGGCAGACGCCGAAGTGGCCCAGTTCGTACTTCTCAGACATTTGTTGGATGCCGGCCCTCGAGCAGATGAAGCGCTGGTGGATAAGCCCGTAGAGCATCTCGGCAGACGATTCGATCACGGAGAGATCGCTGGCGACGCGGCTGTGGTGTCTCCTCTCTCCCCGGCCATCCCTCATATCTCCCGAAACGTCGTCCTCATCCTCATCCTCCTCTTCTTCATCGTCCTCGTCGTCCTCTGGCTCAACGTCAAGGATCATCTGTAATCGGCGTTAATACCAGAAAGCAAGGACAGAGAACATGGGGCTAAAGCGCACCTCTAGCGCCTCCTTGTACATGGCGACCTGGAACTGCAGGCCGGTGAGGTTGAAGTCATCCTCGATGAACTCCTCCGACACCTCGGCGAAATATTCATGGCCGAGCAAAGAGCAGAAGGACGAGATCCAAGACTCTGGTGTCCCCGACGATGTCGACATTGCGGCGAGTGGTAGATGCGGAAGGGGGAATTATTCGATGCCGAGGAAACTCGGAGGGGGTCGGCGGGGAGACAGGACGAGGGTGGTGGGAGCTGG
The DNA here is from genome assembly GCA_027569505.1 of Chloridium humicola. NCBI lineage: Eukaryota > Fungi > Ascomycota > Sordariomycetes > Chaetosphaeriales > Chaetosphaeriaceae > Chloridium > Chloridium humicola. The sequence continues at coordinate 8,287 of JAPDFF010000005.1, forward strand.
GAGGATGCGGGGAGGAAGATGGGATCGGGGATCGGTCGGCGGTTTGCGCTTTGCTCGGGTGTGGTGTGGGCAGCTCAATGGGTCTATGATGCTTGCATGATCAGGCGCGCAGATAACAATTCTTTGTGTGATGCGCTCGCAAGCTCAGAGCAGCCGCCGCGGTGGTCTTGGTTCGGAGATATTGGATGGTTGGTGTTCCCTGCGGACCACTTTGGCCGGCGGCGTGTGCCTCATTTCTGCTGGTGGGGAGGCCCTCTTGGTCTGTGCGCCTGGAAGCGCTGCCCCGCGTTTAGCTCTAGTGCCTGAAACTTCAGGCTTTACAGCCCCTCGATCCAGGAATCACGTGTTGACGCGTTTCCATGGACACAGCCCCCACGTCAAATTCCCAGGCTCGCGTGGTCAGGCTTGGCAAAGCCTGCAGAGCTCCAGGGCTGTTTTCCTGAAGCCAAGGTCCTGCAGCGGGAACCACAGCCGCCCTACAACTTCGCCGGCCTCACCCATCGTTTACTTTGCAACGCTCAGTGTGACAGACCAGTTAGGTTGCCTGCCGCCTGCCTGCAGCCTTGATCCCTGGGGAGTCGAGCGCCCTTGGGAACCAGGACGGCTGGTCGGGTGACGTGCCTGGCTTGGGGTGAGGCAAGATGGCCAACTCTCGGTGACTTCGTGCCGGAGATTATGGCGAGGAGATGCGTTGTGAAGATGATGATTTGGAGCACGCTGTCTCGATAATGCTCGATGAATCGTAGATACAAACAACTGGACCACTGTTCCTCGAATTGCCCTTCTCCCCAAGGTCGTTATATATCCGCGAGCACTACTCGGCCTCCATCCGGCCTTCGGCTACGCGCCGCTCGATCTCAGCAGCCATAGCCGTTCCATTTCAGCCATCCGCCGCTCCATCTCAAGGCGCTCTTCGTTGCGCGCCTGTGCTACACGCCGTTCGGCCTCCTTGCGCTCTTCCTTGCGCGCCTCGGACACGCGCCGTTCGGCCTCCTTGCGCACCTCGGACACGCGCCGTTCGGCCTCGTTGCGCGCCTCGGACACGCGCCGTTCGGCCTCGTTGCGCTCTTCGTTGCGCGCTTCGGCCACACGCCGCTCTGCGACCTCGTATAGGTTTGCTTCCTCATCACCAGGCTCTGTTGTGAACTCTGTCGGGCTGTGCAGATAGCGAGCCTCACGGAAGATAGCCCGAAGTCGCTCATATGTGAGAGCGATCGTAGGGTTTCTATTGGCATATTAGATCTATTGCATTACCTAATATAGAGAAGCAACAAACCTTATGATCCCAGCAGCCACCTCAGCAGTTGAGGGGCGACAAAAGGCTGCTGGTATACCGGGTGCTAGACCGATGAAGTCGGAGAGATAGAGAGCAACTTGGCCGGCGGGTTGTTGACCAATATTATCGTCGTAGAAGAGATCGAAATGATGAACCCAGGAGCTTGAGGAACCGTCTGCAGCCAAGAGGCTGACCCATGCCTTCTTCATGCCGGGGTACTGAAGATCAATGATAAGACCGACTTGGATCTTGCCATCCGACGAGTCGATATATTGGCGCGTCTTCCTTTCTACATATTGCCGAGACTCGCTCTACGAGACCTCGCAAACCAGAGATGGTAGGGTGCCTGCCTGGCCGAAGGAAACATCGGCTTGCTTGCAAATCTTGCTCTCGTATTGTATGAGAAATGTGCCTCTCTCCTTGATGGACCGGATCAGGTGACGGATTTCGGGATCGTCCACCGTAGCAAGAGCAGCCAACTCTGCAAGACGATCCTCGATGTAGCGGCGGATGCCAGCTTGAACCTGATAATGCAACTCGGACTCGCCCATGATGGCGAGATAGACCGTCTCGGACTCGTAATCGTACTCGAATCGGTGGATTTTCAATTCGTCGAGTTCAGCCAGCCTAGTATCGAGTTGTTCAGACAGCTCGTCCACTTGGCTTGCCTGCCAGTGGAAGCTGAGAATCAACTGGCCGGCAAATTCGCGATTGTAGGCGTCCTTTCGGGTGTCGGAGATGCATTGAATGATCTCTTCAATTGTGGAAAAGTCTCGCACCACCTACGAGTACGAGGGGTCAGCAGGCTGCTGTCGGTGCAAGAGAGGAACAGAGAGTACCGGCTCAACATAATACTCGCTGCCGGACGAAGCGACCGGCACCAGAAAGGCCGGCATAGCGGATGAATTTTGCGACGCCATTGCTGGTGCAGGCGGCATCGCAATTGTTGAGGAGGAGGGGAGAAGAACGGTGAAAATGGGTGGGCAGGAAGAAACGCATACTTGCCTGGGTTGAAAGAGCCTCGTTCACACGTGTTTCGCGTCCATATACGTCATACGTGGCCCGAGCGCGACTTGGGTTTGGGTTCTTCCGCATCCGTTGGTGAGTGCAAACAGTACACCCCTGCCAGGTGGTCGCCCTCAAGGTTTCTGCCATCACTGGCCAAATGTTTCCCTAGCACCAATCTACAGCCAAAGGAACAGGCTTCGCCAACCTGGAGCAATCGATGGTTATATAACAGCCAGATTGACAATCTTCCTATTTGTTGCTTGTTCCCGCCCTCTAGGCTTTCCTTATATTTCGTTTCGCCCCGCCCGCACAAAACAACCTATCGAAGACCGACTACGCCAGTCAGCCAACAACCGCCATCACCTCCGTGATGCCGCCCCCTGCCAACTTTGCCCAATGATCCGCGCCCCGGTCCGTTCTTGGGCGGCGTCATTGCCGCTGATTGCCAAACGGAATTTCCCTGTCACTGCAAGACTTGCGGATCATCCCGCCGTCCACGAGATCAATGGGCCGGTAGACGTTGACACGTTCCGGCGCATTGCCACAGCCGGGCCAGAGAGGCCCATCGTATCCCGATCGCAGGCTGTGGCAGATCTCAAAAGTAGCGGCCATGATGCTACGCCGGCCGTTCTGCTTCCCGCCTTGAGGTCGTGGTTCTTGGCCTCTGAACAGGGGACATCCCCAACACCTCATCTCACAAAACACCTGTCCCATCCCGTTCCCTACGAGCTGTTGTCCAGCTCGAGCACTGATCTTTCTTCTTCAACCTCGAACAGTGCCAGGTTTTTAAGTTGGCTCTCAAGCTCCGAAATTACGTTTCACAGAGCTCTTCACTCCCTGCTTCAGGACGTCCTCCAGGGACAGCCAAGCCACGGCAGCCATGACTCTCGATTCATCCGCTTTGATGCGCCCTTGGCTTTGCTCTGCGCCGCCCTTGAGTTTAATAGGCAGCAGTCCTCGCCAGACGGACGCCTCTCGCAGCTCTATATCGCCCAGGCACTCCTCTCAGACCTGCCACAGGAGTTGCAGAGTGATGTACCCACGCCGCTGCTTCTCACGGCCCCTCCCACTCAAGAACTTCCCTACTCGGCCGACGTCTACGGCAGCAGCGTGTGGATCGGCCTGGAGCCGACATACACCCCCTTCCACCGCGACCCGAACCCCAATCTCTTCTGCCAGCTCTACGGTTCCAAGGTGATCAGGCTGATGCCGCCGCGGTCTGGGGAGAGGCTCTTCAGGAAGGTCATGACGGGTCTTGGGGAAGTCAGGGGCAGTGCGGCAATCAGGGGCGAGGAGATGATGCAGGGGGCAGAGCGTCAGGCCTGGCTGGATGCAGTCTGGGGTGCTGATGCGCCGGCTGGGATGCTTGAGGTTGTGCTTCATCCTCGGGATGTGCTGCTTTTCCATAAGGGCTGGTGGCACAGCGTCAAGAGCATGGGCGAGAGTGGGGATCTGAATGCGTCCGTCAACTGGTGGTTTCGGTGGAGGAAGCACATTCACTAGTATCAGCTCACCAAGTGATCTGCCCCTTTTTGTTCATGGTCTGTTGACAGGACTGGGATGTTGTGGCCACACAAGTTGTGTGACACAACAATCGAGGTCGGCGCGGTTGCGAACTTGCGAATTTGCGAGTAGCCCCGTCCACAAGCCAACTGCCACCAACAACCAACAGCTCGAAGCAACAATGAACCAACTCAAAAAGTCAAAACTTCTTCACGCCTCGCACGTGATTGCGGCCCTACATGGTTTTGTTGGTCCAACCAACCTCAAGGCGGGCTTCACGCCCGTCCCACGGCACTCTTCCCTCAAAGGCCATCAATCATTCACAATTTCAGCATTTCATCCCCCCTCTCCCATCTCCGCTCCCTATTTTCTTCCAACCTGTCAAGTTGTCAGTCAATTCCCTGTCTCTTGATCACCCAAATCTGCCATCCGTACCCGCCCTTCAAGTACGACAAACGACATCGCCAGTGTCTTGGACTCTGCCACCAATCAGTCATTATGTCCTCCAGCAATCGGTCTTCTGAAGAGGTCAGACAGCGGCTTGAACCAACCGAGCCTGGAAACGCAGACCAAAATGTCAGCAATGCCCAGGACCAGGACGCCGGAGATGACTCGGACCAGGACGCCAGCGATGGACAGGACCAGGACGTTAGCGATGACCAGGATCAGGACGCCAGCAATGAATCGGACCGGAATGCCAGTGGTGACGCTGTCAGGGGTAGCAATGCTCAGCCACCAGAAGAAAACGTGAATCGCCGCCTGAGGAGGATGTATCGGGAGAAAATGGCCGCCCTTAGCAAACCACTGCCGCCCTCACCGCCCCCGCCCCCGCCTCTGAGGACCATTCCGCTGGCTCGAGAGCTTCTCGGTGCTGGCGGCACAATCCTCGATGGGAAATTGACCCGCTGGATTGTCAAGCACGCCTGTGCCACCAAGGTAACGAAGTTTCACCTGTCCAAAATCCGCCCGTCCGAAGTTGAAGCCATGCGCTTCGTCTCAGAAAACACCAGCATCCCCGTTCCCCGTATATTCGACGTCGGGGAGCGACACTTGACGATGGAGTTTAATGAGGGCGAGAACCTCGAGAAGGCATGGGAAAACAAGACACTTTCGGATGAGGATATGGCTCTCGTGACCCGCCAGCTCCACGGTTACATCAATCAGTTGCGTGCTTTCAAAAGCCCAGACGGCCTCATCTGCTCCTTTGGTGGCCGCCCGGTTGTCGACTCCCGCCGCTGGTTCTATTACGAAGGCGGGCCGTTTGCCAACGAGAACGCGTTCAATGACTTCTTGGTCTCGGATCTTCTTCAACCTCCGAACGAGGTTGTCCGCAGCATGATCCGGTTGCAGATGCGTGCCGACCATGAGATAGTGTTGTCACATGGCGACTTGCATGATGTCAACATTATGGTGCGGCCGGGCGCCGGCGTTGTTGGCATTATTGACTGGGAACTGGCGGGTTACTACCCAGAGTACCTCGATCTGCTCAAGCCGCTCCGCATCCCCAGGTTCTTGAGTGGCTACTACAGAGATATCCTCGACATCTTTCCGCAGCGCTACGACGCTGAGTTTGTCATCGATCAGGTGCTGACTGTTTGGAGTAACTAATAAGCATTGAGATTTGTTTGCTGAGTAAGGTATAAATCAAGACGTGATGAGGAATCTGCCACGGGTCATTATCTTGGAACTGCTTTTGAAAGGTGAACGGTGTCCCGGGCAAATTGTTTTTGACAGAACTTTGAGGATGTCGGATAGCATTGGTGTTCTATCAGAGCTTCCTAAGAATTGTTTTGGCTGGATGCATTATTGATTCCTTTCTCCCTTTTCCAGTTGGTTTCACTTTTTTCTTTCCTCTCAAAATTGTGTTTCATCTGTCCCTTTTCTTCTGTATTCTCTTATTCCTTTCCCCCTTCTACTCCAAGTTGAGTCTGTCTATTCTTTCGATTTTTTGCTTCCATTTTTTCCTTTTCTTAAGAATTGAACAGGGTACGGAATGGGATCCGGAGTGTAAACTTGAGTCACTGATTTTGCCAACGAGCTCAGCATCAGTCGAGCGTTCAGTACGAGTATGGAATCTTGACGTGTCCCCAAAATGTCAATTTGTTGCCACTTGGAAGAAAATAATGTTTGGCGAAGGTCGGGCCCCCGAACGACAGTATGATCCCCAAGAATGTCTGTATTCAAGGTTACAATCTGTCCTCCCTACCCCTGAGTCTTGATACCACCCGGCCCTGGGCTTCAAATGACAAGAGCAGCAACGTACCTCCACAGTACACCAGCAGCTAGAGACCCAAGCCTGCTTATCCTGAATATCTTATGAGATCAACATATGCTCTCTAATCTCAGACTGGCCTGATGTCAACCGGACGGCCTCTGACCCTTGTCCCATACTAATACCAACAACTCGCTTCCTCTCAGAAGAACATAATCTTTGGCGTTGACCTCTTCCACTCCCAATAGTCTTCCCGATGCGCATACATGGCATCATACTTCTTCTCAATCACAGCAGCCCCAGTAATCTTGTTTAGCAGAAAGGCAACAAGCGCAACACTGGAGAAGCACAGTACGCATGCTCCCGGGTGTCCCAACCCCAGAGCCTCCCGTGCCGCCTTCGAGCTGACTACCCTCCCACAGAAGGCCGCAATCCCGAACCAGATCATGATCTCGCCGTAGTAGTTGGGATGCCGGCTGTTACTTTGTCAGTCCAAACTTGCCAAAAGGTTAAACTCAAACTAAACGTCACTTGCCTCCGACTCCAAAGACCCCTCCGGCAAAACGCCTCGTCATGCAACCCGACCCTCTTCTCGAAAGACCAGCGGTACTTTTGCCAATCTGCTGTTATCTCTAGCCACGTCCCAAACAAATAACAGTAGACAGCCCCAATATCCCAGACCCACGAGACGACACCGTCAGGCAGCTCATCAAAGACCTCAAGCGGAAGCGCGGTCAGCGTTGCCACCGGAAGCGAGCACACCGTCGCCCACACCCCCTGCATCACAAAGACGGCGGCGAACAATAATCGGTTGGTGCGGACGCTGTCAAAGCGCGAGTCGACGCGGTTGGAGATGGCGCGGAGGAAAAGGAAGAGTCCAACTGTGGTGGTCAGCGCTGCGAGTACTGCATGAGGGATTTGTGGAACAGGTGAGTCGGGATGAAGGAGAAAGACATACGTCTCAATGCCCACCAAAGAACGGCAACAATGGCTGCCCTCTGCCTCCTAGATGCTCATAACGTCAGCCACATCTATCATGTCCTCCAACACCTTGTCTTTATCCTCCCTCATCTTAGTAAACTCAACCTTCAGGCTGCCCGGGAGCTCACCGGCCGTAATTTAAACAAACTCTCCGTTTCATCCCGCCAAAGGATGCTTGAAGACAGCTTTAGTGTAGAAAAGAACTTACCAATGCAACCCCCTCTGCACCCTCCCCTCCGACGCCTCGTCATCCTCCCTCCGCAGCTCAAGACTCTTCACTATCACCACCACCACTCGCGTCAGCCATCACTCCATAAGTCCAACCCACCATCTTCCCCTGAACCCCTTAACCCTCACCCACCGCCCCTCCCCTCCCCCCCACATCAAAGCCCTTACTAGTACCCCATTACCCCCTTCCCACTCACAAACCCCCCCTTCATCCCAGACACTCCCACTCTCCCCAACCACTCCCCCTCCAACCCCCACCTCCCAACCACTCCACCGCTATACCCCCAAACCCCATAACCCCTCCATGCCCCCCCCCCCTTCTCAAGAAAGCCCCTTCCCCGCCCGACCTTCCTCCAGCCCGAGTCCTCGCCAAAAAGAACAGAGAAAGAAACATGAAAACAAAAAAAAAAAAAAAAAAAGAAAGAAAAAAAAGAGACACCAAAGAAACAGTCAAAACTAGTCAAAACTCACAAACAACAACCCCAAAGTTCGCAAACCCCGACAAGTCAAACGTGCATTCCACTCCATACCACACCGCCGGCGTTCCCGCAGCAAGTTGTACGGCAAAGACGGTTGATACGACGGAGGAGAGGGTGCGGGAGAGGAGGGGATTTATCATCATCATCATCTTCTTCTTCTTCTTCTTCTTCTTCTTCTTCTTCTTCTTCTTCTTCTTCTTCTTCTTCTTCTTCTTCTTCTTCTTCTTCTTCTTCTTCTTCTTTCCAGGTTGTGTTCTGTGTTGTTTTCTTGGCTTTTCTCCTTTTAAGTGGGCGTTGGTTGTTGTTGGTTGTCGACTGCCAGCCAATGGTGGCTCCTGGACTGAGGACTTGGCTGGTGTGGGTGTGTGTGGTGCGATGTCCTGTGGTGTGGTGGTTGGTCGAGAGGAAGGTGAAATCAGTTGCTGTGTTGATCGTGGTGGGTGTTGAAGTGGGAGAAGGTATCCGAGTTGAGATGCAGGGAGTGGTGCTGTGGTGAGACGATCAAGACGTTGTGTGACCGCAGGAAATGCCAGTACCCGGCTGTAAACCTTGAGTGGCTGCTGGTCGTGGCGGCAGCAGCAGCAGCCTTGGGCTCTTGGAGGAAGGAAGGGTTGAAGAAGCTGAGGCGGGAAGACCTGGGGGTGAGGCAGGTAAGTAGGTAGGAGCATACAAAGCAAGACTGGCAGGAACTGTCTTTTCATCTCTTGACAAAGCGCAACTCAATTATTGAGAGTACCCCGTAAGGAGAGCTGGCAGCTTTTTACAAACTGCAACTCACATCTCAAGGAACAAGCGAAGAAGCAAAGAGTGGAAAGAAAAGATAGGGTCAAGAAGGATCAATTCAAACTCGCACCCGCCCCTAGCGGGCGGTGCACCTCGGACTACTTTTCCTTTTCTCTCTCTCATTCTCATTCCAAAGCCGTGTCATAAAACCCTGTTCCTCACTGCCACTGGGGCAGCGGCATGTGCTGCGCAAGCATGCAAAACCACAAAACACAAGAGTGTATCCAGTTCCCAACTCAAAAGACCGAAAAAGACAGGGGGCGCCGATATCCCAATGCTGCTGAAAAGTCTATGCCAGAGACAAACAAAGAAAAGGGGTGAAAAGAAAATGCTGCTGCTCCTACTTAAACAACCGGGCCAGCCTTGACGACATCGGGGGTCGCGGCAGCCTCGTACTTCTTGAAGTTCTCGAGGAACAGCTTGCCGAGCTTGTTGACCTCGGCGTTGAAGCTCTCGGCGCCGGCGGTCCAAGCCTTCTTGGGGTTGAGCAGCTCGGCGGGAACGTTAGGGCACGTCTTGGGGACCTGGAGGTTGAAGACCTCATAGTTCTCGAACTCGACGTTGGCGAGCTCGCCGCTGTGGATGGCGTCGAGGATGGCGCGAGTGTACTTGAGCGGGCAGCGCTTGCCGCCCTGGCCGAAGCCGGCACCGACCCAGCCGGTGTTGAGGAGCCAGGCGTTGGCGTTGTGCTCCTGAATCTTGTCCGCCAGCATCTCGGCGTAGCGCATGGGGTGCAGGGCCAGGAAGGGCTGGGCGAAGCACGACGAGAAGGTAGCCTGGGGCTCAAGGACACCATCCTCAGTACCGGCCATCTTGGAAGTGTAGCCGCTGATGAAGTGGAACATGGTCTGGGAGCGGTTGAGCTTCGAGATGGGCGGCAGGACGCCCCTAGCGTCGCAGGTGAGGAGGATGATGTTCTTGGGGTGGTTGTTGGAGATGCAGGGGATCTTGGCGTTGCTGATGTACTCGATCGGATAGGCGCAGCGGGTGTTCTCGGTCAGGGTCGAGTCGTTGTAGTCAACAACGCGGGTCTCGGGGTCGAAGACAACGTTCTCAAGGACAGAGCCGAAGCGGATGGCGTTGTAGATATCCGGCTCCTTCTCGGCCGAGAGACCGACCGTCTTGGCGTAGCAGCCGCCCTCGATGTTGAAGACGCCGCGGTCACTCCAGCAGTGCTCGTCGTCGCCGATCAGGGCACGGTTGGGGTCAGCGGACAGGGTGGTCTTGCCGGTGCCGGACAGACCAAAGAACAGGGTGACATCGCCGTTCTTGCCCTCGTTGGCAGACGAGTGCAGGGTCAGGATGTTGTGCTTGATGGGGCCCTCGTAGAACATGACAGTGAAGATGCCCTTCTTCATCTCGCCGGCGTACTCGGTACCGAGGATGACCATCTCCTTCTCGGCAAAGTTGATGGCGACCGAGGTGCCCGAGGTCATGCCCTCGGTGTAGCGGTTGGCGGGGAAAGAGCCGGCGTTGTAGATGGTGTAGTCGGGGTGGAAGTTCTCGAGCTCGGCGCGCGACGGGCGGATGAGCATGTTGCGCATGAAGAGGGCGTGGTAGGCGCGGGCGCAGACGACGCGCACCTTGATGCGGTACTTCTCATCCCAGCCAGCATAGCCATCGATAACGTAGATGCGGTTCCGGGTGTTGAGGTAGTCGACAGCCCGCTCGCGGTTGATCTTCCAGACCTGTGTGAAGCGCACTTGGTTAGCGACTTGGGTGGTCACGATCAGGGTGTTCACGTGATGTGGGGTTTTGCGGGGGAGCGGGATGGCGCCGGCAGTCGGCTATCTGGAGTGGAGCCAGTTTTTGGGACGAGGGGTGCCGCGGATGACGACAGCGACAGGGGTCGGCAGGCCTCGGCAGAAGCGCGCACCGACACCACTCATGACGCTGCCGACTCGCCGCGGCGACAATCGCACCCTCTAGCGATCGAGCGGGTCGATGGATCGCGCCATTCGCACCCATGCCAAGGAGAATGACGTTCTCGCGGCAATTGGCGCAAAATTTTGCTCCCATTTATGAGGATGCTGGTGGCAGAGATCACACTCGGTGCTCTCGTGACCAGAGCAGAGCGGAGCAGAACTGCCAACCGGCTAGACGCGGGCTGCCGGATCCAGGTGCAGGATGCAAGGAACAGTGTGTGGGAATGCGGTCTTACCTCAGGGGACATCGGCTTGTTGACGGGGCCCCACCAGATATCCTTCTCTGATGATGGCTCCTGGACGACGCGCTTGTCCAACGGCGAGCGGCCGGTCTTCTTGCCGGAGTAGGCGGTCAGGGCGCCGCTGGATGTGATGGCAGTGCCGGTCTCGTACACGAGCGCATCCTCGTAGAGGGCGGCGACGGAGGGGTTGGGGATCTAGTGTGCATGGTTAGAGGGGCTCAGAGGCAGCGGTCACACGAGGAGACTCACGATAGCGACGCGGTCATAGTCGATGTGGGCCTTCTCGTGGAGCTCCTCCTCGAGGTCGGTGTGTTCCCTGTGGGCGCTGTTGACGGTGTTAGAGTTGCTGTCATCTCAGGAACGAAGAGGAAGGCGAGACTAACGCGACACCACCGGGATGGAGGCCGGTCTTGTTGACGGTGTTGGAAATCACTGTAGACGGCAATGTCAGCAACAGGTAGAGGTAGGTGGACGGGGATGGGAACGGGAACGCACTGTTGGCGACGGCTGGGGTAGGTCCGGAGGAGAGAAGCTGGCTACGAGGGCCTTTGACTGAGGGATCTGTGTAGGGAGAAGTGGCTCTGACGACGGGGTCCTTCATGGTTCTTAAGTGCTTTTCGCGAAGCTCTTGAGCGGGTGGCTTGGGGGCGTGTGTTGAGTCTGTCGACAGGGGCAGCGGGAGGTGAGTGTTGCTCGGCAATGGAGGCTTGCGGGAAATCCACTTTCTGCAGGGTTGGTAGGCGTGGGCGATGGGAGAGACAGGGGCGCGGGGCCGGGAAGTACAGAGAACAAGACGATGACAGTCCTGCCAGACCCGAGGTAGAGGAGTGAGAGGAGTGAGGGTATATAAGGGCGTGGGGCGGCGAGCACAGGCAGGCCCAATGGAGAGTGACGACAGCATTCCAGGAGCGTCCCGGGACGGGCAGGATGCCTCCAGCAAGGCCCAGCAGGGTTCCAGGAGTCCCCAGGCCGGGACGGCGCCCGGGTGCGGGTGGGTGACGGTTCGGGCTGGCGGTGATTGGGCGCTGGGTCACGAATTGTTCCCGGAGCGCGGCGATGGCACCCCTGTCGCCGTTCGGGAAAGATCACGGCGAATGGGTCTCGATTGTCGAAAATGCGATGCACGGGCGCGTCTGCGCAGATGCAAATGGCTGAAAAAGTAATTTGCTGAAGCAATTGGGACGCTGCACCATGCCAATCTTCGCTCTCTTGGCGGCAGGCGCGTGTCTCGCCCTTGCCACTGACGCCAGCCGGGTGCTCTTTCCGTTTGTCAAGCCTCCTTTTTCTCAGCTTGCATGTACGTCGTTCATCGCGACTTCCGATCACGTCTGTACTACGCCAGGCTGCAATCGCTGAAATCTCTGGCTTGTATTTCTTCCTGTTTCTCCCTATCTCCAATCGCCCCCAATCGCCCAAGTGCAACTATGCTATCATCTCCAAGTGACCGGCCGGGAGAAACAGGAACGACGTCTTGCTGTTGCGTTCGTTTCACGTCCCAATTGGGAAGTGGATCTTTGCGGGACGGACGCCGGTGGGTTCAAGCGGCGGCTGAGCAAACGTTCAGCACGGCACATGACTTCGTGGACGGAAATGCCTGCTATTTTGAGATTCGCTAACAATTCCTGCCAGTCAGGGGATCTTTCTGTTTCGCGCCGGCAGGGCTGAAGTCGAAGGGGCTCAATCCGGCGGACTGCGATTGGGCGGCAGAGTCTGCATGGCTGTCTGCCGCGATGTCGTCCGACTGCCACACAGCGTCCGTTGGCGCATGGAACCCCCCAAACAAGCCATGTGGTTGGGATGGGAAATTCTCCTTGCGAGCACGCCAAGACATCGAACTGTTCATCGCCGCAACGGTGAGTCCCAAGACTAGCACGCTGGGCTGGAGCTGGGTTGGAACGCGGGGCTGCCCAGATCTTGGCAACCTGCTTCTCCCGGGTCCCGTCCTGTTCTCGAAGGACAGAGTTTTACGGAGTACCCCGCGCTGAAAACTCTCCCCGGCGGGTGACAAGGCCACGAGATCGCCGCTAATCCCAAAGCCGATGGCCTGGAAGTGCGGCTTCCCCGCGAATTGCCCCAAAGAGCAGAAGCCACACCCAAACCGGTGGTGAGGGCGATCGGGAGCACGCCAGGACAGCCCGGGCAGATGCGTCCCGTGTCCCAACTCCCGGCGGATGGCGAGTTGCGACGGCGACTGCATTCAGGTACGCGGCAGAGCAGACGAACCCTCTCCGCGCTCCGCTCCCGTCTTCCAGCCCCGCCGTGTTCACCTGACAGGCTGACACCCCGCCTGCGCTTCACCGAGACGTCCTTTTGTTGCCGACCGTGTTCCGTCAAGGACGGCGGAGCGGCAGCGAATCAGGGCGCATGAAGCATGGACATCAAACGCTGCTCCGGCATCGCCCGAACCCTGAGACGCTCTCAGCTCGAACGGATAAACAGTCTATCACAACACGACTTTTTGTGGCAGAAGAAATTCGGTCAGCTGCGACACACCACCACAACAAGCGTCTTCGATCCAGGCCCTCTCGGCGCGCCAAACAGGATTCGCGCAGCAGACCGGCGGCCACCAGAAAATGCTCGGCGGTCCTCGCTGTTAGTCGTGACATCAGCGTCTGGGGTTTGGGCCTGGACTCTGGCTGGACCCTTACGTAACTCGGCAGCAGCGCGAGCTTGGGCCTTGGCTTACGCCGGAGCGCTCTCCCTTGTCCCGCATGTGATTGCCACTAATTCGTGTTAGATGATTGGCCGGGCGCTGCTCAACACGGCAATGCGCGGTTGTTGCAGATTTCACACACAGAAGTCTCCAGCTTCCTCCAAGACTCGGCCGAGTCACGCGGACACAAACAGCGGTCAGGGGACAACGACGAAAGCTGCCCCCTCTGGATGCGGACGGCTCTTTTGAGAACAAGCGAGAGGTCGGCTGGGACAGCACTGGCTGCACAACAACGGGTGTGCATGACAATGGCGAAAATATGGCGACCGCTCAGGAGGTTTCGTCTCGCCCCCAGGGTCGACGCCGCCTCTTTGCCAAGTGAGCCATTCCCCCTACGGGCAGTTCCACGAAGGGCATTTCGCGCGTCTAACGGTGTGCAGAATGAGAAACGCAGCCATCTCCTCTGCCAAGCTGTTCCCCAGAGCCCAGATTCCAGCATCCCAGCAACCCACAAAAGTCTAACGGGACACCCCCGGGCGTGGCCTCCGCTGTTCCGGTTTCTCCCTTCCCCTGACATCAGTCCGTGGTACCGTAACCCCGTTGCCCCGTGGCGCCGGCAATCCCTCTCGGGCCCCAGGGGCTTTCTTGGACATCTGCCGATCCCCCGATATCCGCCGACTCGGGACATCTTGGCGGCGGCTCCCTCCCTCTGTTGCAGCTGCCACACACATACCCAAAGCCAAACTCGATGTTGTATCCGACGGTGACCGAGTGCGACTCTCCGAGGCCTTGTTTTCTTTCTTTTTGTGCTCAGGATGCGAATCCCGTTCCCAGGAGAGAGAAAATCTGACCCGGAGGCCTCCATTTTCTCAACTGACGCTGGATATCCCTTGTTTGTGCCTCATCCCGTCGCCATTTTCGTCCGCGATGCCGACTTACCCCCTAGCAACTGTAAACCCACCGATGCCCCTGATCTGCTACCTGCCTTAACCATCCGGCGGCCAAACTCGCCAGCCCGCGGCCCAAAGGGGGGTTCCGGAATGCAACAATCATAAACATCCCTCGCCTAAGATGACATGCTTCACACCCACATCCAAACAACAAGATACGGTCAGTGCACCCTCCCCTCATCAACAGGCCTACCGCGTGCCAGCCTATAGTGAATCAGACAACTGCCTCCCCCCTAACCCCCTTGCCCCCGACAACTCCGACCACTATCATACAAATCCAGCCATAACCCCCCCGCTGATTGGGTGGCCAACACCGCCCAGGCGGGAGAGCCCGCAAGCCCCCATGGCCTCCACCATCCCCGGATTCCTGCCGTCGCTTTCTTTGGCTGGATTGGTTGGTTGGATTGGACCACCACTTGCGTGAGAGCCTTGTCGAGAGCTTGGGTTTCTCGCGTGGCTAGGGGGTGTGGCCCTTCTTCACAGGGGGTTTTTGGTGGGAAGGGGGGGAGGTACCAGAGACGTAGGGGGTACTTCGTTGACGGGGGAGGGGGGTGGGAGGGTGGTTGTGTTACCGTCAGGGAAAGGGGTTGGGGGGAGGTGAGAAAGGGATCTAACTGATCTTTGCCTCCCGGTCGTATGGGTGAGTTTTTTTTGGGGGAGGTGCGGTGGGAGGATGGGGGTTGGGTTTGGTTGGTTGATTGGGAGGCTTGAGAGGGTTGAGGGTCTGGAACTCGGGGCGGCTCCGTCCGTGTTGGACGGGCGAGGCGGGCTTACCCTTTCCCGCTCGACTGGGCTGGGGTTAGGGGTGATGGTGAGTACTTAGGGCTGCTTTGTTGCCACTTAGTGCTGTTCCTCGTTCGAGGACACTCTCCTGCACGAATGTGTCTTCGTCGTTCTTTGGATGGATGTCGTGGTCGAATTTTGACGGCCATCAGGGAGTATCTCGAGTTCATCCAGCCCTTTGGCGGAACATCACCGCCATGGATAGATTCTAGGGTTGTCCCTCTGAGTTTCACCGCCGGTAACATTGTGGGGGATGTTGAGTTCATTGTACAAGCAACCATCGTGATATACCCGACGAACAAGATGTCCAAGAGACCTCTCTCTGCCGTGTCGTCCGAGACTTGCTGATCCCATCATCGATCTTCTTCCCGACATTCCGATCTTCACCTGTTTGTGCCACCTGGAACTTGCCCAGAATAGATGTCAAGCTGCTGGTGAAACATGGCGATCTGGGTGAGACACGACGCGCATCGCCGAAAAGCTTGTTTTCCGTGTACGACGCCTGATCATCGGTCGTTTTTTCGGCATAATCTTGGCGGAACCTGTTTGGTCTACTGATGTGAGATGTCTGCTGCTTCTGGCTGGTGTTGTGCTCGCCCCGGTGGCTTAAGACTCCAATACGAATACTTGCGGCCTTGCCCAAAGGCTCTGCGTTCATGCACATTTTGAAGACCGGATATTTGGCCTCGGACTTACAGCGACGCAACACGAGTGTTCTGAGCGCTTTTTGACTTGACGATGTCTGTAACTACTAGAATTTTTGAGGATTGCCTGATTATCTGAGGTTTTCTTCTTTTAATAACTTTGAAGTCCAACACATTGTGTTCATTGACAATGAGTCTCAACCCTTGAGCTTTGCTCCTGAGACTTGCATCTTCAGGTCTTCAATTGGATATCGCGTTTCTTAGTCTGTAAAACGATTAAGAAGTTGTGACACATGCACTAGAAAAAGAAGAGTTTGTCTCTTCACCCCGTTGGTCCAAATCTTTTCTTCTTTTCTTCTTGTCTTCTTTCTTTCTTTCCTTCTTTTCTTCTTTCTTTCTCTCCTTCCTTTTCTTCCATTTTTTCTTTTCTTCTTTCCATTTTCCCTTTCTCCCTCTCTTCTCTCCTCCTTCTTGCCTTCCCTACTTCCTTCCTATTTTACTCCCTTACTTTCTTACTCTCTTACTTTCATAACGTATCTTATCAGCGAGTGCACCATATCACCGAATGCACCACTTTTTTAGCGCAACACACCCTCTCACACTCAACATCAATTTTCTCTCTACAGCACGATGCCTCCCACTTCAAAGGAAGGCAGGATAATCCTAGCCCTCGAAGCTCTTGAAAAAGACGAGAATCTAAGCCTCAGAGCCGCAGCCAAGATCTACAACGTTGACCATACATGTAACGGGCTGAGCCCCGTTGACAGCCTCGGAGACTCTCGGCCAACGACCATTCTCGACCATTCTCGATCATGACCCACCACACTGGTCTATCAGCGCCATAGTCCAACTGGTGTGAGGGTAGGTATGGCATGCTGGTGGACTATCAGTTACTCTCGGCTATGATCGGCAGCAGGCACCGTCAGGGCCCAGCGCCTTGGTCCATCAACGCCATGACCCGTCAGTGCCCATACGACCTCCATCACCATTACGCATTCCCTGATGCAGATGACATACCATGGCACGCGCTCCCCCTCTGGTCATAAGAACAAGGTCACCTCGTGGGAACAGTTACTTTCCTTTCTCTTCTTTCTTCAAGTTTAGTGTACTCGTAGAGTCGTCATCAGCTAGTTGCAATACACTCGTTGAGACCGTTACAGTACCTCCTCCAGCCATTCGATATTGGCTGCTTTGGGCTATAGAAGCAGGCATATAGTCGCCAGATTAAGGACTTGATACGCGCGTATATCAACCACGTGAGCAAGCTCGAGTTTTTCTGTACCTTCCGTGAGGCCTTTTTTACCTCGATAACGGAGAAAAATATATAGGGTAGCTTTGCAGGAGCTAGCCTTCTACCGTACAATCTAAAGAGGGTGCTTTTCAAGCTAGATATCAAGCTTCGAACACCAACACCCCCGAATTTACGACCCGGTACTTCACACTCTTGGGTCTTTCAGACACTACACAACCCCCGAGAAGCCAACGTGCAGTCAACGCTCATCAAGACTCGCATTGCCACCCATCAAAATAGCTCTCTAACCTCAATGTTGACCGCTGTGGATCAGCTTACTAAAGGTACAATGGCTATGATACACGAGGTAGCTCTTCTTCGGTTAGAGGTCTCTTCGCTCCGCAAGGCCAACGAGGCACTAAGCAAGCGCCGGAGAGCCAAACAAACACGTTTGTAGCTTGGAGGTTCACTTACTGTACAAGGTGCACAGAAGGCACTAGGCCAGGGAGCCGTTGGTGATGAGGGAGTATAAGAAACGTAGCTGGATGATGATGGTGCACTCGCTGATAAGATACGTTACTCTCTTTCATACTTTAAGCCGGCATCTGTAACTATCCGAAGTTTTGTTCTAATAATTTTGACGCAGTCGCACCGTGGCTTGCGACGTGCTTACCTAATATCATCCAGGGAGAAGTCCTGAGCCAGCCAACAATTGGTTCGACATGCATTGTCTACTTGCCCAGCCCCTCAAATCTTCCCATTTTGTTCGCGTCCTCCTCTTTGCCAGAAGTGTGCCCGACAACCCACGCCTGCAGCCTCTCATAAACTCTGCTGGACAAGCCGGCAAAATGACAAGTTTAGACCCAGATGCCGAGGGCATCGAACTTCAACCAACGACACCACCTGGGAGCTCCGCCCACGCCAAAGCCGCCAGTTTACCGCCTTCTCTTCCCGGCGGCAACCAGAACCAAGTTAGAAATGATAGTGACAACCGGCCTCTCCCAGCCAGTAGTCCCGATGCCCAAATAGCAGCCGACATCGCTGCTCTCCGTGCCATCGTACTAGCCGCCGCAAAACACTTGAATGTCGATCTCACAAGTCTCAGCGCCGAGAAACGCTCTAAGCCACAGGTCGACTATGAGCTCATCAAGCCCAGACCGGAACACTACGACATTAATGCAATAGTCAAGCGCCATCTCGATCTTCTACCGGCTGAGTCCATGTTGACAAACGTGTGGTGGACATGGCTTGGCCTCAACTCGCCAGCAGACTGGGCCAATCTCAAACCCCGTCTTTGGTCCAGGTCCAGGCCAGGCGCGCATGCCATCCTTAGATTCGATCCTTCTACAGATTACTTGGGAGAAATCTCCGACTTAGGATTGACAGAAACGGGATATCCATACTTTCTGAAAGGAGACGCTTCTCGAATCTTTCACACGGAAGCCATAGAATTTTGTAGGAAGCATATTGTAGGCAACCCTTAAAGGCTTCCAAAACAAACGAAGAGTCCTAAAAGCCGGATTACTAATGGAACATAACACCTGAAGCGCACCAGCGTCGACCTCGAGACAAGTGGATGGCCATGGAAAGGCCAGCAGTTTGGGAAAGACGGGCAAGTTATTAAATCGGCAATCTCTCTCGCGCTGACATGCCCTACACCTCTCTCAACGCACCTGTCAGCTGTACATTATACACGCTGACACTACACTAGAATCTTTCACTTCAGGCCCGGGTATGATTTAACGAGTCTTTCCATCGCCATCTCCCTCCTTCTCGACAAGGATAGCTTTGAAAGAAAGCCTCCATTTGGCCGCCACCCGCCGTTAGGGCCTGCAGAAGCGTTTCTCAAAGCCTTCAGGGGTCCATTCAACTCGTCTTTTTTCTACACCGAGCCCGGGCCTGGGAGTATTTTGTTCCAATTCCATCTCCGGTGGTTGGACACTGTGGCAGAAGTTGGCCAGCGATTCCCGGGTCTCAGCCGTGAAATTGGTTGGGTCCGTTCTCAAGATCCAAAAAAACGGATTGTTGTCAGGGAAGCACGAATGTCGACAGCGATGCGGACGACATGCGACCTTGCGCTTCCAATTTTTACAATGGTCACGCTCGCCGACGTGAGAGAGAAAGGAATTCTGGAATCCCGCCACGATTTTGTTCTCCGCCTCTGCGACCATCTAGCTCGATGGCATAAACCCGGTATCCGACCCTATGTTGGAATGATAGGTCTCGCAGCTTTTGCCCATAGAGTCCATTCAATGTGCATTGTCTGGGCAACGGAGTGGTTTGATTTGCTCTCTACGCTGGAAGCTGAGCTGAGAGCAAAGGTAAAAGACCCTTCCATCTTAGCTGTATATTCTTTATTCACTAGATCATATCACTGACATCTCTTCTTTTCTAGCTTGGCCATGTCATGTCTCGGAGAAAGAGACAACGTCTGATGTACGACGACTCCCAATTGGGGGTATCGGAGCTCTATTTTTTCGTCTCACAAGTTTTACGTTTCGCATCAGACTGGATCTCTGAAAGCGGACAACAGCTTCAAAGCCTAGTAACTAACATGGAACGCCACTTGTCTGAGGACATTATCCCGCACATGACCAGAGGGATGGAGTCAGATGAATGTCAACAAATGACTCGGGCGCTTCGTGCAGGCTTCAGACAAAACTGGGATTTTGTGGCGTCGTATCAAAAGAGATCAGCCGATGAGTTGCTGGACCGCATTGCAAAACAGCAAGAGGAAGTCAAAACTCTGAGAGAGGGGGTAAGTAAATACGTTTTTCTAGCCCTCTTTCAGGTCACCGTGGGTATCCTTACTAAATCACAACCAACAGCTCTTCACAGCTACTGCCGTCAGTGAAGCGACCAAGGCCAAGCAACTCAACCACTACATCTTCGTCTTCACCGTTGTGACCATCTTCTACCTTCCGCTCACCTTTGTTACAGTAAGCTCATCCATTTCTTCCCACCCGCAAGCCGTCCTTAAGCTTGACTGAGCCACTGACAACAACCAGGCACTCTACGCGCTGGACCTCTTCAGCTGGGACAGCCCCAACCAGAAAACGTCCTTCGTCGTGACGCTCCTCCTGGTAGCCGGCACCACATACGGATTCGCTGGCTTCCTTATCTGGTCTGTCCGCGAGCCTAAGAGACGGAAGCTGTTAAAGAAGGCGAAGCGGGTGAAGGCTTTTGGCAGCCTTTTTAAGAAGAAGCTGCGGAAGAAACAAGTTGAGAAAGGAGGGAATGAGTCTAAGTCTTCGGAGTCTGATACGGAGTGACCGTCAATAGTTGATTGGATTCGGTTGTTCAGTCTGGGGGTTGGGGAATAAAATCAGCACAGGTCGGACTTATGTTTTGCGTTAAGGTTATCTTTGAGTCTGACTCTTTACACTGTTGCCTCTCCCAAACTCCTACCGAACATTTGATACCTGTTGGTTTCCCGCTGATAATTTGTGATCACGATACGGACCTGACCATCACTCTTTGCTTCTTTCTTTTCTTTCTTTTCTTTCTTTTCTCTAGGTTCTTTAGGACGACGCAGACATCCTCTTCCTCCACCTGCATGTCCTCACAGCCACCATTAGCACCCTAAACATAAACACCCGATTGTCGCTGATGAGGTAAGACAGGCTCTTTATTTTCGCCACAGGTTAAATTTCATCAGCTGGCATTGAGGCGAAGAAAAGAAAGCAGTCAGAAGCTGGCTTCATAACATCGTCTCACATCTCTCAACAAAATTCATCCCTTCCCGCCATCAAACCCTTTCACCTTCCCCCCTGCTATCACATCCCCTGACTTACCCCCCCTCCCCCCTCAATTTCCCTCACCCTCACCCTCACCGGCAACCCCCCCTCCATAGGCAACGTCAAACTCGTCTGACTCCTCCTCTCCCACCCCTCCCCCTCCCACCCCCTCTCAACCTCAAACCCCCACACCACAACCGCAATCACCACCACCGCCACCGCCTCCGCCATCTTCCTCCCCAAACACGTCCTGGCGCCCCCATAAAAAACAGGAAACTCCGCCGCGCTCCTATTCACCACCCTCCTCACCCCATGATCCCCCTCCCCTGTCACGTCCAGAAACCGCTCCGGCCGGAAGGTGTCTGCATCGTCGCCCCAGGTCAGACGGGAGCGCTGCATCGCCCAGAGACACCAGACTAGGATGGAGTGGGGGGGCAGGAAGGTGCCGTCGGGGAGGGTGGTGGGGGACTGGGATTGCCGGATTTCGAAGGGGATTGGGGGGTAGAGGCGGAGGGTTTCGAGGAAGACGGCGTGGGTGTAGGGGAGGGTGGTGGGGGTAAAGAGGGGGGTTGGGAGGTTGAAGGGGGTTGGAGGGGACTGGGAGGGGGAGGTTGGGGGTTGGGTGGGGGTTTGTTGGGGTTGGTGTTGGGGGAGGAGGGTGGCGACTTCGTGGCGGATTTTGGTGACTACTTCGGGGTGTTGGAGGAGGAGGTAGAAGGTCCAGGTGAGGGCTTGGCCGGTTGTGTCTCGGCCTGCGCTGAGGTAGGTGAGGGCGGCATCTGCGGTGGTTTGTTCTTCGCCGAGGGCGTCGAGGAGGGATTGGATGAGGGAGCCGGAGATTTGGTCGAGTTTGCTGTCGTCATCAGGGGAGGGGATGTCGAGTTTGGTTTCAGTGTTTTCCTTCTTCCGATCTTGAACAGCACTCGAGACGATCCGGCGGCCAAAGGCTTTGACAATTGCGGTCGACTTGCGGAACTTGGAGCCGGTGAAGAGCTCCGTGATTGGCCACAGGGGGTTCTGGAAGCGCTCGGCTGTCGCTCCAGACGCAAAGTCAAACGCCTGGGAGAACTCGTCGTCGGCGTGCATTTCCATCTGTAACTTATTAGTAAAGAGCCTTGAGAAGAGCCGATAAAGACGAACGTTGTAGGCCATCTTGCCCATCAGGTCAGTGGTAATCTCATGAAAGACATGCTGAAGATCGATAGTCCCCTTGCCAATGCTTCCTTTCAACCTTTCGACGCTCTCTGATAGGGCCTGTGGAAGAGCCACATCCGTGAGGACCCTCAAGTTGGCCGTGTTGAGGAAAGCTAAGCCGGCCTTTCGCTGGACCTTCCACAGGTCTCCATCTGCGTTGATGATGCCGTTGCCTGCCAGAGTGTCAGAAAGAATGAGACATATCGCAGGCGGCAGGCTTACCAAACAGATCCCATGACCGTCTCTTGAAGAAGTCGCCCTTGGTAAACAGCCCCTCGTTTTTGAAGACATATTCGAGATTCTCTGGGCTGTGAATCAGGACACCCGGTGGCAGCGTCGGTACGCTCAGAGCAAGCGTCTCATATCCGAACTGGCGCTGACACTTATTGAACCAGCTGAGCAGGTCCCAGCGGGACTGCAGAAACTTGATACCATTGCCGACCAGGGGTAATGTGTCTGGTGGGTTTCTGGCTGTGTCAGAACAATGATCTCTTCGACGTTTTGATGCCCGTCTCACCTCAATCGCTCCCCGTTGCGTGTGATGGCCTTGCGAGGCCCAGAAACAGCGCGGATGAGAATGGCAATGACAACGGCGGTAAGGATGTAGTTCTGGTAGTCGACGATGAGGCCCATGTCGTCCGGCTGGTGGGGATGAATCAAGGGACGAGAGGTGAAAGGGATGGAAATCCCCAAGAAGTCAAAACGCGGCCAGAGTTTGTGACGTTTGATGTGGAAGACCCTGGTTCTCATGCAAGGCACCTTATGCGAACCAATGGACGCCCTGCAATGGGTTCGATCTGGCCAGGGGTGGTTGAGCGGGAGGAGCTGGCTGCTCTCCGGTCAGCTTCTGTCTTTAAGAAGGAATGATCTGACCCGGTGAGAGAAAGTGGATGAAGATGGTAGGTGTCACGATCCAGAGGTTAAAGATTGGAGAACCTGCCATCCGATCAAAGTCCCCCTGTCAACTCGACCCTGTCACGGCAAACGGGGTCCTACCCCTGTGTCCCAGCGCCAAGGTTCGCACTAAAAGCGGGATGTTGTCATTGCCCGAACTCTTGCTCCCTGCGCTCAACGTCACCTCAAGATTTCACCTCAACCATTAGGAGCAGCTGAGTGCAATAATTCACCCCCATCTTCAGTTTCACGTGGAAACACAGTGCAGAAACCTCGGCACACAAATTGTTGGCTACACAAATTAATGAACACCGACCCCATCACTGCGACACAGCACTCTCCCGGCCTCCAACACTGACTCTCACGCACTCGCCCTCATCGGCCCTCACCAATCAGCAATGGCGCCTCTCGTGCCACGAATGCATGTCTTTGAGATCGACGACTTCCCCTGGTCAGTCACAACATCTCAACCCCCACACCCTCAACCATCACCAGCTAACCTCCCCACAGGTTCCCCGACTTCCTCCGCGCCTACATCCAAGCCGGGCTCACAGCAGCCTGGACAACCTATGTATGCCCCATCCGACCCACCCCCTACCTGATGCAGAAGACTAGGGTCTCACACCATCCAGATCCCCCTTCTCCAAACCAGCTCCCCCGCGCAAGTCGTCGCCCGCCTCCTCACTACCCACCTCTCACCCTACAACCTCCGTTCCTACACCATCATCGACTTTTGCGCCGGCGGCGGCGGCCCGACCCCTTCCATCGAGCGGCATCTAAACCACTCCCTTTCCTCTTCCACCACCA
The DNA here is from genome assembly GCA_027569505.1 of Chloridium humicola. Taxonomy (NCBI): domain Eukaryota; kingdom Fungi; phylum Ascomycota; class Sordariomycetes; order Chaetosphaeriales; family Chaetosphaeriaceae; genus Chloridium; species Chloridium humicola. The sequence goes on from JAPDFF010000005.1 coordinate 31,817, forward strand.
ATGGCCACAACAACGGAACTACCACCACCAATGGCACACCCACCGACGGCGAAGTAAAATTCATCCTCACCGACTTGCACCCCCACCCCGACCTCTGGGCCCTAGCCGCCTCGCAATCCAAAAACATTTCCTATGTTCCGTATCCAGTTGACGCCGGGGCTGTGCCAGAGGGGGTGATTGCGCTGGGGCGGTACAGAGACGGGGATGGTGAGGGGGAGGAGAAGGAGGGGAAGAAGAAAGTGTTTAGGTTGTTTAACCTTGCTTTTCATCATTTTGATGATGGGTTGGCGCGGAAGGTTTTGAGGGATGCGGTGGAGGGGGTGGAGGTGGGGGAGGGGTTTGGGTATGTTTTTTTCTTTCTTGATTTCTTTTTTGTTGTTTGGGGCGTGGTGGGGGGGCGAGCGGGAAGGGGGTTGAGAATAAGGTTGAGAAGGGGGTTGAGCGAGCTGGATGGCTAACGATGAGGATAGGATCTTCGAGTTGCAGGACCGGGGGCCGGCTGGGTTCCTGTCGTGCTGTCTGTTTGGCGTGGCGGTGTTCATCATGGCGCCGTACTATGCCTGGTTGTGGGGTGCGCCGCTGGCGCTCTTTTTTACCTATGTTATTCCCATCGTGCCCGTGGTTCTGGTGTTCGACGGGTGGATGTCGTGTCTGCGGACGCGGACGCCGGACGAGGTCGAGGCGCTGCTGCGGACGTGCGGTGCCGCGGGCGGGGAGCGGGAGATTGCGAAATGGGAGGTCAAGAGCGGCAGCGAGACGTTCATGTGGCCGGTGGGGAACGTCAACTGGATTATTGCCGTCAAGAAGGAGGAGTGAGGCGGGTGGTGGGTGGACTGTGTGGCGGCGGGTGGAGAGGATTAGTGAGTATATTGCTAGATGCAAAACTGCCCATGCTTCAATGGTGCTGTATATCGTAACCCAGAATTCGAGCTGTCCCTGAGTGCTTCTCCGACAACGCGTCCTCATCCAAACAGGCGAGACACAACACAAACCGCCCGCGGGTATCAAGCTTGCCACCACTGCCCCCAACCGCAACCACCAGCCCGGTAGCAGTCACTTCTTCGACATCATCAACCTCAAAAACTCATCCTCATCCACCCCGCCCTTCCCCGACGCGTCAAACTCCTCAATCATGGCCACGATATCCGCATCCGGTATGTTATTCCCGACCTGCTTGCTGACGCGGCGCAGGTCGTCCTGGGTGATCATGCCCTTGCCGTCGGTGTCGAACAGGCGGAAGGCGCGGCGCAGCTCCTCGCGCGGGTCGCGGCGGCTGACGAGCGAGCCGGCGAGGGCCTGGGCGGTGGGCAGGCTGAACTGGCGGTAGACGGGGGCGCACTCCTGGTCGCTGGGCCAGTTGGCGGGCTTCTGACCGTGACGGATCAGCAAGTCGTACGTCTGCGGCTTGGGCAGCTCGAAGCCCAGCGCGCGCAGGATGAAGCGGAATTCCTCGTAGCTGACGACGCCATCTTTGTTGGAGTCGAAGAGGTCGAACTGGGGGGGTGATGTTAGTTGATCTGGGGAGTGGTGGGTGGGGAGAGGAGGAGGCGCTGAGAAGGGCGACGTACTGCCTCGTTGATGCGTGTTTTTTGCTCGTCCGGGAGTTTGTTAAAGTCTTCCCTTGCCGGGATGGTGTATTGTATTGCGCGAGCTGAGGAGGCCATTGTGAATTATGCGATCTGGGTGATGTTTGCGCGCGCGGCGCAATGGGCGAGGATGGAAGCTGTGGTCGTCGGCGAGTCGCGATGGCACAAAATAAACAACAAAAATTCGGGGTAACGGTGAGGCTGTCCGAGGCGCTATTTGTAGTCTGAGACGCAGCAAAGTCGATATGGAGGTAATTGTAGAAGGCCGTGGCGCATTGTCGAGCGTCGTCGTCGTGGTCGGGTGGCTGATGTGGTCTGGTGATCGGCCCCTCCACCTCCCAAGGATGCAGCAATTGACACAAAGACAGAGTCGCGTTCGAGTGATCCCTGTCCACTTCCGCAGACGCGTTCTGGGCGCGCTAAGCTTTCGGTTGATCTTGGAGAAGTGGGGCTGTCCCTGAGGTCCACTAAAATTTGCAGCGCTGCGGGGCCGTTCAATGGCTTTTTGCATCTCCAACTCAACACCAGACAGACACAACACAGCAGCCTCTCAACCACTCCCTCCAACACGCCAATAACCCGTATTCGACTCCTTACACAACAAGACAACCCCTCCCCAACCAACTCCACCCCCCCACCGCCTCTCACTATGCCCAAGCGCAAACGCGATGACGAGCCCTCCGTCGAGGCGACTTTCTTCCGCTTCCGCACCGATCTCTTCCACGCCCTCAAGTCAGCCAAGGGCTTCGAGCGCCAGCGGCAATCCAAGCGCCTGCGCGATGCCAAGGCCACCCCCGACAAGAAGGCCCGCATTGACAAGGAGATTGTCGTGCTCAAGTCGCTCGACCTGCACCAGACCGCCCACGCCCATCTCTGCTCGTCACTGCTGCGGTTTAAGGCTGTGGCTGAGGCCGAGAAGCTGCCGAGTGAGATTAGGGATGGTGTTCCCAAGGTGGAGCTGACTGAGGAGGAGAAGGCGGCGCTGCACAATGTCACGAGTTCGTTGTATAACCGGCCGGAGGTGAGGGGGGTTGTGGATAAGGCTGTTGCGGCTGTTTGTAAGGCGCTGGGTTTGCCGGTGCCGGAGAAGAAGGGGCGAGTACGGGGGGACAAAGATAAGGGACCGAAAGAGGAGGAGAAGGGGGCGAAGAAGGGTGGAAAGACTATGGAGGAGAAGAAGCCAAAGGAGGCCAAGGGGGCCGTGAAAGAGGAGGCAAAGGCGGTCAAAGAGAAGAAGGCCGCAAAAGGGAGCACTGATAACGTGGAAGAGGAAGGCATTGACGAAGGGGAAGAAGAGAAGGCTATCTCAGAGCTGGACAGACTGCTTGGGTTAGCCTCTGACAACGAGGACATCGAGGATGAAGAAGAGGAGCTTCTGGTTAAGGGCCGGACAAGGAAACCAACGTCGATCATGGAGCTGGACCCCATGGAGATAACAGACGAAGAGAGCCGGGATGAAGGGGGTGCAGATCTTGACCCCATGGAGATTACCGACGAAGAGGAAGGCAGCGGTAGCGAAGACGGGTTTGAGGGTTTCAGCGATCTGGGTCAAGGCGAGCAGGACGACTCAGCCAGTGACGACGACGATATCTCCGATGCGCAGAGCTCTGCGTCGTCGATAGGCCGCCCGCCGCCAGCAAAGAAAACGAAGGCAACCAAGATGACCAAATCCACAGACTCCACCTTCCTACCAACTCTCATGGGCGGGTACATCAGCGGCTCAGAAGAGGAAGCATCCGATCTCGACATCGCCCCCCCACGCAAAAACCGCCGCGGCCAGCGCGCAAGACAGGCACTCTGGGAGAAGAAGTTTGGCGAGAAGGCCAAGCACCTGCAGCAGCCCAGCAAGGCCCGCGACTCGGGCTGGGATCTCAAGCGCGGCGCGGTTGATGGCGACTCGAAGCCTTGGAAGCGTGGCATCAGGAACCCTCTGCTGGACAAGGGCAAGGCCACAGGAGCGAACGAGACGGTGATTCCCAAGAAAGAGCCAGCACCAAGGCTGCGCGATGATTCGGGTTCGCTGCATCCCAGTTGGGAGGCGAAGCGGAAGGCCAAAGAGAAGGAACTTCAAACCGCTCCATATGCAGGGACAAAAATCACATTTGATTGAGGTAGAATGGGTCAATAAAATCAGCGATTTGTGGGCAGTGCTAGCTTTGCAGTGGGTATCTTGAGTGTCCTAACGCCTTTGCTCCCCAACTCCCTCACCCCCTGAACGACTTCCCATCCCCAACGCCCAGGCGCACTTTGTGCCACGATGAAAAGAAAAGAAAGCCACGATAAAAAGAATACCAGGATAAAATGGAAACCATGATAAAAAGAAGTCCACGAAGAAAAAATGCCACGAAGAAATGAATGCCAAGATAGAGAGAAAACGACTTAGAACACGCAGAACGCATGCTAAGCTCCCAGCCCCAAAACACCCATATCAGATCCCACCACCCATATCTCACCACGCCGCCTCACCCAACTTCCAAGCCCTCCCCCTATCCCTCCACCCCCCCAAAATCCCTCCCACCCCTCACGCAACCCTCGGCCTCTTCCCCGGCGACCCCCCTCCCCCCAACTCACTCTCCCTACTCCGCACCCTCTTCAGTCCCTGCCCACCCCCTCCACTCCCCCCTCCACTCCCCCCACCACCACCTCCATCCTCCCCCCAGACCCCTCATCATCATCAGCAGAACCCCCCAAACCCGACCCCCCCTCACTATCCTCCTCACTCCCACTCTCATCCGTATCATAATCATCATCATCCTCACTACTATCCTCACTCTGCCCCCCCCCCGGCCTTCCACTTCCCACACTCTCCACCACCACCCCCCAGGGGAAAAGAAGAAGAAGAACCGCTCAACGCAGCACGAAACTCAGGCGTCACCCGCCTGCTGCCGCTGCTGCTGTTTCTCGAGGCCCCGCAGCGCGTGGATGTAGTCGAGCCCCTGGAGACAACGGAGGGAGCGTGACATCAGTTTGTTGGGCTGGCCGGCTGTTTTGGCTCGAAGGAGCGTGTTGATTGTGGCGTTCTCGTACCCACGGCGAACGTATTGGTTGCCGGTCTCGTTGACGTGAAGGACCAGCGACTTGAGCCGGTAGAGCTCCGTGAACCACGACAGGGGGTAGCTCCGCCTAGAGAATGGAATCTTTCCTATCGCGTCGGCGGGGGTAGTGAGATACTGACTGCCTGTGATCAGCAACTCGACGTGTTGGATTCGCGCGATGCTAGCAAGCCCAGAGCCTTTACAGAAGCGGCCAAATTCGCCGAGTGAAGAGAAGGCGAAAGTGTTGCAGCCGTAGAAGATATGTACGGCCATCCAGTAGATTCTCTTGTTTATGGACAGAAGAGCGAGGAACTTCTTGGGGTCGTGGCCGTCCGAGGTGAGGCTTACGTCCTTTTGGTGCTTGGTGAAGACGAACCACTTGGGTAGCCCGCTGCGTTTTTCCCGCTCCTCAAGGCTGGGGAGGGTGTCTGCATCCGGCTCCACGAAAGGGTCGAGCCGCGAGATGCGGTGCACCAAGTGCCGCTTCTTGTGGAGAAGGAGCTTCAGTATCTTGGCTTGGACATCGGATGGCAGTCGTTCGAACGGGAACGGCGTTCCACCCGGTGCGGTTGCTGGGGCGACTAGGGTTGCCTCAGGGCCAGCATCTATCTCAGAGGCAGCATCACTCTCGCTATCGTTTGATTCAGAGTCTAAGTCCGCCGCTTGGGGCGGCACGAGCCTTAGATCCGGGTGTATCCATTTGCGGTTTGTGGACTTGAACGGTTCCTGTCAGTTGGTTCCGTTTTGAGAGGGTTCAAAAGGGTTTTATACAGATTCTCTTCCATGCTACTCAGCTTCACAAGCTTCTGATACGGGATGCTTCCTTTCTTCAGAAGCTCAGGCCAGGTCCTCTTGGTGCGCTTTGGCTTGCCGGCCAGTCTTGCTGCGAGGTCATTGTTGGCTGCCCTCAGTTGTTGATTTTGGATTGTCCTGTCAAACGTTGTCAGCTAGTGCACAAGGCTTTCGGATTGGTTTCTTGTACATTTGTTGGAGCTCGGTTGTGAGACGGTTGACATCGGCAACCAACATCGCGTCTTGACGAATGCACTGAAAAGTTTGACAGGGCCGCGACCCCGCGCCGGCGCCTGGGGCGCCAGCAGCATTCCCATTGTTGTTCATGGCTGTTTCATGGACGTTGGGCCGATGACTGAGTGGTTGTGTGCTTGGAACTTGGCGTTTGACGCCCTGTTGGAGAGGAAATTGGGTAGAAGTGGTGGAAACGAGGTTGAGAAGAAATTGATGGGCGGAGGCAAGTTGTGAGACGAGAAGGAAGTTGGGTGAAAAGTTGCGAGAGGGGAATAGAATTGGGAAGGTATGCGCGGCTGCTTCCAGAGGGCAGAAGAATATTGGAACGGAGAAGAATACAATGACGGTCAGAGGGAGCCTCCAGTTTGACGATGGCCTAAATGGAGACCCGCAGAGGAATGGAGGGAGGAAGAGAGAGAGGTTGGCAATGTTTTGATGGTGTTGGGTTGAGTTTCAGGCAAAGAAAACGCTAGATTTCGTAGTGTCTCGAAACCCTTCGGGAGAGGAATTGTTGGGCAGAAAGGTCAAAGGACGGAAAGATGCGCGCTAGCTCGTAAAGAGAGAGGGAAAGAGGGAGGAAGAACTCAAAAGAGAGAAGAAGGGAAGAATGAGAAGGTAGGAGGAGGAGGAGAGACGGAAATACTAAAAAGAAGAAGGGGAAAAGAAAGGGGAAGGAGTAAAAGAAACCACGAAAGAAGCTCACCTGATCCTCACTCAGGCCAAGCCATCATCAACCACCAAGACCAATTCACAGTGAACCAGAAACGAAAGTAGAGATGAAGAGAGATGGGAAGAGAAAGGGGAGGAGAGACAGGAAGACAAGAAGGTAAACAGAAGAAAAGGAAGCAGGAAATCCAATAAAACCAAAAGGAAGGAGACAAGAAACCTCCCCAATCTTCACTCACGCCAAGCCACGATCAACCACGAAGTCAAACTCAATGTACACACCAAGCGCCAAAAAGTAATTCACAACCTAGAGAACAAGTAGGTACACAAAACGCCTATACACCCAGCCACCATCCAACCCGTCCCATGCCATCCCATCCCATCCAGCCATTCCCATCGAACAACCAAAATTCGCAACCCATCCAGTGCAGCGCGCAGACATCTCTCTAAGCCAGCCAACGGACGGCTTTGAATCAGGAAAGCCACATCCTCTTCGCAATTTGATGTGCCGTGAAAAAGAGGATGAAAATGCCAAAACAACCCCCTTTTCAGACCAGCAAGAAAACAGCACAAAGCCTTCCCCAAGGAAAAAACAAGCTCAAATGCAAACAGGCAGACAGGCATTTGGAAAACAAGAACAGGAAAGAGAGAGATAAAAACCCCCTCTCACCACCCCTTCCTCAAAATCCCCCTCGGCTCAAACTTCTTCCCCTCCCCCTCAAGCTCCTCTCCCTCTCCCTCTCCCTCCCCATCACCCTCTACCTCTCCCTGCCCACCCCCACCAAGCTCCTGCCCCTGCCCACCACCCACCCTCTGCACACCCAACCCCCCGCGCAACCCAGCACCCCTCAACCCCACGCCTGAACCATTCCCCCCATTATTCTCCTCCAAACTCCTCCTCGAATCCCTCTCCAACTCACTCATCGCAAACACAAGCGGCTCCGAATCATCACCCCCCTCCACACTCCCCGCATACCTATTCCCACTACCACCACTAACAGCCGCACCAGACCCACCGCCCCTAGAAAAAGACCCCCTCCCCTTCCCACCCAAACCCCCACCCAGCAATAACTTCGGCACTTCCCCCTCCTCCCCCTCAGACCTCACCGACCCCACCCCTCCCCTTGAGCTACCCACAACCCACGGCCTCTCCCCCTTACTCACATCCCCGCCCTCTCTCTGAAACGCCAGGAGTGAACTCAGTGTCGGTCCACTCATCCCCCCGCCACCAGCACCCTCCACCGAGGCACTGCGTTGGTGGTGATAAGGCCGGCGGTCAACTTCCGCTGCTATGGAGCGGTGTTGGTGTTGGTGCTGACCGTGTTGGTTATGCTGGTTGTGCTGGAGGTTATGGTGGTGGTGAGTATGTGGGTGAGCGACGGATGACGAGCGGCGGTTTATAGTAGGGAGTGGTGGGATCGGTTGGTGTTGTTGGTGGTGGTGATGAGACAGGCGCGGGGAGAGGGGGATGTCGATTGCGGTTGCTTTTGTTGTGGGGCTTGTTGTTGTGGAGGTGGAGGGGGATGTGGATGTTGTTGTTTTTGGGGGGGTGGTGGTTGGGGGAAGGTCTTGTTGTGTGACGAGGGGGGTTTCGCCGTCGTTGTCTTCGTCTTCTTCTTCGGTTGGTGGTTGGATGTTGGTGGATGGGCGGCGGCTGGTGGGGTGGTGGTTTTGGGATTGGTGGTAGTCGATGATGGAGTTTTCGCTGAGGCGGGAGGGGATGGCGGGGGTGTGGGGGGTGTGGGGGGAGAGAGGTTTGCCCGGGGACGAGGATATGGACATGGAGGCGGGGTTGACCATGCTTGGGACGTTGGCGAGTTGGCGGCTGGAGGAGCTGGATGAGCGCTGGAGGTGGATGGAGGAGGTGATGGATTCGGAGAGGACGTTGTTTGAGTCGCGCATCTGCTGGAATTTGGATAGCTGTGCGGCTGTTCGCTTGGATGCGAGGGATTCGCCCTTCTTGTTGGGCTCGAAGCTCTTGAGAGTCTTCCGGCTGTCGAGGGCCTTCAGAAACTCGGATATGTTGTCGTCGTCGGTGGCAAAGGACCCGGAACTAGCGAACCCGCCCGCTTCGGCGAGGAACCCCGACCCTGGCTGAGCAGAAGACGACAAGCTCTGCTTCCCGCTGCTCACTTGGTCATCATCACCCTTGCTCTGCCCGCCATACGACGGCCGACCGCGGCGATGTGAGAAGCTGCTGCTGTAACGGCCCGTCGGCCTTGGAGACCCTGACACGGTAGGCACATCTTGCGGCGCTGTAGGGGCGCCGCGTAATGACGCTGCCATCCCCGCGGTGAGAGACGACCTGTTCCCGGGCCGCGTCAACCCAGCCAGGCTTGGCCGAGTAAGTGACTGTGGTGACGACGACGGTGCCTCGTCCGGTATCCTGGGAGATCCAGACAGGGAGCCGGCCTTAAACGGCTGGAACGACACAGAAGGCCGCCTGTTGGTTGTCTCAAACGTCCTCATGGTCGGACGGGCTGCAGCGCCTCGGATCGGGAGCGAATGCGGCGGATTGGGCTGTTCGATACTCGCAGATGGTGAGGCCGATGGTGAGCTCGTGTCAGAACCGATGGGCCGTACCGACCTGAGGGCGGTGATCGGGCTTGTCCCTAACGCTCCTTCGCCGTGGAAGGTAGACAGACTGCCGTACGTCTGCTGTGGGCCCTGGGGTCCTCTACCTTGGCGGTGGGAGGGCAAGGAGCCCGGCTCTGCAAAGGAATCCGACCTGTCATCGCGCCTTTGAGGGATGGAGGGCTTGAAGTAGCTTTCATCGCCACCCATAAAGCGAGAGCTGAGCAGCGACTCTGCATCGTCGACGCGGAAGTTGCAGTCGTTGCGGTAGGTGACCGAGGCGTAGAAGCGGCCCACGGGGACCTCCAGATCGGTGAAAACGTATTCCGTGGTAATGTCCCTGGCATCATGCAGGGGTAGCCGCAGCGGGTCGTAAGCGGTAAACTCTGGGCCCGCACTCGAGACCCTGCATTTGACCTCAAGAGCCGGATGGATACCCTTTGCGAGAGCCTGCTGGGAATACTTCCAGCACGGCATGACGCGGGTCGTCAGAAACAGCGAGCGAAAGAAGACGATGCTCCTCTTGTAGACAGTCGGCAGGATGGGGCCAAAGTCGTCCTGCTCGAGGTCCGGGAGACACTTGAGCTCAACCTTCCACCGCTCCAGGACCACCTCGGCCTTCCGTTTCTGTGAATGGCGCCTCCTCGGGCTGTCGTCCGGTGTCTCGGAGTAGCTCAAGGCTTCCATCACGTCCCATCTCTTGCCGTTGTCGTCGAGGAGCACCAGGCTCTGGCTGCTGGAGAGCCCCGAGGCGTCGATGTAGGTCTCGATGATCATGGGCGGCGGGGGGTTCTCGAAGCTGCTGGACTGCTTGTAGACGCGGAGCTCTTCCCTAAAGTCTTCGATGTCGTCGGTTTCGAGCGAGAACTGCGGAGCTGTCAGCGTCTGTCTCCCAGAGCTACCCTTCCCCGCAAATGCCTACCCATTTATTCGGCTTCTTCCCGTCGTCCCTCGAACCGACGGAGGTCGTGTTGATGCGAGACTGGAGTATCACCACGGCTGCCTTGGCGTAGAAGTTCTGCAACAGTCAGCCTGATATCCCGGGCCTTATCGCTACCAGAACACACCTGGATGATCTGGTCCAGCTTCTTGAGAGACTCCCTGGTCGGGAACGAGCCCGGGCTCTCGGTGCCCTCGGAGCCATCCTGGCTTGTAGTGTCTGAGGCGGCGCGGAGACGATCCCTCGGGTTGTTCGTCCGGGCGGGGTTTGTCTGGGGGGAGGAGGCGGGCGAGGACACCCGCGGGGGGTAGCGGAACTGTTGATGCATGCTTGCGGCTAAGGATAGAGTCGCGGGCGGGTAGCCGGGGAAGCGGTCACATTGGTATCGGGCGGGGAGCGGTCACCGGCGAGGTGTTCGAGTTATGGGAATATGGGGATGTTGGCGAGATCGAGAGTCCAGGTAGGTATGTAGGTTCGAGCGGCTAGGAGGAAGGGCGTTTAAGCGGGAAGGGACTGGCGGGACGAGAAGATGTTCGTATCCATCCTTCAGAGCGGCAACCTTCTCGATGATAAGACAAGAGGAGGGGGAGGTAGTGAGGGGCGAGACTACGGACCAACTCCCAAGGCAGACTCAATGCAGGCCAGAGTCAACAACAGGTAAATGCCGTCGGGAAGGGAAAAAAAAGTGCAGCCAGAGGTCCAGGTCGACAGGTGGTTGGCGGTGACGATGGGCGGGAAGGCAGACAAGCAGCCGAGCAGGCTGGACGAGACGGGAGACAAGCAGCGGTCCCGGGGAAGGCAGCTCCTTGCCGGAGTGCCGGGGTGACAGGGTGACGGCGGTTCAGGGGGCTCCAAGCGGTGCAGGGGGAGCGCGGCTTGCGTCCAGGCTCTGTGCAACGACGTGTGGATGGTGGATGGATGGGTGGAGGGATGGATGTCCTGCACCTGTCCTGCACTGTGGAGGACTTGGGTTGGAGGAGGAGGAGTCAAGCAGAAGAAGCTGCCTTGAGTCTCGAGTCCTGCCTGGCCAACCACCCCAAAATTGAACAACAACGACAACAACAACCAGACGCTGCCCTGTGACGCACGCTTCTGCAGGGAGCGATGTCGGAAGAGGACGGGACGGCGAGCAACAATGGCCGTCGCTGATGGATGATGCTCGGGGCGTCGAGATAAGGCCAACCACACTCTGCACAGCGGGAGTCACACCTCCACCCAGACGGGAAAGCTTGAAGTGGATCTCGTGGGCAAGGAACAGGGGCAGGAGACCCCTGTCTCACGTCACCTGCACACGCCCTAAATCTGGGGCATCAACCGTCCGGCAGAGGTGGCAGCAGCTGTCAAGCAGCCCAGTCTTCAAGGTGTCGCTGTTTCCCTCCACACAACACAAAACACTTGAGACAGCCTCCTCGTGATCTGGACTTCGGCTTCCGTCATCGAGTCATGGGTGTGTGATGAGCGTTGCCAAGGGGAAAGCGATGATGCAATGCTTCACCCAGCCAACGCCATGTGTTTGTTGAACAGACTGGCTATGTTTCTGTCAAAAGAGCCTGTCGTAAGCGTCAGCAACATTGGCAGGACACGAGAATGCTTGGGTGAATTGGTGAATTGGTGAATTGGCAGAGTGACGAGCTCACACCACTGTTCATCGCTTCTCGAAATGTGACGAACCTCTTAAACACAACAACAAAACTGTGCTTGCTAGGACGGAAGCCTAGAACGACGGCCGATGCACGGCTCAGGTTCCAGCAAACAGCAACGCAATGCGATGCTGCCTAGCTTATATGGATGGCTGGGACCGCGAGGCAGCGACTATCCGATCGCTTGAGGCCTTGAATATGATCACAGCGGCGGGGCTTTATTGTGTAGAGGTGTTGCCTAGCCGTTCAAAATGCGACCTGCAGGTGTGTCGCCCGCTGAGACTGGTCAGATGTTGTCCAAGGATGGGGGAAAATAAGTGAAGTTGACAAACCTCAATTGCTGTCTCCGATGGGATGTACGACCGTGAGCTCTGACGGGTGCTTGCATGAGACACAATTGCTATCCGTTCTCGGGTCGTGCGTCGGCGTTGTGTTTCTCTGAGAGCTGTCAGACCACACAGACGGCCCCAGTGCGACGATGGACACCAGACAACTTTGTGGTTGTTCAGATATCACTGGCTTCGTTGATAGGGCAATGGCTTGGATTGAAGGTGGCTGATGAGAAACTGAGAAAGCAGCAGATCTGAGAAATGCCCTCGGAGAGAAAAAGAAAAAAAGCACAAGAGACAGTGTCCGCCTGATCGCTGCAAGCACCCTTCCGTCCGATATATGAGGCTGCTCGCAACAAGCCTCCCCTCCAATCCACGCACGCAGCAACACGTGGATCGAGCCCCGTCCACAACGGCCACCGAGATCGAGTTACACTGAGGTTGAAGCTCTGTGCTACCTTTGGAAATCTTCCTGTCCAACCAGACGCATGGACAGTGAGTGGAAACTGCAGGTAAAAGCAGCCAAATGGCAGTGTCACAGCCTGCCACATCAACACAATGGAGGAGCACTCAGGAGAGAGCGCCAGTGTTGTCGCTCTGGCAGAACAAATGACTATCCGTCTCATATAACTCACACGCGTCAACATACTGTTGGGGCTGAAGTGCAGATGAAAAGCAGACAGCTAAATTAACGACTTTGTGTTAGGAAAAGGGGTGGAATTTCGGTTTTTTTTTCTTTTTCTTTTTAAAAAAGAAAAGAAAAGTCAGAAATAAGCACTGCCACAAGCCGGATTGATGGCCTAGTCCCCCAAATCTAACCTCTCAAGTTGAGCAACATGGCACAAAGCCAGTTCCTAGAACTCTTTCTGCTGTATTCTTATGTTGAGTGTCTTGCAAGAGACACAACAGAAGGATCAGAGATCATTATAGATAGTAACCTGCATGGTTTCGGGGCCGACGTTGGCCAGGCCCTTGACGGCGGAGGGCTTGTCTCTGACCGAGTTCCGAAGGGCAAAAAGACATAAACCCGACGAGTAAGTAGGCATGATCCAATTGGAGTTCTCAACACGAATTTTAAAGCAAGACCAATATGGCTGAAACTTTTCCCAAATGTCTATTCACCAAAACGCACACAGAAAATGCACCGCTCTTGCTTGCGCGGGCTGATATCTCCCTATATACAACATATCTCCCGCCCCTCTCCCACCTCTCTCCCGATGCAGCAACCCCGCTAGCATATCCTCTTTACAGGCCATAGTGAATCTTCTCGAAATATTGCATAACATTCGAATAAACCACCAACAGGATACCACCACCAGGGCCCAGCCGAAGAACCTTGGGGAGGAAGCCCTTGTAGAGCGCGGCGAAGCCCTCCTCCTTGGCGACGGTGGCCACGGCGGGCCAGGCCCAGTTGTACTTGGGCGCCTGGCCGGCAACCTTGATCGTGTTCTGGATACGCGACTTGACGACGTCCATCGGGGTGTTGATAATGGTACCGACAGTGCCACCAACGGTACCGGCGAGGATGTCGTTGACGGTCTGGCCCGTCTTGGTCTCAGCCTTGGGCATCAGCTGGCGGACCTGGAAGATGCAGCCGAAGTAGCCGGCGTTCCAGAGGATGTGGCGCCACAGGGTCGACTCGAGGCCGTTGTACATGGCCAGGAGACCCTCGTTGCGGATCGTCTGGACGACAACGTCGGCGGCGCCCTTGTACTTGCCGGCAGAGGCCTTGTCTTGGAGACGGATCTTGACGAGCTCGAAGGGGACGACGACGAAGGACTCGGTGGCACCGGCGGAGGCACCGGTCAGGACGGAGAGGGACTGGTTCATGGTCTGCTGGCCGAACAGGTCGCGGTAGAACTTGCCCCACTTGTCGTTGGCGGCGAACTTGGTGGCACGCTTGGGCGCCTCCATGAGGATGGGGGCGCTGATGCCGCGGTAGAGCCTCGAGAAGCTGTCGAGGGGTCAATACAGCCCCGCCAATGTGTGCCCGAACAAGCCGGTCGCAACATACCCCTCATTCTTGACGATCTTGGAGAAGCAGTCCACCATGGAGGTGTAGGCCTCGCCGCCGGCGCCCTTGCCGGTCTGCAGCTGGCTGCTCGGTCGTCAGTCGGGATAGTATCGTTACGAGCACAGCCGGTTGCTCACATTCTTGTCTTCACGACATCGAGAGGGTACCTGACGAGCGATTCGGTTAGCATCGGAGGGGCACGCGATCAGAAAGACGGAAGACTTACATGACCAGAATCTACTCGGGGCTGTGTGTTAGCAGGTCAATTGGCTCCCATTGTGGCCAGGGCGTCAACATGCCTCAGACACGCCGGCAATGGCGCCTGTTCCGCGATCATGGTCAGTCCTCCAACTCCTGCTGTGGCCCTCGGGGATGACTCGGAAAGCGCTCACCAGCCATGAAGGTGTAGCCAAAAGGCAGAGGGGCCCTTTCTGTCGCCATTGTGGATTCTGGGGGGAATCTTCTGGGAGAAGCAAGAGAAGAGAGAGAAGCAAAATGTAGAACAGATAGAAAAAGAGGGTATCAAAAAAAGTTGCGGTAAGGAGAAGAAGGGTTGTCGCTGAATCCTGCTGCCGGGCACGCAATGTGGGAGTTGGCGGATTGGGGATGCAGCTGCAACCCCCACATCCAGATTTGCCAGCCCACCTCATGCGGGGACGACATCGGAGGGTCCAACCCCTGGCGCGGATCAGGGACACGTTTAACCCTAACCCTGCACTGGGTAGCCTTGGCAATAGCCACAGACTCCCTGAAGGTCGAGATGGAAGAGAAAGAGAGCTCATGAGAGGGAAAAGCATGCTGAATCGGGTTGAAAATTACGAGAACAACAGGAGAGATGGAGAGGGAGAAACCCAGCCTCAAACGATGAAGCATCTTCTCAAAGAAAGAGCAAAGACCGAGAACAGTGCCAGGGTGAACCAGACAGCTCGTTTAGCAGCACATCTCCAATCTAAGACCTTCCCGCCTCGACTCCAACAGCTTCCGAGTCTTCAAATGCATGGCCTGCGTCACTATACTACCCAGCTGAGGGGGGTTTTGCATCTTGCTTGTGACAGTTCCAGAGGTCGACCGTTGCTTGCAGGAGCTCGAAGCATGAGCCAAAAAGAAGACATCCGATTGGCTGACGGGACCCGGGCCAGAGGATCCACACGGGAGCTGGGAACGCGGGGCTCGCGGATCGCCAGGGTTCCAACAATCGCAGCTTCCTCAAGTTCCGCGTGGAAATGACTCTTGCGCCCGCGTCTCCCAGCCACCGACAACCACAGACGGCCCCTTGCTGACATCGACATTCGCCTCTACATCCTCAATATTATCGAATTTGACGCGAAGAACGAACAAAAAACCACCCCAGCTCATTGCGACCGCGCCGTCGACACGCGAGTACCTCTTCCGCCCGAAGAAGCCGCGTCCCTGCACGAAATCGCCACGCAGCAAAATCGGTCTGACGCACAAGCCTTGGGGTTCAGGCCCGGACCACACACGAACCGCGACGTGGGGAGTCTTTCCTGAAGCTTCCTATCGCACCTTTAAACACGCCGTGATCCGTTGAGACCACAGCGAGGTGCGTTCGAAGCATCCGAAAGACGTCCCTCGATAACCATCCGGCACATGACGCATCTGCTGTGGAAATTCTACTGGGAAGACGATGTCGACCGATTTCGACGCCTTCTCGCGCCCGCCGCCCATGGCGCACAAAACGGCCCGAGAATCTCGAACTTAGCGTCGGTCGGCGGTGGAAGCCCGGGATACGGCACTTCGCCGCGGACCTCGGCCAAGTCGCGTAAGTTCCCAGGCTTTGGAACAGGCTCCGGGAATGCGCGCCATGGCCACGGTGGCCTTGGGCGAAGCGAAGTCAACAGCCGCGACCACGCCGGTCTCACCGTTTTGCTGCGCGCCGCCTCGTCGACCGCCGAAAACGCCATCTCGTTCGTCGAAGCCCTCCTCGAGCACCCCGCAATCGACATCTACGTTCAAGACCCCGAGAGTGGCTGGAATGCGCTTCACCGGGCGCTGTATGCGGGCAACATATCGATCGCCAGGCTGTTGCTGGAGAAGGAGCGCAAGGACTTGACGGGTCACACGGCTTCGCTTAGTCGCGTCGGGCACCTCATCAAGACCAAGGATCACGAAGGAAACAGCCCGTTCGATCTTTACCATGCGACCATCGCTGAGCGCAGTTTGAGGGAACTGGCCGAACATGACAAGCCTGACGATGGCTCCGACACCGACGAGGCCGATGCGCTTACGGAGGAGAGGAGGACCAAAACTGCGCATACGGCTGGCGAGGACCTGTATGCCTTCGGGAGTAACAGGAATCTCTCATTGGGGTTTGGCGATCAAGACGATCGCCAGTATCCCGAACGCGTCTATCTCAAGCGCCCAGACCACCTCGTTCGCAGGTTCTACAGGGAATATCTCCAGACTATTGACGACGATGGCCCGGTGTCACAAGATCCCGCCAGGATTCCCACGTTGGTCCTGAACCGGCCACTGATGATTCAGGACGTTGTCCTCTCGAAACTTCACAGCGCAGTGCTGACAGCGGATCCCGTGTCGAACCTCTTTGTCTGCGGTGTTGGGCGTGGAGGACGACTCGGGCTTGGGGACGAGAACACGCGTTTCACCTACACTCCCGTTCAGGGGCCTTTTACCGACAAGAAGATCGTTCGGGTTGCGCTTGGCCAGAACCACTCCATGGCCATTGATGACACCGGCGCGCTGTGGACCTGGGGCAACAACGCCCAGTACCAGCTGGGCTATGCTCTTCCAGAGCCGGTCAAGAAGGATGAGGACCCCATCAGCACCGTACCCCGCCAGGTTTTCGGGCCCTTGAAGAAGGAAGTTGTCATCGGCATTGCTGCCTCTTCCATCCACTCGGTTGCGCACACCGAAACCTCGCTGTACTGTTGGGGCAAGAACACCGGCCAACTGGCTCTGATGGACGCGGACTCGAGGTCGCTCGAACACCAGCAGACGCCCAGGAAGGTCGCGGCGTCTTTATTTTCGTCGCCAATTGTCATGGTTACTGCAATCGACAAGGCTACGACAATCCTGCTCCAAAACCACACCGTCTGCGTGTTCACCGCGTACGGGTATCACATTGTCAAGTTTCCATTTGCAACACTCGACTTGGTCGGCAACATTAAAATCTCGACTCGCTACGAGCCAGGTTGGAACCAAATCAACTCCATCACGTCTGGCGGGGAGACGATTGCTGCCGTTACAAGACGTGGCGACTTGTTTACTATGAACCTGGACCACAAGACCGAGGCCAACCCACCAACCACGTCTACAACAAACCCCTCCAAAATCAAGGGCGCGGTGACGCAGCCGCAGTGCATCTGGTCTGCTAGGCAGGATGGTGTTTGCTCCGTTGGCGTCGGCGAGCACGGCTCTGTCATCATCAGCACTGCATCTGGCGCTGTGTGGCGAAGGGTCAAACGCGCAAAAGCGAAGGATGCATCGTCCGGGCCGTCAGAATCCAGACGGAAGGACTACAAATTCCAGCGGGTGCCATACATCACCAAAGTGGCTACCGTTCGAGCATCCGCTTCCGGCACCTTTGCCGCCATTCGAAAGGACTCGGATGTGATAAAGGAGCAGTTGGTTGTCAAGGGCCAGTCGCTGTGGGAAGACGTGGGGCCACTGAACTGCCTCAACGGCTTCCGAGCATCGGAACCCGAGGATGAGAAGGATGAAGCTTGGAAGTTCTGGAGTAACGAGGCTCTTGAGGACCGTCTCGGTTCCGTCGCTTACGAAGTGCTCAAGTCTTCGGAACTGGTAAATGACTTGATCCAGCATCTTACGTCTTGGTCTTACCGGAACAGCCCCATCGATGCAGTTGTCTGTACCTCTTCCTCGCCCGAGATTAGGATACCGGTCCATGGTTGGCTGCTTGCCGCTCGCAGCCCCGTCTTTCGAAACGCACTTGCTCAGTACCGCAAGGCGGGCTCATTCACCCATGAGCTCTTCATCATTGGTGACGTGGATGGCAAGCCCTTGGTCTGTTTTCAGGGGCTGGACCTCGTCTCACTGCTTAACCTCGTCCTATTTGTCTATGAGGATAGGGTGATTCCAGTGTGGAACTTCACCAGTCACGTCCGTCCGTTGGCCTACCGGTACCGCCAGATCCGACAAGAGGTCATGAAGCTTGGCACTCGCCTCAACATGAGCAGCCTTGAGGCCGCTGCAAGGCTGCAGGTGGAAGCCAAGAAATGCATGGACCGCGATTTCCAGCTGGCAATCAAAGATCCGCGTTTCTTTTCAGACTGCGATGTCCTGCTTGAGCTCGAAGGGGCCGAAGCTCAAGTCCATAGCGCATTTATTTGTCAACGATGCCCCTGGTTCCAGGGCCTCTTTCACGGGCGCTCTCGGGGTATGTGGCTCGACAGTCGTCGGGCTGTCTCCTCCGACCGGGTCAAAATCGATTTGAACCATGCGGACCCCGAGGCGTTCAGATACGTTCTTCATTATCTCTATGGAGATTGCGGCACCGAGCTCTTTGATCCCGCCGTCTGCGACTCGCTCGACGACTTCTTTGATCTGGTCATGGAAGTCATGTCGATCGCCAACTATCTCATGCTGGACCGGCTGTCACAAATTTGCCAGCAGGTCATGGGCAGGTTCGCCAACATCCGCAATATTGCCCATCTCTTGAACGCCATCAGCCCCTGCTCCGTCACCGAGTTCAAGGATGTCGGGCTAGAGTACATCTGCCTGCAGCTCGAGACCATGCTTGAGAATCATCTCTTGGATGAGCTTGACGAGGATCTGCTTCTCGAGCTGGATGAGGTCGTTCGGGACAACCAGCTTGCGCAGTCACCCTTTGTCAGGAGCGGTCGCACAGAAGCGCTTCTGCATGAAGCCAACTTTTGGCTGGCAGAGGAGATCGACGAGGAACGGCAAATTCGGATCAAGGAGATTGCCTTCAGGGTGCAAAGAGAGGAGGAGCGGAGGCTGTCATCCGCGGTGAAAACCAAGTTTGGCAGCTTTGACGATGCCGGTCCCGTCACACCAACTCCTGATAGAGTCAGGAAGGTGTCGAGGCCCGGCGTCATCGAAACACCAAGCCTAAGTCTGCGAGCAAAGGGTTCGCAGGGAGAGTTGATATTCGACATGGATGAGGAAGAAACATCGCCGACCTCAAGCCCTTCGATGAGGCCTCGGAAGTCAGTTCAAGGGACGCCTGACGTGGATCAAATCCCGCCGTTGGGCAGCTCGTGGAAAGGCACGGGCAAGAAGATACGGCTCAACCTCCACACCATGTCTCCGGCAAGTCCATTGGGCACGCCCCATATGCCAGCCAAGCCGAGTATTGAGTTGGCTGCTTCGCCGCCCGTCAAGGTTGAGCAGCCTTGGGGTTCTGCAGCTACACCGGCGTCAAAGCTGGATCTGCGTGACATCATCCAGTCCGAGACAGCAACCCAGTCTGCGCTCCCACCAGAGAGGAAGGAGAACACGCCCAAGCTAGCTCAACCAAAGATGTCCCAGAAAGAAAAGAAACGCCAGCAGCAAGCAGTACAAGCAGCGCAGGCCGCCCTGCTGGCCAAGGCGGACACTCCAAAGAACGCCTGGGAGCGCTCGGCCAACGAACAGCAACCTTCACCATGGAAGGCAGTCTCCAAGGGCAAAACACCATCCAACGCCCCCCCATCCAGTGACTCCAACTCAGCAAAGAAAGCGTTCCTCACCCCAGACACCGCATCCTCTTCCCTCTCCATCCACCGCCGCACCGCCTCCCCCGACACGCGGTTCTCAGGCCAACGCACACCCAGCATCACACCCACCCCCACCCCCTCCCAACCCCAACCCGCATCACAACAACCAACCCCCCAGGCTCAGACCCAACCCCCGTTACCCTTGATCCCCCACTCAAAAACGTACCTCCCCCCCGCACCAAAGTCTGAACCCCTCCTAGGCCTGAGCATGCAAGACATCATGGGCCAGGAGGCGCACGCGAAGCAGCGGGTGCGCGAGGCGGCTGCGAAGCGCTCGCTGCAGGAGATCCAGCAGGAGCAGGCTTTTCAGGAGTGGTGGGACGCGGAGAGTAGGAGGATGCAGGAGGAGGAGGAGGAGAGGAGGGTAAGGGTTGAGGGTGCGAGTACTAGTGGGGAGAACGGAGGTGGGGGTGGGGGTGGTGGGAGGCAAAGGGGTGAGGGGAAGAGGAGAGTGAGGGGAAGGGGTGGGAGTGGGGGTAGTAGAGGGGAGGGGGGGAAGGGGGAGGGAGAGGGGCCTGGTAGTAGTGGTGGGAAGAAGAGTGGACGAGGTGAGGGGCAAGGAGGGGCGGGTAATATACCGGCGAACGCGGGAGGGGGTTCGAGAGGGGGAAAGGCGAAGGGGAACGCGAAAGGAAGGGGTGGTGGGGGTGGTGGGAGAGGGAGAGGAGGTGGCCATGGTGCCGCGGCGGTGGGGAGACAGCAGCAAGGGGCTGCAGGCGTTACTGCTGGAGGGAGTTGATTATCTATTTGGTTCAGGCATTGAATACACAAGGGAGGGCAACCGTGGCATGTATATCCAAGGGCGGGAAGGCTGGCGGAGTTTTTGGTTAATATTGAAATCAAGGCTGACTGCCTCGCATCAAAATCGCACCGTCACCGCCTTGTGTGCTACGTGTACAAGCAAGACAAGCCTGAGGCCTGCCCCAACTCGAGAGTTCTCCGACCATTTCACCTACCTACTTTAGCGGAACAGCCACTCCGACGGCATTCGGCCCTGTAAATAAGCGGCAGAAATGACAGTTTCACCCTTCGGCTCGACAGGTAGCATTGAGCCTGTGTCTGTGGGACTAGTGTTGAAGAAACCGCACCAGTTCGCAGATAAGCAGATAGACAAACGGATCGCAAACAGCTTCTCCGTTGAGCGGCAAATCCTCAAAAGATTGGGCCAGCACCCAAGAATCGTCAGGTATTCTTGATCCCTCCGTTTTGTTCGCCACTTACTGATACGTAGGTTCGATAGATACCTCGGCATACAAGGCGACAGTATCCTCCTTCGCAAAGCCAACCACGGCAACCTCCAAGCCTACATCGACGCCCACCATACCTCCGGGATGTCATTTTGAAGTGTTGGAGGAGAGAGTTTGCGACGGCAAGGGATGTTTTGGCGGCTTTCAATAGGCATTTGTTGGCACAGGGAGAGAACGGTGTTGGGACGATGCCTAGAGAGAAGGAGCTTGAGGAGGGAGAGAGCGTGTGAATAGCAGCATGAATGATGGGGGAGGGGGAGGTATCAGTGGACTCGGTGATGGGTGGAGGCGAAGAGTCGAGCATGAATCTGGGCAGACCCGGGCGGCCCAAAGACCATGAGAAGTGAGACTGGTAAATGGAGAACGACACAACAAGTGGTGGACTTTGATGGAGACATATGAGAGGACATAGCGGTCGACGTAATAGATCTTCGTCAGCCGAAGACATTCGGGAGCCGCGAACCGAAGTCAGAGAGCCCAGAACATGTTTTCCCAGGCCACATTTCTGCTTAAGAGATCTGTACCTCAATATCTCGTTATCCCAGACGCGTTTGGAGAAAAAAAGACGCAATAAATGGTCCTTGATGGGGTTCTGGTAAGAGGCGGTGCAAAGTGTGGCCCGCGACAAGCGTGGTATCCTAGACAGAGGAAGAAAAAAGACATCTTCTCTGTCATCATGAGGTTCCAAGCTGCGTCACGAAGGTGGATTCATTACCTCAGTTGGATGTCTCCTGCGGATTTCTATGTCTCGGTCGGCCCGTCCTCTCGTCCAGCCAGGTGCAACCGCTGGCCGGAACTTCAAGACGTAAAGATGTGGGAAGGCCCGATGGAGTATTTAGCAGAGGAGAGATCCTCCCACTTCGCCCATCTCTCCGAGTCCTCTGCCACACCATCTGCGTCTTCAACTCTCACTTTTACCAGCATCGTTTGTCTGGAAATCAGACCCAACAGATCGCTCATCCCGCAGCATTTTCTAATCCCAAGCTATGGCTCGCCTCAAGTACTACGTTCCCAACTGGAGGATGATTCACTCAGGTAATGGCGTTGAGACCCTCTCGTACTCTCCTTTTGCTGTGCAGCATTACTCCTGCGGCCACTGGCAGTCTCTAACTATACACATGGCAGTTGATGACGACAAGAGCAAACCCAAGCAGACTTCTGAGTCCTCCGCCGCTGGTCAAGCTACGGAGAAAGAGAGGCGCACGGCCGACGCTGGCCAAAGCAAGGACGAGGAGAAGGCCAACATCGACCTTGACGACAAGGAGAAGCCCACCATCGACCATGACGACAAAAAGACGCTTGCCACCAACCACCATCGAGAACACAGCCAACAAATCGGCGCAGAAATTTTCGACGATCTGCGAGCGTCACTTGACTGGAACCTCCGGCTGCTCAACAACATGCAGCCAGTGTGGCGGACCGCCCACAAGGGCAAGATCACCTATGCGCTGAGCCGGCTCACGCGTGAGATAGCAAGGGAGGCCCGCATGCTCTACAAGTGTGGGGACCGGCTCCAACAGCAAGACCAGGAGCACCTGTTCACCGACGACTATGTTGCCCTGCTCGAGCAAATCACCGAGTTCGAGAAGCCATGTGCCTATATGCAGGTCCACCTGCTCAAAGACATGACGGTGGAACAGGCGGCGGTCTTTGATAACTACAACGACCGCTACAGGGGAAACATGGAACGCGCATTGGCGCGGCTTCACAAGCCGACAGGGGGCGAGGAAGAAGAGACTGCCTAGCTGGCAGTCTCGACCTCATCCTCCCCCCAGCCTGAGCCATCGAAGGAAACGAGGCGCAAGCAACCTGCCCTTTCCAACCACACTTCCGTAGACAGCAGCGACTTTGAGGACGGCACGAGTCCTCAAGACGGTTCCCCGGGAAAATTCACCCCATCACCCAAGCGTGACGGCACGAAGCGGGTACTGGAGGCCAGCCAGCGGGTGCTTGAGGGCGTTGTCCAACAGCTTCAGCAGTTGGTAGATGAAGCCGGCCCGTCTCCAGGCCCGTTTCCACTGAAAACAGAGCTGCTGTCAACGCGTCTCAAACAACAAAGCGAGAGCAACAACAAGACCCCGACGGTGCCAGCCGCTCCGCCTGTGACCCCGGTGTGTCCAAACCCAGGGGATCTCGGCAGCGTGGAGGAGTTTCCGGGGTTCGAGTGAAGCGACGCGGCCGTCTAAAAGCGGTGAGAATCAAACGACCACCACGACCTTTTCCCCGTGGCCCTTTGGAGGAGGACGTGAACACGAGAGCGGGAATGTTTCCACGTAAAGGGGAAGTTGCGTAGGCTCTGTGAAGGGAGGCGGTGGGGGGGGGGAGGATAGTCCTGCTGGTGACGAGGATTGTCAGGGTGTCAGGTTGCTTACCATGGTGGAATGGATGGCGATGGTTCTGGCTGAGGCGAGGGTGAGGGTCTTGCTGCGGCTTCCTGGATAGGAGGATGGGGGTTGCTATAGGATGGCGGCGGGGAGGATGAGGATGAAGGATGGGGATGGTGATGAGAGGCAGCGTGTGGAAAGGGGCAGCGGCTCTTGAGTATCGTTGTGTCTTGGAGAGTACGATTGGGTCTTATCTTGTGTAAGACAGCGAATATAGAACCCCATCCTCTCGTAACAACTTGGAAGTTCATCTCATGATTTTTGTGTGCCTCGTGAGTGAAAGATTGCCGCCTGGGCATACTCGGTTGTCGACTTCAAGGCTGTGATCAAAAGCATTTTCTTGGCTCTCCTGGAACACCAAAGGAGCCCAAACTCGATCAGAAATATCTCGACAGACAAGACGATGTATGGTCGGATGTGGCTGCGCAAGCTTCCACGCAATGGGAGGCGAGGCGTCGCGTGCCAAGAAGCGAGTTCGACGACGAGCAGGGAACGGACCGGGGCATGGTGGGGTAGCAACAAGATGTGGGGCGAATGAGCATGGAAGCTGCCTGCCCCCGTCATAGGGGGGAAGGCCACCAACCACGCGGCACTGCCCACTGTGCCACTGTCCCACCAGCGCAGCTCTTCCATGCTCCATCCATCCAATCCATCGCCCTTCCACCCACCTTGACACGCCTGCGTAAGACAAGAGACATTGTTTTATCGACGCTTACGCAGCCTTTCGACTTGCCACTCCGGAGACCAAATATTTGTTTTCTCGCTGCTCAACCGAACCGAACCGGAGAACTGCTGGACGTCGTATCGAGCGGGGCAAGCAAACAGCACTTTAGTCCAGACCTTGCGCTTGGATTGTTGGCGCCGACGTCACAGCTGTTGGTGCTGAGGAACGACCGACATCTAACACCGCATTTCTGGGTCCCCGGGCTCGAATCTCCTTCCCACAACCACCACAATTACAGTAGACAGCCTCCAACCAGCCATCACCATGTTTCGAGCGGCCGCGGCCGGGCCCTACGATGAGGGCATCAGTATGTTGTCGCCCAGGAGGACTTGGCCAGGTTTGGGACACAACTGACGTTGGACTTTCTCCCAGACAAGGCAACCGATGAGAACCTCACCTCCGAGGACTGGGGCGCCATCATGGAGGTGTGCGACCGCGTTATTAGCGATGCCAACGGGCCCAAGGAGTCGGTACAGAGCCTGATCAAGCGGCTGGCACATCGCAACGCCAACGTTCAGCTGTACACACTGGAGGTGAGCCTCGCCTGTTCCGCGGCCAGCATCAACCCCTGCTTACTAACCCCATCACCAGGTTGCCAACGCCCTCTCCCAGAACTGCGGCAAGAACATGCACCGCGAGCTGTCGAGCCGCGCCTTCACCGACGCCCTCCTCAAGCTCGCCAACGACCGCAACACCCACCAGCAGGTCAAAGCCAAGATTCTCGAGCGCATGAAGGACTGGTCCGACATGTTCAAGTCCGACCCGGACCTCGGCATCATGTACGACGCCTACTACCGCCTCAAGCAGAGCAATCCGACCCTGCAGCCGCCGAGCGCGCCCCAAAAGAACAGCCTTACCGACGTCGACCGCCAGAAGGAGGAGGACGAGCTGCAGATGGCTCTCAGGCTGAGCTTGCAGGAGGAGGAGCGCAAGAAGAAGCCGGCCGAGGTAGCGGCGGGGCCGTCGGGAGCCGGTGGTTCCGGTGCGGACCAGCAGCAGGCGGCGCCCAGCCAGCCCGTGCCCTCCGGCACCACCGCCGCGACCGTATCCCGCGTCAGAGCGCTGTACGACTTTGTCCCGTCGGAGCCGGGCGAGCTGGAGTTCAAGAAGGGCGATGTCATTGCCGTGCTTGAGAGTGTCTACAAGGACTGGTGGCGCGGGTCGCTTAAGGGCAAGACGGGCATTTTCCCGCTCAACTATGTTGAAAAGTTGACGGATCCGACCCCCGATGAGCTGCAGCGCGAGGCCCAGATGGAGGCTGAGGTGTTTGCCGAGATAAAGAATGTCGAGAAGCTGTTGACGCTGCTCAGCGCGAGCAACACGGGGCCGAGGGAGGAGGATAACGAGGAGATTTCGGTGCGTTTTAGAGACTTTGAGGGTGGCGATGCAGAGGCTAACACAGGCAGAAACTTTATCACCAGACGCTGGCCATCCGGCCAAAACTCATCAAGCTGATCGAGAAGTACTCGCAAAAGAAGGGTATGTGCTTTCCGTACCAGCTGTCGGGCCACGCTAACCCCGCGCAGACGACTTCACTCAGCTCAATGAAAAGTTCATCAAGGCGCGGAGAGACTACGAGGCGCTCTTGGAGTCGTCCATGTCACACCCACCAGGGCCCACCTACCATCAATATGCCATGCGTCCCCAGATTCCTCAGGGCTATCCCCCCCCTGGACAGGGCTACGGCGCGCCCCCTCCCCAAGATCCGCAGCGATTCTACACCCCGGCACCTGCTCAAGGTACGCCTTCTGCCGAACTGGGCAACTAGGAGGAAACCGAGCATAGCTGATGTAAATACCGATAGAACCATCCCAATATCCACCGTCCCCCCCTCCCCCAAATACCTTCCAACGCCCTGGCCCTGGCGCCGCTCCCGCTCCGTTCTACGTAGCAGGCGCCGAAGTCCCATCCCAACCAAACCAACAACCCCAGCAGGCACCACAGCAGCAGCAGCAGCCACCACCCCAGCAGCAACAATACCCCCAGCGCCCGCCCGAACAGCGCCACCCCTCCGGCAGCGGCAAACAGCCGGCGCCCTTGCAAACGTCCGCGTCACCGCCCCCCGCGAACCAATACGCGTCCTACCAACAGGCCGCCCCACAGCCGTCCGCGCGTCCCCAGAGCACCTACGGCGCCGCCCCCCAGGAACTCTCAACTTCAGTCTACGACTCCCCCATCGCGCCCCAGAACGCAAACCCCGTCCAGCCTTACCCCTCCTCTGCCTACGCCACGCCGGACGAGGATCCTTACGCGGCCGCCGCCAACAATGCTGCTGCTGCTCCCCCCCCTAATGCCCCCTCGGCCCCGGCCCCGTCGGCGCCGAGCCCGGAGTTAAGACAGCATTCTTATCTTGGGCATGGTCATGGTGGGCCGGGGCATGGGTATGCGGCGTACCCACCGCAGCAGCAGCAGCAGCAGCAGCAATCGAACATGTACTCTGGCGCGGGCTATGATGCCGCGCCGCCTGTACCTGATGCCCAGACCCGCCCTGGAGGTGGGCATGTGTCTCCGCCGCCGGTTCAGCAACAGCAGCAGGGTGGACCGCCGTATGATGCGAGGCAGACGCTGCCTAGTCGGATTGGTAGTTCGGGGCCACCTGGTGCCCCTGGTGGTCCGGGTGGTCCTGGTGGTCCTGGTCCTGGGGGCCCAGGTGGGATTGGTGGTGGACAGCTCCCGCCGCAGCAGTACAAGGCGTATGTGCCGCCTCGCGGAGAGGATGGTGGGGCGGCGCCGTCTGCACCGCCGTCTGCGCCGTCTGCGCCGCCGCCGCCTGTGCCACAGGGGATGGAGGGGTATTATAGGGCTGCTGCGTACTAGGTAAGTAGGTACCTAGACTCGGTGCAGTTTGATGTGGTGTTAGTTGATTAGAGGGTTGGGAGATGGGGTGAGAGGGAGTTTGGGGGGTGTGGTCTTGGAGCAGGGTGGGATTGGGGTGGAGGGGGTTGTTTAGGATGGTGAGAGGGTGGCTTGAGAGTGTCATCACGTTGGTTGACTGGTTTGTTGGGGGGGAGCTTGGATTTCTTTTCTCTTGCTCCATAGTTGGGGGAGGGAGTAAATGGAGTTTGAAGGATAGGAGGCGGTATGTAGTTCGCTTCGCTTCGCCTTGCTTGGCTTTACCTGCCTTGCCTTGGGTTAGGGAGGACGCCGGCTCGTTTTTGGTCGTCTTGCTTTGGAGGCAGGATAGCTGCTGCTTAGGATACATGGGCAAAACCTGTAGTGGTTGGTATGACTTGTTGATTTTTGGTGTTGGTACTTGGTACTGTTGCTTTGTGCTGTTACTTGTTTGGTGATGTTGGGGACTGTGTACGGTGCTGTGAGTTGCTTCCAGGCTGTTAACGAGAGGGTAGTCGTGTGGTGTGGTGTTTTTGATATCCCTCTTTTTATCCCATACCTAGGCAACTATAGAACATAAGGCATACATTTTATCTCGATGAGAAGGAGTTTGTGGTAATAAAACTTCTGCCTTGCATGCAAGTGTGCCATGTTTGATCTCATTGCCGGAATGAATTAATCCCAAGGAAGGGAGTGCGTCTGTGTCTTTTAATGTGGAGTGGCCTTCGGTCGCCCGCTGCTCCAGCTCTTTATTTTCACCAGGGAACAGATCGTTTAGAAAGTACGGATGCGCAGATGGATGCCAACATACGGTTCATATCACACACGTCTTTGAAGCTCGAGTTTTATGGTGGAGAAACAAAAGTCCGGAGCGAAGACCAGTGCTTCTTGCTATATTTACAGCCCGGCGTCACCAGGCTCAGATGTTATGTACCGAGCGTGCCAGGACCTATGTTCAAATGCCATCTTGCTTCCAATGGCGGAGACCATCCCCTCAAAAACGGCATAATACCGTACCCTTCTCGCCCCTCGAGGGACCTGGATTTCCTTCCAGGCTGAGGTAGCTTCCATATTTCTATGTTATCCCACCCTCGGTCAAAGCGACAAACCGCAGTCCCAACCCCCCTGTCCCCTGAACTGCGCGGCGCTAGGACTGTCCTCATCTCTCCAGGACGAGCCGCGTCATTCCAGACACGGTTCTCTTGCCTCCTGGTATATTAGGCAGCCTCTCCCACCCCTCACAGACTTAGTATACTCTTCCCATCTTAGAACGACCCCGATCAACCATTCACCCCACCCCTAACACCTCTCACCCCAACCCCCCCCCACTTCCCCCCCTCCCCCTTCCCAACGGCGTCCGATCCCTCGGCTTCTCCATCAAATCCGCATACCCCTCCAACCCTGCGGCAATAATCCTCACAATATCAAAGATATGCACGCCCTTAAACGTCTCCGCCCACAGCCTAATCACCGCACACGCCAGCTGTCTCAGCTTGGTGCTATCCGTCGCGGCATCCACAGACCTTGACTGGTGATGCCCGGAAGAAGAAGAGGCGCTGGCCAAAGACGGATCGATGGGCACGGCGAACTCCGTCTCGTCGAGCATGCGCCGGACCATTTCGAGGAGGTTTCGCTCTTCGGCGGAGGGGGGTGGTTCCGCGGGGCTGATGGCGGAGAGGGTGAGGAGCCATTTGGAGAGGAGGACGGCGCATTCGAGGTTGCATACTGGGAGGAAGTTAGATTTGTGAAAGGTGGATAGGAGAGTGAAATTTGGGAGGTGACTTACAAGAATGCTGCATGCTCCATTCCAGCGACTTGGTCTTCGCCACGTAGTTAACCCCCATCTTGACCAGCATGGACAAAGCATGAATAGCCTGGACTACAGCGCGGCACAGCCGCGGACTGCGCACAAGAAGCGGGGCATCTGCGAATGCCTGCGCGATCATGATATGGTCGCGTGTCTCCAGGCTCCGACTCGGACTAAGGTCCGTGTGCAGCCTGATGTAGGCGAGCCGCAGCAGCGCGGTCGAGTTGAAGGCTACCGCGCCTTCGATATAGCCCTCTCCGGCGCCGGCCAGCTCGTTGGCGCGTTGTTGTCGGTGCTGCTCAAAACTGAGGCTCCATGCGCGGAGGGCCTGGTTGATGGCCTCGACATCGTTCATGTTTAATCCCCGTTGGATGCCAAACGGTGACATGGTGGAGAATGAGGTCTGCTTCAGCAGGAAGATGTGCTGGATCAGGGCGTGGATGAGGATGTAGTTGCCTAGCGAGGTCAGGGGCGTCGGCGGCGGCTGTGAAGGGCGGCTTAGCAGCCTCCCGACTGCCTCTTGGAGGGAAATCTCGATATTTGGATAAGACTGCCTGGCTTCCTGCCATTGCCAGGCATTCTCAGCCTTCCAGAGCCGAGAGGCATTAGGCAAATAGAGATGCACCTCTGATGTTAACAGCAAGGGAGGCGTGTTGTAGGCGATGCTGCAGAGATTGAAGAAACAGTACGCAACAAGCTTGGTACGATTGCTCGACTCGAGCCGGACCCAGGCTTCCCAGTCCACAGTTTGCTGGTGAGCTTCTGCTACCAAGCCCTCCTCACGGAGCAGAAGAGCAAGTAAGCTCTGGAGGGACAAGGCCTCGTGGAGGATGGCTTTGGCACCCCAGAGACCAACGGCAAAGAGAAGCAGCAGGGCCTGGATGGTTTCGAGTCGTGACTGGGGCGTGTTTGGGGAACTGCAAAGCAGCAAAGGTAAGCCATATATCCACGGAAGGGTTAAAGGAGAGTCTTACTATGGCTCCCGATGGGTATCTTGAGTCATTGGCCGGTCCTGGTGGACGGAAGGGAACGAGTGTCGGAACCCAGAGCTAGGAGATGGGCGGGTGGAGTGCGGGCTGTATGCGGCTGGAGTAGGGAGCAGTCCATGGACTTCATGGCTGTGCCTACGACGTATCTGCTCAAGGGCCACAGTCTTTGCCGCATACCACAGGGCATGACCGCGATTGGTTTCAAAGCGGTATTGCGCCCCGACGGCCAGCATTGCCAGCAGCAGCTCGGGTGACAGCTCGGTTGGGGACAAAGTCGGCAGGTGAAGGAAGGGGAGGTTGTCGTGAAAGCCGCTGATGTAGCCTTCCAGGAACCGGTTCAGAGTGTGCCGTGAAGGAAAGACAAAGTCATTCGGGAGAGCAGATGAGAACTCGTCCAGTCGATTCCTGATGACAGTGTGGTCCATGGCGGATATCCTCCAGTTCGGCGCCCGTGCTCCATCCTCATGAGCCCTCGAGTTGTCCCCAGAAGGATCCCGCATATCCGGCGCGAGAGACGGAAACCTCGACGGGAATGCCGAAGGGGGCTTGGAAAGGCCGCGTCCCAATTCTCCGCCGATGGGGCGTGCCCACATCCCAAACCCCTGCTCGGCCTCGAGCGAGTTCGGCAGAAAGTGCGACGACGTTGCGTAGTCATCAAGAAAGAGGTTGTAGTCATCAAAGACGGGCGGCGGAGGCTGCGCCGGGTAGCCTGGGGGCATGGGGCCTGGGTCTTGGTCCCTTCCCCGGTCGCCATACGACATGGTCTCGTGGTGATACGGCTTCACCGGGGCCAGTTCGGCGGGTGACTGGGCGAGCCCCTGCATCATCGATGGCTGCATGCTGCTGACCTCTCCGCCCGAGGCAAGATGGCTTGCCGCTGAGGAAAGAAGGTCGAGGTTGCATGCGGGCGCCCGCGCGGTGAGGCGGGAGTCCGGGGCAACCGACGCCACTACGGGCCGCAAGGGTTCTGGCTGAAAATGCGGTTGTGGAGGACGAGGTTTTGGTTGTTGCGGTTGAGGTTGGATTTGATGCTGCATGCCGAGCATCTCGGTGTCAACCCTCTCGACGGGCCCGGAGACCCCGGCCGAGGAGGGCTTCCGGGGGCGGTTGCCATCTTTGTTGCCGCTGCCTTCGTTGAGATGGACTAGCTTCTCATGGCGGACGAGGAGATCACTGATGTCCATATAAGCATATGTTCATCGCCGAAGCCAAGGGTGTGGATAGTTGTGAAGCACGGGACCGAAACAGGACCGACAAGTACTTGGGAGGAGGAGGGAAGGCTGAAGGCCTATGGAAGGAAAGCGAGAGCCTTGGGGCAGCGGGAAGTGGGCGCTCCAAGTGGACACATGAGAGAGGAGACGGTTGGAGAGAGAGGCCAGGCCAGTGCTCTGACCATGCGGAGGCACAACAAAGCGCATGGGGGGTAGCAAACTGAGCCAACTCACCGTCGACCAAACGTCTTCCCACACCGAGGCCAGCCGCAGGCGAAGGGCTTTTCCTTTGTGTGGGTTCTCTCGTGTCGTTGGACATGCTCCACACGCCTGATATCAGAGAGCATGTAAGCCAATGTATCAAACAGAGGGGTGTGGTGGTTATGCAACTTACCTGAAGCGTTTGCTACAATATCTGCACGGCAGGGCCTTGGGTTTCTGCTGGCGTGTCTCCCCATTCTCGTCCACAATGGACGGGGGCGACGCCTCGATGGACTGGAGTGGTAGCATGGCGCCAGAATGAGGGATCCTGCCGATTGGGGTTCGGAGGCGGAAGTGTGCACGAGTGACCCCGTTTACCCGTTCAGCAGAGGAGAAGCCACGTCGTGCCCGCTTGGGAGTGGGGGAGGGGGAGGAGGGGAAAGGGGAAAGGGTTCGGAGGACGAGAGGGGGATGGCAGCCAAATACTGCCCAGCGGTGCTGTGCGGGGTGATGGCATGGGAGGAAACGGCCGAATCAAGGCGCCAGAACCATGTCCGCCTTGATCCCTATCAACAGACCCCCAACCAACCCCTGGTTGGCTGCTGATCGTATCGTGGTCGCTGAGTGGGTTGCCCTGTTTGCTGGCCAGCTGCGCGCAGACAAACACGCGCGCTGATGCGTCGAGTGCAGCTCGCTGGTTGCCGCACGGGTTCATCCACCAGACAACAATGCCCCAAGATCTCGACGATCTCGATACAGGGGAGCACGTCAAAGAGGCACGCCGTCCACAGACCGCTTGGGGCAGGTCTCCTGGGTTCACGGACCGAGTCGCTCCCACGCCGAGGCACAGTAGCACACGGACAGCCAAGGGTGGTGGAGTTGCAGGGCCCCGGGGCGGGGATGGGACCAAGAAGAAGGGGGAGGATGACTGCGAATGACACAACGGCGCCGGGGGTGCGGGGGATCGTGCCAGGAGGCGGGTAGCTAGCGCGCCTCGAGCCGTGGGCAGGCCGACGGTCGACGGGAGGAAAGCCTTGAGGCTGTCTTTCAAATTGGTTGTTGTTGCGAAGCGTCAACACTTCCAGGTTGGGGTTTTGTCAAATTGGCAGCTGTGGAGATCTAGGCGCTGTGTGAGGAGGGTGAGGGAAGCTGTCGGATGATAGATGAAGGGAGCTCCGGTTGTCAACAAAGAAAGCGGAGAGAGCGGAGAGACACCACGCGCTCAATGTCCGGAGATGGATGCAAGTGGTGGAAGCGTGGCAGCGTGAAAGGGTTGAAGTGGGAGTGGTGCCCTCAGAGATTGCGGGGAAGGGGCCAGTCGGCACTCGGAGGAAGGGGAAAGAGGAGAGATGTGGTTCTGGGCGCAGAGGGGAGTACGGTAAGGTCTGACCTATTCCATACAAATTAAGCAGATCTACCCCTATGTATTTACACAACAATATGTGTGCAGAATGTATATAACGTATGCTTTTGTAAAGTACGGAAACTTCGCCCGCCCCAGAATGACGGCACCATCCTGCTGGGGAAGGCGGGCCTGCAATCCCTGCCAGCCCCACCCCTCCCAACTCCTTCCCCATTGGCGCATCAGCTCATTTTTCACCTCCGCATTGTGTGGGGGCGGGGTTCCTTCCCGCGCGTCCCTCGTTGGGGGCAGCACTGAACAAGCCAGAAAATTCTTCATCCAGCCTGAACTCATCTCGGGGGAGTGCCGAGTTAAACCGCATCTCTTGCGTGATTCTTGATTTTCATTTCTTTTTGTTTTTCTTCCTTTCTTCATGCCTCCCTCTCAGGTTCTGCGATGTGGAACCGTGGTTTGCTTGGCCTGGCCTCCAGAAGCGAAACGGGCCGTCTTCCATTCGGCCAGACTGGCGCTGGTTTGGCCGCTTTGATGAGAGAGAAGCCAGCATTTTCACATTGTTACACCAAAAAGCGGGGTGCATTCCAAGCAGCCCATCAACACATTTTGCGGGACCGAGGCAGCTCGCGACGACCCTGGCCGTCCCGTCATCGAACCTTGACCACCCGGCCGGGAACCTGGGAAAAGGCAAAAAAGCTCTTCACCGCCCCCCGGCACGCTCGGTCAACAGCCTCCGGCTCGAAATCCTCCAGGCTTGCGGCTGGCGCGGCTTGGCATCGTCTTCTCGCCATGCCGTTGCTCGCACCACAGGCTGGCTGGCTTGTGATTCCTCCTGCAGCGGCAAAGTGTGGGGTGTGGAGGAGTTCCAGCTTGGAGATCTGGGGAAGCCCCTGACCCCTGTTCATGAGCGGAGCGTCCCCGCAAACCCTCGCAGGTGCGGAGAACAGACTGCGCCAGCCGTCCATTTATCTGGGGAAAACGAGCAGCAGACTCATGATCACTCATCAAGGAGCTGATTTGGTCAGTCCGGAACACTCTGCGCAGCTCCTCTCATCCAACAACACTCAGTCCCTGCGTTTGTTGGCAACGGGACTCTTTCGGCGACAGAACGAAAATGCCAGCGACAAGGGGAGGGCCTCCCAGTTTCGCGGGGAAGCTCTCTCCGGTTCCAGCCTCGCCTTGACATGCTGGGAGGGATTTCGTGTACGCAAGCTCGGGCATCACTTGCCTGTCCGTGCTCTGGATACGTCTCGACACATCCCCTTGAGGCTGCAATGTGCAGCAATCCAACCACCTGCAGTCATTGTCTGCTTTCATATCCCATGTTCAGCTGGTTCTTCGGGGTTGAAGCCCTAAGTACCCTGCCGGAGGGAAAGTGCGCAGCATGAGAGTTTGGTATCAAACAACAAAGAGTAAACCTGAGACACCAGGGTTACAATCATCTGCCCGTCAAGACACGACTCGTGGACCGAGTTGTCATTTGGTGGTCACGGGTGGGTGGCATCTGTCCCCTTCCCCTCTTTCCCCTGGCTTTCGCTGGCCGGTTCGACCAACTGGATGAACCGCGTCGATTAACAGTGGACAAGCGGCAACTGACACCTTCATGCGAATGAGCCTCTCATCTTTTCTTGAAGCCACCCCTTTCTTGCTAACTTCCAAACACCCGCTTGTTCCGTCCATCTTCACACCTTGTTTTCAGAAATCTGGAAAAGGCTTTTCACGAGACCCTGTTGGTGCCTTCGCTGACTAGGTCACACCCCCCACTGGCCAAGTCATGGTGAGACATGCTCCAGTGAGCAGTCGCTTCATTGTCAGAAGGGTTCTATTGTTCACCTGCGATCTCAAGGCTGGCGAATCCAAAATCTAGTGGGTGCTTGGAACGTCGGAAACAATTCTGGGCAGCACAAGGGAGTTCCGGAATGCCTTGCCTGGAACTGTCATGCCACCCTTATTTGAAGGGACGACGGCATTCCAAACTCTCATTCCCACCGCCCAAATTTGCTGGGCAACCATCTCCCCCCCGCCAGTGGTCGTACCACGACTACCTAACTTGGGCTGCTACTACTTTTCAGGGAACTTGGCCGACGACAGCTGCGGGCAGTCGGCCCTTTAGTTGTCGCCAACACCATATACCAGCCTCTAGCCCTTGGTTGAGGTTGTCGATGTCACATATACCAGGAGAACTTATCATGTGGGCATATGCTAGCCCGATCATGTTGTGCAGCCTACAAACCTGTGGTGATTGCCTCTCAGGGCTTTGCAACGTTTCGATCACCGTTCCTTTCCCTCTTGCCAGAAGACATGCACGTGTTGCTGTCTCACGGGCAGCTTCTGGAATTTAATGCGGTACGGAGAGCTATATAATGGGCAAAGGCCGTGTGCCGGCCAACTTGAAGATGATCATGTCTCGCATCCTAAGGGGCCAGGACCTTTGACTCACCTTGTTTTGTTCCTCTTGCATCTGCTGTGTCACAGCTTTACACCCCCATTATGCGTTTCGCCGCAGTGTTGCTGGCTGTTGCCAGTTTTGTTTCGTCTGCCAATGGGCATTGGCTTGGGGATATCCCTCGTAAGAACATCCAGGTTATGCTATTCTCGCCCGAGGTTGCTGACCCCCAACAGATCGAGGCTTTGCGCCCTTTGCAGGAGCGAACTACCCTGTGTTCCGCAATGTGAAGGACTACGGCGCAAGAGGTGGGTTTCTCGTCGAACCTGGCGCTATTCTGCTGCCATGAAGAGGACTCTGGGTTGACGCAGCGACAGGTGATGGAGTCACGGACGACACAGCGGCTATCAACGCTGCTATCAATGCCGGAAACCCTTGCAACAGGGGATGTGTAAGTCACCCCTTGCCCGAGATGTCAAGACGGTAGTTCTCACATCATCAAGGCTTCAACGACCATGACACCAGCCGTGGTCTACTTCCCTGCCGGCACCTATCTCATTTCATCCTCCATCCTTCCAGCTTACTTCACCCAGCTCATTGGCGATGCTGCCTTCCCACCCACCCTCAAGGCGACAGCCAACTTCGCCGGGTTTGGTCTCATTGATGGCAACCCGTATTACAGCCCTGTTCTGAACTGGAAGTCAGTCAATGTCTTCTTCCGGCAGGTGCGGAACTTTGTTCTCGACACAACGGCCATTCCCCCTGCAACAGCGGCAACGGGGATGCATTGGCCGACGTCTCAAGCAACGAGTCTGCAGAACATTGTGTTCAATATGCCAACCACCCCGGATGTTGTGCATGTGGGGTTGTTTATTGAAGAGGGGAGTGGAGGGTTCATGACAGATCTCACGTTCAACGGCGGTGCCTCTGGTGCCAGCATGGGGAACCAGCAGTATACCATGCGCAATCTGAAGTTCAACAACTGCAAGACAGGTAAGCATATCTTGACCTACCCCTAAAGCATCTGAGTTTGACAAGCAAGCCATCATCCAAATCTGGAACTGGGGCTGGACCTACCACGGCCTATCCATCAACAACTGCCAAATCGGCATCGACATGTCCTCGGGAGGCTCCAACAACCTCAACGTCGGCTCCGTCACCCTAATCGACAGCACCTTCACCAACGTCCCCGTCGCCATCCTCACCGCCCGAACCCCCACCTCCAACCCCGCCACAGCCGGGAGCCTAATCCTCGAAAACATCCTCCTCACCAACGTCCCCACCGCAATCCTCGGTCCCAACAACAACATCCTCCTCCCGGGCACCACCACCACCCTCACCATTCCCGCCTGGGCCACCGGTCACAGCTACACCCCCTCCGGCCCCACCACCACCTCCGCCCCCATCCCCCCCAACCCTCGCCCCCCCATCCTCCTCTCCCCCAACACCAACCGCTTCTACACCCGCTCCAAACCCCAGTACGAATCCCTCCCCGCCACCTCCTTCCTCTCCGTCCGCGCCTTTGGCGCCGCAGGCAACGCCGCAACAGACGACACCTTCGCCCTGCAATCCGCCATCGACGCCTCCATCGCCCAGGGGAAAGTCCTCTTCCTCGACTACGGGCTGTACCGCGTGACCAACACCATCCGCATCCCCCCCGGCGCCAGAATCGTCGGGGAGTCGTACCCCGTGATTCTCTCAGCGGGGGCGTTCTTTAATGATATGAATAACCCCCGGCCGGTGGTGCAGGTGGGCAGTGTGTCGGGCCAGCAGGGGAGGGTGGAGCTGAGTGATTTCATCGTGGGGACGCAGAATGCGCAGGCGGGCGCGGTGTGTGTAGAGTGGAATTTGAGGAGTGACGGGGAGCCGAGTGGGATGTGGGATGTGCATGTGCGGATTGGGGGGTTTACGGGTACGCAGCAGCAGGTTGGGCAGTGTGTGAAAAGGCCTGGGGATGGGGGGGTGAGAGGGGAGTGTGTGGTTGCGTTTATGGCGATGCATGTTACGAGGGGGGCGGCGGGGTTGTATATGGAGAATGTTTGGTTGTGGTGAGTACACACTTGGGGAGTGGATGGGTTGAGAAGGGGAGGGGGATAGCGGCTGACGTGATGCAGGACGGCCGATCATGATATCGATGAGCAGCAGAATACGCAGATTACAATCTACAGCGGGCGCGGAATCTGTAAGTCCATCTTCCTCCCCCCGAGAAGACAGCAACTAAACACCCCCCCAGACATCGAATCCGAAACGGGCCCCTTCTGGCTCTGGGGCACCGGCTCCGAGCACCACGTCCTCTACCAATACCAGCTCGCCAACACGCGCAATATCTTCATGGGTCAAATCCAGACCGAAACACCCTACTTCCAACCCGTCCCCAACGCGCTCGTCCCCTTCCCCCCCGTCGCCGCGCTCAACGACCCGGACTTTTCTACCTCATGCGCCGGGGTAGGCGGCAACTGCGCCTCGGCGTGGGGTCTGCGCGTCATTAACTCGCGAGATGTTCTCGTGTACGGCGCGGGGTTGTATTCGTTCTTTGATAACTACAGCACGGCGTGCTCGACGTTTGCGGCGGGGCAGACGTGCCAGCAGAGGATTACCTCGGTGGAGGGGTCGGCGAGTAATGTGAATTTGTATAATTTGAATACGATCGGGACAAGGAGTATGATTAATAGGGATGGGGCGCAGGTGGCGTGGTTTGCGGATAATGTGAATACTTTTGCGTCGAATGTGGCGGTTTACAAGAGTGGGTAGGGGACTGAGGGAGATGGATGGGGTTTGGGGAGGGAGGTGATAAGGGGTGGGTATTTCCTTAAGTTGGTGGTCTTGATGATCACTTGAAGATAGCAACAATGTTTCATAGGTAACGTTTTCAAGAGACTCAGAGCAACAATTCCTAATCCTTTTTCATCAGTTGGACTCGGACTAGTTACCTCTATCAGCCATGGCAGTCAACAAGGCTGATCTGGTGATACCGAGGCAAGGCTAGCGCTGACGGACAAACCGGCACTTATCATGCAGCCACAAACCTGTATCAAGCTTCAAACACCTTCACGAGCTCAAACATCTCCAAACGGACGTCTCCGGGATCCTCAGTCGCAAACGCAACGTTGTATCCGCCGCTAAGCGGATCCACCCCGGGCCCGGTTCTCCACCCGTTCGGCGCCGTCCTCGCATGCAATGCTCCCTGTACCCCGCCCTGCCATCCGATGCCCCTCTCCGGCACCAGGGTAGTATTTACGTCCTCCAACTCCCGGATTCATCACCACTCGATCGCCCTTCGATCTCACAGCTCACAACCACACGGCCCAACTTCTCACCAACCACCACACCATTATCACCACCACCACCACTACGGTCCTCATCACAACCACCATGACACCCCACACCCCAGGCCCCCTCCTCCTCGCCCTCCGCCGCGACGGCTACGTCATCATCCCGTCCCTCCTCTCCCCCTCCGAACTCACCACGCTCCGCGCCGCCGCCTCCCACATCACCGCCCTCGCGCGCGCCGGACAATGGCCGCACGTGCGCACCGTCGGCAAGCAGTTCCCGCCCTGGGACGCCTCCCTGGTCCCCCACCAAGCCGGCATCTGGGGCGTGCAGCACCTTCTCCATCCCGACCTGCCCGTGGGGGAAAATGAGAGGGGGGCGTTTGCGGGGGTTTATTTTAATGAACGGGTGTTGGGGATTGTGAGGGAGTTGCTTTCTGTTGAGGAAAGGGAGGGGGGGGAGGGGGATGGGATGGTGATGGAGTTGATGAATATGCTTGTGCGGCCGGAGGGGGAGGGGGTGGGGGAAGATAGGCAGTTTGCGTTGCGGTGGCATCGGGATGATATACCGGCTACCGCAACGGCGGAGGAGGAGGTGGCGAAGTTGAAGGGGGAGGGGGAGGAGTATGTGCATGCGCAGTGGAATTTGCCGTTGTATGAGGATGAGAGTTTGATCGTGATCCCGGGGAGTCATAAGAGGGCCAGGACGGAGGGGGAGAGGAGGGCGGGGGAGTATGAGGAGTACATTGAGGGGCAGGTGAAGGTGGTGTTGAAGCCGGGGGATGTGGTGTTTTATGATAATAATATCCTGCATCGGGGGGTGTATGATGTGAGGAAGGAGAGAATGACGCTGCATGGGTCGGTTGGGCATGAGAAGGGGAGCAGGGACCGGGCAAGGAACGTCCTGCAGCATGGGGTTGGGGAGTGGGTGGATAGGTGCGACTTTGGGGTGTTGGGCGAGGGCAAGCAGAGGCAGACGGCGGAGGGGATGAGGAGGAGGCTGGTCGAGCTGGGGAGGGAGAACAAGGGGAAGGATGTTGGGTATTCGCTGGAGGGTTAGAGACAGACATGGGGTGTACCTGAGTCAGGGGGGTTGGTCTTGAGTTATTACAAAGAGCTGCTTCATGCGATTTCTCTGCTTTCTTGGACTCCTTCCTTCATTGAACAAGAGAAATTCACATCTGATCCTCAGGATGGTGAACCTGTATAAGCTGACATAATCCCTCATTAAGCACCACGTGACCTCGCGAGTTGGAAAAGCAGTTGTGGAGGGATTCGACGCGTCTTCTCCCTCGCCCAGAACTCAGCAACGTCATCCACCGACTGCACACTTCACATCACCAATTTCACCAATTTGCTTTGCGCCCGAGTTCTCTTGTTCCCGTCTCACAAAGACTCATCAATAGTCACCATGGTTGGCCGAAAGCAAAAGTCCACAGCTGCTGCTGAAGCCTCACCGGCCACTCCCGAAGCACCAGAAGTACCAGCATCGCGGCGTCGGTCGCAGCGCGTGAGTTCGGCAGCCCAGAAGAGCAAGTACTTCGAGCCAGCATCCGAGTCTGAGCCCGAGAGAAGTGATATCGCCACAAAGAAGGCTCGTGGCAGGGGCAGACCGTCCAAGAAGGCCAAGATCCAGCACCCAGAGTCCGACGCCGAGGACAACGAGGACAACTACAAAGACGAGGACCAGGAAGTAGACCCAGAGACTGGGGAAAGTGTCGACGAGGACGCCCCTGCGAAAGTCACATTCATCCCTCTCCCCAAGTTGCGCGACACCGGCGGCATCGAGTATGCCGATGACCGCCTCCACCCTAACACACTCGCCTTCCTGAAGGACCTCAAGGCCAACAACAAGCGGTCCTGGCTGAAGTGTAAGCCTCCCCTCCCCCCTCCCTTCAACCCCAACTAACCCCTCCCAGCCCACGACGCCGAGTACCGCCGCGCCCTCAAAGACTGGGAGTCCTACGTCACGGCCCTCACCGAGACCATCACCATTTTAGACCCCACCGTCCCCGAGCTCCCCTTCAAGGACGTCAACTTCCGCATCTACCGCGACATCCGCTTCAGCAAGGACCCCACGCCGTACAAGGTAACCCTCCCCCCATCTTTCCTCCTACCCCATCCCCTCTCCCCCTCTCTTCCCCACAAACATCAAAACTAACATACAAAACAAAAGCCCCATTTCTCAGCCGCCTTCTCCCGCACAGGCCGCAAAGGCCCCTACGCCTGCTACTACATCCACCTGGAACCCGGTTCCTCCAGCTTCATCGCCGGCGGGCTGTGGCACCCCGACGGTCCGGCGCTCGCCAAGCTCCGTGCCAGCATTGACGAGCGGCCGAGGCGGTGGCGGGATGTTCTTAACGAGCCTGGGTTTAGGAGGATGTTTTTGGAGGGGGATTCGCCGTTTGGGAAGGGGAAATCTAACTTGAAGACCAAGGCTGTTGGTGAGAAGAGGGGAAAGGGCGGGAAGGTTGGAGCGGGTGGGGGTGCTGGGGAGGGAAGGGAGGGACAGGAGGAGGCGGCGATCAAGGCGTTTGCGGAGCGGAATTCGGAGAATGCGCTAAAGACAAGGCCGAAGGGGTTTCATCCGGAGCATCGGGATATGGAGTTGTTGAAGCTGAGGAATTTTACGGTGGGGAGGAAGGTGCCGGATGGGGTGTTTGTGAAGGGGGAGGAGGGGTTGGCGGAGGTGGGGAGGGTGGTGCGGGCTATGGTTGGGTTTGTGAGTATTTCTTCTGTGTTTTTTTTTTAAATTTTTTTTTGAGGGGTGGTGTGTGAGGAGGGTGCTGACCTGGGATTTTAGGTGACGCATCTGAATCGGGTTGTGATGCCTGATCCGGGGGATGAGAGCGATGATGAGGATGAGGAAGGGGATGAGGACGAGGATAAGGACGAGTGAGAGATGGGCGCCGACCATGGCCTTGGGCTAGATTTCAGATCATCTGGAGCTGGCATGTTGGTTATATGTTGGATACCCTCGCAGGCACCATTTCCTTCTTTTTTCCTCTTCGGCAGTCGGTCAGCCAGCATCTTGGAGAGAAAGCACCGTCATTATTAACGTGGGTATCGAGTATGGGATATCTCAAGGTCAAGGAAACCAGCACCACGCCCCCCCCGCAAAGCAAACGACGAAAAGAAATCACCGTCACCTAGCACCAAACCGTTTGGTATCATTG
Organism: Chloridium humicola; assembly: GCA_027569505.1. Lineage (NCBI taxonomy): Eukaryota > Fungi > Ascomycota > Sordariomycetes > Chaetosphaeriales > Chaetosphaeriaceae > Chloridium > Chloridium humicola. Next base: position 72,927 of record JAPDFF010000005.1, read on the forward strand.
GTATCATTCCACCCACCATAGACTCGGCGGTCAAACCATCGCGAAGGTCGGGGTATTCCACCCCCAGCACAAGTCTCCACCTATCCTCCCTCCCTGCGATGCCGCGCACTCAGCAGCCCGTGTGTCTGATGCTGTGTCGAAGCATCGTGTTGGTCATGGTCGGATCTAAGCGGTGGCGGCAGGAGCGGCAGCGGTGGCCGCGTCCTTCTTGTCCTCAACAGCCGGAGCCGCAGCAGGAGCAGGAGTAGTGGTAACCGCAGGAGCCGCAGCAGCCTCGGTGGCAGCCGGAGCCGCAGCCGGAGTGGCCTCGGCAGCCGGAGCCGCAGCCGGAGAGGCATCGGCAGCCGGAGCCGCAGCCGGAGAGGCATCGGCAGCCGGAGCCGCAGCCGGAGAGGCATCGGCAGCCGGAGCCGCAGCCTCAGTAGCACCCGGGACGGTAGCTAAGAAACAGTCAGCAAACAGACCAAGGGCGCTCGATGTTCATGTCGCGCAACGTACCAGGGGCCGCAACGGTAGTCTCAGCCTTCTGCTCAGCCGGAGCGGCAGTAGTAACGGCCTCAGCTGTAACACGATTCCATCAGTCCAGCTCTTCCAAACGCGCCTGTTTTCGGGGTGTATCCTTACCGCCAGGAGCAGCAGCCTGAGCCGTCTCAGTCTGAGTGACCTCGGTGACGCCAGTAGTAGCAGCGGCCGGGGCCGCGACGGCAGCGGGAACCTCAGTAGAGGTCTTGTTCTTCTTGGCCTCGGCCTTAGCCTCAGCCTTCGCAGCCTTCTTCTCGGAGCGCTTCCGGAAGGCAGCCTTGAGCTTCTCCTTGAGGTTGTCAAGGGCACCGAGAGCTGGAGAAAAAAGCTGTCAGCAATCCCATTTTCTCAAGTCGATCAACGATGCCGGCGCCGAGGCGCGATAGTAGCCGATGGGCTGCGGGCTGTCGCGCGCCCCGGCGGACGACTCGGGACTCGGTCGGCGCCGCGTCCTCGCCCGCCTCGAGCGACCGACCGAGCCGCCACACAAAGCAAAAGCAAGACAAAGGGCAAACTTACGAACGCCAGGCATCTTTGCGGTATTGAAAGAGGTCAAAGCGCGTAGAGCTGTGGATAGGGGGTTCTTTGGTTGGAGGAGCTGAGTGAAGCTGAGGAACGTCGATGTTTTGTCCACGGTCTTGGTTCGCAAGAAGGTTTGCTGACGACGGTCGGTCAACACCACGAAAGCTCGTGAGAAAAAGCGGTTTTGTTATTGTTCAAAAAAGAAGGAAAATTCGACAGGGACCCGCGTCAAGCAGCAGATAAATAGGCAACGCCGAGGAGCGTGTGACAGACACGCGGGTCCTGACACCCCCCCCCCCCTCCCCCGTCCCCCATGGCGGGCGGCTGCTGCTGTGAGCAAGCCACTCACCACACACACAACCCCCGTCTCGTGGTGACCCGCTTTCTCATGAGACCCCCCTTGCACCTGAGACAGCTCGACAGGGAGGTTGCCGGAGCTTGGCTCGCATACCGCCCCAAGCTTTCTTGAGTTTGAAAGAGGGAGTGAGATTGGGGGATCACGAAGCGAACAAACACGAGACTGTCATCACGGGAAAACGGGCTTATCAAGGACTCTGGGACCGGGAAAATTGGGGGATTGCTGTCTGTTTTCACTGGGAGATGAGTACAGGGTTAAGGTACCATCGCCCAGGACCAGGTTCACCCCAGGGGGCGGCTAATCAGAGGGGCTTTTGATATCCGGGGTATCATTTGAGGGTCTGGACTTCACAACCCCCAACAGGGAGATGAACTCTTCATGATCATCAATCTCACTTCCCACAGCCTCACCGCTTTTCAACCAAAGGGACACAACAACAATGGGGATGGAGAAACACGACAATCTCTCACCTGTTGACGCCATCAGGCACGCTATTCATGCAGCTATGCAGTAGCGCCGACATGGTGAACCTTAATTTCTCCACAGCAGGCGCACAGTGCAAGGAGTGTCCATTTCTCAAACCTCAAGCTCTCTCATCAAACGGGAGATGGCGAGTTGACATCAAGTTCAAAGACTGTGTTAATCGTCTTGAGATAAAGAGAAGGTTATCATCAGAGCCAATCTTTTAACTCAAAGTCATCAGACTCGCAACCCAGATCTACGGAAGACAATGCTAGCGCCCTGTCAAGCTCACGTTTTCCCGACACCTGACTTCTCCGGAAGTTCTTCTCTGCATGTCATGCGCCGAGCTGGACACAAGCAACCACAACAATGGAACAATAACAACACGTGCGCTTGGAATGGATCGGAACGCAGCTGCATCCAGAAACCTCGCACAGAATAACCTCCCGGCTTTGCACACAAGTCGAGGTCAGAACTTGGGCACAAACTGTCCATCCCAGCATTGACTGACGGGAAAATGGGCCGCCATACAACACACCTGCGGGTGCGACTGACATGCAGGACTCGAGTCTGTAACTCCTTTCACTATTTTCTTGCGGTGAGAAAGCCGTTGTCCGCAAAGTCAAAAGGGACACCAACAATGATCCAAGAACAAAGAAAAGCGAACCTCGTCCTGTTTCCCCTGGCCGCAATTCAGGAGCCGAGTCCGTATCTCACTCAACACAGGCCCGAAACTCGTCCCGAGGGCAAAAATATAAAAAGCCGACGACGCCAAAAACATACAACACCGGGGATTCGCTGGTCGTCACCGACCCAACTACTGATCCGGCGGTCGGTAGCTTATCTATGGGAGAGCGGACGGGATCCCGAGTTCTCTACCGCCTATGGTCGTATGTGAAAGTCGGAGGCGGAGCTGCGGCTTTTGGATGGATAGGAAAGGGGCTCAGGGGTAGGAAAGGGGGGAACAAGATGGGGAGCACTTACAACAATTGAGACTTGCGATGAGGCCATGAACGGCAACCAGAAGGGGCACAATTACTTTATGGCAAAGAGTAAACAAGTACTTGTATTTGCCCTGTTCAAGGTTTTTGTCGTGTCTTGTGTCTCTTGGCGCCCATTGTATGACCATCAAGAAAAGAGGCAGTGTCGAAAACAACAAGCTCTTGTTCTGGTTCTTTATCTGTTTTACTACGCTGGAGCTCCAGATAATAGCATTCAACTTGTGACCAAGACGCACATTCCTCTAGCCCCTGCAACTTTATCCGCAGTTGAAGGAGACAAACGCCAGAAAGAGATCTCAGACCCCGTTGTGATGATGATCATTAAAATGGTCCTACAAGTCTCCCATCATCCCACACTATTCCTCATTCCATCTTACCATCAGCAGCTACCAAAGAGACTGATCCTCCCTCTACAATCTACACCTGGGCCCGTTTGGGCCCGTTCATGCTAAGACTCGAAAGCCCCGCTATCGAAGCTAACTCTTCACAGCTCACCTAGCCGATTAAGGCACACGGACATCAAAAATACGGACTTTTCCATCTACTTTCCCAGTATTCGACACCTTAAAGCAGCTTGACCCTTTAGCTTGTCCACCCTCGGTAAGTCTACCTTCTCCCAAGTGACTAACCACTCACAGATATCTTTTCACCGTCTAAAATTCACCACCAGGCTTCGTGCTTTAGCCGATTTATCAAGGAAGTCCACCGCTCCTATCCAACGTAAGACTGTGGTAGTCCACTGTAAGTTTACCGTTTCTCCCCCAAGCTACTGACAGAATACAGATATCTCCCCGGCTATTCAGCGCTTACCTTCCATCGAACGAGGTAACAACGGCTTAACTTTGTAGGTCAACCTTCCCCAAGCTACTAACAACTCATAGATCTTTCTCCCGCCATCACGAGCCTTAAAGCAGGTCTTCTCCTCTCGCTACGTCCTCAAGGAAAGCCACCGCTCCCGTTTAACGAACCCAGGACAGTCCATCTTCTGTAAGTTTAGCCTCCTCCAACTTACTGGCGAAATACAGAAATCTGCCCGGCTATCCATAGCTTAACTCCCATTCAACAAGAGAATAACGCTCCAACCCTGTAAGTCAACCTCCCCCAAGCCACCAATAACTCATAGATTCCTTTGCCCTATGTCTGGCCTTCAGGCACGCTTTCTCTTTTCGCTGTGTTTCCAGAGGAAGCAACCGCTCCCATTCAACGAAACTATGATACTCGGCCTTATGTAAGTCTTACCCTCCCTCGAGATGCTAATCACCCACAGATATCTCTTGACATTACCTTCAAGCCCTCCATTTACCGGCAAAGCCCATTTCTGGATTGAGAGACTCTACGGTTCCCTGGCCAGCCAAAATTTTCTTCAAGGACAGCCAACCACCAGTAAGTTCCCTTCCCCCAGAACTACTAACTACTCACAGATATCTTTCCAAACATCTATCTAAGTCCTCAATCGACATTGGCAAGCCACCACCTCTCGATCGAGCCACTCACATGCTTGCTCAACCGTTCTTGTAAGTTCCCGCCTCAAAGATACAGACCGCTCACAGACATATCTTTCCAGGTTTCTCGATCTTCAAGTTTTCGATTCTAGCACCAGTTAATTACTATGTAAGTTGACGCTCCCCTATGCTGCTAACTACTCACAGGTATTTTTCTGAAGAACCAACCTTTCAAACCTCCTTCGATGCCAGCAAGCCACCACTCCTCGACAAAATCACTCGATACACTTAACAATACCTAGCGCTGGATTGCAAAGACCGTCCACAAGACAGTTCACCTTCAGTAAGTCAACCCTCCCCTAAACTAATAACCACTCCCAGATATTCTTGCAGCCACCCATAGCTTTGACTTTGATCCGACAGCAGCAAACCAGCACCCCTCGACCGAGCCACTCCACATACTTACCAGTAACCAGGGCTCGGAGCAAAAGCCGTTCACAAAAGCGGTCCTGTTCTTGTAAGTCTGCCTTCCCCCCTAATTACTAACCACTGACAGACCTCGCTTCCCGATCATCTACCATTCAGGCCTTCCAATACACGCCGGCCAAGATCTACCTCTGAAATAAACCACTCAACATGCCATCTCTTCCGTACCCCTTGCACACCAAAGAGATCTCCAACGTCAGTCCCCGTTTGTAAGTTTACCCCTTTTTCCCAAGCTACTGACCACTCGCAGGCATCTCCCGGACTATCTTTTTGAAGCCTCCGACTCAAGAACAGTTCCCCTTTGTCTGTAAGTCCAACCCCCCCTTTTCTTAAGCTACTAATGACTTCCAGTTACCAATCTCTCTATCCAACTCCGACAAACAACAACCCTCTCGATCGAGCCCTTCAAGTTAACAAGCACACCTATATTGGTACATAAACTCTACCCCAAGCTCTCCCCGAGGACAGCAAGTGCTACTCCCCCTTCCTACCCCATATTCCTCACTCTCGCTCCCGAAGTCTGTTGGTACGTTGTCCAACACCCTTGGAGGCCTTTGTTGTCAAAGGAACTGCTCAAGCGGGCAAGCAACTAACTCTCACTCATTCCCAGGGACTTTCTGGGTTAAGGCAGGAGGGAGATGGTGGTGGAGACAGGGAGGAAAGGGGTTGATGTGACGGTAAGTGGGTATGCTTGTGGAAGACAACAGGGTTGGACAGCTCTCTGTTGAGGGATATCACGAGCCGGGGAGGAAGATGGTGCTCGGTTGGGATGGGATGAGTTGGGCTAGGTACGCAGGGTGGGTAGGTAGAAGAAAGGTAAGTCAGGTAGTTGGGGAAGGAGAAAGAGACAAGACAAGTTTGTTGGCAATGACAGACACGTTCGTCACAACAGAGCGTACGATTGATGTTGCTTTGTACATGTCCTCCTGTGAATCGAAACAGATAAAACCCAGGCAAGCAAATCATCATCCCTTATATACTCCCCAATGTTAAAGAACACGCCCCCCTCACAAGCCCCCAGTCCTCCCAACCCCTACAACTTCCCCTTCCCCCTCCCCTCCTCCTTCTTCCTATCCCTAACCTCCTGCATACTCCTCACCAACGCATAAAGAGTCTGCAACCTCGGCATCTCCACCCCCCTCTCCCTCGCGATCCTAACCGGATTCCCCAAAATCACCTCCACCTCCAGTGCCCTCCCCCCTTCCCAATCAACCAACATACTCGGCCTACTCCCCGTATTCCTCTCCGTCGACTTCAAAATCCGTTCGGGACTCGCCATATACCCCGGGAACCCCCTGCCGCCCAGAATCCGCGGCGCCGCCTCCCAGATCTCGCGCATCACGCCTGATAAGTGGATGCGTAGTTCGGGGTCGAGGACCATGTCCGCGTTGCCGCGGCCACCGGAGAGGATGGACGAGGGGTTGAAGGCGGCGTTGATGCAGAGTTTGTGCCAGCGGACTAGTTGCAGGCCGAGTTCGTCGGTGAGCTCGACGTCGCGGATGAGGCCGTGGTGGGTCCACCAGGTGGAGAGTTGCGTGGCAAGGGTGGTGGCGGTGGATTGGAGGGTTTCGTCGGAGGGGGTGGGGGGTTGGTTGGGGAGGGAAGAGGGGGAGGAGCCGGTTGCGGAGAGCGCGCCCGTGGTGTCGTCGTAGTCGGCGCTGGTGTGGTGATGGTGGTGGGGGTTGGTGGAGGAGGAGGAGAAGGAGGCGGAGTTGGAGTAGGGGCCGAGGTGGATGCGGGTCCAGCGGTTTTGGCGGATGGTTCCCGGGGAGGTCTGCTCAGCGGAGATGACGGTGACGGCGCTGATGATGGGGGTGGAGGGGAAGCGCGTGCGGTAGGGCTCTTCGACGCCGACGCCGTTTTGGATGAGGACGATGCAGGACTTGGGCCCGACGAGGGGTGCGATGAGGGCGCTGTCGTCGGAGCGGTCGGGGAGGGCCTTCGTCGTCACGATGATGAAATCCCATTCGTAGGGGCCCGCGCTGGACGGGCTGGGGTGGGCGGCGGCGGCGGTGATGGAGGGGAAGACGGCGTGAGGGCGGAAGGTGTAGTCGCCAAAGGTGTGGGTTTGGAGGTGGACGCCATTCTCGGCGAGGGCCTTGTAGTTGGACCGGGCGATGAGTGAGACGTGGATGTTGTGGGATGGCTGGAAGGGTCAGTCAAGTCTTGACGACGTTGTGTATGTGCTGACTTACATGGTGAAGTCTCGAGGCGTAGAAACACCCAACGGCGCCGGCGCCGACAAAGACGATATGAACCGGCCTGCGGGTGTCAGTCTTAGTATACCCCGGCTGTATCACTCCGGGTCCGTACCTCTCCGGATCGGCAACGGCCTTCGTTTCCGCCTGGGAACTCATGATTGCGATGACCAGTAAGGATGACCAAGACGGTCACTGTCCTCTTCCCGTTTTGGATCCCCTTCCTCCGCTCTCTGAAGCTGTCGTGCTTTGCCGTGCTCCTGCCAGAGTCCGCCTGGCCGAGCCAAGAATGTCCGTGTAGCCGTCAAGCTCGGCCCGTGGTTGTGGTTCAAGCCGAGTAACGCCAATCTCAACTGCACGATAGTCTGATCCTGTGCTCAATCAGTCAGTTTCAACGCCAGCTGACCCGGGGATCAACGAGTGGTGATGCTGCTCGTCCCCAAATGATTGGCCGACGCATCTGCACTCACTCCTTGGTATTCTTGGTTACAATATGTCCGTTTCCAATAATGAAGAGAAGAAACACCTTCCAAATGGGTAGAGATGATGTCCTCATGTACGATTCTCCGTTGGCGCAACCTCGGGGCAGGCAATGACAAGACCTCGACAACCGACGACCGACGGCCGAGGCACGCCGGATGTCGGTGGCTTGTCTCACGTCACGCAATCCCCTCGCCCTCTTGGCGCCATCGACTCCAACTCGCTTTCTCCACCGAGCACCTCCTCACGACCCCCAATCCAATGCGGTGCGGGGAACGTGAAGGGTGGGGGAAGGGCTTCTCCAACTCCCCAGCTGCGGGGGTTGGAACTTTCTTTCTGACGATATTTCGTACGACACGAGCAGGTTCAAGACGGCTAGAACGTCAGTCCAAGACAGTGTTTTGGATATCTAGGTCTAGGCTCCATAACGTTGCTTTAAGAGGCTCTTGGCTGTCTCAGCTATCTTTATCACAGCAAGAAGACTCGAGTTTACAACGTCTTCCGTTCAAGCCAAGAGCGGTTGTCAGACTCGGACGTTGCGGATGATGTTTTCTTGATTCGTCTGCCTGTTACACCTGCCCACTCGCAACGGCAGGTCTTCCGCATCGGCTGGAGTGCGCACACACATCTCGGAAGCTCGCTTGCCGGAACGGCATGGCGCTTGTCGGTGAGACCATCCCTTCCCAGCAGTGAGTGGCCTTCTCAACGACATACAAACCACCCTGTTCATTCGCTGCTTACGAAGCTTGAGACACAAGAGATGCTGGTGTAATCTGTCGGCAACGGCACCGTTGTAAATAACTGCTAGCGCTGTGCTTCCTGGCATCGACCATACTGCGTTCGCGGAGGGCATCATCTGATAACAAGGCCGGCCGTGGCACTTGGACCACCGAATCTCTGTTCTTGGCGAGCTGCTGTACTACTCTCTACTCAACACCGCTCCGGCCTTCCGCCTGGGCGGATACACAGCCAAGTCCCCGATCGCCCTTCGTCCCACGCCAACCGTTCGCACCTGCTCCTTACGTGAGTTGAGGGCTTGCACAGTCGAGTTTACCTGTAGTCAGCCGCTTCCGACACAGTCCCATGACGGCGGATACAGTATCCAGCGGGCAGCTCGGATGTGGTTGAAGCATCCTACTCACAAAAGGTTCTTATGGAGCATGGCGGGCTGCTACACATGGCTGACGGCATGCAGTCTGAACTGGTACGACCGCCTGCGGCCCTATCATCCTTGGCGTCGCGTTCCGCGTCTCGTGGAGGGCGGAAAGTGGGCTCGTCCCACGTGGCCAAAATGGTATGTAACCTCTACTGATTCCCGGGTATCCTTGAGGATCAAGACGACTTCTCAACACGGGCGCCCAGCAACGGGTCGAAAATATCAATCTATGCCAAATGACTAGCCATCCGCGTCAACAGTGAAAATGACAGCGGATGTGGGTGCACACTTTAAAGTGAGACCCGCCATGGCACATCGAGAACACCTCGATTTCTTCCCCCGTTCCAAATAAATGACCATGCGACGGCCATGTGTGAACCCCGTCAACATGCTCGCTTGAGCACTCTCCCGCAAGGCACGGGAGTACTAATGCAGAGGACAGGACTCGGCATCGCCAAGCCGGCTTCCCGCAGAATCGTCTGAACTTGTTCCCAGTCAACGTTGGACAAGGACGAGGCAGCGCGATGCGAGCGAGATGAGCGCACGGCGCCGCCTGACATCTGATGCATGAACCGGGCTACCTGCCTTTTCGCCTGTGGCTGTCTCACCAAAGACCGGCGAGGCCGCTGCGCCCCCCGGAATGAACGGACGGCGCCGACGAGCTCCCACCATCTCCACGGAGCATGCTCTGGGAATTCCCAAGGCTGCCGCCACTTGGTTGTGGAAATGCTGGGCGTGGGGGTGATATGAGAGCTGACGACTCACTGGAGTCGCAAGCCATGGCTCATTGGATTCTAATCAGTGATCGTGACTGTTCTGATTGATCCAGGATTGGAGAAAAAATGAGAGTCTGGCCAGACCGAAGCCGTTTTTGGCAAACGGTTCCCGACGTGGCTGGCGCCACTGGAGCCCAATATTTCGACGGAAGCTGAAGACATTCCCAAGGTCTTGACGTCGCGAAACGGGCCTTCTTGGTCGCAGAATTGGCTTGGCAGCGCGGCAACCCCCGTCCCAATGAGAAGCCGCTCGGGACCTGCCCGCCTTAAGCCGTTCGGCAAAAAGTTCTGGAAGCCCGGCCGAAGGACCAGGCCGAGAAATGATGTCGATCAAACTCTCTCAGCTGGCCTGATGAGAAGCCTCAGCCCGAGCACCCGGAGCGGGCCGGTATCAAGCCGCCTGGTCTGCTTGATGGGGACGTGCAGCATCCTGAACCTCTCGGGCTGGCCGACTCTGATGTCCAACGGTGGTGATCAGTTCGGGTCAGACGCATCTTGGCCGGCTCTTGAACCAGGTTTCCGGATGCACCCGCGACGGGGTGTCATTCAAAGCAGAAAATTGGTGTTCCGTCGACCACTTCACCAATAAATGGTGAAGGCTTTTCGTCGACACGGCAATGGCAGTAGCCCGAGGTCCGGATTGAAGTACCTTGATGCAGTCATGCTCACTCCGAGCCAAGTGAACATCGGCCGCGACAGCCAGTTGGCGAGAGGGGACTGTTGAGCAGCGAACGGCGGGCTTCTCTGAGGGCAGCTGGCCTTGCTGCAAACCTCCAGCCGCGATCCTTGGGTCGTGTGATGCGACGCTGGACATTGGCTGCTCAAGTGAAGCGAGCCATCCCACTGGCGTTCCCAGCTGAGCGGCTGGGAATGGGCCTTTTTCGGTGGGAACCCCAGGGCCCAGGGTCTGAATTGGAGTGGTTCTGACCCTGACAGGGCGATCCTGGGTGCGACGCTTGACGGCCATGTTTCGTGTAACTGAGACGCTGACCCCAGGTGTAGAACCCAGGACCTGTTACCGGCGGTCTGATACTGCAACGTCGAGCCAGATGCCGCGGGCAGATGAGACAGGAGCCTGCCAGAGACAAGCTATTTCGGCTGCAGCGAAGGGGCAAAATCTTGCGTCGTTGTGCAGCAATGCGGGGAAGGCATTGTCGACGGTGTCTGTTCGAACAGCGGCCGACTCCGGGAGATGTCGACTGGCCTGGGCTGGAATCTCAGGGCAGGCAAAGATGTGCACCATCGCAGACAGCCGAGTGCCGATCTCAAGCTGGTGTTGGTGTGCCACGGGCGAATGCCATTGGGGTCAAGTTCGTGGGAACTAATCCATCGTGGTGTTGCTGACGCACGAGGCGCTCTGCAGGAAGTGCGGTCAGAACCGGATGGGCGGGTGTCCAACTGAGAAACCGGACCGAGAGATGGCCAGAGACCGGTGCTGTCACGGCGTTGCAGATGACTCGTGCTGGTCCAATCCAGAGCGAGGAATTGTCGAGCGTGGAAACGTGAGTCTGTGCTAGGCCGGTTGTGGCATGGGAATCAACGCCCGTTTTGTTGGTGTGCGTGTAATGTAATGGAAATGGAAGACATCGTGGACGAATGTTAACAAAGTGGTCGTCTGCAGAGCTGCAGGAGTGAAGAAACTTTTGGCAATTGTGTGGGTGAAAATTTTTATGTCCCGGACCTGTGGTGGGGCTGCTGGGAAGGAGCTTCTTGGTGGTGAGGGGAGGGCCGATACTCGGCCGAGCTCTGTCCATGAACTGTGCGCCAGCTCATGATTCTCCAGGAAGGTGCCTCTGGTGTCTGCAATTGCCGGGCTATCTTACTTCCTTCAGTCTCGTGTTGGAAGCTCGTGTTCTATTGTGTCTCTTCTGATGATATTTGATAACTTAATGTTGTGGTCTGTTCCCATCCGAGGGCATCTCTCTGCTTGGTCTCTTTGAATCCCAACAAGACCCCGATGCTGGTCTCCGCTTTCACCAGGTGGAATAAACTTGGCATGCAGCACAGTTTCTTTAGCAACCAACGTTCCAAGCCTGTGTTTGGGCACCTCGTTTGGAAAGGCCCCTTGGGTTCGACATCACATCGATGATCGATCTGACCTCTCTGCCAAGCCATTTATTCGATCGGTTTCAGCCAATTGTAAAGGAGGGAAAACTGCTGAACATGTCAACCTGCATGTCTCCAGGGACTTGACCGTCCACGAAAGAGCATTGTGGACGCCCAGGGACGACATCGATGAGGACCCAAGCACTTGGCGTCGTCTCGACAACTCACCCATCTCCACAGCGCTTCTTGTCGGCCGGCAACAATTTGGCGTGCCGCCATTCTCAGCACGGAGAGAGCTTGTCAGACGCAACGAGACTTGCGGCACCCCAAGAGCCCAGCCGGCAGGGCTCGCTAAAGAGAGCCTCTCTGGATGGAGGAATTGCCCGTCGGTTGTCTGGCAGGCTGCACAGCAAAAATAGCTGCATGCTGCAGGAAAACAGGAATGGGCCATGTCCGTTTGTTGGCGCGGGATGTCCAAAGGAGTCAGGACGATCCAATGGTCTAGGAGCGGAGCCAGCGCCAGCGCCAACACTCCAGCGTCTGCATCACGAACCCCCCAATTTTCCCCTCTTCTGAGCTGCTGGCGGAGTGAGACACCCAAGGCTCGTCTCAGACACTGAGGTCGATTCTGCACAAAGGGAAAGACATCTCATGAGGCACGACATCCCGCAGCGTTGTTCTACCTGACAGAAAACCAGGTCTGGTGGCGGCAGGAAAGGATCTATGGATATCAAAGCTGATGAGGGAGCAAACGGAGTCCCCGTCTTGGATCTTGCGGTGTGATGGCAGCGGGTGGCTGTTCGCTCGGTGAGGTGGTGAGCTGCCGCAGCCACCGGAGAGAAGCGCGTCGTTGGCACTGTCAGCCCCAGGACCCTTTCCGCTCTTTCAACGAGGTCCTCAATCAGCCTGAGAACAGCACAAACTCATCAAGTTGAGGATCTTCGGGCCTGCTCCCTTAGTCGGGGATTTTACCCGTGTCCTCGAGAAGGGCCGCCGTGGGGCCGTCAGACAAGGCTGCCTGCGTGCACTGGGAACGAACCGCCACCCCCACCAGTTCACTGTCGAGGAGCTCATCTCACCTTCAAGATGACGTTGGTAAAGAGGAGGGTCTGACAAAACAATGATAAGGACGACAGGAACCCAGACAATCCAGCAAATGGGCACGCGAGAGTCTCGCAGTCCCTCTGGCCGTCCATCGCTGGCAATGAAAAAGCTGCAGACTGCAGGCTGAGGCCGGCGGTTTCCGAGGAGGTGTTGCCAGAGTCAGGAACTTGAGGGGATGAGTAACGAACTTGAGGGCGGGAAGGCACAGGCCAGATCGTCCTGCGCAGCTGCCGAGTTGCAGAAACACATCCACTTCTCGCCGCTGTCATCCAGCCAAAACAGAGGAAGGAGCGCCTGGAGCCTGCACAGATGCCCACAAGATGGCCCACGATTTGCCGCCCGCTGGCGGCGCTGTGACTGGTTGCCCTGGCGAGCCCTGGGTCTCCACCTCGCCCACGCCCACAGGCTGCTGCGCCTGCGCCGATGTCCCGCTCTGGCGAACCTGGGGCCCATGTCGAGACTCCATCTGGTCCGTCTGGTGGCCGATCCCATCAGGGCAACCCGCGGACCCGTTCCTCGCCTCGGCAGGACGAAACGCTGCGAGGCCCGGGAGTCTGCGACCAACCAGGGCTGCCGTCATTTTTGCCAGGTTCCCATCAGGTTGGTGCGAGGTACCTGCCCTCCCTGGCACGTTCTATGTTGCATGTCCCCACAGACAGCGCCGCCTCGAGTCCGTCAGCAAGATCCATTGACGAAGCCGTCGCCGGTACAACGGCCGCGCCATGGACGGAGTACCTCCGGGCTCGTACCTCCGCCAAGCGGCTCCGTGGCAGGCCATGCCCGATCTGGGCGCCCCGTTTCGTCACTCGAGCCGGCGCTTGGTCTTGGCTCCCAGGTTGCGCTGCCTGGGCAGGGCAGGGCAGGGCAGGGCACGGCACGACCAGCAAGTCACCCAGTCTGCAAGTGTGTCGTCCTTCCACCCTAGCGCGCCCCCAGTTTCGCGAGCAAGCATCCACATGTGGAATCCCACGACGACCCTGATGAGGAAGAAGCGCAGCAAATGCCAGACACCAGCCAGAGCCAGGCAGTCCGTCCGTCCCACGCCGGGCCGACCTGACATTAAAGGAGCCCGCTTCCTCGCCGCAGCGCTCCGAAGCTCGCTCCCACGCTCCCAGTCTCTTTTTCCTCCTTCCATCATACCTATCCCGTCATCCCGTCGATTGTTGTTGCAGAGCACTCCGTATCGGTCGTGTGCTGCACGTCATGCTCGAGAGCTCCAGCTAGCCCTCCACCACCCGACGCTCCGGAAGGAGCTCGCCCGCGCTGCCCGCGTCGAGGGTTGTTGCCTGTGCTCCAGCTGGCTTCGGGTTTCTATCAGCTCCTGCTGACCTAAGGACGATTGATCACCAACAGCTGAACCTGAACCTCACAGCTGGTTCTCAAGGCGGGCTCCCGTCTTCCAACACACGACACACAACAACCCGCACACACACCCACACGACACAGGCTATCCCGTCTTCGGGCGGCCCTGCCCTGAAGCCCCGCCGCGCGCAAGCAGCAGCAGGTCGACTTACAGAAGGGACTCCACTGGACAGCCGTCAACAAGTCAGGTCCTGCAGGTCAACAAGCACTTCTCCACCCAGCCCACATACCCACATTATTTTTATTTCATTTCCCGGCCTTTTGAACTCTGGTCTCTCCCCTCTTGAAGACTCTCGCGAGCACACTTGATTTTGGCTTCGATTCGGAGTCTCCGGCATCTGGCACCGATGTTTTTGGCAGGGCGATACCCCAGGCGATGACCCTCTAAGCGGTGCACTCTGCGACCCTCCACAGTCTCGACGTCTTCCGTTCGTCGCTCGTCGCGCGCCCGTTTTCCCACAGGCTCGGCTTCTTTGCTTCTTCCCCCCTGTCGGTCTGAAGCAGCAGCAGCCGCCTTTGCGACTCACCTCGAACCGCACCGCTCCGCACAAAGCGCGCAACACTCGGACTCTGGGTCCGCACTCGCACCAGCACCCCGTCAGCACCACCCCCCGTTTTTTCTACAGACACCTGTCTCTCGAGAGACCACCTGAACCCACGCGCCCTCCGTCATGCTTATCGACGGAGAGAAGTGGGCTTGCGAGGCCTGTGTGAGAGGCCATCGCGTGAGCAATTGCCAGCACGCCGGTGAGTGATTTTTACCCTCAACACCCTGCATCGACTCCCTCGCCGCCTTTTCGACTGCTGCGGCGCGCTGCAAATGTGCTGGCACGACAGCAAGCGCCGCGCTTGGCTTCGGCCGGTTGCAACCGAGAAGGCTGCGGGAACACTCGCAGCAGCGGAACCACACCACCAAGCCTCAAACTCGGAGTGTGGGGGTCGCCCTCCGTCTTCTCCAACTTTACATACATGGATCGCGGGGTAACCGAATGCGAGAATCGCTAACACGCGACGACAGACCGCCCCCTCCAGCACATCAACAAGAAGGGCAGACCGGTCTCGCAATGTCAGCACTGCCGCGCCATGCGCAAGTCGCGCTCGGCCCACGTCAAGTGCGACTGCGGCGAGAAGACACACAAGTGCGTGCACTTGAGGCCGGTGATCGACGGTCACAAGGGTGAGCATTGTCATGTCTGATTGATCAAGGCTCTGCTCCTCTGACACCTGACTCGTCCTTCCCGCAGAAAGCTGCTGCTGTTCCCATGGTGGCCGCTGCACCTGCTCACACAAGAGGGAGCCCACGCTGGACACAGTCCCCGAATCGGACTCTGACTCGCCCACCGGCCTGCACTCCAAGTCCTCCAAGGCCGGCTCGCGCCCCAGACGCCGCGCCAACACGACCAGCTCCGACGCCATGCTGACCTTTGATGCCAATGGCCACCACAAGCCCACGTACAAGCACGCCAAGGCGTCCCAGAAGTGTGGCCCGTACCCTCTCAACCGCGTCAACTCGACGAGCAGCGCTAGCAGCATGAGGAACCGCTCTATGGACGACCTCCTCGGCTCGGGCGCCAGCGCCGACGCCAGCTCTGCCACCGGGAGCGGCACTAGCGAGAGCACGTCCCAGGACCAGCGCAGGATCAGGTCCGAGGCTACCTCCCCCATGTTGGAGGCTTCGACGTTTGCCCAGCTCAACGGCCAGCTGCCGCCCCTGGACCTCTCGGGCATCAAATACGCCCCGTACATCCCGAACAGCGCCGATTTCTTTGGCGCCCTGTCGCAGGACTACGAGCAGCCCATGTTCAGCGCTGGTCTGAGCGCCGCCTCGGTCGACTGGAGCAACTACGAGGGTCTGGAGCTCGCCGGCAAGACGGCCGACTTTGCCCCGTCGAGCTATAGCCAGGCTCAGAGCTATGGCGGTTTGGATTTCAGCGGGTCTGAGCGCATCCCGACGCTCACCACCACAACCTCGACCTCTGGCGAGGTTTCGGAAGTAGAGGACTTCCTCTCAAATCCACTCGACGACTTTGACACGTTCCAGACGAGCGGTCCCGTCACCGGCTATGGCCTCGGCCCCACGCACGGCCTGCTCACCAGCACCGACTTCGCGAACATGGATTTCGAGGACTTCAACTTCATGAAGAAGGACGCGAGCAAGTTCCTGCCAACCCCAGCCTCGATGACGGGCGACGACCCGACGCTGCTCGCCACCACCGCCCCCGGCTTCAGCGGTCTGCCCTCGCTGGACGACGACCCGGCCTACTGGATGCCCGACTACGGGATGCCCAACCTGACCGAGTCGCCCACGGAAAGCAGCATGCCCACCTTCTGGGACGGCCAATAACACGAAAGAAGACCCGGTTGAGACGACGTGACGACGGTTGTTTTCCCCCCGCCTTGCCGCCTACTTGCTCGGATACCCCAAGATCGGTTGTCGTTTTGCTGCAATCGATCTGGAGCGATGGCTCACGTACACTTGTGTTTTTCTGTCACACACCGGAGTTGTCTTTTTTTTTTTTCTTGTCGCATTTCCTGGATCGCTTTGGAACGACTACCACTACACAGAAGGAGGCACTGCATTCACCTCGAGGGCTGTTTTCCCCTCTTTTCTTGGGCTTGACTTCCCTCAGGTGCATGAGGGGAGTCAAAACGACATGACGAATCAAATTTCCTGTTCTCATGATCTATCCATCCATCCATCAATCCATCATTTTGCATATACCTACCGCCCGTTTTCCTTTCTCAGGAGGTTTTACTTTCAAACCCCTTCCGTCGTTTCTATCAAAACTCGCATTTTTAGCCGGATTCATCATGCGTTTTCTACGGTGTTCAAAAAAGAGAGTTTCAGAGAGAGAAAAAAAGTATTTTTTTATTCTGTTTTGGTGTGGGCCAGGTTGGCGGTCGGAGGGTTGGTGGGTTGGTTTGCTTTTGGGTGGTGGGTGGGAGAGGCACTCTTTGCTTTTACCTTCGCGCGTTGTTGCAAATACCTATCATCATCATCTTATGGAGGGTTGGTCTTGGATGGAAAACCTTTGCTTGGTACTCCTGCTACTACTACTACTACAAAGACGTGTGTGGCTATCTGAATTACTCGCATTACAACACCTCCTTACCTGACATACACTTTCTACACTTGGGCTACGTTCTGGCATTGTCCATACATACCTACCTACACAACATACATACTACACACAGACAGGTTTGGGTCGGCGAACCGTTTCTCAACTTCGGTGTGGCTCAGGAAGATGGTGGGTGGATGAAGGGATGAGGTGGGGAAGATATGCCGAGGGTGTTGGTCGGCTGGGAGGATGGATGGAAGGAGGGAGGACTGATAGGGCTGAGAGGGAAGGCTGAGATTGAAAGAGTGTGGGTGGGAGACGGAGAAAGAGGGTAGAGAACAACGGAAGCGGAAGAGAAGGGGAGCATAGAACGACAACATCAACAAACAGCGAGAAGAAGAACAAGAACAACGCGTATTTTCTGGCCGGGCTGGTTGGCCCGGCTTGCTCTTTTGGTTTGGGGGTTTCGTCCTGGACTGACTTGCTGCCTTTGCCCCGTTTTAGTGACTTAGTGCCGGTCAATTTGATGGGAAGGGAAAAGGCTGGGGGTTGATGCCGCCTGTGCTGGATCTGTCTGATCTGAGAAATACCAAGTACAAAAGAACGTTACATGCAGGTTTGGGCATGCTCGGCATTCGAGTCTGGGGAAGTGTGTTCTTCCAGGTTCCCCGGGTTGAGGGTCTCGTTTCTGGGATGCCGGATCACTCGAGACGGAGGCATGGTTTCTTCAACATGCGTTTGCATACCGCCTCTGTTTTGCGTGGCAGTGCGTGGAAGCGCCCGCCTGCCGGCCGGGGTGGGGGCGGGGGAGGGACCTCAGGGGAGGGACGGCTCAGAACGGAGGACGATTTGACTTCGTAATGGAAGACCCCCACGCAACACGGCACAACACAACAACAGAGCAGGGCGTCGAGAGAAGACTGCGTTGGCTTGCAGGTGCAGATGCAGATGCAGATTGAGGACCAGTGTGGGGTACTTCATCCGGAGGAGGTTTCTTCAACCTTTTCGGCTGGGGACTGGTTGAAGAGAGATCTCCTCGTCTCCGTCCTGTCCCAGCTGAGTCTGTCCAGCCTCACCACCACTCACTGTATACATAGTAACTTGGACTCACTTGCCATGGGACTCAGTGTACTGCCGTTTAAGCGCAAGAGTTTGAGTCCCAGCTTCCCAAAACCCCCGTCTACCCCAGAAAACAGCAGCTCATGTGGTCTGTGGGGAAGATGACATGCCGAGCCGAAAGCTGAGATGCACCATCGGTTCGGATCGGAGAATTTTGGCGTTTTCTCGCTTGGCCCCTCCCCTCCCCTTGCCCCAGCCCTCTCTTAACCCCAGGGCAGTTCGTGGGTTGTGTGCGTGTGTCTGTTGTCTCTTGTCCCTGCATCACTAGCCAACCCCCTCCCCAATCCCCTGCCCTTCACCAACACAGATTTAAATGTGGGGTGCATGTTTCTATCTGGGACACCCGGCCATTTCTTGGCCACACTCACACTCACAGAAGCGCTGCTTACCCCTCTCGATCAAGTATCACGCATTTCCCCCCATTTTCCGCCTCCTGCGCACCGTTCTTGCCGCCGCCTGCCGGCCCCTGCTGCGTTACCGGCTCCTGCGAGAATGCTGGCTGTCTTCCTGCAGGTAACTAAGGGTTGGCTGGCTGGAGGGATTGGATGGATCGAGGGTGAGTGGCTTGCGCCCGGCGAGATGGCGTCCGGGAGGTGTGCGAGGGATGGCTTGGGTTAAGCCTAAGGTTTTTTTTGGGGGCGAGCGGGTTCCGTAGACCCGGGATTGGTGTGCTTTAGCCTCGGGTGTTGTGGAAGTGTGTGCCTGTGTGTGTGTCTGTTTGTGTGCATGTCCGGTTGCGAGGGCCGGGAGTTGCTGTGTGTTGAGCCGAGCTGATGGGGGGAGGGTGTGAAGCTGAAGAGATTTCTTTCTTTGATGAGGAGAAGAAGGGTGGGTTTACTCAGTTCGGGGTACTCCATGTGGAATAATTCGAGGTTAATTTGAGAATTGACTCGACTTCATTTTCAGCGTTGATGGACTCTGCAACAAACAAGGAAACCGAACCACAATCTCTTGCCGAAGGATCCCT
The DNA here is from genome assembly GCA_027569505.1 of Chloridium humicola. Lineage (NCBI taxonomy): Eukaryota > Fungi > Ascomycota > Sordariomycetes > Chaetosphaeriales > Chaetosphaeriaceae > Chloridium > Chloridium humicola. The sequence continues at coordinate 91,987 of JAPDFF010000005.1, forward strand.
CCACATCTCGGGGAGGACCGTTCCGAAAAACGGAGCAAAGTAACATCGCGTCTCATCAGTTGATCTCAAGTTCCGAGGGTTGATCAGCCGTCAACGGCTCAACCCCAGATTTTGACCATGTGGGCCGCGGTTCCAAGATCTGGAGACCGTGATCGACGGCGGCTCGCTTCGGGCTCAACCTCGCCTCGGCGTTGATGACGTGCTGAAGAGTCGGTGGCTTGGACGGTTTCTTGGATAGAATGTGGAAATGCTAACTCGTTTGGGGTCTTGTGATGTCTATCTCTTTTGATGTCAAGAGCTTGTGTCAAGTGAATGGAGAAGTAGGTGCTCAACGGTCCAATTCCCGAACTCAAGGAGGCAGTTGTCATTGTCAACCCGGGGATATCGTTTTCCCTCCTTCTATAGATTAACGGACTAAAAGCATTATACAGCCCCTGGAAGTCAAATGTTGACAATTCCTTGCACCAACAACCCTTCTATCTGTTCCTAATGAATGTTAACTGGAATCAATGCCCAAACCCGGTAGTATCTACGCACTACTGTATTCTTAAACGCCTACCCCCAACACCAGCGTGAACCGCACTCACGAGATATATCCCACGAGATATGCCTGCCACAGCAGCAACACAGCCCAAACAAGCATCTTATCCAAGCCCACACGAGGGCCCAGGTCTAAAAAATGGGAACTCAAAAGGCAAACTAAACCTCAGAACCGCCCTCATCTTTCTCCTCAAAGCAAATCAGATACCCATTCTTCAGAGCGCGCCGCATCTCCTCCCCAGGCACGCGAGCGGCGACATGACAATTGACGCCATTAGGTGCAACAGCACCATGACCATTAACCCCATTCGGAGCAAAACCGTTCACCGCCGCCGCCGCCGCAGCCCCATTCACATTCCCAAGCCCCTCCTCCTTCGCCACACCCTCCCCAGCCCCCACCGCAGCATCCGCAGCCGAAACCGGCCCCCCAAACCCAGCAGCCAGATCCGCCAACCTCTGCAAACTCTGACTCTCCACCGCACCCAGACTTGCCCTGGCCTCAGCAAGCTTGCCATAAACAGCCTCATTCCACGGCGACCCAGGAATCGCAAAGTCCGTGACCTTAACAATCGCCTCCGCAGCCTCCGCGCGCGTCTCGTCCGCCGCAAACAGGTCCAACAGGGTGGGCGCGAGCAGCGCCATGGTGTGGTGCGTCAGGGGGCTGAGGAGGTCGTGGTTGCGCGCAAGGGTGTCGACGATTTTCTTGCTGACGTATAGGATTTGGGCGGAGCGGGGGCCCGCGGCGAAGATCTCGAAGAGGAGCCGGATGTGCCAGTAGGCGAGGTGGAGGATGGGGTCGGTGGTGCCTGTGGGCATGACCCAGCGGACTGCGTCGGGCATTAGGCCGATTAGGACGTCGTCCATCATGGAGAGGTCGAGGGCGGGGTTGGAGAGGACGGGGGCGAGGGTGCCGAGAAAGTGGGAGAGTCCTGCGGTTTTGGTCAGTTCAGTCCAGCAAAAACTGGGGTGTTGGTGTCTAGAGGACTCACGGATGAGCGTAAACACGTTGTCTCCAATGATGTGGCGTACCCCGTCCTGGACCACCGCGCTCTCGTTGGGAATCAAGAGGGGCGTGGACATGCCGGCCGCGTTCCACCGATCTAGCATGACAAGCACCCACCACGTGCGTAGGGCCACGTTCTCGTCCGAGTTTGGGTCCAGATCTGGATTCAATTCCGGGGCGGCTACTCGCGCATGGAGTCGCATCGAATGCGCGACGCCAACGGCTCTCCCAAGAACCATGGACTTGGACGAGCCTCCTAGTTCGCCCTTGGCCTCGGCGACGCCGGTGCCGTCGATGGCGATGGCCGCCATGACGAGGGTCTGGAGGCGCACGAGGTCCGTGACGGGAGACCGCCGGTTTTGCGTTGCCTCCCACACGCTGAGCCGACTACATGCAAGGGCGTAGTCGCTCTGGAGATGGGTCGTGTCGTAGTCTGCGGGCAGGAAGGGTTCGATCATGGCAAAGAAGGCATTGTAGAATGCCATCTGCAACACAGGGGGCGCCTGCCAAAGGAGGGATTGCACCCTGGCCTTTGAACTGGCCAGAATTGGGAAGACACGATGGACAACCTCCACATACCTGATCGTTGTTAGTTGACTTAAGTGCCGCAACAGTGGGATGAGCCGCGAAAGATAATAACTCACCGATTGAAAACGACGTCGTCGATTTCAGGGAGTTCAACCGCCTGATACGCCGGCGCCTGGGCGAGAACGTCTTCGAGGACCCCATTCATGGTCTCGGGTTGAGGTGGGACACCAGAGCCGGGAGACTCTTGTGGATATTGAGGCGGCGGGGCTGACTTCAAGGCGAGGTCGGTCGGTAATTTGTCGGACGGCGGCAGACATGGTAAAATTGGACGGTGAGCAGACGTATAAGTTGATGTCCGAGCTGGAGGGGGCGTCTGGAAGCTGCCCGAAATGCTCGAGAAAGGACGCTTTCTGGTGTCGTCGGGGGGCCCTGGTGATGGAAAGACCTCACTCGATGACCTCCTGTCATTGCTTTCCACGCTGGTGTTGAGCTTGCCCTCAATGGTGTTGATACGGTCGGCCAGCTCCTTGATGTACCCTTTACTCGGTCCACGCTTCTGGGGCACGCGGCTAAAGAGGCAAGCGTTGTTGGTCCGGCGGCAGTTGGAGCAGTGCTGTCCAGTACCGTCGGACTGCGCATCGCATTTAATCTTCTTGCGGCGGCACTCGTCACATGCACGGGACACCTTTGACCGTTTCCTTGGGGGAGTGGCCTCGGAGAGCTGGTATTGAGGATGGATGGATGGTGACAGGTGGTCCATAGACGCATGGTGTGATAGATGGGATGGGGGTGGAGGATTCTGGGGGTAGTGGTGGGTTTGAGCCTGTGTTTCGTGGGCAAGGACACCCTGGAGGTCGTGTCCCTGAAGATCGTGGTTGCTATGGTTTTGGAGGTCGTGCTCGTGGGTCTGCATTTCCCGCTCGTGGTTCTGCAAGGACGCCTCAAGCTGCTCCTGTAGGTTCGGTTCTGTCCCCGGCTGTGACTGCACCTGGGTCACCTGTTGCGGCATCGGCTGCTCCTGTTCTGGTTGCTCCTGGACGGTAGAGACCATCATGGGTGCCAGGCCCTGTGTGAGCTGGGCGGCAAGCTGGAGCTCATCTGCGCTGACCGGGGGGCGAGAGAGATGCTGTTGCGGTGTGGGCGGCTCCTGGAGGCTCTGCAGCTCGTGTAGCTCATGGTGTTCGTGATGTTCGTGGTGTTCTTGGTGTTCGTGTTGTTCGTGCTGTTCCTGGTGCTCAGGCAAGGCAGACAGCCCGTGATCCTCCAGCTGGGCAGACTGGTGGTCGATCTGGGGGTCGAGGTCCCGGTGCTGGGCAAGCTGCTGGTAATACTGGGCCTCGGTGCTGTCGACCATGGATGAGGGATAGAGTTGCTGCATGGCGGCGCCCTCGGCTTCTGGAGGCGGCTTCTTGTCGTCCATAGCGACGAGAGGTGGCTGAAGGTTGGGGGCAGCTGCTGAATGAATAATAAGCCTTGCTGGTAAGAGTCTACTGCAGGTAGAGTGCTGTCATGTCCCGGGTGAACTTGAACTGAAGATGAATACGGCTGGTGAGTACAGCATTAGCAGATGCTATGGATGGCACCTCGGGATACACAGGCAGACAATGGCTCATATTGGTGGTGGTGCTATCATGCGGCAAGAGCAACAAGTACATGAAATGAAGGTGCTATTGATAGAGAAAGTGAAGAAGACGGGTGTATGTGATGATGGGAAAGCGCATCACATTCACGACCCAAAGCATCAACGGCAGCATCGGCATAATGATGGCCGCGGATCATTGCAACAAGCTGTGTTGCGGATCCCAAAAATGTCCAGAGCAAAAGAGGACAAAAAAAAGAAAAGAATGGCGGCAAGGTCTGAGACGTACCTTGGTTTGATCAGGAAACCATTCGCAGCCGGATCCAGGCCTGGGATTCTGTCGCTGCGGAAGAACTGACCGTTCCGATGGGCGAAGCGTCGGGGACGGAACTGGAAGGAGTTTTCACCGTGCTGCAGAAAATCCTGGCCGTGGCCAAGGTTGGGGCAGGGCATGAGGCGGCCTGAGCGTGAGGCGTTCTGTGGCTGAGCAAAACCCACCAGCCACACTTCGAGATATCAAACATCCTCGCCTCTACGTAAACTATCACCATGCCCCGCATGAGTCTCATGGGCACAGACAAACAAACACGTCAGCTGGGGTAATTTACAAACCGCTCATCTTAAGTCGGGAGCATTGTAATGACTGGCGACCCGTTTTAAGCTCTTGTTCATACAGGCCAAACAGAACATCGTCAAATCAAGAACTGCTTAAAGCCTCTCCACCAAGTTTGCTGCTGTATGAATACTGTCCTATGTGTTATCAACCGCTTCATTCTAGACACCCAGGTCAAAGCCAAAAGACACCACCAAGCAGTGGACGAAGCACATCTCAAATTAAAAACGCTGGGCATCCCACGACTACAGGACACCGATTACCTCAAACAACAGACGTGGCGAAGGTAAGGTAAAAAAGACAAGACAGACAGGAACCCGAACCAACAACTCCTGCTCTTCCTCGCTACACCTCCCCCCCACCCCCCACCCACCCCACCAGATCAACCGACAACCACCCCTCGCAAGCAGGAAGCAACCCGCTCATGCCCCCTTCTTAAAATCCGTAATCGACCTCAACATCTCATGATGTTGGCTCCCCAGCTCGTCATCAAACTCGCGGAGCTGGCTGATGGATTTCTCGACCTTAGCTAGCTGTCCCCCCCCATTATCGTTAGCAAGACCATTCTAACGCAATGACACGACGTGAGTTGATAAAGAACAAAAAAAAAAAGTTCATGATAAGAATGCTGCGTGATAAGCTAGGGTAGATCGCACCGAAGCCAATGCGGCCGAGGAATGGTCTGGCTCTGCCTCACCTTCCGTTGCGGCGGCCTGCGAGTTGTTGTCGGTGGTGTTTTCGTCGGTGCCGTTGTTGCCGTTGGCAAACCGGCTGGCGGCGAGGCCCTTGGGGGTGTCCGGCTTGGTCGTCTGTTGTGTCACAGTCTGGTCAGCACATCAACCACCCACCAATCTCTGCTGAGAAGTAATTCATACCCTCGCCTCCGCCAACTCCGCCTCCCTAACCTTCACAACAGCCTTCAACTCCTCAATCCTCTTCTCCGCCTCCGCAACCCCCCGCTCAGCATCCTCCAACCTCCTCTGCGCCTCCTCCGCCGCCCCCTGCGCCTCCTCCACCAACTGCGTCATACTATCATGCATATCCCTATAATCCGCCGACGCCGTCTTATGCCTCGCCTCGGCCTCCAACCTCCCCGCCTCCAGCTCCTTCTGCGCCATCACCAACTCCTCGCGCGCGCGCGCCACCTCCGCAGCCGCCTTGCCCGCGGCCTCCTGCAGCTCCGCATTGTGCGACGCCATGAGGGCCGCAACGCGCGCCTTGAGCGCGTCCAGCTCCGTGGTGTCGGGCTTAGCGTTGCGCGTAGCGTCGAGTTCGGCTTGCGCGGTGAATTTTTCCATTTTCTCGAGGGCGAGCTGCTGGCTGAGCTCGTCGAGCTCTTGCTGGGCCTTGGCGTTTTCGGTTTGGAGGGTCTGCAGGGCGGCGTCGACGTCGCGCTTGGCGGCTTCGGCGGCGGCGAGGTCCGCGGAGAAGGACTTGAAGTTGTCTTCGTACTTAGCGGTGAGTTCTTCGAGGAGGTTGGCTTGTTCGGCGCGCAGGGCGTCGAGCTGCGCTTTGGAGTTGCTGGCGGTGTCGGACTTCAAGACCTCCTGGGCCTCGTTGTGCATAGAGATGAGGCGCTCGATTTCGGCGGAGTGGTTGTCTTCGAGGTTTTGCTTGAGGGAGGCAATGGCGGAGGCGTGGCTGGCCTCGGCGGAGGCGAGTTTGGCGTGGGCGACGTCGATGTCCTGCTGCGTGGCCTTGGCGGCTTCGAGGTCGGCCGTGAGCTTCGCGATCTCGGAGGCGTGCTTGGCCTCGGCCTCTTTGCGAAGACCACCGGCGGCGTCGAGTTGAGCCATCAGGCGCACGACCTCGGCCGTGTGCTTGGCCTCAAGATCGCCCTTAGCGTCGAGTTGGGCCATCAGTCGAGCCATTGCCTCGGCGTGCTGGGCCTCCAGCTTCTTGGTAAGACTGCTGGCCGACCCGAGATCCGCGGTCAGTTTAGCCACCTCCTCAGCGTGCTTGGCCTCGAGCTGCTCCTTCACGCCGTTGGCCTCCCCAAGCTGCGCGGTGACCTTGGCCAAGTCCTCCGCATGCGTAGCCTCCAGCTCCTTCTTGAGCTGCTCAAGAATGTTAGCGTGGCTCTCATCACCAGCTGCCTTAGCGGCAGCAAGCTCCTCAGCGTGCTTGGCCTCAAGTTCATTCTTGATCTGCTCCAAAAGGGCAGCGTGGCTATCATCGCCAGCCGCCTTCGCAGCCGCAATTTCTTCGTTGTGCTTGGCAAGCAGCTGCTCCTTCTCCAGCTCCGCATCCTTGACCAAATCGTCCAGGATCTGAGCATGGGTCGTCTTAAGGCCATCAAGTTCCTTAACCAGGTTGGCCACACTCTCGCCCTTCAGAATCTCAATCTGGCTCGCATGGCTCGCCTTAAGCGCCTGCAGCTCCTCCTCACCAATCTGATGCGCCTGGCGAGCCGCGCTCCGGGCCCCCTCTAATTCTTCCGCAAAGCTAGCCCGCAGCGCATCCAGAGCCTGCTGGTGCTCCGCCTCCTTGGCCGCGAGTGCCTGGGCGGCCGCGGCGAGCTCAGCGTGGGCCGCCGTGAGAACCTCGGCGTGGCCGGCGAGCTCCTCCTCGTGGGACTTCTTCAGCTCGATGTGCTTAGCCTCGAGCTCCTCGAAGCGCCGCTTGAAAAAAGCATCGCCCCGCAGACTCTCAATCTCGTTCTCGTAGTCCTGACTGACCTGCTGGAGCTGCTTTTGGTGGTGGTCGGCAGCCGACGCGTTCTCCTCCTTCATCTTGGCAATGGTGGCGTCCTTTGACTTGGCCTCCTCGGTGAGGCTGTCGATGAGCTTCTGGAGGTCGGCATGGCTGCTGGTCGCCTTGGAGGCTTCCTGCTTGGCGGCGGTGAGCTCGGCCTCGACCTCGGCGACCTTGGCTTCCAGGGAAGCGAGAGATTCCGTCTTCGCCTGAAGTTCGGCCTTGGCAGCATCTGCGCTCTTCTCAGCTGCCTCGAGCTTGGCCTTGAGCTGGGCGATATCTGCCTCAAGCGACTCAACCTTCGCCGAGCCGGCAGCAGCCTCGGAAGCAAGCTTCTCCTGCTGGGCAGCCTGGAGTGCCTCCTGAGCCGAGGTCAGGTCGTCAATCTTCTTCTGTAGCTCGGCAAGGGCCTTTTCGTGGCTGGCATTGAGCTCTTGGACTGCCTTCTCGTGGTTGGCGACAATCGCCGAGTGGCCGCCTTGGAGTTCTTCGGCGTGCTTGGCCTTCAGCGCCTCAACAGCCGCCTGGTGCTCCTCCTTCAGGTTGCTTTGAAGAGCCTCAAGCTTGGCAGTCTGCTCCTTGGCAGCGTTGTTCAGGTATGTCTCGGCCTCCTTCAGCTTGGCCTCCTTCTCCGCCTGGAGGCCTTCCAGGGACCCCTTGAGCTGGGCAAGCTGGGCCTCAGCAGCCTCCTTCGTGTTGGTAGCATCGGCCAGCTTCTCCTGGATCTCGGCCACCTGCTTGTGCAGAGCCTCGACCTCAGCGGCGTGCTCCGTCTTCAGGCCCTCAAGCGCCTCCTTGGTAATGGCATCCTCGGGAGTCTGGAGGCCCTCCTCGTTAGAGCTGGCCTTCTCGCTGAGCTCGGTGATCTTCTCCTGAGACGAGGCGATCTGGGCCTTGAGCTCCTCGATCTCTTGCTCGCTGGTCGCAAGCTTGCCCTTCAGCGCTTCGACCTCCTTTGCAGTCTCGGCGGCATGGGCTGAGGCACTGGAAGTCGTGCTGCTGTGCGCGAGCGAGGCGCGCGGAGCATGGCGGGTGGCCCCGGTGACGGTACTGCCCGAGACGGAAGACAGGCGCTTCTTGGCCTCGGCCACAGCACCAGTGCCGGTGGTCGCAGACTTGTGGACCGTACGAGTAGTCGCAGCGGGGCCCGAGGCGGCAGTGGTCGATGATCTCGAGGTTGTGGTCGACGTCCTCGTTGGCGCAGAGCCGGTAGTCGAAGGCGCCTTCCTCACGGGGGCCGTGGTCGACGTCGTCGTGGTGGTTCTTGGCTTACTAGGCGAGCCAGCAACGCTGCCGACGGCAGTCGAGGTACGTCGGGAGGGGCCGGTGGCCGTGGAGAGCGAAGTCCGCTTCTTCTCGTCTTCGGAAACCGAGGGGTGGGAGCGGTGGGAAACGGTCGAGGTCGCGGTCGGCGGACGCTTGGTGGTTGCCGTTCCCGTAGTTGTAGGCCGCGTCGGAGGCTTGCTTGCGGTCCCAACCGTGCTTGTTCGTGTTGCCGAGTGTGCGGCTGAGCTTGCGGTCGGCTTCGTAAGGGTGCCTGTGGTTCCAGGCCGGCGAGCAGCCGTAGTAGCGGTGGGCCCAGTGGCACGCTTCGTGGCGGTAGTGCCAGTCGCCGTCTTCTTGTCGGTTTTCGGTGAGGCGGGGGAGTGGTCTGATGAACCAGCCACGGACTTCTTCACCGTCCTTGGTGAGGCGGGAGAGTGGTGCGCGGTTTCAATCGGCGCCTTTTTCGCGGCCTTCGGAGAGGAGGGCGGATGCGCTGCCGCCGGGGCGGATTCAGGGGCGGGCTCGGAGGCGGGCTCGGAGGTGGGCTCAGGCGCAGGCGCGGCCGCCGGAGCGTCCGTGTGCTGGACAACCTCGAAACTATCGACTTCAGACATGGTGGGCTACACAGGCAACGTCGCGGTGTCGAGGGGAAAAGCCGGAGAAATCAAGCGGTGACGGGACTCTGCTCGGTTAAGATCAGACAGTTAGCCAAACTGGCGCCACCAACAGACAGCCCCAAATTGAGTGCAATGGCCAATGGACCGTGGAAGTGACGAGAGCTCCCCATTGATTTCTGGGACCGTCTCTGATGGTAGACTGGGTCTTCAGAGCTCAAAGGGAGGGTGTCATAGCTTGGGGAAGCTGTCAAAGGATCCGAGCAGCAACTGACCTGTCCCCTGTTCGACTCTGCTGTCGTTGACCGCAACACTCTCGCGGCAATTGACAGCTGCTGATGGGAGGGCGTGGGCTGCCGCAAGGTCGGGCCACACTATCGCTGACTCGACAAACTCTAGAGAGAAAAAATAACAGGTACAAGAGATCTCCCCAGAAGAATGGGCCGGGTGTTTCCAGAAAGGCTCAGAGACAAAAGAGCAACAAGGAGACAGACAGCTCAGATCAGCTCAGTCGCGGCGAAAGAGAAGAGGTGTGAAAAAAGAGGAGCCAGAAGGCGCGCCTGGCCTCCAATCTCATGAGCTGCTGCTCCCAAAATGTCCCAGAACGGCAAAGCGCGGGTCTAGCGCCAGCCGGCTGACCAGGGTGCTGTGGGGAACTTGCTGTTGGCAGGGGTCGCTCTGCCAGACAACTGCCACTGCAGACCCCAACGAGCCAACATCCTTTCCCTTTCCCTCTCATCGTCATCTTGCATCCACTCAGCTTCAGACCCCTAATTGCTCCTGCATTGGCCTGCAGCGCGGCGCTTTCGCATTGCCATTGATTTGACAGGGCGGGCGCACTTGGATGTTTCAAATGGGATTTTCTTTCTGCTATTCGCTAGCGCCTGTCGTCAGATGCTTGAATGTTGCACATTGGACATCCTGAGATATCCACCGAACCCTGAGTCGTCGGTGTCAGAGATGTCTCCATCCATCTTGCCCACTCACCTCCCGTCGCATGTCTCAGGAAAATCACCAGCCGTTGGGTTTCAATGCACGCGGGGATACTGGGCCTGAATTAATTCCAGGATTCTTCATCCCAAACCCGGGTCAACCTGGCCTTTGGGATACTGGTGCTTCTGAGGAAAAAAGGGTTGATGGTTCAGCTCAAACGTTGAAGAGACAAAAGCAATGAGCCAGCCCACTACATGCGAAGTAACTATGTCCCAAAACTGATTCACAATTTCAACCAGCCTCAATCAGCCTTGGCCAACCTGAACAAAAGGCACTGCAATTTACGGATATTCGTACTCCGTACACAGCACAATCTTAAAAGCCACTCAAAAGCAAAGGGTATCCCCACGCTACCATCATCAAATCCCCAACTCCGACAAAAAAAAAAACAAGCCTCCCCAGCAAACAACATCAATCAACAACATCAACCAACCCCCATTCATGATTCATCCCCTCCTCGGCGAACGATACCTTCCAACCCTCTTCAACCGCTCCTTCTCCGCCACCACCTCCTGGAGCGTCCTATCCAGCGCCTCTGCACACGCCTCAAGATCACCAGGCCGTCTGTTCGGCCTACTCAGCTCTGTCAAGAGCCACCCAACCTCGTCTTCGTCCCAAGATGTCTCATCCATCTGGGGAGGGGGAGGCGGCGGCGGCGGCCGAGTTGGCAGCAGGGTGGGCTGCTGTCTCCCTGCCGGAGGAGCCGGGAGTAGGTTCGTAGAGCCCGCGGGGGAGATAATTTCTGACTGGCTTGGCCTCGACCACAAGGAGGCAGAACTCGTGCGTGGTGTGCTACTTGATGTGGTGCTCTGCCTCCTATTGCTGCTGTTGTTACCGTTGACAACAGGCATAGCAAAAGCCAACCCAGCCGCGACCTTCTGCCAGCGCACAACATTGGGACGCGGACGCTGAGCGAGCCCACGGAGCGACTTCTCCCAATCCTCGTACTGCTCTGCATTGCGCGTGAGCTCCTCCCTCTCTTTCCTCTCCCTCTCTGCGCGGATGGCGATATCCCGCTGCTCCTTCTCGAAGATATCTTGCCGCCGGTCGAGTTCGTCGTTGTACTCCTTCATGGCCCGCATGACCTGCTCGTCCCACTTCTTGAACATGACCCAGACTTTGTCGCGGTTGCGCTTCTCTTCGTCGGACTCTGCTGGTTGGTTCGGCTCCGCGTCTCCGTTTTCGGGGTCCTTCTTTGACCGTGACTTCATGATGGGCTCCAAAATGCGCCGCAACCAAGTTGATATCTGCGCTAGGTCGTATACGGTTGCCGGGGTAAAAACGCCTTGCTCACAGAGAAAGGTCTGGTTATCCGGGGCCAGGAGCCCGACGCCAAACGCCCGGCGGAGTAGCAAAAGAAACATCGGGATGACATAGCCGAATAGGCCGTCGCGCAGTGCTCTGCGAAGCCCAGCATCCTGCTGGCCAAGCTTTCTTTCAAGCTCAGCCACCCTCTTGTCGACTCGGTCCATAGCCTCATCCAGCGCCTGTTTCCTGGATGCCAAGTATGCTGACTGCTTGACGAGGTCGACCGCCATGGGAACACGCTCCAACTCGTCATGCAAGCCTTTGAGAGACGCCAATGTGTTTGCGAGCGTGAGGCGTGGGATCCCTTCGCCTCCCAAGCCGAACATGGCAGAGTCGACCAGATCTGCTGCCCATGTACTCCCACCGTCGGTCCAGCCCTCTTTGCCCATCATCTGGAGCATACTGTTGAGATGGGCGCTGAAAACTGGGATGGTGTCTTGCGTTGCGCTGGGGGCGGGCCTCAGGGTTGATGGAGGGACCTGCGGGATGCGGATCTCGGTTGTCTCTGGCTCTGCGACCTCTTGTTCCTCCGCCTCCGACTCGGCATGTTCCTCGTTTTCGCTTTCTTCCGAGACAACAGGCGGGGCTCTTGGCACGAAGAGGGGAGATTCAGGGCGAGGTACAACATGCTGCGGCGCTGCAGGTAGAGCTTCTGGAGACTGCTCTTCTTCGTGAACTGGTGCGAGCCTGGGGGCGTTCCTAGCGGTTCTTAGATCGCGAGAGGGCTCTGTGGTCATACTGCGACGACTCAGCTGTTCTAAGCGGTTGATTGTAACTGGGCGGTGGGCGGCGGAAGGGCTGGGATGCTCTGCTTCTGAATCGTCGGGAATATTATACGGGTCGCGCGGCGGCCGCCTCGCGGCTCGGCGTTTGAAGGCAGAAGACTGCAGTTCCGGGCTGCCCTGAAGTTGATCCGGGGATGTAGCACCATTGCGAGCCTCGTCTAGCTCCTCCTCGACAACACGATGTTCTCCTTGGACTGTCTGATGCCGACTCCCCAGCTGAGGTGACTCCGCAATGACCTCGCGGGTGTTGGTCCCAATTTGCTTTGGTGGCGCCTGTGACATTGGGAAGTCGCCAATAATCTCAAGCGAGTTAAACTGCCGCTTTATGCGTCTAGCACGAAGACGGAGGTCACTCGTATGGGTGGTCTGGGGCTCCGGTGTTGGTTTCGCTGGTGGCTTTGCTCGGGCAGGCTCGCTATGTCCCCATCGTCCGCGAGAAGTGGGGAGGGGAATCTCAATTCTGATCTTGCGAGCAGACGTTGGCCAGGGCTTGAATTGGGCGCCCGTTGCCTCGAGGACAGCGTCCACATCTTCGTCTTCCCCATGAACCTCGATTGACTCCTGGGTGTTTGCTGGTCTTGGGCGTTTCTGTGGCTGTGTATTCGAGGCGGGCGTAGGGCCTCGCTTGCGTTTTCCAGGGTTGGGGCGGGTGTCTGTTTGATCTTTGGATGGTCGAGGTGTCACCGGTGTCCCAGTTGCACGTCTGAGCTGGCGGCCGTGAGGAGGCGGGTCCCCTCGGTCACTGTGAGGCCCGCGCCGAGTGTTGACCATGGTGGCTGTGTACTATGGAGCCGGGGTGAAATGCTGGCGGTAGAAGTTGTTGAGAATCCCGGAAACATAGTAGAGAGACAGCCCGGAACACGCCCGTGAAACTTCAACCTTGCGTTGCCTGGAGTTGCGAATGGTAGACGCGATTGCTGCATGTGTGAATGGAACGCGTTTGTCGAACTCCAGGCTGGACCCACAGCGCCGCCTGCATGGAACTGTGGAGCGGGTCTTGGAGCCGCTTGCCCCGCAGCGCACAGGCCCTTCAAGTTCACGGAAGTTCCCTTCCCTCCTTCCAATACCACTGGTGCTACTCCGAACGTAGAACCAAAATGCTCCGATTCAGAGAATTGATGAATCAAGAAGGAGAGACGCCAAATTTCAGTCCGGTTCACAGTGCGGTCATGAAAAGGCCAAGATAAAGAACAGTGAAAATGGGTTGAAAGGATGCCCCAAACAAGCAAGAATGATGGTTCTCCATCTCAAGGTTGCTCACTCAAGGAACACAAACCATATTTCTGGGTAGAACAGAATCCCGTACCCATTTTTGCGCCGAATTCAAGCGATATCTTGTTTAACAGTCGGCATCAAAGCCTCACAAAAGCTGGCAGCCGTAAAATCGAGCAAGAAGAGAAAGCCGAAGCCAATGACGGTCATCATCGCCCGACTCTGCCCCCACGCGAGATCTTGATGGCCCACTTTCCAACATTTTAGCGTTCTTCGCATGAACCGGAAAGTTGAAACTGGGGCCCCACCTTGCACCAAGGAAGGCAACAAGGACGACCTCCAAGTCTCTCCCAAATTCGTTCTTGCGCCAAGTCGCGATTCCCGACACGCCAAACTCCATCTCGAAATTGCCTCAGCCATTCCTTAGGTTATTGCCATGTGCTGACGGATAGCGAGTCCCGACCAACCCATCCCCCACCAACCACCACCCTCTGGCTCGAGTCGCGCGTCCGCTGCGCCTGTCACACAGCAATGACGACAACGACTTTGAACCGGATACCACGCATGCGCGGTATACCAAAACAACCCAATGGCTTCCTCTCCGTGCGAACAACCGCCGTCGGGCTTGCTCGCCTTTTGGCCTTGACCATCTCGACGGCTTATGCCGCGCCGCTGGGCATCCAAGGCCATGGCGGCGAGGACGCTCCCGAGGCCGAAGGCGCGAGCCGTTGGGTTCTCTATGTGGCCTCTCTGGTCCTTGTGCTCTCAGGCGGTGCATTCGCCGGCCTGACCATTGCGTAAGATTTTGCTTTTGTGTTGTAGTTGGAATTGCTCGTACAGCCTGCTGACGTGCCCCAAGGTTGATGGGACAGGATGGCATCTACTTGCAGGTTATGGCCGGCGACCCGAGCGAACCGCAACAAAAAAACGCGAGACGAGTCTATGACCTCCTTAAAAAGGGCAAACACTGGGTCTTGGTTACGCTTCTCCTGGCCAATGTCATCGTGAACGAGACGTTGCCCGTGGTGCTCGACCGTTGCCTTGGCGGTGGTGTCGCTGCCGTTGTGGGCTCGACGTTCTTGATCGGTATGTTCAGGACTTCAGGGTGTGTTCCAGGCTCAATGACGTGCGTGGACTGACACTCCGATCCAGTCATTTTTGGCGAAGTCCTTCCTCAATCCGTCTGCGTTCGATACGGCCTCCAAATCGGCGGTTACATGTCCAAGCCGGTTCTCGCCATGATGTACCTGATGGCGCCAATTGCCTGGCCGACAGCGAAGCTCCTTGACTGGATTCTCGGCGAAGACCACGGCACAGTCTACAAGAAGAGCGGTCTGAAGACCCTCGTGACGCTTCACAAAAACCTCGGCGAGGTGTCTCAGCGCCTCAACCAGGACGAGGTTACCATCATCAGCGCGGTTCTGGACTTGAAGGAAAAGCCCGTCGCGAACGTGATGACGCCCATGGATGACGTTTTTGTCATGGCCGAGGATACTGTTTTGGATGAGCCGACGATGGACATGATTCTGTCTGCGGGCTACTCGCGCATTCCCATTCACGAGACGGGGAACCCAACCAACTTTGTGGGCATGCTGCTGGTCAAGATTCTCATCACCTATGACCCCGAGGACTGCAAATTGGTCCGAGACTTCCCACTGGCCACCCTGCCGGAAACCCGCCCGGAGACAAGCTGCCTGGATATTGTCAACTTTTTCCAGGAGGGCAAGTCCCACATGGTGCTTGTTTCGGAGAACCCTGGAGAGGACCACGGCGCTCTCGGTGTGGTGACCTTGGAGGACGTGATTGAGGAGCTGATTGGAGAGTGAGTTTTTCTCACTCAATTGAGCCCCCGACGACGCTGACTCACGACAGGGAAATCATCGACGAGTCTGATGTCTACATCGATGTGCACAAGGCTATTCGCCGCCTTACCCCGGCTCCCAAGGCGCGGGTCCAGCGTAGGCAATCTGAAGATCCCAACGGGAGAGTCGATCTTGTGCGCTACGACAGCGACAGCGTGGTCCACGATGCCCATAAAGCTGCCCAGACTGCCGGCGCTACCAGCTTTGACTCGCCTATGCTGTCCAGCAGCCCGAAGACTGCGACGCTCATGATGCGGAGGAGCTCGGCTGGCTTGGACGGCCACTTTGTTAGGACCACAGTTCCCGTCCGGGCCAACTTCCAGGATATCAAGCAGCATCTCAAGCATCTTGGTCCTTCGAACCCCGCAGCGAATCCCCGCCATACCCATTCGACCACCGTCAAGATCAAGCCGAGCAGCGGGACACACTCGGCTCCGTTACGTTCCTCCTCAATCGTCGAGATGTCAGCCGAGCAGACCCCAGCAGACGAAGGGGACGAAACCACCTCCCTGCTCAAGCCGCAGGTGTCCGGGAAAGACGGCATCATCCAGGCCCTCCAGCACAGCTACGGCTCAGTCAGCCCCGCCGTCACCGTCCAGCACGCGCCTCAACAAACCAACGGCGCTGTCCCCAGACTCCAGCTCGACTCGGACGACCACGCGAACAAATCAACCCAAACTTCAGCTGAGAACAGCCTCATCGACCTCAGCTCAACAACCGAAGTTACACCCCCCAAGCCCACACAACAACCCCAGTCACAACAAACACAACAACAACAACTCCATCCAAAACCCTCCAGCTCAAGCGGCGAAAGCGCCAACAGCCTCAAGACAGAAAACACCCTCGTCCCGAAACGCCCCTACGTCCGCAGCGGCAGCATCACAGAGAATGTCGTCGAGTCGCGCGGCGTGCGAAAGGTGGTGCTGGAGACGACGCGCGCCAGAGAGGAGGAGGCGGCGGGTGCGGCTGCTGCTAGTGCTGTTGTTGCCGCCGCGTCGCCGGACCAGCCTAGGTTGTTGGGAAGGACGACGTTTGGGTTTTTTGGGAGGGGGAAGGGGGATGAGGAGCAGGGCGGGAAGGAGGTGGGGAAGGGGGGGGAGGATAATGAAGAGGAGGAGAGTCTGCTGTCGCCGGATCCGGGGGATGAGGATACGCCGGTTTCTTATGCGGAGGCGGCTGCGAAGGGGACGGAGGCGGGACAGGGGGGTGGGCCGTCGACGGGGACGGGTGGTGGTGCCGGCTCTGGGGGTGGTGGTGGGGCGGGGAAGAAGAAGAGTAGGAGGAAGAAGCGGAAGGGCGGCAAGTAAGAGTTGCTCGGGGGATAGGGGGAGGTGGCAGGGGATGGGGTTTGCATAGGAATAGTATACGCATGGCATGTTTGAACTGGACTGTACTGCTACTGAGCATCGTGGGCATGAATGAGGTTTCGGTTGGCATGATGGGATGGGTGGATGGAGGGTTGGTCGGCGTCAGCGGTTTCGGTTTGCACTTTTTTCTGGACTGGTAGGGTTAGTGTAGGGTATAATGTAACAAAATGTTAGATTATCAAAGGTGACTGCTGTGCTCAGGGACTGGTTCTTAGCCAAGACCCATTCTTGTCATTTGGTGAAGAAGCCGCAAACCTGTGCTGTGATACCAAGTTGAGTGTTGAGATTCTGTGGATCAATTCGGGTTCTTGTCGGTTGTTCCGCCCGAGACACTGACGTCAGCATCGAGGATTTGGCGGAGTGGTGCAAGCTTGAAGCTACCCCGCTTTGGTAATTCATACAGATTTTGAAATACATGGCACTCATTCGAACATTCTGAACCTCAATTACCAAAGCGAACGATTGATCCGGCGAATGTTTTCATGAGGTGAGAGCGAGGCCATCTGCAGAAACAAGGCAAATATAACAAGAGAACCAAAAGATATTCCTAGCGCAGAATTTTGTGCGGTGCGATATTTCAAACCGTTCAATTGTTCCCCAGATTTGTCATGGTTGTATTTCCAATACAATATTAGTTTTCCCGTAACCGTGAGCTTGTTGAGACGCGGGTTATCTTGGAGCTTCAAATCCTCCACTTCTTCCGGAAGACACTTGAAGTGATAAAGCCCCAATGAGCTACTCGCTCCGCGCATCTCAAAGACTGAGAATACTCTTCCCATCTCTACAGAAGAAACCATCATTTAATCTCTGGTCACGTAGGTTGAGCCTGGGTACATAAGGAGTGGAAGCAGTCTCATGGGTTGCTAACCTGGAGCGTTAGCAAGAACATTTGCAACCATGGCGTCGACGACGGATACCAGCAACTACAAGTTCAACCACTCCATGTAAGCGGCTGCTCACTCTCCTATCAGGGCGTAGTAGATACTGACATCAATTTCCAGGCTTCGGGTCAAGGACCCCAAGGAGTCGGGTGCGCCTCACCCTCACCCACCCCCCTCACCCATAAACCCCTAACACCCCCTCCAGTCAAATTCTACTCCTTCCTCGGCATGTCCCTCATCAAAAAACTCACCTTCCCCGACGCCAAATTCGACCTCTACTTCCTCGGCTACGACGCCCCCGGCGCCGTCTCCCACGGCAAAAACGTCTGGGACCGCGAGGGCCTGATCGAGCTCACGCACAACTACGGCACGGAAAAGGACCCGGAGTACAAGATCAACAACGGCAACGTCGAGCCGCACCGCGGGTTCGGGCATACTTGTATCTCCGTGGATAATATTCAGGCTGCGTGCCAGCGGATCGAGGATGAGGGGTACCAGTTCAAGAAGAAGCTGACGGATGGGAAGATGAGGCATATTGCGTTTGTGTTGGATCCGGATGGGTATTGGGTGGAGGTTATTGGGAGGAAGAAGTTGGAGGAGACGGAGGGGGTGAGGGAGACGGATGTGGGGAGTTATCGGATGGTAGGTTGAGGGATGGCCTTTTTGATGGTGGGAGGATGCTGATGATTGCAGAACCATACTATGCTTCGGGTCAAGGACGCCGAGAAGTCGCTCAAGTTCTACCAGGACGTTCTGGGCATGAAGCTGCTCCGCACCAACGAGAACCAGGCCGGCGGCTTTACCCTCTACTTCCTGGGCTACCCTGGTGGTGAGGGCGGTAGTGCCACAGGCCCGGAGACTACGGCTGACCGTGAGGGTATTCTCGAGCTGACCTGGAACCACGGGACGGAGAAGGACGAGAGCTTCAAGTATCACGACGGCAACAGCGAGCCGCAAGGTTTTGGACACATCTGTACGTGCCCATGGCAGCAACGGGTATTGTGGGTATTTGCTGACGGTTCACAGGTGTTTCGGTCGACAACATCGAGGCTGCCTGCGAGCGATTCGAGTCGCTCGACGTCAACTGGAAGAAGAGGCTCACGGACGGGCGCATGAAGAACGTCGCGTTCGTGCTGGACCCCGACGGATACTGGGTCGAGGTTGTCCAGAACGAGCGCTTCACGGACAAGGCCAACTTCTGATTGCCTGCCTGCCTGTCTGCATGCAATTCCGCGGCGGAGGCCACTCACTAATGATAAACCCAAAGGTGTGTGACGTGGACCTTTCGCTGATGTCGGGGGGCGGCCACTCAGGGGTCCTCTTCCCCACGCTCTCGGCAACGAACAAACGGCGGAATCGGCGCTGGAAAACGAGGCGAGGTGTGCAGGCTGCGCCGTCCACCAACCAGGAGGGGCATCACCGGGCAAGTCGGAGTCCTGCTGCCCTGCACCTGCAGCAGCCCGCATTAGTCAAACGTGGGGTGAATGAGGGGTTGGGTCGCGTTGGGTGTGGGCGAGCACGTTTCACCTGCAGCGTACATGGAATAGAGCTCCCGCATAGGTCCATCGAATGCATGCACTCCTGCTTGACCGGCGTCTTGTGAGAAAGCGATGACCGATGCCGGTGGATAATAGCGTGTGTCTTTGTTGGCACGGCGAGGTCCAAGGTGGCGATCCGATGTCTCCTTTCCCTTTATGTCATGCTGTCGTCGACATGGGACGAAACAGAGCATCCCCCCGCTCCCGGTCCGCTTCCGAGACCCCCAACCTCCCGTCGGCAGCACCGGCCGTGTACATGTACATGTTGTGTTCTTGCAACGAGCTTGTTTGGGTTGTCTGCAGCTTGCTGACGCGGGTTGAATTACTGCGAGGTACTGACCGCCGACCGAGCGCGGAGTGAGGCAGCCAGCTGGAGGGGTCGACTCACACGGCTTATAACACCGTCTATCCCATCCCATCTCGTCTCTCTCCCCGTCCCAAGTCCAATTGCTTTACTATCACCTCATCCAAACTCCCTCTTCCAAATACCATCCAACAAGCCACTTACATCACCTCTTCCACCTCCCACCCCTCAACAACCCAACACAAACAATGGCACCCGCCGCCCTCCTCCCCGAACCCCCCTCCCCCTCCCCCTCCCCCACCACCCCGCGCATCCTCGTCCCCGAAAAGCTCTCCCCCGAAGGCCTCGCCCTGCTGCGCTCCACGGGCTTCCACGTCGACACGACCCCCCTCACCCCGTCCACCCTCCTCACCCAAATCCCCGCCTACCACGCCCTCATCGTCCGCTCCGAAACAAAAGTCTCCTCAGCCGTGCTCTCCGCCGGCTCCAAGCTCCGCGTCGTTGCGCGCGCGGGCGTGGGGGTTGATAATATCGATGTGGACGCTGCCACGCAGCATGGGGTGATCGTTGTTAATTCGCCGAGTGGGAATATCTTGGCGGCGGCGGAGCATACGATTGCGTTGTTGATGGCTGTGGCGAGGAATGTGGGCAGGGCGGACGGGGGGATGAAAGAGGGGAGGTGGGAGAGGGGCGGGTTGGTGGGTGTGGAGGTGGGGAGGAAGACGTTGGGGATTGTGGGGTTTGGGAAGGTGGGGATGAAGGTTGCGAGGATGGCGAAGGGGTTGGGGATGGAGGTCGTGGTGTATGATCCGTATGCGAGTAGTGAGGTGGCGAGGCAGGTGGGGGTGGGGTTGAGGGGGGAGTTGATGGGGATGCTTGGGGAGGTGGATTTTTTGACGGTGCATACGCCGTTGTTGGCGAGTACGATGAATTTGTTGGGGGAGAGGGAGTTTAGGGGGATGAAGAGGAGTGCGAGGGTGTTGAATGTGGCGAGGGGAGGGGTGTATAATGAGGAGGCGTTGTTGAAGGCGTTGGAGGAGGGGTGGATTGCGGGGGCTGGGTTGGATGTGTTTACGTCCGAGCCGCCGGTGGAGGGGTCGGTGGCCGCGAGGCTGGCGAGGCATCCCAAGGTGGTAAGCACACCGCATCTGGGGGCGAGTACGGTCGAGGCGCAGGAGAATGTGTCGATGGATGTGTGTACGCAGGTGGTGGAGATTCTGAGGGGCGGGCTGCCTACGGCAGCGGTGAATGCGCCGTTGATCTTGCCGGAGGAGTATAGGCGGTTGCAGCCGTTTGTAAAACTGTGAGTCATTTTCGTCTGATATCCTTTTGTTGACATATGCTGACAGTCCGCAGTATCGAACGCATGGGCAGCCTTTACACCCAACACTTTGGCCGTGGACGCGGCGGCATGGTGGGCGGCCGGCGCTTCGAGCTAGTCTACTGCGGGGACCTGGCCGGCATGAGCAACACGCGACCCCTTTTTGCTGCGCTCGTCAAGGGGCTTGTGAGCTCGTTCAGCAACCTCGGCGGGCGGGACGTCAACATTGTCAACGCCACGCTCATCGCAAGGGAGCGGGGCATCGCCATCGACGAGAAGCACGTTGGCGACGGCGGCACGGTCCCAACGTATGCGAGCGCTGTGACTCTGCGCAGCATCGATACCGAAGAGAGCACTGGTAGGACGTCAGAGCAGGTCATTGAGGGCTATGTTAGTGGCAATGCCGTGTACATCTCGAAGCTGGGCCGGTTCACGGCAAACTTCCAGCCCGAGGGCACGATGCTGGTGCTGCACAACTACGACGAGCCGGGAAAGATTGGCAACGTCGGTATGGTGCTGGGCAGGCACGGTGTCAACATCAACTTCATGCAGGTTGCTGCTCTGGAAGGCGGTGATCCTGCTAGGCCGGGGGCGCCGGTGATCGACGGCCCCGTTGAGACTGCGAATGGGCATGTGGCGAAGGAGGCGCTCATGATTCTCGGCGTCGGAGAGAATGTCACCGAGAATTTGCTTAGCGAGCTGGGCGGGTCAGAGGGTATTTTGGATGTCAGTCTGGTCAAGTTGTAGCTGGCTTATGGGTGTCTCTTGCGTTTCAATTCTTTCTTTTGGTCATTTGCTCTGGCAACGGCGGTTTGGGGGTTCATATATGACTTGGCTTTCCACCGTTGTGCTTTTCAACAAGCACTTTACGTTGGGTATGAGGGTTTTTTATGAACAAGAATGACGGGAAATTTAATTGAGATCGAGTTGTGTGCTTCGATACAGCGTCTGGGTGTTGACGAAAATGGATGGACATCCCGCTGTGTAAGTCACCAGGGTTGGGGTTAAGCTAAGTGCTTGGGGGTGGGGCGTAATCTAAGCGCCCCCGGACTGTTATCGATAGCTAGCCGCACTATGGCCCCACGATGACCAGCCAACCCCACACCAACTGCTCAGCCCACTCCAACCTGGAAGTTCAATTCCCAGGAGCACCTATTCGTACCAACATCGTCACCAGTTCTCCCCCAACACTCGACACTCCCGTCGGACCAATTGCCCCGACCGCCGCCATGTCGCGCGTAATGCAGATGCCGCCACCGCCGCCGCTGCTTCTCACGAAGCGCGTCACCGCGTTCCTGCGCGCGAACCTTTCCCCGCACGTCCACTCGGCCATGTTGACCACCCCCGCCGGGAGCCTCCTCGCCCACGCCAGCAACCTCCCCGCCAGTGCCCTTCGCCGCCAGGCCGCAGTCGCCGCCTCCCTCTGGGCTCTCCAAGGGCCGCGTGAACCACCCGTATCCTCGGCGCCCTCGAACGGGACAGTGCCCTCCGGAAGCACCCTTGCTCCCCGAAAGCGAGCCAAGCACCGCCCACCAACCGTCACCGTCCAGCTCGACAGCGGCGCCGTTTTCGTCATCCGCCGCCTGCGCTGCGGCATGCTCTTCATCTGCACGGGCGGCACCGAAACCACCACCCACACATCCGGCCGCCTCACCCCAACCCCGCACCACTCCCGCCTCACCCGCAGCCCAGCAGCAACTACCCCAACAACAGAAACCCCCAACCCAACATCCAACCCCTTCGACAACCCCCCAAAGCGCACCACTACCACAACCTCCGAAACCTCCTCCCAACTTTCCCCCCGCTCCACCCTCCCCTCACATCCCATCCTCTCCACACAACCCCCCTCCCAAACCACCCCCTCCACCCCACCCCAACCAACACCAACCCTCACAACAACCCACCCTAACTCCACAGCCGACCACCCCCTCACCCTCAACCTTACAGCATCCTCGCCCTCCCCATCCGAGTCAGCCTCCATCCTGTCCTCCCACACCACCGGCGCCGCGTCGACAGCTAGCACGGCCACGCTGGCGGGCAGCAGTGTCAGTGTGTCACTGATGCGCAGGCATGTGGATGAGTTGGCGAGGTGGTTGGATGAGAGGCTGGGGGGGTTGTGTGTTCCAGAGGAGGGGATTGGGATTGGGGCTGGGATGGGGGGTGGGGTGGGGAATGGGGGGGTTAATGGTGGGGGAGTAGGGGGGTTGGTTGGGGGGATGGGGGGGTTGGAGGTTAGGTGATTATTTTGGGAGATAGGTGGGAATAGGGAGGGGAGTTATTTGTTGGGAGGAGGGAGTGAGGATGTAGGTATGGGGGTATGGCAATGGGAAGGGGGCAGGGGCATGAGACGGGATGATTCTGGATATGACGTGACGACGGCTGGATATGAAAAATGGAGTATAGAGGAGGCGGATTGTTTTAGAGATATCATTAAAGTACGTTGTGATTGGTCTTAGAAACGGTGTTTTGCCGTACCGGAAGGTTAGAGCGATGTGGAGCGAAGCGAAGTGAATCCTAGCTGCATATGATACCCTTCCAGCAACCCAAGCAAGTGCCTTCCGCAAACTATATATCAGTTGGCCAGTGAAACTGAGGCCTCCCCTACGCAGCTGATAACCCAAGGCCCTAAAGGCAGAACGCCGAACGCCCGGGTTGTTCGTAGAATATTGCGCCTTCCCATGCCCTGCCGAGCCATATCGTATCATGAAGACCATCCCAAAACGAACCTCCGGAACGCCATAAATCAATGAAATGCCAGTCCCAAAATGATCCTGCCCCGTGAGAAAGCCATCCGCGTCATATACCCAGAACCCCAAACCATTCCTCCCAACCAAATCCTCCCCCACCCCTCACTCAATACTCAACCTCGTAATCCCATCATGCGTCTCCACCATTCCCTGCAAGCCCACCCTCCCAAACCCCTTCCCCCTCCCACCACCTGCACCAGTCCCACCACCATATACACTCCCATTCTCACTCCCCGCCCCCGAACCTCCACTCCCCCCACTCCCCGCAATCCCCCTCCCCTGCCCACCACCACCAATACTCCCATCCCCGCCCACGCTCCCCGGCCTCGACTGCCCCATAGAACCCCCCGGTCCCCAGGGCGCCATATCCCTTTGCAGGGGCGACTGCATCACAGGCGAGTTGTGCACACTCATGCCCGGGCTGACAGCGCGGCGCTTGATGCTGACGGGGTCGAAGTCGTCGGTGTCGCAGCGGCGGCGCTTGCTTTGGATGCGGCGGGTGATTTCGGCTGCGGTGGGGGGGATGCCGGTTAGGCCTTGGTTGATCCCAGCCGGGTGGGTGTTGGTAGTGGTGGTGGGATTGTTGTTGGGGGGGAGCGGGTGCAGGGGAGGGGGGAGGGGGGTGCCGTTGCCGGAGCTGCTTGTTGTTGTTGTTGTTTGCCCGTTGCCGGGGATGATGAAGGGGTTGTTGGTTTGGCTGGTGCCGCCGTTGGAGCTGGTTGAGGGGGAGCCCATGCTGACGTCTTCGAGGGAGAGGCCGGAGGAGGAGGCGCGCATGAGGCCGAAGCCGGGTGGGGGAGGGGTTGTGCACGCCGGGGCGCCGGTGCTGCTTGTTTCGGAGAAGGTGTCCCAGAAGACTTTGCCTTTGGAGTTCTTGAGGGCTTGCTGTTTGAAGGTGCCGACGCCTAAGGTGCTGGCCGTGGGGTCGATCATCATCATGTCGTCGACAATCTCTTCCAGGCTGTCGTGGGTGGCCAGGTTGGGGCTTGACAGGGCTGTGGAGGGCATTGACTGGGGCAGGGGATGCCGTGGCTCGAGGTCCATGTCGCTCTCGCGGACCTGGCGGACCACCTCGGCTTCGCGCTTGAACTCGGCGTCGATAGGGGCGCTCTCCTCGGCGAGTGCGGCGCGGATTCGCGCAAATCCCTTGGTCTTGGGCTGTAAAGGATGTCAATATCATGCTCATCGGGGGGGGGGGGGGGGGTGTAAATAGATGTACTAGTAAGTTGCCCCGTCGCGTGACCGCCCGCCGGACAATACTGGGGCGTAGCGGGCTGTCAACGCCGTCAAGCTGCCTGCTGAGAGAGTCGTCGCTCTCGTTCCCCGAGATGTGCAGCTGGTTCGCAGCCCAGCTGATGCTCTCGCGTCGTGCATGGGGCGACATGTCCCTCAGCCCACCCAGGCTGTTTGGTGGGGATTTCGAAATGGCACTTGGTGCTGCGGGTGAGTGGAAGAGCCCTAGAGGACCGCGTGCTTTCTTCTTGATAGGGTGCTTCCGTTGCCGCTGGCGCTGCTGGAAACTCGCCAGGCTGTTGGCGGCAGGAGACCCAGGCATCCAGGGGGCGCCCATGGTTGATCCGCCAGGCATTCCAACCTTGGACACTTGGGGTGTGTTAATGTAAGCATCGTCCATGTCCTCGTCCATGTAGTCGTCGTCGTCGGAGGTGGAGGAGAGGTCGGATGGGACATGGTTGGTGCTGCCAACGGAGCTGGACACATGCATGCGCTCGTGGTTGCCCATCATGGACCAAAGCGATGTCGATGGCTGCTCGCCGGCCCCATACTCACCGGGGTGGCGGCCGGGAATGTTCATGGCACGGGAGCCGAGGGTGGGCGACGAGTCGGGAGTCGTTTGCCTAGCAAGGGTGGAGTGATGCAAGTTTGTGGCGGCGCGGGAAAAATCCAGACCCCTCGATCGACGCGGCAGAATGTTGGTGGGCGAGGCATAGGTGTGCGAGTGATCAAGCTTGGGTGATAGTGGGGCAGGTCTGAAGCCAGACTGACTGGCCGGCGAGGCAGGGTCGCGCGCTGGCATTTGCAGCGAGAGGCCACGCAGAGGGTAGCCCGTGCGGACAGGCGTTGACGGGGCCACTTGTACGTGTTCGCGGTCCTTCTCTCGAATGGCAATGTCGTCCTTGGACTGGCGGCGGACGGCCTCGATGATGTGGGGAGACGGCGACAGCTTCAAGTTGGGTGTGCCTCCGCCGTCTGAGAGGGAGCGCGTCTTTGAGGCCGGAGAACGGATGGATGTGTCAATCTGAGGCTCTCTGTTGCTGCTGTGGTCCACGACGGCAACGTCCAGCTCGCCGTCCACATCGGACATGCGTGAGAAGTCGTCCATAACGGCGTCTTTATGCCAGTCACGGCGCGTGTTGAAGTCCCTCATCCAAGCACGCGTTTCTAGGGAAATTGATAAGGTGCTCAATCAGGGTTGAGATTTTGACGATGGTTCAATGAGAAGGTCCATTCAAGAGGGAAGGGAATTCATACGAGCGTATCAGGCAGTGTGGACAGTAGAGGGCCCAATTTTTAAAGGTGATGATATGTCGACGCAAGCGTCAACTCACACATGTAAAATGGATCGCCCGCGCCTTCTGCTGGTGTCGTCAAATCGCCCAAATTCTGGAGCCCTGCCCTTGTCCGAGCTCAGACCACAGATCCACCTCCATGTCCCGGACCCACCTATCCCACCAGTCTTGACAGGACCGCACAGTGTGCATACAGACAGTGCTAAGATTCCCCACAGAAGGTGCTGCCAAACACTGTGACGCCGGAAAACAACACAACAACACCATCAACAACATCAGCAACATCTCGACCACTTCTCAACCCCCTCCTCTCCCTCCCCCCCCCCCACCCCTCTATCACACCCCCTCCCACTCCCCCTCCCCCTCACCCCCCTCCTCCCTCCTCCCCTGCCAAAACCCCCTCCCATAACTAACCAACACCTCCTCCCCCCTCTCCACGCCCACCGTCCTCCTCCTCCCCTTTGCCCTCTTTCCCGCAGGTAACACATAAACCCCCATTCCAATCTCCCCCCTCCCCACATCCCACACGACCCTAAACTCTGCATTCGCCTTCCTCCCGTTCCGCCCCGGCACCCCGCGATAGTCGTTCACAAACCGTGCCTCATTCCCCATGCGCGCGGCGTCGACGGCGAGATCGCCGTCCCGGTCGAGCCAGAGGTCGTAGTCTGATTTGGCGTAGTCGTAGGGGGTTGTTGGGGTGGTGTTGGGAGGAGGAGGGGAGGGGGGTTGCTGGCCGAAGGGGGCGGTGCCGATGTGGATTTCGCCGAGGTAGGGGAGGATGAGGGAGCCGGGGGGGAGGTCGCGCGTGGCGAAGAGGCCTGCTTGGCCGAAGGCGGGGTCTGTTCAGAGTGTTCAGCATATGTGTATATGTGATGTTGAAATCTTGGGAAGGGGAGAAAGTGGTGTGTTGGCATACGGTCTGGATCGGTGATGGGCACGATCCGGACGGCCGGACACGGGCCCGGTTGCAGACCGCGGGGAAGCTCCGGGAGCGGGTCCGTTGGGTCCGTTGGCCGGGTGCGGAGGGCCCGGAGGTGGGCCGGGGTGAGATGGGGTGAGTAGGAGGGGGTGGCCAGGTAAGGGACGTGGGAGGGCCAGTTGATGGGGATTGTGGCCTCCGTAATGGGCGGTGGTGCTTTGGCTTTACTGGACATTGTAGGTGTTGCCATGTGAATCTGTCGCCCAAGATTTGAGGTTGTGAGATTCAAGCCCGTTCGAACAACAGCGCAAAGATAATTTTAATTGATCGGACCCCGCAGCGGGGTTTTGTCGGCTTGCAAGTGGCTCAGCAGGAGTATGATGCTCCGGAGAGCTGATACCCTGGCTCTTGGTTGACATTTCCTCTACTATCTTTGATATCCCGTTCTGGACAACAGGCACGCTGTCCTGTGTAAGTCTCCTACTCAACGATAAATCCACCACCGCCATCACCGTCATCCTCCTCATCTGGTACAAAGAAGCCACCTCCCCCCATTTCCTCATCGCTCTCAAAGTCCTCCATCCCCACATCGTCATCCTCCACCACCTCCTTCCCCTTCCCCTTGCTTTCCCTCTTGTCCTCCGCCTCCGCCTCAGCGTCCTCATCCACCCCCGCCCAAATCCTCTCCCTGATCCTCAACGCCTTCAAAAACCGGCTCCACATCCTCAGCGCCCTCCTTGTCCTCCGCTCCTCTTCTTCCTCCGCCTCCATATCCACAAACCCGTGCACAACAGCCCACATCGCCTCCCCAGCTTGCTCCGGCACCACCACCCCGTTATACACAGCCGTGCCATGCCTCCCCTTAAACTCAAACCTCGTCAGCGCTGGCGCATAGTCCACCCCCAGCACAAACGCCGCCTGCCCCGCCCGCTCATGTGCAATATGCACACCCCCAGGTGGCACCATACTCGGCACATACAAATCCAAGTTCCCAAACTTATTCTTCGGCACCCTTCCCCCCTTCACCGGCGGCGCCACATACAGTTCCGTCTGCTCCATCATATAAAGCGGCATATTCCCCCCGGCCTCATCCCCAAACAACCCCACCCTCTCCACATCCTCCTCTCCCTCATCCTCACTAACCCCATCCTCATATTTTCCCCTCTGCACCCTCCTCCTCCTCCTCACAACTTTAACCCCCTCCTCCCCCTCCCTCACAACCCTCCCACACACCCTATACCACCCCTCCCTGCTCCTCACCGCCCTCACATCCGCCCTCCGATAAACCCTCTCCACCGGCGAGCCCTGCTTCGCACCAGCGCTGACCGTCCCCAGGGGCTGTGCCCCGGGGACCAATGCCTCGTGGCGGCGCAGGTGTCGTTCGAGAGCATAGACAGGGTGGTCCTTGAAGTCAGCTACGTTGCGGGGCATGGGCTCGCGCGCTTCCTCGGCGGCGAGAGAGGCGAGTTCGATTTGGTCGGTGGGGGTGGAGTGAGAGGAGGGGTGGGTGTAGCGGTGGAGGAGGTGGGTGTACCATTTGGGGCCGGATTTGTTTAGGGGGTTTGGGGGGGTGGTGGTAGTGGTGGTTGGGTTGTCGATGCGCGACTTGCGGGTTTTGGAGGTGTAGGCTTTTGCGTAGCGGCGGGTGACGTCGCGGGCGCTGCCGTCGATAGAGAAGGCGATGGCGTAGGTGAGGGTGTTTTGGGTGTCGGAGGCGGGGGGTTCGAGGGATTTGGGCTTCCATTGGGTGTTGGTTACGAGGGGGTCGACGGGGTGCCATTGCTGGTGAGCGATGTTGAGGACTTCGACCCAGTAGATGGGGAAGGGGGATTCGCCGCGGATTTTCTTGGGGGTTGTGTGGGTTGGTGATTGAGGAGGGGGGTTGGAGGGGGTGGTGATGGATGGGATGTGGTACGCGGTGGCGTGCGGGTGGCCGAGGCGCCGGCGGGCGGATGGGGTGGTTGCGCCGGCTTGGAATTCGGGGAATCTGGTCTCGTGCTTTGCTAACGCTGCTGCGTACTGCTCGACCTTGGATGGTTTTTTCTGCGGTGTCTGAGACTTCTTTGGCCTGGGAAGTGTCGGGGCGCCGGGAACACATGATAGAGGTTGGAGTGAACAGACTAATCGGGCTTCCACCCCAACTGCGCGAAGCAGGGCGCAGAAGAGCTGCGCGCCAACATCGCGAGAGCCCCGTAACGTCTTAGCTGCCTCGAGGAAGTCACTCTTCTCTAGCGTCGACTCAATATCGTCAGGGAGTTGATACTGCCGAGTATATTAGCCGAATCCATGGGCAGTGGCAGAGGGCTACATACATCTCTGAGTTGCTCTTCATCTTCCGCCCACAACGCTCTTCGCAACCCCCGTTCTGTAATAGAAAACTTCACCCTGAACAACTCCTTCGCCTCTTGCAAACCCTTTTTCAAAGACTCAGTCCGGCTGAACTGGTTCAGGCTGGCCCTGGGATTCAACGCAGCCACCGTCTTTTGCGGCAGTAGCGGGCGAAGGATATCATGAACCTTGGGGTCACTACACCAACGGTTCCTGATCTCAACATGGGCGAGAAGACAAACGAGGTGCATCTTGTGAACCTCAACTCGACGCTCCTTCTCCTCTCGGCTGATGGCCTTGCGGCGGTCTGCTCGGCGCTGGACGAGGGCGGCCATGTGGGCAGAGAGGTCTAGATGCAGCGGCTTTGATGGTACTTGGCCTGGCGCTGCTGCTGCTGAAGACGCGGCCGGTTCTATCGCTACATCCTCAAAGTCGATTTCGTCATCGTCGTCCTCGTCGGACTCCCGCTCCATGGTCTGCACTGTGGGTTTCGGCAGGACATCTTCGAACTCATTGTCTCCATTTTCAGAAGTGTCATCGGAAAGGGCATGACTAGAGCCGGCACCGCTCAGTTTGACAGCCTTGGCTGGGTTTTCCTTGCCCGTGGGGGGCATCTCTGCCCGACGCCCCTCGCCTGGACGCTTGCGCTTCAATGATCGTTCGGGAAGGGCTGTACCCTGAGAAGCGGCCTCAGCTCTCACCTCGGCCAGCATCTCACGGTAGACGTCCGGCACCGCAGCATCTCTGCCTGCGGCTGTCCGGTGTGTGCTGGATCGCGTGGCCCGCGTTGGCCGCGGGCTGCTTGTTTCTGCTGGGGCATTGCGCCTTCTGCCCACCATTTCAAATTGAGGGCTCGATGAATTGGGTGAATAGAACAGAAAACAGGCAAATCCACAATTTCGCCGGAGAGTGTCCTGTTGTGCCAGGTTAATGTGTGTTGACAATCCGGCTTGGTGATGACGTGCACTCGGAGTTTCGAGCTGGTGGAGCTGACCAACACGCGGCAACCTCGCGAAGTCACGTGAGGTCTTTATCAGAGTCAAGACCCAACTGCCAGCAGCTGCCAAACTGTACGCCAGACTGGCAGCCTCCTGATGCTCGCCAGCCGCCGTTTGTTTGTCTCGGGGCGGCCCGCAACCGTTCTTGATGGTACAAGATGCTGTGCTGTATTCGGGTACCTACGTTGTGTGCCCTGAAATAGCCTTGATCGGCCGTGATCAACCTCTATGTGCCGGCATGCTAAGAATAGCAAAAGCTGTCACCGCTCCCTTACCCGCGTCATCAACCTGGCCAGCGAAGCAGCCCATACCCCCGCCCTGAACTAAACATGAGGCTTGGTTGAAGGAACCAACGCAATACATCCCCGCTGCTTAACAACTCAACCACTCTGCATCGCCTCCCATTTCCTCTTCCTCCTCGCCCAGTCAGTATCCGTCTCCTTTCCGCCCCTCTCTATCCCCTGCCCCTGCGTCGCTCCCCCACCCCCATAACCACCTTGAACCACCGCCCGTCCCACTCGAGCTGGTCCGCCACCCACTTGCCCCCCTCCTGCTCTCCCAACCCCATTTCCAGCCTGCCTCCCACCTACACTTCGTTGCCCAACCCCCCCTCTAGATTGTCCACCCACCGTCCCCCCAACCACCTGCTTCTCTTTCCCCTTTCCCTTCCCCTCCACCCTCTTCCTGTACGGATCAACTTCCCTCAACCTAGGATTCGGATCACACGCCCTTGCCCTACAATCATAGCACTCCTGCTCCGGCACCTCACAATACCGTTCCGTCCCATCAGGCCCGAAGCAGCCGGTCCCGAGAAAGGGACAGCGCTCGACGCGGTTGAAGCCGATGTGGCCGCAGGCAAAGCGGTTTTTCCATTCGTAGCACATTACTGTTGCTGGTTGTTGGTTTGAGGGGTGGGGGGTGGTGGTGTTCTTGGGATGAGAACGGGGGTGGGTGTTGGGGGCTGGCCAGCCCCGGCGGTGTCGGCAGAGGTGGTGGTAGCCTTTGTGGGTGTGTTCGGCGTAGTTGGGACTGGTGATGGATGGGATAATGTTGGGACGGGGAGCGTGGTTGTGGGTGGCGATGGTGTCAACCGCAGCGGCTGTCTAGTAACAGCGTGCCCGGTGCGTGTGATGAAGGCGGTGGTCACCTGGTTCGGACGACTGGCATCGTCGTTGCTCGGGGGTCAGTGGCCGACGCGGTTATATGTGTGTATTGTAAAGAGATAATGGGGTAGAAACTGGTTGGTACAACGGGTGAAGGCAAGTATAATAGCTTCTTGAGAAAGTATTGGTGAGTGGCGTCTGGCAATGTGACAAGTCGAAACGCAAGCGCTGGCGAAAGTCGGTAGCAGGGGTTTGCGGATATACATATAGTGATTTGTCGAGATCGTAATCCTCCTGCTTGGTCATACAGAAAAATAAACAAAAGCTCTTCGACATACCTTCCATTTCACCCAGAGTTCCCCATGTGGAGATTGAGAGGTTGTACGGAGGGAAATCTCTGGGTCCTCAATCACAGGCTTCCTGCATGGCCGAACGGGCCAACCATCTGGCCGGACCTCAGAACGGCAAAATGTTTTGTGGGCCCAGATCGCTGAGAGACTTCTCACCTCCATGGGGAGAACCCTGTCTTGCAAGGTGGGAATGTGCGACCTCGGGTTGGGGAATCAAGAATCCGTTTTGAAGAAGCAACGGTCCGTGATCCGAGACCGAGGATGAGGACAAGAAATAGCCACTGGGGGGACGAGGAAGGTCCAATCTCGTATCGGTCCCTGGTTTGGTAGTCGGGTTGACTGCAGAGTTGAATTGCTGATATTCCAAAACTATAATGTTACATGCCGTGGCATATACGGCTCGGGGTATCTGTCCACGCTATCTGTAGTGTACAGCGATTATACAAGCTGACTTCTTGCCAGCGGGCGTCTCGCGCATCTATGCGCTCTTCTTCTCGGCAATCTTCTTCACCAGCTTCTGGCTGATCGCATCCGCCTGCACGCGCGGCGGGCTGGTCAGTGCCTTCTGCACCATAGCCTGGACAGCCTTGTTGGGAATCCGCAGGCGGTGGCCGACAACCAGCGCTCCCGTCAGCAGCGCAAGCGCACCAGCCTGGTGAGCCGCCGCGAGCGAGATAGGAACCATGTACCAAAGAGTGGTGATGCCGAGCGTAACCTGCATCAGAGCAAGATGGAGCATGCCCATAACGCCCTTGCGGACGTCCCTGGGCATCGCAGCCTTGATCTTTCCAGTCCTGCTGTAGACAAACAGAGCGACGACAGCGGTGAAGGTGGTGGTGGCGAGGATGCGGTGGTCGAGCTGGACGAGCGAGGGGTTCTCGAGCATGTTGCGCCACCACAGGTCGGACCCGTCCTCCTTGCGGCTGTAGAACTTGTCGAACAGCTCAGACTTGGGTGGTGCGTATCCGGTGCCCATCTTGGGGAACTCGTTGTAGATGAGACCGGCATCGAGACCGGCAACCAGAGCGCCAGAGAGGACAGTGGTGAAGATGAGGACCGTGAGAGCAGCAACGGTACCACGGAGAACCTTCAGTGCCGGAGACTTGAGCGTAGCGAATTGCTTAATGGCGGTTTCGGGATCCCGAAGCAACCGGTGGGTCCGCATCACACTCAGGCCAGAGATGAGCATCCAGGAGTAGCAGACGAAGGCGGCAGCGAGGTGGGCGGTCAGGCGGTACTGGCTGACGCGAGGGTGCGAGCCAGGGGCAAAGAGATCATCCTTCAGGCCAGACTTAACCATCCACCAGCCGATGAAGCCTTGGAAACCGATGAGAGCAGAGATGCCAGCCAGGTTCACAGCCATACGCGGGGTGACCTTGCGGCGGGCGATGAAGTAGATGGTCGGGATGACAAACGAGAGACCAATGAAGCGGCCCCACAAACGGTGCGACCATTCCATGAAGTAGATCTTCTTGAACTCTTCCAGGGCCATGTGCGGGTTAAGGAGCTGGAACTCGGGAGAGTCACGGTACTTGTCGAATTCGGACTGCCAGTCGGCGGTGGACATGGGGGGCAGGGAGCCCGTGACGGGCCTCCATTCTGTGATGCTCAGACTGCGTTGGTCAGTACAGGCGGCATAGGTAGTTGTATCCGACAGACATACCCGGACTCGGTCAACCGTGTCAGCCCTCCCCAAACCACAATGCCGAAGACGCTGGCAGCGCTGCCGAGGAGCCAGTATCCCACCACCTTGGCGTTGGTCTTGGGAAACTCTGAGGACTTGCCCGAGCTCTGGGCGGAGGCTTGGGCTGCCGTCTTTGTGGAGTTAGAGATGTTGCTAGTCAGAGAGGCAAGCGGGCTCTTGGGCTCGGAGGTTGAGGTCGAAACCTGGCGGCGGGTAGCTCGGACAAGCTGTTGCAGCTTGGACGGAGCTGC
The DNA here is from genome assembly GCA_027569505.1 of Chloridium humicola. NCBI lineage: Eukaryota > Fungi > Ascomycota > Sordariomycetes > Chaetosphaeriales > Chaetosphaeriaceae > Chloridium > Chloridium humicola. Next base: position 125,303 of record JAPDFF010000005.1, read on the forward strand.
TGGGAACTGCTGTCGGAGGCATGGGCTGTAGGCAATTGGCACCCGGGACAGGCCCAGGGCGGCCCGACGAAGGCCAATCTGGAAGAAAGCCATACTGGTGGCTTTGCGCCGGCAATGGCGGTTGGAGTTGGGAGCTCTGTGGCCTGAGCTCACATCGGATGGAGATCAAATGTTCGTGTCGTAGGAAATCAATCCGCGCCAGAAAATCAGCCCACCATTCAGGGCCCTGGGGCCTGCAGAGCCAACCTGAAGCCCCACAGCAGCAGCCCCACGGCTGCCCCACCATTCCGCCCCCCATTGAGTCTTCCTCGCACATTGGAAATTCAAACTCCACGATTCGCGACTCAATGTTCATGGTCTCCTGCTCAGCAGACCACTGCCCGTCCTCAACACCAAAGCATCGCGGTCTGGGTATCAATGCTTTAAGGGACGACAGTTTCAGAAACACGTGACCCCCGTTACATCATGATCTCAACCCAGAGCAAACAAAGCCGCCAGCGTCGATCCAGAATCTCGCCCACAAACGAGAGCAAGTCGCCGAGACACCTCACAGATTCCAAATCATCTCTTGGCATTGAGGCATGGAAGACCAGCAGCCAACGGTACGGTCACCATTGTTTGACACCTACCTTATGACGGGACGTTTGTTACAACGCCTCCGTTCATCAGCAAGCTTCCATGCATCGAATCCTCGTCAACCCCGGCCATCCCCGTGTTGGAACTCAGACCTCAGCGACCTGATCCCTGAAGGTGTCCCTGTGGTTGGCTCTCAGAATGTTTCGAGTCGACGGCAACCACTGGGCCCGAACCGCATCTGCTGCACATCCAGCCCGGACCTTAATGCCGAGCCGATCCACGTTTTACACCCCGGCCGAATGCTTCTTTCTCCAGGATCAGCTGCTAGTGGATCTTTGAAAGAACCTCTCACCTCTCCGTCCATGTTGTGGTTGATGGCTCAGATCTCATGCCAAGCAGCACCCCACACACGCTGCATGCAACCCAGCCCCTAGCCCCGGACCCTTATCCATTGCTCTCACTTGTCTCAACCTCAACCACACAAGTGAACAAGGCAAGTTCTGCCGGACATCACGGACAACCGAGAGTCAATCGGCTCTCTTTAGTAGCCTACGGGGTGTCAATATTCCAAGAGGTTGGACCCAAATCTCTCCACGACGTCACGTATAGCCAACGGGGTGCGAAAACATCCACCATCTTGACTCTTGAACATCTTCCGCATGAGTTAACAGTGACACTGACGGCAGACAACCTTCCGGAGTACGCGAGCCTGAAGTCCCAACTCCCGATGACCGAAAATCACCGAGTGGTCGGCTGGGAGTATGTAGCTCCCGGACGCGCCAGAACAGTGGGTCTGTTTCACATCTCCCAGATCCCAGATTCGCCCTCAAACTGTTCCCGCCACCATAACCATCACTACTAGATGCAGCGTAGAAGGGCCATGTTGGCGGCTAGGCTTCAGATCATCGTGAACCAATACAGCGAGACAAGTTATTGTTTTGTCTTCACTGCCAAGGGTGAACAGACTCTATGAGAGACAACACAGCCCCAGACTTGGCGATGTCAGTCCGCGGCTTTGGAGGTGAGGATACTCACAACAACTACAATCCCAGCCAAAACTTGACGAATCTGAGGAGAGTCTCAGAGCCGTCCGAACCTTGTGAAGGACAACCAGCGTAGACATGTTCATCCTCAGAGGCGTGCCAGACAGGGTAGCGTGATCTCCTTCGCCCTCCAGAGGCCGGGCCCTCGCTGCTCATCCTGCTACGAAGTTGCCCCTGCCGCTCACAGACACGACTCGCCGCACATGTTGCCTGCCCCGGACGCTGATCCATGGGAATTTCATAGATGCTCAAGTAAGACCTGTCTCCGTAAACGGCCAGGCTTTCGCCGCTTGGCTCCCTTTTGCTCTGGCATCAGTCCTCTGGAAGGACTTCGTTCTCTTCTCTTCTGTTTGTTCTCATTCTTTCTCTCCTCTCCCCTTCTCTCCCTTTTGCTTGTTCCTGGATGGTCAGGGCGAGTGGGTGAATAGTACTATCTTTTTTCCCCTTCTTTTCATTTCTTCATTTCGAAGCCGCAGGCCGGCTTTGCTGGTGCTTCTTTTCCCTACTTTCTTTTATTTCTGGGCGAGAGGCCTGGAGCCCTGCCATACCCCTGAAAAGAACACCCGATCTGAAGGTTTCTGACAACGGACTCAACTCGCCATGGCCGAGAATGCGACGACCCCGATCGCCGTGATGGATCCTCTGGGAGGAAAGCCCGTGTGCGGCAGCGACAAGGAGGTTGGCGAGTACGATCTCGGGCTTCATGTTGCGGCTTTGTGTAAGCCATGATTTTACCCCCTATTTTCTAGATGATAGCTAACAACCGCCTCAGTCATGGTCCTGGCCGCTTCCATCTTCGGCGCCGGTTTCCCCGTCGTCGCCAAGAAGGTCAAATGGGTCAAAGTACCCGCGAAAACATTCTTTATCTGCAAGCATTTCGGTACTGGTGTGCTGGTTGCCACCGCTTTTGTCCATGTAAGTCGGGGATATCGTCACTTAGAGGAAGACAGAGCTGACACCCCGTAGCTGCTCCCCACGGCATTCGGAAACCTCAACGACCCCTGCCTCCCCGATCTCTTCACCGACAAGTACCCGGCCATGCCCGGCGTCATCATGATGGGCGCCATGTTCTGCCTCTTCGTGGTCGAGATGTGGCTCAACTCAAAGACCGGCGGTCACTCCCATGGCGGGCCCATGGGTTTCGAGACGCACAGCCCCCAACACCACACTGCCCACTCCCACTCCCACGCCGCGCCTGCCAACAACCGCGGCCCCCCTCCCACGCGCCCGCCCCGGTACTCCACCGCCAGCGAGTTCGAAATCGACGAGGACATCGAGTACGAAAAGAAGATGGCGCAGAAGATGTACGACGAGAAGGTGCGCATTTTCGGACCCCACCACCACCACCCGCACCACAACACCCACCCCAGGACCACCAACCCATATGCTGACCCCCACGAGCTTGTCGTACAGTCCGAGATGCCCCCCTGGTTCGTCGTCTTCTACGAGCAGTACGTCCGCCAGCGTCTCGAGATGCTCAACACGATCAAATCCATGCGCTCCCAGCAGCACCAACATACGATTGAAGGATCCGACAAGCACCACTCCATCATCACCACCACCCCCACCGGCGGCGTCATCGACTCGCCCTACATCGACGTCGAAACCGGCCAGGCCGTGCACCCGGACGTCTTCCGCAAGATGTCGCTCAACATTACGCTGCTCGAGGGCGGGATTCTGTTCCACTCGGTGTTTGTCGGCATGACGGTTAGCATCACGATTGAGGGGTTTGTGATCCTGCTGGTGGCGATTCTGTTCCATCAGATGTTTGAGGGTTTGGGGCTGGGGTCGAGAATTGCTGCTGTGCCGTACCCCAAGGGCAGTGCCCGGCCGTGGGTGCTGGTGGTGGCGTTTGGGATGACCGCGCCGCTGGGGCAGGCGATTGGGCTTGCGGTGAGGGACTCGTATGATCCGAATAGCGCGTTTGGGTTGATTATTGTGGGGATTTTTAATGCCATGTGAGTGTGCTCTGGAGGTTGGGTTGATATGGGATGGTATACTGACGCTTGTTTAGCTCGTCTGGTCTCTTGCTCTACGCTGCTCTCGTCGACCTTCTCGCGGAGGACTTCCTCTCGGAGGAAGCGCAGGCGACGTTGACCAAGAAGGACCGGCTTTTGGCGTTTGGGTGTGTGATTCTTGGAGGTAAGATATCTTCACCTAGAGTTGAGACACGGAGCGGACGCTAACCTGCTGCAGCGGCTGGCATGTCCATTGTCGGCGCCTTCGCGTAAACAAACTTGGGACCTGTACTATAGACACCCAACTACACCCCCTCCGACAAACGGACTGTTCCTCACCAAGCTCTACCCCATCACATTCCTTCCCTCCTCAAACCCGAGGACTGCATGTCAAAAATACGGTTCTCGACACGTCACTCACACTTATACCGCCTGTTGGATCGGGTCAGAGAGACGCCTCTGGTCATGGACGGGCGTCTTCCCTAACACATACCCCTGGCTTGTACCCGACACATATTTTCTTTTGTTCCAGTGGGTACCCTTCTGGCTGTGCTGAAGAAGGGAGAATATGACAAGTTTACCCTTTGGCCCTGAAGGCGCTCTGATTGTTTCACGGCATACGTTTTGGGCAAGGCTAGTGAGGTTCTGACCACTGAGGACCTTGATCTCAACCATGAGGAAGAATTTGAGGCAGCTCTATGGGCGGAGACTTTAAAGTTGTCAGCTATGGGCGTGGACGAGGCATCTCGAGCCGTGGAACTGGATATACAATGCACAGGATCGAAGGAGAATAGAACAGTTAAAATCACAACACTTTCAAGTCTCGAATTTCCGTTACAGGTTGCCCTTCATCCATCCCAAGGCCCTTCATCCATAAATATGTGAACATCATGGTGCATCTTTCCGTGATCTTTGATCCCTGCAAGACAGAATCCCGCGGCTGACATACAACGATCAAACGGCGGGACGCTGTGAATTTTTATACTCTGACAATCACTCAAGCACACATGTCCTAAAACCCCTAAAACCCAACGTCCGGATCAATGGGGGTGGCTGTGTTGACGGAGGTTTGCCAGGGAATGTACGGGAGTGGTTCAGGAGGAGGCAGTGTTGTCTGGCTGGACTTGGCGCTCTGATGACAGGAACCAGTGGTTCAGGCTGGAGGTGGACGGTTCAGGGCCGAGGTTACTTTTTGGTGTAGGAGCAGGAGAAGTAGGCTCTGGTTTGGGGAGCGAGAGGGAAGAAGGGGTGGGTGAGGAAGGGGGTTAGAGGTGGGATCGTAGGCATGTCCCCTAGGTGTCTTCAAACCCTGATTTGGTCTTGAGGTTTGTGGTGTAAGTTAGGGAAAAGGAACTATTGGAGTAGAGCACTCTTTCAATTCAAAAGCATACAGTCTTGATCAATGCTTTCTCTGGCATCTTCTTGCTTTTTGTCATTTTTCCGTGGCACCGTCTCTGTTACTCCTCTCTTTTCTTTCTTCTTTCTTGTCCGACGTCGCTCTTCTCTTCTGTTCTCTACGTTTCAACACTTTCTATTCTAATCCTCCTTATTTTCTCTTTATTTTGCGTTTTTCCTGATGGGTCATGCCAGCTTGAACCTCAACAAATCCGACGAACTCACCTGCTGCACCTCCGCCCGCTGCACCCCATCCCCTACCGAGACCCGTCGCCAACATATACACTCTCCCTTTGTTTGATCCCGTCACCGCCCGCTCAACGTTTTCTAGACCAACGGCACTGACCGCTCGCTTCCGCGTTGTTGGGACAAACTGCCAAATCGGGTCGTCTCAGGGGCGGCCGTCACCGCCAACACCATAATACCAAACCACGGCGGCGGGAGAGCTACAATTGGGCCCAGGCCCGTTGCGCTGCTTTTGGAATCATCGCATGGCGCAAAAATTCAGAAAGCGGGCTCCCGCTTACCGTCTTTTCTTCAACATTTACCAAGTTGTTGGTGTTTTTGTCTCTCTGCAATGTGTTTGCTGATATATGGCTTGGGAGCCCCATTCAACGCCAACAGAATGTTTCGTGTTGGTACGGCGTCTTTGAGCATCAGCTCGAGGAGAGCGGTGGCGGGTCTCATCAAGCGATGGACACGTGGGTTGACGAGCGAGATGGGGCTAGCATCGAGTGTTGGTTGCTGCATGAAGTTGCTGCAAGCAGCCGGTTTGTACAAGATATCTTCCCGTATATGGTGCCGTTGACCACCCTCCATGGTCTGTCCGCTGGAACAGTCCGCAAGCTCGAGTCCCCGCCATTTCCAATGATGCCTTCCAAGCAACCGTACGAGCACTTTCCGGTGTTCGGCAGCATGTGCTGGTTGTGCTGCCGAGAGACGGAGCATCTGCGATACTCGCACATCCCGTACTCTCGGTCATCGATGTACAGAGAAATCACCTTTTCGCAAGACAACATGGACGAGCCAGCAAGCATATCCAAGATCATGCTCGACCCTCGTCCCGCCATCCCACGCAACTCTGGCAGCAGCTTCGAAGTATACCACGCAATCCACGCCGCCAAACCAACCCTCTCCCGACGATACTACGAGCCCTACACCAAAGCCACCAACACCTGGGCCTTCCGCGTCCACGACAACTGTTGGGATCTCGTCGCCTTCCGGGTATCCAACCCCGCCGCCTGCGCTACAACCTGGTGCAAAGCCATGGTCCCTCTCAACTGGACCTTTGCCCTCCCTCCCCCGCCATTCGAAAGAGTCTGGAACACACCCGAACTCCTCCTCGCACCAGCTCGGCCCTCCAAAAAGAACAAATCCCGCTGCATCAACCTCCACCCCCTCCCAACCTTTGCCAGCCTCGCCACCCAACTCCACCTCACCTCCCTCCCCACCCTCAACAACCCCATCTCTCCCCTCCCTCCATGCTTCTCAACCCACCTTCACCTTCACCTCACCACCACCACCACCCCCCTCGCCCCTATCCCACCTCACCCACCTCACCACAACCCACCTCACCACAACCCACCTCACCACAACCCACCTCACCACAACCCACCTCACCACAACCCAACCAACACCCCCACCCCAAAAGATCCATTTACCAACCTCCTCCCCGAACTCCTCCACCTCATCCTCCTCCACATCCCAACCTCCTCCCTCCTCTCCCTCCGCCTCGCCTCACGCATAATCGCCCACCACTCCCACCCTGCCAGCCTCCCGCGCGCCTTCTGGCGCACCAGGTTCTGGATGGGGGGTGAGATGGGGTTTGCGTTGCCTGGGGAGGAGGGAGAGGAGGAGTTTCATGGGGATTTTTGGCGGGCTGGGAAGGGTGAGGGTGGTGGTGGTGGAGGGGCAGGGGGTGAGGTTGAAAGGAAAGGGGGTGAGGGGAAGGGGGTTGGTGGGGGAGGGGGTGGAGGGGTGGGTTGGAGGGGGTTGTACTTTTTGCTGAGGGAGGGGTTGCAGGGGAAGGGGGGAGATGGGGCTGGGGTTGGGGAGAGATTGGGGAAGAGGAGGGAGTGGTGGGGGAGGTTGGGGGTTGTGGGGGATGTTTGTGGAGGGTGGGAGACGGGGAGGGGGGTTCAGGGGGAACAGGAGGCGTGGGTGATTGGGGTAGGAGATGAAGAAGGCGGTTGGATGGAGGTGGAAGGGGGGAGTGGGAACGTGGTGATGGGGAGGGTGGAGAGGGATGATGGCGAGGAGAGGTGGTGTGAGACTGTTTCGGTGACGGTGTGGGATGGGGTGACGGCTGTTGGGGTGTCGACCATTGAGATGGCGGGACAGAGGCATATCTGTGAACTGCGGATCTTTTCTGCGGATGAGAGGGCGCCGGGGCGTCTGGGGCATGTTCTGGAACAGGCTGAGACAGTGGTGGGTGTTGATCCTGAGGAGAGTCTCGCCGGACTGGAGGTTCGGTATGACGACGATGCCGTCAGGGCCATGAGATTCGTGCTTGGGAGGACGTCGGGTCACATGAGACTTCACATCCTTACGGACTGGATTGGGGATACCGAGGGTCTGGACTCGTCGACACAGACCGCGAAGCTGATAGGAGGGAGTGAGATGGCGCACAAGTTTTTGGCCAGTTTTGATGTAAGTGCTCATTGTGTGGCTCAAACACTCCCAATGTATCAGGCAGATTAGGACGCCAGGTTGCTGACGATATGCAGTATTTCCGGATGATCGGTGTTGGCTTGTTCGACGAGGCACTCCCAGTGGACAGACCGAACTCAGAAGATGAAGCCGCCTTGACAAACCAGGTCGCCGAAGAGATGGCCAGCGACGCACCCAAGACAGTTCCCTCACATCGAACAGGAGTTGCAGAGTGGCTGAATCGGGCGCGCGACCAAGCGTTCAACTCTGAACTCAAGCGCATTGTGATATCCTGGACTCGGAGAATCTCTCCCCAAGGGCTCAAGCGGCGTTTGCAAGAGGGCGAACAAAGACGGCCAGAATAGGGCTTCTTTGGCCATCCGCATGCAAAAGGCGCAGTCTGTGCTCATTATGAGAGCGCCCGGATCTGGAATGCAGAAGGGCAAACAAAGAATGCCAGTGCGCAGCAGGCATTCCAGGGCGGTTGCCATGAAAGAAAACAAGTGAATGTTACCTGGCCATTATTTACCCATCAAAGCTCCAAGCCGACCCCTCGAATTCGTCATCCCAAGGTCGTCAACTCCAACCTTCGCCCTTGAACATCGCCAACCCCTTTTCCACTGAGCATCACCACCCCTAGGCAACCACCCACACACGCCACCATGGCCACCCCCCGATCAACCTACGTCCTCCACAAACCCCTCCCCAACAACCTCTTCCTCGTGCGCCGCACCACCGACGGCGAGCTCCTCGTCGGCCAGCCCCTGGAGGGCGACTTCCCCAACATCAGCAGCACGCGCACCCGCGACGAGAACGCCAAACTCCTGCAGCTCATCACCCTCGGCGCCGCCCGCCCGGCCGCCAACCTGCTCAACCACGAGAACCTTGTCTCGATTCACGACGAGTGGATCAGCATCCCCTTGCTCTCCAACCCGTCCTCAGGAGCACAAGGACAGCCGCCGCAGGCGCAGCGCATGTTCCTCTGGGATTTCTGTGATGCGGGTACGCTGCAGGGGGTGTTTGATGATTATGAGCCGAGTGGGAAGGGGAATGCTGAGTTTGATACTGTGGCTGCGGGGGGGTTTCTGCCGGAGTCGTTTGTCTGGCACGTGGCGTTGGGGTTGTTGAGGGCGTTGCAGTGGTTGCATGAGGGGGTGAGGGATACGTATGGTGTGAGTGCCTCTGCTTCTGGGGGTAAGGGGAGGTGTAAGAGGATGAGGGCGAAGAGCACGGCTGAGGAGGACTGGATGCCGGTGCTGCATAGGGATCTGAAAGCGGAGAATGTGTTTCTGCAGCAGCCGAAGGGCGTGGAGACGTATGGCGCGGTGAAGCTGGGGAATTTTGAGAGGTGTTGGGTTAGTGGGAGTGTGGTGAGGAACAGGAAGACGCCGGTGGTGGCGATGAAGTGGGAGGATGAGGGGGGGTTGGGGACGTTGAGGGAGAGGAAGGGGCTTTTCAAGAGGGATGGGTTCGGGCTGAATAAGGTAAGTGTGTCTGGGTTCTTAGGCAACGGAGGAAATGATAACCATCGACAGGCACTCCGCCCGTATACCCCTGGATGCGAGCTCTTCGCTGTCGGGGCGCTGCTCTACCGCATGATGATCGGCCGTGCCCTGCCGCCGGTCGAGGAGTGTGACGAGTGCGGGTGTATCCACATCACCAGCAATGATGCAAAGGGGCATGAAGCCTGCAACCATGAATGCGTGGCCGATGTCAACATCGACGAGGTGTTCAAGCCGCTGACCATCTACACCGCGCAGCTCAAGGAGCTCGTTGCACTGCTCCTGCGACTGTACCGCACTGACGAGTGGCGAGCAAGTGATGCGCTGGATAAGGCATGGGGAGGGTTCGAACACTGGGCTGCCAACACGGACGACGGACGGCTGTATCGGGACATCTTTGATGATGTCTGGTTTCGAAGGCAGAACCAGTCACGGCTGAAGAAGCGGCTCCGAGACCCGGAGGAGGCAGCGGACGCGATGGGGTTGGAGGAGGATCTTCTGGTTGTGTAGAGGCGTGTGATATCTGTCTTCATGACTGTATCGCTGGGTATCTGAGGTTGTCCGAAACATGAATCTGTCAATTCTGGAGTTTGGGGTGTCATTCAAGGCTCCGACCGAGGCAAATATTCACGAGGTAAATGAGGCCAAGGGCTTCGAGGCGAGGCAAATATGGCCGGCCAGGCAAGTAAATATGACCAAGCACTTGGTCAAATATATTCGAAATATTTGCCAAGACCAGATACAGCACTTGTCCCCACAATTACCTCTCCCATAGCCAATAAGCTTTTACAAGAGCGGGATATAGTTGCTTAGTCAGCTTCTAGAAGTGACCTGGAAGCTCTGGGGTTAGGGTTATGTATAGACCCTCCTATCATTTGAGAATATTTGAGGATATTTGACAAATCAAAGCGAGGCAAATATCGTTGGCTGGTTGGGAAGCGAGGCAAATATGGGGTCCCATATTTGCCTTATTTGCCTCGTTCGGAACCTTGGTGTCATTGGAAAGGGACGGGAGACTGGAGAGAGGAACAGGCCCGGGGGCTGGTCGCAAAATTTGGCAAGGTTAGAGTTATGTTGAAAATTCAGATGTTCGAACTGGTAGTTAGCAATCGCCAAGATACCGAATCTGTAGTCGACGGTTCGGATAGATGGTGAATTTTGGGAGTTTGTCTCTCGAAAGCCTTCTTCAGTTTCAAAAATTGGAGTTGAAGGTTTCCGGGGTCCTCAAGGGTACCCCCCACCATGACGACAGCGGGGTAGCAGTGCCCCACTCAAACAAAGCAACCTCAGCGACCTCACCTCAACCTTCATCTGCACTAACGACCATCAAGGATTCGTGCAAGCAACCAAACGTCCCGCGACACCTCCAACCCCGTTGCGACTATACATAAACACCACCAACAATGGACCCCCCACCACCGCCCTCCCTCACGCCCACCCCTTCCCGCCCTTCCTCGTTCTCTCACCCCTCCCTCCCTCACGTCACCCTCCTCCCCCCCTCCACAACTCACCCTTTCACCGCCCCCATAAAGCGCATCAACACGGGCGCCGACCTCTCCCACTTCCTCACCTCCCTCGCCTACCGCGACATCGGGCTCTTCCTGCTGCAACTCAACCGCGCCCTATGCCCACGCAAAACCACCACCTCCACCACCACCACCACCTCCTCCAAAACGCACATCCAATCCTTCCCCCTCACCACCCCCCGCCCCCACGAACCCGAGGCCGTCATCCGCCTCCGGGAAATGCTGCAAAAGGTGGAGAGCATAATCGACGAGGCTCCGCCGGAGAAAGGGCCAAGAAGGTTTGGGAATGCCGCGTTTAGGAAGTGGTATGGGGTGTTGGAGGAGAGGGTGGATGGGTTGTTGAGGGAGGGGGTGCCGGGGAGGGTTTGGGAGGAGTGGGGGGAGGGAGTGCTGGCGGAGGTGAAGGGGTATTTTATGGGGGCGTGGGGGAGTGCGCAGAGACTGGATTACGGGACGGGGCATGAACTGAGCTTTTTGGCGTTTTTGGGGGGGTTGTGGAAGTTGGGGGGTTTGGGGAGGGGGGAGGGAAAGGGGATGGGGGATGGAGAGGTGGAGAGGGGGGTGGTGTTGGGAGTTTTTGAGCCGTGAGTTTTGATCTCATCTTTGGGGTTTGTGAGAGGTGGGGGGGATGGTGTGCTGACAACGGACAGATACCTCAAGGTTGTTCGACGGTTGATTCTGACGTATACCCTGGAGCCAGCAGGGTCTCATGGTGTATGGGGGTTGGACGACCATTCCTTTCTGCCGTACATCTTCGGCTCGGCACAGCTCACCCGCCCCATCACCGGCTCTGAGCCGATGCCGCTCGAGGGGTCCATGCCCGGCGCACCCAGGCCGTCCGATGTCACCAAGCCTGAGTTGGTCGACATGTACCGCGACTCCAACATGTACTTCTCGGCCATCGGCTTCATCAAAGATGTCAAGAAAGGGCCGTTCTGGGAACACAGCCCGATCCTGTTCGACGTGTCCGGCATCAAGGACGGCTGGGGCAAGATCAACAAGGGCATGATCAAGATGTACAATGCCGAGGTTCTTGGCAAGTTCCCCGTCGTCCAACATTTTCTCTTTGGCTCGTTGTTCTCTTGGGATTCGGACCCGGAGGCGGCCGTGGCCGCGCGGTCGGTGCATCAAGCGACTCATACTGCTGGCCCGAGTGCGTCCATTGGCGGGCCTGGTTCAGGGCCGGGGACGGCTGCGCCGTGGGCAAAAGCGACCACAATGCCAGGTCCGACGGGGCCGGGTATTCCATACTCCAAGGCTCCGTGGGTAGGGACCGGGAGCTCTGGGCCTACGATGCCCAGGGGTATTTCAGATGCTCGGCCACCTCCACCGAGGGGAGGAATCCCGGAGACAGGACCTCCGCCGCCAACTGCTTTCCCAAGGGGTAAGCCGGGGACAGCAAGCAACCAGTTTGCCGTCACAAAGGCGCCGTGGGCTAAGGATTAGTTTTTTGTTGCCGATAGAGTTGGGGCCTCATAAAGATACCCATTGTAGCACCTTGTTACCAATACATTTCAAATGCCCTCGTGTTAACATCATATCTTGGCCAACAACAGCAACGATTAATGTGTTTGTTTCCAGAAAAAAATACCCTGACGACCCTACCACTGTTAAATCCCTTTCCCATCCCCCTCCCACTCAACAGGATAACTCGGCGGCAGATCCCCCTTCCCCCTCCCCCACGTCTCCCCTTCCTTCTCCCCCACCCACAACTCCAACGACCCCCCCTTCAAAAAGAACTCATGCGTAATCCAATTCCTCGTATACTTCCTCCCATTCAACCTCGCCCTCGTAACATACTTCCTCCCCCCCTCCTTATCAAAGTTCCGCACTTTTATCACCGCCCATTTCCCCTCCTCCTTGGCCCGGACCCTCACCTCCCTAAAAAACGGCACCGTCACCAAATACACATCCTGCCCCGCCACCGGCCAAACCCCCATCATCGCGAACCCACTAAACGCCCCCATCGCACAGTCATCGTTCCCCGGGATCCCCTCCACTGTCGCGTTAAACAGTCCCGGAATATACTCCCTCACCAAGGTACTACTCAGACCCGGGCGGCCCGCGTAGTGGAACAGGAAGGTCGTGAGAAAGGCCTGCTCGTTGCCCATGTAGGAGAGGTTGCTGGTGGTGTTGAGGAAGTAGGAGAGGCGGGAGGTGAAGGCGGCAGGGCCGCCCATGAGCGTGATGAGGGTGGACATGGAGTGCGGGGCATAGAAGCTGTAGAGCCAGGGGGAGCCTTCGTAGGTGTGGAGGGTGGTGTCGTAGTAGCAGGAGTGGGTGTCTTGGAGGGGGGAGCAGGAGCGCGGGGATTGGGAGAGGAAGGTGCCGTTGGTGAGACGCGGTTGCATGAAGCCCGTGAAGGGGGAGTGGAGGGTGGAGGGGGGGGTGGAGGGGGGGGTGGAGGGGTCGAAGACGGGCGGGGAGATGTCCGATTGGGAGGGGTTCCAGTAGTTACGCCAGTTGCCGCTGCGGAGGTTGTATTTGGCTGCGTCGGCGGTGTGGTTGAGGCCGGCGGCGAGGCGAGAGATGCAGAAGTCGTTGTAGGCGTACTCGAGGCCGCGGCTGATGGTTCGGCTGGCGGGACCGGTGCCGTTGCGGTCGACATCGTCTGTTGGGATGTAGCCGAGCTCGTGCCAGGATACGAGGTTGCCGCGGCCTTCGACGCCCCAGTTGGGTGGTTCAACTGAGGGTGTTAGAAAGGGGTAAGGAGCTGGGGAAGGGGAAAAGCTGGGTACGGTACCTTCTGCGTCTGACACGACGGCTGCGTATGCGTCGCCCCAGTTTATGTCTGCAGTCAGGTTCTTGATAAAGGCATCGGCGATCACGACGTCGGCGTTGGATCCTCCCTGGGTATAGCCCTTGCAGAAGCTCATCCGGCAGTCCGGCAGCTTTCCTTCGTGCCTGTAGATATCGATCAAGGCGCGAATCATCTCGGTTTGAGCGACGGGGTCGATGATGGTCAGCAGCGGGTGCTGAGCCCGGAACGAGTCCCAGATACAGTAGAACCTGTGTCAGTCAGTAATCATATCCTAGGTATACTGTCGAAGATTACTCACGAGTCATAGTACGGCTCCGACGACTGCCACAGCGGATTCTCCCCTGTGTAGTTCTGCGGCGAGAGCATCGTCCGATATAGCCCCGACCAGAACGTTGTCAGCAGCTCCTCGCTCACACCCGTGGGATCAACCTCAATAGCGCTCAGCTTCTCCCGCCACGCCTCTCGCGCCTCGCTCTCAACCCGCTCAAAACTGAAATCCGGAATCTCTCGCTCAGCATTCTGACACGCCTGCTCCGTCGAGACGAACGACACCCCAACCCTAGCCAACATTGAGTTGTCCTCGGGGCGCTCAAACTGAAGCCACGCCCCCGCCGACCCCATCGACAGAAAATACTTCTCATCCAAAACCTTAGGCTCCTCTGTCGCGTTGCTCCCCTTGAACGTCCCCGTCTTGCGAATCTCCGCCCCTTTAAAATCCACGCAAACATACTGCTGATACTTTCCCGACCCAAAGCTCGGCGCGTACGTCCCCTCGCCCTCCACCCTCATCGTCTCCCCATCAACCCGAATCCGCCCCTTCGTCCTACTATTCATCAAATCCCCCATATCCACCACCACCAGCGGCGAGAACTGCACCTCCTTCTCCTCCCCCTCCCCACGCACCCCCCACGCATCCCCAGTCGTACTAAACCAAAACCGATACAACGCCGCCCTCGCCGTAGCGGTCATCTCAGCCGTGACGCCGTTCTTCAACCACACGTGGAAGTATCCCGGTCGCGCTCGCGCGCTCCCGGGCATCCGCTCCGTAGCGCGGTCTTTCAGGTCGAAGGCGCATTTTGCGAAATCGTCGTCGGGACAGCCCGGGTGGACGAAGAGTGGGAAGTTGCCGAGGGAGGGGCGTCCGCCGGTGCCGGAGTCGTGCGTGTGGGAGAAACCGGTGATGGGGGAGAGGTCGGAGACGAAGCCGGCGGCGTTTTCGGGGGAGAGTGTGTCTGCTACTGGTTTGGCGAGGCCTTAAGGGGGTTAGTAACTTAGGGGTGATTTTGGGGGGTGGGAAGGTCGGTTACGTACCGTAAGGGAGGCTCGCGCCGGGGAAGACATGGCCTAATTTTGGTCGTAAGTGAGTGAGACTGAGACGGGCTGGAAAGGAAGGTGAAACAAACCTCCGTTGGCGGTCCCGATTAGGGGGTTGACGTAGGCCAGGACGTCATATTCTGGTTTTTTAGACCCAAGAATATGCATTGGTGAACCATTCATGCTCATATCTAACCGCGGGAGGAGGAAGAAAAAGGTGACGCAGAGCAGGGCGAACAACACCAAGACGCGACTCCGGCGGGGGATGCCCCTGAGCAGGATTGGCGCAGCCATCATGGCTTTGCGGTAAAGTGGCCTGTTGGGAGTCATGGTGCCCTCCTTTCAGGTCCTCGTCCCGAATTCAAAGGTTGTGGGTACTCGCTCATGAACAATGTATGACAACAGTCTCGGTGGTGGCATGCTGTTCCTGTCTCAGGGTGGGCACAAAAGCATTGCGGACTCGACGGGGGAGAACAAACAAGTGCCGTTGAGTGTCGCCTTCAAACAACCAGCCAACCGAAAAATAACCTGTATCTCAAGGTTCGAAGGGTCTCAAAAACCAGCCTACATTTTCGACTGCCAACTTCAATCTCATGATTGGAGTCTCAAAAGGACAGCGCGCTCGACGATCAAATCATCCAAGACGTTGCTTCCGCCAAGACAGTTGTAAATGCCAAGTCTGCAGGCGCCGCGCCACTCCGGGACGAATCTGGCAGGGGGTTCCAAGAACCACAAAGACTCATTTCCTCCTCAACAACGACGGAAAAATCCAAGCATGGCAACTTGGAACAGAAGGAAAAAGAAAAAAGCCTAGTTCCTCTTACTCTGACCATCTTCAAAAAACTACGTTTGAAGCTTTCGGAAGCTTAATTTGACCTTCAAACCGCTCAAACACATCTCATACCCTCGCACATCTTCGGGAACCAACAATATAAACACAACTTCCCTCTCCTTCCAGCACATACGACCATACCTACTAGAAAACTCGGGATCCCGTCCGCTCTCCCATAGATAAGCTGGTAAGGGCCAGATCAGTAGTTGGGTCGGTGACGACCAGCGAATCCCTGGTGTTGTATGTTTTTGGCTCGTGATCCATTTTTTGGTGTTTTGCTCCACCATGAACACCACGAACCTCCTATTATGTGTCTGTTTGAGTTTCTCCGATATTCTTTGTGGGCTGGTTCTAGAACTCGAGGCAAATTGGATGGAACTGTCTGTGGGAAGTGCTTGAGAGAAAGGCTGGGGCTCGAGGGAATATTTGTTGGGACAGAAATAGTCATCGCCTGGGTAATTCGAGAGGCAGCGGCTCCTCTGAGACTCAAACACCATCGCTGAACTCACTTCCATTCTATCTCAGTTCCCTATTCCACCCCGCTTCAACGCCAAACCCATTTACACCATATCCCAATGAACCATCCCAAATGCCGCCCTCCACATTCCCAACCTTCCCCCCGTCCCCCCCAAAAACACACCCCAACCCAACCTCCTCTCAACTCAAATCAAACCCCGCCCCACTCTGCACCGCATACAACAACTTCCTCTTCAACGTCTCAGCACTCCTATACTGCGGCAGCTTCAGCAAATTAACGCAAGTACTCGCGCTCGGCAACCGCTCCTGGTCCAGCCCTGCATCGCGAATTGTAAACCGCGGACTCAGTTTCCCAAACCCCAGCAGCGGCGCCCGCGGCGTACTGGTCACGTACTTCAGCACATCCCTCCTCTCGCGATCCTCCATGCCCCTCATCGCCTCCCAGAAAAGCTGCACGGTCGGGTGTTCTAGTCCGTCGTCGCCGATTTGGTAGACGCCACTGTACGCCGTGTTCCGCCGGAGGTCATCGACGTCGATCTCAGAGCTGTCCCCGCCCACGAGGCGTTGCAGTTCGTTCTGGTTGAACATCCCCAACCACGACGGGTCGATGATGGACCCCAAACCGCGCAGGAAGGCTCGGGTCTGGGGGTAGGGTTGGACGGCGAGGCGATGGCGGGCCACGTAGCTGATGTAGAGGGGGCGGTTTTCGTTGGTGACGGGGAGGTCTTCGCCATTGGGGACGAGGGGGCGGGTGATGGTGCGGATGGCGGGGGCGGAGGGGAGGGAGATTTGGTCGGTGATGGTGAAGTCGAGGGCGAGGTCAGATACCGAGCCGGGGTACTTTTTGAGGCGCATCATGCCTTGGTAGAGGGACTCGTCGAGTTCGCGGAGGTCGTTGATGTTGGCGCGGTAGGTGTCGGCTGTTGGGGTGGTCGGGGAGGGGGTGGGGGAGGTGGTGGTGGCCCATTTGAGAAGGAAGAAGCCTGCAAAGGCGATGTCGATAAGGATGCCTTCGTACATGCATTTGCCGATGACGCGGCCGAGGAATTCGTATTGCCGGAGGCGGTGGGTGATGGCTTCCTTCCAGGGTTCTGAGTCCTCGGGGATTTGCGCGTCTCGGAGCCGGGTTTTGAGTTGGTCCATGTCGCAGGGGTTGGGGTAGTAGGAGTTCTTGCTGTTGGCGACGAAAAGCCCTTCTTTTGGAGTGAATGTTTCGGTGATGACACTCGTGAGGAACTCCTTGGTCACGCCGCCGCCGTCAATGCCGGCTTCTGGGAAGCCGAACTCGTCCACAAACGAGATCTGTATCGGCTCCTTCAGCCCCTCCCTCAGGTCCCAAAATGCATCCATGGCGTCGGCAAATACTCGCCCTCTCTGGATCTGCGCCTGGTGGCGACCGATGGCATTGGGAAGGTCCGGGCCAAAACCCCCGTGTTCGTTCAGCATCCATAGCCGCCAATTGTCCGCGCTGACATGCCCGCCTCGTCGCCGGTGCTTGTCAAGATAGACAAACTGGCGGAAGATGTTGACACGCGTCTCGAAGGGAATGACGAAGGGCATGTGCCGGAGGATCTCCAACTTGGGCGCCGCGGCCGCCCTACGGCTATCCCTTGCAGCCCTCTTGCGCGCCACACGTATTCTTTCGAGCTGCGCCTGCCGGGATAGTCTAGATCCACCTGTGGAAAAATAAAGGTTCTGCTCCTCTTCATCCTCTTCGTCTTCATCTCCTCCTTCTTCTTCTTGCTCCCGCTGCCTCTCCTCTTCGAGGACGACAGCCGCTTGAAACCCTTCCATGTCGAACTTGGATGTCATGAGCCAATGGTTCTCCGGCAGAAATGGGCGGCGAGAGTCCCGTTCGTAGAGCATTTTCATTGCGGTGGTGACCACGTTTCTGAACGACTCCAGATCGAAACCGGCAGTGAGGACAAAAGATGGTGCGCTTGCCAGTTGGCTGCTGTTGAGCGCGTTCAAAGGATTTACTGCTGGCCCAAGCAAATCTGCGGCATGGTAATGGAGCGTGAAGCCGAGATGTTTGAGGAAGAGGGTAAGGGGCTTCAGACCCGCGAGATTGAGGCCGTTCGAGGCAACTCGCGACGGGGTCATCCCAAAATCCCCCGAGACCCCGAGTCCGCTAAAGAAGTCATCGTCGTCCGTAAGTCGGAGGACAAAGATGTAGAGCTCAAGGAATAGGAGAATCGTCCGCCACTCGCGGTGCCACAGGGAATCTGCCTGGGGTGTCCGCTTTTGCCGCAGGATCGCACGGGCTGCGTCGGGGTCGGAGACGACTTGGGCGAAAATTGATGTCCTGCGGACTGCATGCCAGAAGAACTTAACTGCAGGAACTGATCCCTCGCTGGTGGGAATATCGGCCAGGTACAGGCGCATCAAAATATCATCGCCGAGTGTCGGGAAGCAGTAGATCAAGGTGAGGATGTAGCCGGCCAGAAAGCCGGCATCCTCATGGTTGGTGCCATGTGGTCTTTGGCGATCCCTAATCAAGTCAGCGAATGTTTGTCCAAGCTTGTCTGTTGTACTTACGATGTAAACTTTTCGAGCAGGCCCGAGATCTCGTCCCTGTCCGTGAGCGAAGCGAGCTTGTCGGAGACATAGGGCGGCAAAATGGGCTGAGGGGCATCCTCGATGCTATTATCCTCGCCGGACGGTTTCAGGTCACCGGTAGCAAAACCTGCCCGGATCTGGGCCGACAGGGCAGATAGCAGAGAATGCAAGCCTCGAAGAGAGCGTGAATGTAGCACCAGCTGATTCCTTGTCTTCTGTAGGACAATGAAATGTGCCAAAAGCCACATCAGGCCCGTCTGTGACTCGGACGTTTTGGAAGAAGCCAACTCTGAAGCGGTGAAGGAATCAAAGAGCCGGTCAACATCCACGTCGGCGGCAAATAAACCGATGTTGGATTCGAAGAGGACTAAATCGGGCCGAGTCAAGAAGGAGGTGCAAAACTCATGGTAGGCGGTCTGGGTGAATGAATCTGTGAAGTCTTCGTTAGACAGCTGAGTACGTCTGTATCCAGAGAACAAAAGGGACATACTAGGCGCATTGGGTGCTGATATTGGCGCTCCTACGGCGCTTCTGACGAGATGTAGTAATGGAGATGCTGGACCAAGAGCGTGGCAATACCTTCCAAGCACTCTGTAATACTGTCCGAGGACTGTCTGGATGGCTTGTGGCCGCGCCCTAATAATCTCAACGACGGTCTCTAGGAGGATCTGAGCTTCTGAACTGGCGAGGTTGGGGTCAAGTCTATTATTCCCAGAGTCAGTTATCGGACTGCAGCTCGAACATGGGGGCTCCCACCTGTCAAGCGCGGCCACAACTATACGGGCAAGTTTCCCCAGCCGTGGTAACTCTATTGAACCAGAGGCAAAGCAAGAAAAATTGGTCTGAAGAAGATCTTTGGCGAGTAGACACAATCGAGACTGATCCTCCCTGCTGGAGGTTTGATAGAGGCTCAACAGCAGTCGTGTCCCCTCGAGACTCCTCCGCTGAAGGTCCACGTGCCCTTCCTCCGCATTATACAGCCGATCGAATGCCTCCCGCCGAGATATCCTCAAGTTTCGCCGGACGCGGTGCCCTCGCCACGACTTTTGGAGGCACTGGGCAGCCCTAAGCCGTTCCCTCTCCTGTTGCCTTTGTAACCGCTCGGCCTGGGCGTGTGCCACCGTCTTCGAGCCCCCGGCAGCGCCCGGTGACCATGATGTGCTGTTAAACGGGTTCGTTGGTTTTTGACCGCTGAGGTTGACGTTTCGCGTCTTCCGCGAGCTTCCGGAGAAGGTCTGGAACATTGTGTAGGTTGGTAGGGAAGCGGTTTCGGGATGGAGGAGGGAGGGCGAGGGTTTTCGGCCGGCTGAGCACAACTCGGGCTGTTTCAACTTTGACAAAGGTTCAGAGATGAAAGCGAATTTAGCCAGGTGGTTTCTTCGTTGTCTGCGGAAAAACTGGAAGTCGGTGCCCGTGATTTTCCAGAAGCCTTCAGCGCACGCGCAGCTGGGGTTTGAGGTTTGGGTCTTCTTGGGCGAGGCAGCAGCGCAGGTGCCCACAGCTGCGTCAACCAAGCAGCACCAGCAAGAGTGCAAGAGCCGGCTACGACGGGCTGATTCTTGGCCAATCTCTCGAGGGATAGTTCTGAAATTCACCCAAAATAATACCACATGGGAGGAATCTGAATGCTCGTCAATTCTGAACCCGCGACTCGCCGTGACCTGTTCCTGCTCGTCTTCCGCCGTTGTTCCGGAAGTGGTGGAAGCAAGAAGAAGCTCCTTCCGGGCCACATGCTGACCACATGCCCGCATTGACCAGGGGCAGTCGGTCATCCCTGCACTTCCGTCACCGCCGACCAGGGTCAGCTGATAACGATAAGACAACCCCGCCACAGATCCACACCAACCAACGTGGCACAGATATGCATGCACCTCACTAGACGAATACTATCCGAGCCATTGTGCGCTCTGCAGATTCAAGGCAGGACTGTGTTGGAAGCACGAGGCAAGAACTGCATGCTTGCCTTCTTCTTTTGACCTTCTCAGGCTTCCCGTAATTTTGTAGCAGAGTGAATCTTTACCACTCTCTGTGTTCACAGGTCTCTATCATGTGCCCAGGTTGGATGTGTGTAAGCGGGGAGTGAGCGTGCTTGATTGTTCGGAATGGATCGTCTTCCAAGTCGGTCAAAGGCTAGAGATACCAACGGTGTCAAAGAGCACCGGCTGCTGACCGCCTCAGAGCCTCCGCTGCAATTCTCCGCATCCAGGCATGATGTGCCGTAGGTGAAGTGGCAGACCTGGCAGCAGGGCGGCCATGCAGGAAGGCGGGTAGACGCACGGTTAGCCCGATATTGTGTCGTTTGTGGGTGCCCGCCCAGTGGCAGAAAAAAATCTGTCTCCGCAGGAGCCATCTTTGCCTTTGCCCTCTTCTTTCCTTCTCTTCATCGAACGATCAAAACCCTCTCAATCCCCGGATTCTTTCCACAACACCCAGAAAAGAGTCAGATCAGTACAACAAAGCCGTCACTGGTTCTGTTCTCGTCTCACTTCTTTTCTGTCCCTTCACAAAAAACCTGTCACAAAAAAATTTGAAAATCACAAAAAAATCCCCGATACCTGCCTATCGACCTCCAGAAAACCAAAAAAAGAGCACCAAAACCCCCTCTTGGAAGACGCAACCGACCGCCCTTCCAATCAACAAGTCAACTCGTCCGTCGCAAGAACGAACCTGATCGAGACCTTTTCACAGTCTCGTTCTTTGTCTACCGTCGCCCTCATCCGCGCACGGTAATCTTGCCCGGCTTTCTTGCATCTCCGCTTCAGTTCGAGCATCCGGTAAGTCGGTTGCCAATCGAGCAGCGCCATCATCGCACACCGCAGATGGCATGCGCAAATATTTTTCATCACAATGAGCGTGCTGTACTGACATAGCCTGCCTCTTCCAGACCAACCATCGAAATGGCCGCTCCTGTTGCCCCCGGCGCTGTCGACCAGCTTGCCGCTGATCTCAGCAACGCCAACCTCAACGGTGGTGCCCCTGCCATCAACACCAACGTGGCTTCTGGCGAATTCCAGCCCGCCGATGCTGATGCCTCTGCCCCGACCCCGACTGCCGCTCCCCACCCCCAGTCCTCGGCCTCCCTCTACGTCGGCGAGCTGGACCCGTCCGTGACCGAGGCCATGCTCTTCGAGCTGTTCTCCCAGATTGGTTCTGTCGCCTCCATCCGTGTCTGCCGCGATGCTGTCACCCGCCGCTCGCTCGGTTACGCCTATGTCAACTACAACTCGACCCAGGATGGCGAGAAGGCTCTCGAGGAGCTCAACTACACCCTCATCAAGGGCCGCCCCTGCCGCATCATGTGGTCCCAGCGCGACCCCGCCCTGCGCAAGACTGGTCAGGGCAACGTCTTCATCAAGAACTTGGACGTCGCCATTGACAACAAGGCGCTTCACGACACCTTCGCCGCGTTCGGCAACATCCTGAGCTGCAAGGTCGCCCAGGACGAGCACGGCAACTCCAAGGGCTACGGGTTCGTGCACTACGAGACCGATGAGGCCGCCGCCCAGGCCATCAAGCACGTCAACGGCATGCTTCTCAACGAGAAGAAGGTCTACGTCGGCTACCACATCCCCAAGAAGGATCGCCAGAGCAAGTTCGAGGAGATGAAGGCCAACTTCACCAACGTCTACGTCAAGAACATCAGCCTCGAGGTCTCCGAGGAGGACTTCCGCGAGCTGTTCAACCGCTACGGCGATGTCACCTCTTCGTCGCTCGCCCGCGACGCCGAGGGCAAGAGCCGTGGCTTTGGCTTCGTTAACTTCACCACCCACACCAGCGCCGCCCGGGCTGTTGATGAGCTCAACGGCAAGGACTTCCACGGCCAGGACCTCTATGTCGGCCGTGCCCAGAAGAAGCACGAGCGCGAGGAGGAGCTTCGCAAGTCGTACGAGGCTGCCCGCCTTGAGAAGGCTAACAAATACCAAGGCGTCAACCTCTACATCAAGAACCTCGGCGACGAGGTCGATGACGACAAGCTGAGGCAGATGTTCTCCGAGTTCGGCCCCATTACCTCCGCCAAGGTCATGCGTGATGCCGCTCCTGAGCCCGGTTCCGCCGAGGAGGAGAAGGAGGGCAAGGACAAGGAGAACAAGAAGGAGGGTGAGAAGGAGGTCGAGGGTGAGGAGAAGAAGACCGAGAAGAAGGGCGATCGCCGTCTCGGCAAGAGCAAGGGCTTCGGCTTCGTCTGCTTCAGCAACCCCGACGATGCCACCAAGGCTGTCGCCGAGATGAACCAGCGCATGTTCGACGGCAAGCCTCTCTACGTCGCCCTTGCCCAGCGCAAGGATGTCCGCAAGAGCCAGCTTGAGGCCAGCATCCAGGCCCGCAACCAGCTCCGCATGCAGCAGGCCGCTGCCCAGGCTGGTCTGCCCCAGCAGTACATGCAGGCCCCGGTCTACTATGCTCCCGGCCAGCAGCCCGGCTTCCTTCCTCCTGGTGGCCGTGGCATGCCCTTCCCTCAGGGCGGCATCGGCATGCCCGCTGTCCAGGGCGGCCGCCCGGGCCAGTTCCCTCCCTATGCACAGCAGGGCGGCCGTGGTAGCATGCCTCCTCAGCAGATCCCCATCTACCCCATGGGCCAGTTCCCTCCCGGCGCCTACCCCCAGCCTAACAACCCGCAGTTCCTCGCTGCCATCCAGCAGGTTCAGCAGCAGGCTGCTTCTCTCGGCGGTGGCCGTGGCGGCCCTGGCGGTCGCGGCATGCCTGCCATGCCTGTTCCCCAGGGTATGCCCGCTGGCCCCGGTCTTGCTGGCTTCCCGCCCAACGGCAGGCCCCAGAACGGTGGCATGGGTGGCCGTGGCCGCGGTGGTAACTTCGCTGCCGGCCGTGGTGGTGCTCCTCCTGCTGGCGCTCCTGGCGCCGCTGGCGAGCTCAACGCCACCTCCCTCCTGCAGTCCCAGCTCGCTGCCACCACCAACATGCAGCAGCAGAAGCAGATTCTCGGCGAGAACCTCTTCCCCAAGATCCAGGCCCTCCAGCCTGAGCTGGCCGGCAAGATCACCGGCATGCTGCTGGAGATGGACAACCAGGAGCTTGTGAACCTGTAAGTTGACTTTTTTCCGCGAGGACATGACATATTTACTAACGAGTACTAGCTTCGAGGACGAGGGTGCTCTCGCTGCCAAGGTCAACGAGGCCATGGCCGTCTATGACGAGTATGTCAAGTCGCAGCAGCCCCCCGCTCAGGGCCAGGCTCCTGCCCAGGGTGAGGCCGAGGCTGAGAAGCCCAAGGCCGAGGAGAAGGCTGAGGAGAAGGCCTAGGGCGCCGTCTTCCAGCCTCTGTCTTTCTGATTGCGGTTTATTTTCGGTTTCGGTTCTGGTCGGTCGGGAAAAGTTTTGATACCAGTTTAGCAGTACGATTTATCCAGCCTAACGACGCGGGCGGGATGAGGCCAGCATCTGGTGGATCTGGCTTATGCTATGGAGAGAAGGACATCTCTTGACGACGGATTATCACAGCATCTTGCTATGGCATTGCTACGTCATGGTCATGTATTTGATAGACTTGCTTATGATGGGGGGATCTGGTCCTCGGGTGGCCGTCTCTGCGGACAGGGCGGGACGACATCGGCCGACTCGGCGTTACGGTTGCGGGTTCTCGGGAGGGAGTGTGTCCGGCCGACTGGCACAAGGATTTCGGGACGGGGTGCTCGGTGGGAGGCGATCCTTGCAGACCGTCTGTCCTTCGGCCAGATAGGCGTCATCCTGAACAGGAGCACAGCTAATAGGAAGTACGAGTTCACATGTGTTGTCTGTTGTCTGTTGTCTGTGAAAAATGCTAGATTTCTAATTCATGTTCGTAATGTTGCCAAATTGGTCTACCCAACCCACCAGAGTGCTCAGCCATTCTCCTATGCACCTTGACTCCTCCATCGCGTCCAAATGAATGCTCAGACGCTGCCCGTGGTTCTTTAGCCCCCATGAACAAGACCATACCATTAAGCGGAGTGATCAAACCATTGACAGCGAGTGCCTTCCACTGCGAGTTGGCTCCATGCTCCAGGCCATCTCTCCTCCGTGTAAGACATGCAACCGGTATCCTAGCCCCTGAATCCAAACAAAACGCCGCCGGCCTCCCTCAACACATAAAAATCAAGACAAACACACATCTCTGACTCCGTTTCCATTTACCACCCACCTACCCATACCACCCATACCACTCAACCAACAAAGTAAAAATAAAAAGCATCACCGCCTTCACCTGCCACCACCCCCTTTCCCATCCAAAAACCTCATCCCCCCACCCCCACCCCCCCCACCCCCTCCCCCATCCACAACCCCCCTCCCCCCTCCCCTCCCACTCCCATACAACATCTCCAACAACTTCCCCTTCTGCCGCATCCGCACCCCCTCCAAATACCCGCCCACATCCTCCAGCCCCCTAATCTGCTCCTCCAGCGACAGGGTACTCCCATTAACACTCCGCACCAGCGGCGACACCAGCTTCCTCCTCAAACTCTCCAGGTTCGCTTTCAGCGCTAGCAGCTTATGGTTGTGCTCCACCAGGATGCCTTTGTTGCGGACCGTCTTCTCGCGCACGTTTTGGAGGAGCAGCCGGTTGCGCTCGTACTTGGCGAGGGTGTTTTGGTTGGCGCCCAATATGCGCGTCCATAACGAGGAGAGGAGTTCCCCGTGGGCTTCGTCCTGTAGGGAGGATTCGCGCACGACGGTGCGGGCCAGGTTGAGGAACTGGTGGTCGATTGCTTCGAAGAGAGCGAACAAGGCGAGGGAGTGTTGTAGCTCGGAGGAGACGGCGTCTTCGAGGACGGTGAGGAATTCGTGGAAGGTGCGGTGGAGAGTTTGGGTTGTGCGCTGGGGCGTTGAGTGGCCGAAGAGGGAGGTGGAGAGGAGACCGAGGCGGGTCGGGGCGCCGGTGAGGGGGTTTTCGAGGATGCCGAGGGTGGAGAGGAGGTTGTGGATGTTGTCGTAGAAGGTTGAGAGGGGGAGGGGGGGGAGAGAGGTGAGTTGGGAGAGCTCGCGGCGGGCCCAGTCCATGACGATAAGGACGCCGTCGATGTCGCCGTCGACGTTGGCGAAGAATTTGGTGAGTTCGATGGCGAGGGTCTTGAGGCTGTCGGAGAGCTCGTCGAGTTCTTTGACGATGATCGGGGCCGAGGTGAGGTTGCTGCTGCGCACGCTTTCGCCGAGGTCCCAGACGGCGACACCCGTGGCTTGCAGGTCGCCGACTTGTTGGATGCCGTTTTCGGAGTAGTAGATGAGGGGTTCGAGGGAGCGGGCTACGCCGGCGACTTTGACGAGGTCCGGGACGGGACGCATGGCGGCCGGTTGGGAGACCCATCGCAGTGCCGCGTAGGAGAGGGTGGCGATGATGAAGGAGAGAAGCATGGAGGACCAGGAGTTGGTGACGGCGCGGAATCGCCGGCGGATGAAGTTGATGGCTGTTTCGATGGGCTCGGTGCGGTGTTGGACTTCTGCGCGGACGGCGAAGCGGAAGACTGGGGTGGTATTAGCGTTGTGAGACAACGAACGGTGAACAAAAGAGGTGTAAAGACATACAATTGTCTGCCACTTCCTTTGATTTTAGTATCCCCCCTTTCAACCCCGCCAGCGCCCTTTCATCTGCCTCTCGCCCGCCGTTGACCACATCATCTATCAAGTGCTGCTGCGCAGGATAATACTCCGGTTCCGGACTCCTCTCCTTCTCAGGCGACAGACTCCCAGTCGGTAACCTCGTCCTTATCGCCTGCGCCAGAATCTCATCCCCCTCATCAGCGCTCTCATACTCGGGACTACTCTCCCTCGAGCGACCAATCCCCACATCCTCCAAATCCAACTCATCCCCGTCATACATCAGATTCATCAAATCATCACCTTTCCGCCAGAAGCCGCTGCTGCGATCGCCGTTGCCGAGGCGTCTCCAGGCGGGCGGACTGTAGCCACCGGCGGAGGCTTCCGAGACCTCGGAGGCGGCCGTCTCGCTCATCGTGTCGTCGCTCCGGAAGCCCGAGTGGGCCGACGGGTAGCCGAACGGCAGGCGCGGGGGGTTGCCCATCGAGGGCGCGAAGTCGTCCAGGGAGGCGTCGAGCTGCTCGAGCGGACCGAGCGCGGTCAGGGTGGTCGCTGCTGCCATGGGGGTTGGGTTGGTGGGTGGTGGTGGTGTGGTTGTGGTTGTCGTCGGGGCGGCTGCTGGGTCCCCGGCCTCCTCCTCCTCCGACGCTGTCTTTGGGCGAGGTTCGTTTGCTGCCAGACCAGCTGCTGCTTCGTTTGTCGCTGATTCGCAGCAGCTGTTTGCGGCTTGACTTCTCCTGCTTTGGGCTATCCCTGCTGCTGGTGGGGTCGGCGCTGTTGTTGTAAAAGATGCTGGCGTCGAAGGGGTAGTCGGTAAGCAAGGGCGGAAGCGGCGTGTGCTCGATGTGTCGTCTTCGGGGCGGGTATTCCTCCTCTGAAAAGGTATCCTCCTCAAACTCCTCGATGATAGGCGGCGCGGGCGCGGATTTCCAGTGCTGCCTGCGGCGCTTGAAGGACAACAACTTCCTCCACTGGAGGGATGGCAGAGGCGACAGATGCGACAGGTACAGAAAAGCAAAAGCCAGGAACAGCACCAGGGAGGCGACCCAGGCGCTCGGCGCAATGGTGATGCTGACCAGGGAGACGGTGTTGTTGACGGTGAAGAGGGACTGCATCACATCGAGCGGCGGGTGTGGTGTGTCGCCAGGAAGGGATGAACGTTTCGTTTCCTGAGATGGGCGAGAGGGGCGGGCCGATCGGGCTGTCGGCGCGATGCCTCCTTGGGAAGGGCGGTGGTGTGGGATGATCAGGGCAAGGCGCGAACTGGGGAATGTCTGATGGCCTTCCAGGTTGACGCCTCAGTTGACGTGGTTCACACGGTCTGGCAGGGGTGGTCTCCAGACAGCGCCGACACTAGACTTGAAATGTAAATCAAGAAAGATGGTCGCGTAGAAATGGCGATTCCCGTGGACGGTATTTCCAAGCGAAGTGAAGTGGTTTGTGGACGTTGTTCGGGGTCGAAGTGGCAGGCTGCAATGCCATCGCATGGGCGGTCGCAGGGCAGAATGCGGGACGCGGGATGCGGGATGCGACCCTCGACCAGGGCCCCCGAAAACGAGTGGCTGGGGCCCGGCACTTGGCAGCTCCAGTCCCTCCAGTGCCCTGTCGTGACGGGAGTGGCCAGCTGGCGGCGGGAGCCCCGCAGTTCCCGGAGGTCAGGGTGGGGCAACCACTCGTCGAGGCATGTCGGGACCCACTCCAACGGCTCTCCCTCAACCACTCATTCACCGGGAGCCCTCGGGAACATGCGGCTTTGCAGCGTGGCGTTGACGAAAGCCAGCAGACGTGTTGAGGCCCTTGCTCAAGCCTGTCGTTGAAACATCGAGCGTTGTCAACAAAAGAAAGCAAGGTCTGAAGACGACTTGGAGATGGCTTTCAAGGGTTTTGATCCCAACGGTCCGGTGGTGGAGCTCATCACCCCGCATTTTGGGCTGAGGCTCAGCAGCTGATGGTGGGTTCATGCAGCCACTGCTTTCTTCTTTTCTCAACCAACGACAGCAATGTGTAGGTTTCTCGAGAGTTGGATTGATAGTGATAAGCAGAGTGCGAAGAAAACAAAAAACTTAAAGGCTTGCTCGAAACGTCTCGCCAGAAAAGTCAAAACTGTTGTTCCGTCGTCCGAGCCACGCCATCAGACGGGCACCGACTCCTCCGCCTCCCTCCCCATCACTCAGGCTTCCGCCCATACACCATATACACAGGCCAATAACCATGGTAATCCGTATTCTTGATATCCTTCCGGACATCCACGAGCATCACCTCAATCTCCTCCCTCGAAAAGCCCAGGACTGCCGTAAACAGCATGTAGCTGAATGCAGCCACACCCTGGAGGTTGTTGATGAGGCTCCAGGCGCCTGTGGCAAAAGATGAAAGTTAGCTACTGGTAAGTATGGAAGATGGGGTCTACTCCTAGGTAGGTGGTATGTTGTGTAAGTGCCAGACTTACCGAGTTGCTTGTGCTTCTTGTCTTTTGCCCAGGCGTTGATGGGCCATTTGTACTCCTGTGACAAATGTTAGCCATTGTTTTTTGGGCATTGGGGATGTCTGTATAGGGGGTGCTGGGGTTGAAAGGGGACGAGGATGGTAGAGGGATGGTTGAGCAAAATAGCAACGGAGACAGCCAAAAGGGGCCAAGCAAAAAGCAACCCATATGTAACACTTACCACCTGATGAACATCCAGAAACCCAGCATCCAACATCTGCTGCTTGTATTGAAGCGCCGAGTTAATGGGAGCGCCAATCATCGAACTCGCTTTCACGACGAGCTTGGCCCATTTCTGGAGTGCCGAATCCTCTGGAAAGCTACCGTCGTCGCATGCAACAGGGAACATGGCATCGGCGACCTCGAGGTAGGCTCCTGGTTGAAGGTTCCTGAAAGGGTCGAGTGGGTGAGCAGCTGGGTCTACATCTCCAAGACATTATATGGAAAAGAGACAAGCACATACGCGTATGCCTGCTCAAAGAAGCGCGGCCAGTCCTTGATGGAGCCTGTCATCATCCGCGCGTAGATGAAGTCGAACTTTTCGACGAACGTCCACTCCTGCTCCAGGTCATCGACGAAAAACTCGACGTTTGGCGCAACCATCGAAGGCTGGATGGGGCTGAGATCCGTCCCGACGACCTGTGTGCAAGCTCATTAATATGCCCACCTTGCCAGACAGATAGGAGAGCGTGTTTACCTTCGCACTTGGGTGCTCGTCAGCAAATTCCATCGCCCAGATCCCCGTCCCGGTTCCGGCGTCAAGGACCCGTTTCAACTCCTGTTCCTTGATGTGGGGGCATGCCCAGAGCTTGTTGTTCAAGGTCATTAGGAAGAGGTTGTGTTGAAGATCTGGATGGCGGGATACATGTTAGTTGCTCCGCGGGGACCCCCTACTGCCCGTTCCGGGGCCAAGGTCTTACCAAGTCGCTCGCTTTCAGTCTCATCATTCGGCAGCCAGTATGCTAAAAAGACACACATTGTTAGTTAGTCACAGGTGGATGCTCTTCGGTAGAGAACGACAAAACCACGAGTTCAAACCCCGAACTTACAGTTGTAGTCCCCTCCCGATTTATACGCATGATATGTCCGGCCATTCTCCTCGCGGTACCTGGTGATGAAGGACCGGATCGAGGTTGTATCACTGGCATCAGTCGGCTGGAGAGCCAAGGAATGAGTGCGTGCTCTGCGTAAACCGGAGAAGAGGAGGAGAAGCTGGCGGCCCTACAAATCCAAGCGCCGAATCGCCATCGTCGGCATTGAGCGTGTCGTCCGCTTCCAGCACGCCGACGTTTTCGGGATTTGGAGCAAGGGGGCGCGGGCTGGCAGTTCCAGACCGAGGGCTGACAGTTCCAGATTTCGGGCTGGAAGCAGCAGCTTGTGCAGGCGATGAGGGGCTGGGGGTGGTCGCCATGTTTTCGTTGAGTCGTCGAGGTAGTCGAAGGAATGATGCTGGGTTGCTCGATTGTTCGAGAGGATGAAGGAAAGAAAACCAAAGACCGCGCGGGGTGATCGTTCCATTTTCACCTTGAAGCTCATGAGCCCGGGGGTTTGCCCGGTTGCGGCAGGGGAGTAGTATCCGTAGGCGAGCTGCAGGTTGTAAGGGTTCGCGTCCCCGGTCTCAGAGGCACGCAACATCAGTTCATCTCCCTTTTGAGCTCGCGAAGCGACAGGGGGGGCTCGCTCTCGCGTCGCCTGCCTCTTGATGATACGGTTGGTGGCCGTGGACATGCGGACAGTCGGTACCAAACTTGAGGCTCGAGAGAGTGGGACTGCAAAAAGGTAATGCATGTAAATGATACATCGCAGGGCACCCAAGACAAAGTTCAACTCACCCATTCTCAAGTTTGCAAGTAGTCAAGAGGTAACTCCATTAAACTACCTGATCCTCCCGCAGCTAAAACCAAAGATGTATGAGAAAGGAGTGTCAGAAGCAGTAGTAAGCATCTACCATCCGTTCAATGTCGTCCAAGCATATGCTTCTTGAATGTCTCATCGCTCCCACGACGCAACTCCACATCATACCGCCCCTACAAACGCCCTCCCCTTTGATATGTCACCTTTTCCCATACATCATCATCATAAAACCTCTCTCTCTGTATCCCATATCTTCCCCTCATCCCAACATTATGTTTCTCTTCAAAACACTTACTTCATCACATCCATCTCCTTTCCAGACATCCCCTCACCTCCTCCACCTCCTTCTCCTCCCACCCCACGGCAAGCAATAATCCCCCTAGTCAATCTTAGCATTCGCCAAGCTCCTCGCCGTGGGGTTGTGGATATTATTAATCTGGTGCGTCGACGGCACCCGCCTGTACTTCCCCTGCTTGCGCAGCCTCTTCCGCGCCACCATGACTGGCACAGACGACTTGGTCACGAGGTAGTTTGAGAACGATCCCAGTATCACCCTACAAACAGTCAGCCCACAGCACATCAAAACAACGACAACCGAAACCACATCAAATCAACGGCAGGAAATAATAGGAAGGAAAAAACTCACCCCTTCAACGCACTCCTCCCCCTACTCCCCAGTATCACCAACGTCGGATTCACCAAATCAATCACCTCCGTAATCAAATGCTTCGGATTCTTGCAATGCAGCACCTCCACAATCACCCTGACCTGCAACCTCGTCTTCCTCAACAACTTCGTCACCCGCTCACTAATATCCTGCACGGCCCTATACCTCTCCTCCTCAGCCTTACTCCTTGAGAGCGACGGCGCGGGCGAAATACTCGCCGAGATATTCGGGTCCGAACCCGTGGCATGGTGATGGTGGGCCGTGAGGAGGGGGGATGGCCCCCGGTGGAGAGGCAGGGCGGTGCCACTGGGGGTGATGGGCATTTTGCTGGAGGTGATGGTGTTGATAGCGGCGGCCTGTTCGCGCATGGCGCGGGGCTCATCGGGGACCTGGTCCGGGCCGGAGATGCCTGTTTCTTCGTCGACGCAGTAGATAGCCAGGAGGGTGTCGCCGTCGCGGAGGACGGTGCCGATGGCCCATTCGAGGGCGTGGGTTGATTCGTCGCTGAGGTCGGTCGCGACGAGGTATTTGCGCGGGGGGCGGTGCTCTTCTTCGGCGTCTTGGACTAGTTCGGCGTACTCGCCGCGCGTGATGATTTGGATGGTGCGGTGCGCTTCAGGGGTGTCCATGATTTGCGTCATGGCGAAGGAGAGTTTCTGGGCGCGTTTGATGTCGGTGATGTCCTGCTCGGCGTCTGAGTCCATGGGTGTGTTGAGGCCTGATCCGGGCGGGTTGTCAAAGCTGGTGACTGGGTGGATGCCGGGTTTGCTCTGTTTCACTCGCTCGCCGGATGGATTCGTTACTGTGATTTCCGGCTCGTCGAGAAGCGACCGGTATTGGTATTGCGGCTGCGAGGCGGCAACCTGGACGCCTGTAGAGTGATGTCAGCCATTCTGCCATCAAAACCTCATTCCTCGCCTGCACTCACGTTCTTCTTCCGCAGCACCCAGCAAGCTCTTGGCCGGTGTTGATCCCGCACCACCAGCCGGCTGCTTCAGGTTATCAAAGCTCCGCGCAGTTTTCCTGCCTCGCTGCCCTTCCTCGTCGGACGAGCTCCCATTATCATCGCTGCTCTCCTCAACGAGCAGGTCGCCGTCGGGGCTCAGGTAGTCCTTAACTAGCCTGCCGCTCCCAGCCAGATAGTTTGCGCTCTTGCGCCGTCCCAGCTCCCCTAAACTCCCTCCCGACCGGGCCAACGCGGCATCGGAGAGGCGCCTGTACGCGTTGTTGTAGTCGATAATCTCGGGGTCGTTGAGCACAGCCCGGCCGGCCGGACTGAGTGTGCGGAGGAGCGGGGTCTCGCGGGAAGCCGAGCGCACGCCGGGGCGGTTGTGGGGCGATTTGGACTTGTTTTTTGGGAGGCGTGATGGCTGCCCGCCGGCGGGGTGATGCCCTCCTCGGTCGCCGGGGAGAACTAGATTGGTAACGTCGCCGTTCCTCATGAGTTCGGCCATGGCGATAGCGGCGTTGGGCCGCTTGCCGCCCTGTGTGACTCGCTTCGGGAGGGCATGGCCCACGTTGTTTGTGATGATGCCGGAGAACTGATAATCAGCGGTTGGGTCGATCACTCGGCCGCTCGTCGTCAACCTGGGACCGAAGTCGGCGGGCTTCATAGACGCGTCCGACATACTCCTGGGATGTCCGCTGTTGGCGGCATGGGCGCGTGCGTGGGATTCGGTTGGCGATGACGGTGTGCTCAGCACTTGCTTTGCGGACGGGGGCGGACTGTCAACGTCGAGCATGCTCCGCACCGGCGGCGGGCTATCGACATCGAGCATACTCCTGACGGGGCCTGTTCAGACAACGATTTAGCAGTTATTCTCTTCTGGCGAATGAAGCTCCTTACCGATGTCCAGCATGCTTCGCACCGGAGAACGGGGTGTGTAGGGGGACGGAGAGCGGGCTTCTCCCAGGGGGCGCGGCCGTGGGTTCGATGTTCCCTCGAGAAGCGCCAGCACCTCGCGCCGCTCTTCATCAAGCATGGCCTCCATCGACATTGGCTGATGGCGAGCCATGCTGGGCGATGTCTTCGAGCTGTTCAGTGGTTGTTGGTAGTAGTGTCGTTGCTGGATGAATGGGCAGCAGAGCCGATAAGGTTGATAAGTCGGATGCGGGGAGGGATCAACAATCGACGTAATCCGGATGTTGTCACGGTTGCGACAGAAGGTTGGGAGTGGTGGTTCGTGCGATCGGACGTTCGTCAACGCGGGAGGTTATGAGGTCGGTACTGGATGAAAGCGGATCGGCGAAACAGCATCGTGGGTCTCAGATGGGCGAGCCCTTGGTCTTTAGTCGGGCCTCAGAGGCTCGCGGCAGGCTCAGATCATAGCGGGGGCGTCAGCCCAGCAGCGGTTTTTCGCAGGAGTCCTGGGAACGAAGGCGTTGCCAAGACTCGCCGTCACAGCGCGGAGCAGCGAGAGACTCAGAGAGGACGACGAGGTTCCGCTCTGCCAAGACACCAAGACTCTGGTTGCAAGGTCAGCAGGGTTGGCAGGCTTTTGGCGCTGCAGCACTGCCTTCTTCGGCGCTTTCCCAGTCACGCGCAAGCCGCGTTGATCCGCGATGATGTGGGAGTGTGGTGATGGAAAGCCGAAATGGGGGATGGTCAGACGGCAAGAGTTGAATTTGGGAAAATTCGGGTCAAAAGTGATGGAATTGATATCTGCTTGATGAGTTTGAGGTGTCCTTGGGAGTGGTTGATGAGAGAGCTCAGGGCCTTGCGCAGAGTTGCCGCCACATGACGTGCGGGGGTGGGGAGCATCGGCGGGTCTGCACTTTGTAAGTGGGCCCCACATGGCAGCTCGATGCGCTTCGATGAAAAGATGCATTCACTTTCTCTTCTGTCCCTAGATTCTGTCGGCGGAAATCCCCGGCAGTGGGCTCATGGTGGGAACTGTGTCAACCTCTGCTAGCCATCAGAAATTTTGACGAAGAAAAACCCAAGAACTCGGCACACGCGACACGAACTCAGCTGAGGCCGGTTTCGAGACGGCCGACATGTGTAATTTTTAACTTCTCACGCGACAGAGGTCGAGACCGTCTCCACCCGTCCACGGCAAAGCCGCGTCAACGGCCAGTCTCTGATCCAGTCACTCAGCCCCGGACAAAGAAAGGAGGCCCTGGTAGAGTGCTGGTACACAGTATGGAGACTGCCAGGTTATTGCCGACGAATTGCTGTGTACGCGGCTTCTTCAGCTCGCTTTCGGAACAACCGAGGAGACGTGTATCTAGAGAAAAACATCTGGGATGCTTCCAGAAAAGAAATTAAGGTTATCAATTCGAGATATATCTCGGCATGAGTCGGCTTACACTTTGAGGCAGCCACTGCCACAAGAGTGGAGTCGAGAGAGCACGGAGAGGTATCGAGATTCAAGAATGATAGGTCAACAGTTCAACGACAAGACGAAGATATCGCTGCAACAAAATAATCCATCCATACCATACAAGTATTGTACAGTAACTGTAATCCCACCAGATATACCATGCCCCAATGCTCCCTCGTTTGGAGCTCTGTAGCTGCCCCCACAAACCCCCATCCTCCACCCAACTCCCCCACCCCAAAGCTCCGCTCAAATCATGCCCTTGATGTTCTGGTTCATCAAATTGGCACGATTAGCCGTGCCCAGCTTGTGAACCTGAGTACGCTTGTCCCAAACGGGCGACCGGCCCTCAACAACCGCCACGATCTCCTCAGCCACACGGTGGGGGAACATAGTGCGACCAGACCCCTTGGACTTCTTCTTGTTGACGACATCCAAAATCCACAGGAAGGCGGTCCTCCTCCGCTGGCGCACGCGCAGCGGCATGGGCACGTCGAGCGACTTGCCACCACCGGCGAGGCCCTTGAAGCCGCGCATCTTGACCAGGGGCGCGACCGAGTCGATGGCGAGGGCGAGGTAGAGGACGGGGTCGAGCGGGAGGTGGTGGGCCGGCGGCGCGCCGGGGAGGAGCGGCCGCGAGGGGTCAAGCCGCGGCGGTGGTGATGTGCGGAGGTAGTTGAGGATCATGGCCATGTCCTGTGCTTGCCCGTCAGAAAACCCGTTCTGTTCTTGTGGCTCATGGCCCGCGGCGGTGGTCCCTCCTTACCCTCTGTGCCTTGGCCAGCTTGCCGTCCCACATCAGTAACCTCGTAACCTGGGTGATGACCGAGTCGTAGCGGTGCTTGGCCTGCTTGTCTGACGGCAAGGGCAGGTCTGGCGCGCCGTACTTGACGCCGTCGACGGCTGGGTCCAGGGCGTTGACGCCGTACTCAATCATCTTGAGCTGGGTGAGGGCGATCTCATTCTCCTTGCTGGTGTAGGCCTCGGGCTTGCCGGCGGGCATGGACGGGGGGAGGGCGGCGGCGTTGGTGTCGGGTATCCGGGGTGTGGTGTTGTCGGAGAATGCCCTCGACAGCGGCGCCGGGGCGGCCCGCGGGGCTGGGGCAAAGGCCCGTACTGAAAGGGCGCGGCAGGCCGACCAGAGATTCAACCTTGGAGGCATGGCTGGTGTGGTGTGGGATCGGCAATTGGGCCCTTCGGACGATGTCGCGGTCGCTGCGCTTCAGCGGCCCTTCTCGAAAAAATGCGGACGACCGCGGTTTAGCCGCTACGCTGCCAAGCGCCAAGCGCGTCCGTGCTGGCGTCCCTGGTCTGATAGATCTCGATCTGGCAGCCACACTGTGGAGGAACCCACCGATGTCATGGCTGAGGCTGCCAGAAGGTCAACCTTGGGAATTTCCAGGATTGAAAACAAAATGGTCATCCTGGCCAGTCCAGTACATTTCTGTTCAACGATCGCATGTTACAAGCAATTGGCATCCTTCGTTTTCGCTCTTTGGGCTCCTGCCTCTCCTCTGGCTTGAACTTCTCTCCTCCCCCCCACTTGCCGCTTCGAGACAGACCACACCCACACCGCTCCCACAACAACCCCGCCGAGAACTTCACCCTGACCGCTCCCACTGTGTTCATATGTTTGCTGCTGGTTCGGCTCTCTGGCAAAAGAAAAGCCATAAACCACAGCTTCCAATCCCCATGACAGCATCCGCCCAGCTTTCCATACATACCCGCCATTGCATGGAAAACCATCATTATCCACGCGGCGATTGGTCTTAAACTTCGATCCACCAGTCGCCTCACATGCAACACCACGACCAGTCAAAGTGGCACTGATCACGGGAACAGGTGTCGCTGCTTGCTGCCCGCTGGCTCGTCCCACACTCTCCACCATTCATATCTGCGGCCCGCCTACGTGGACGCAGAGCGCGCCTATTATCTCACCACCGATGGAGCTCGGACCGGACATCTGCTGTCGAGAGACGAATCACAACGCCACGGTCCGTTGAAACTCGACCTCTTACACGACACATGGCGCTAAGCAAAGGTGGCGGTGAGGTCCAATCCAGATCAGGACATCCCGGCGTTCGACATCGAACACCATCCAGCTCTGCCATGAACGCAACTCGCAACTTGCCAAGGGACCAAGCTGATCAGCCGCCTTGCCCCTCAACCACATTGCTTTTCCCATCCCGTGCGATCAAACAACCCAGTCGAGTCTAAACAAGCGAGAGAGGCAAAAACAAAAGCATCAGACTACCGAGACGGAGAAATGTCCGCCATCGGAGTTGTTCAATTCCCCATCTCAACGCTACCTAACAAGCAAGAAGAGGAAACAGCCTATCCAATCTAACCCAACCCAGCCAATGCCTAACCCAAAGACGCTGATGACGAGATACTTTTATGTGTTGTCCGAAACTGCCATCAATCGCTTCTCTGTCGCCGCCCTTGTCTGTCCCGTCCGTCTGGCCGGGGGATGCTTGACCACAACGGTCACCAGACCCGACCACCAAAACGGCATGACAGACCGCCTTTCTTGCCGTCCCAACCCACCACAGTAGCCAGCCAGTCCTGACCACCCACCGAGCAAAACACCAAACGCCCAGTCTCAAGCAGACTAGACGATGGACGATTGCGGCGGCATCTGAAAAGAAATAGCAATCCGGACGCATTCCAACCCGCACCGAACCAGCAACGAAATATCCTCCACCCAGCACATTCAAACTGCCTGCCAGCAACATTAAGCCCATGAAAACAGATACCAAACAACATGATTAAACAAGGTGAAAAACAAAAAATCCTCCGCCGAGCCCAAGTAATGGCATCATAACAACAACAGAAACACAAACTTCCTTTCCTTTGCCTTCAAATATTCCTTCCTGTGATGCGCCGTGTGGCAATGCCCTGATGTGATGATGACCAACAACTCCGAGGGGGGGATGTTAATAAAGAAAAGAAAAAAGGAAGTTCGTGGGGGTGAAGGTTGGGGGGGTGGGGTGGACATGTGAGGGGGTATCGTATCGTACAGAAAGCAGGGTGCCAACCGATAAAAGGGAAATAGAAAGGGGGAGGAGATGGTGAGTGGGGGAGGGAGAAGAGAGGCTGAGAGACATGCTCAACTGCAGCAGCAGGAGGAGGAAAAGGAGGAAGAGGACCAAGCAGCACACATGACACCATCCTTCAAGCGAAGGGATGTCACGGCCACTGGATCCCTTCATCTTCCCCACCACCGAGCCCATCAATCCCAGCGCCCATCCCCTCTTACCACATTCCCAGCCGGGACTGAGTGTCCAGACCTGCACTCCCCTCCCCGCCAATGAATAGGCAAGAGGAACAAGCTGGTGAGACGAAACGCTTTAGGATGAAGCTCTCACCAGCCCCCCCGACTAGTAGCCGGCGAGCTAGCGGGGCTGCTCGACTGGTTGAGCCACTGCAGGGCCACCTCTGCGGCATCTTCCTTGGCGTTGTTGAGGTTCTTGCCGTCGTACCAGAAGCGGGCCGAGTGCACCGACCCGTAGACTGTCACGGTCGAGGACCAGGCTGTGCGGCCGCCTATTTTACCAAGTCAGTATTCAGCCTTGGGAGAAGAGGGGAGGAAAGGGGGGAGGGGGGGTAGGGGGTTTGGTGTTGATGGATGGTTGAGAGTGAGGGAAGGCGGGGGAGGAGTGGTAGACAATGGAAGGGGTAAAGGAAAGAGAGATGAAGCGTACCTCGCCTGTCAGACACAATCTGGAAGACGGGGGCGGTGATGTTCCATTCGCGGCAGGCATCTACAGTCAAGTTGTGGTTAGTCGTGGACATGGTGAAGATGTAAGGCTGTCCTACCCTCAAGCTTGTCTTGCCAAGTCTTATACGCCATGGTGTATGTGTGAAGCGTTCGGACCAAAAAATAAGGTTTCCGGTGTCTTAGGTGATTCGTCACCACAAGAAGACAGGCCCGATGTGTGGGGAGGTAGTCGAAGGCAGAGATCGTGTGATACCCAGTGTGATTGGCAAAGATCTGCAGGGTCTCGTGGACGGGTGAGATTGATATCGAGTTGTGGTTGCTCGGTGGTGAGGTGGGAGAGCAAGGGCGAGGACGAGTGGTGGCTCGCGTTCCTGGACCGGCTTTATATGGAGTGGAGGTCCTCGGGAGAGCCCGTGGCGGTCTGTAAGTCAGGTATG
Source organism: Chloridium humicola (assembly GCA_027569505.1). Taxonomy (NCBI): domain Eukaryota; kingdom Fungi; phylum Ascomycota; class Sordariomycetes; order Chaetosphaeriales; family Chaetosphaeriaceae; genus Chloridium; species Chloridium humicola. Next base: position 163,903 of record JAPDFF010000005.1, read on the forward strand.
ACTTGGGTCCCAGGCGAACCGGGCTGCAGAAGGGGAACGACAGACGAAACACACTGATGTGGCCGAAAGGGATTCGAAGAGTGCGATGTGTGCTTTAATTAGGATGCAGGCCCCCCGGGCGGCGTGGTTTGTGTTGTCTCCTGTTTTGCTACCCCCCGAGAATGACTTGTTTGTTCGCAGAGGTGCAGGACAACAGCGAGTAGATTAGGAGCAGCAGACGGGTCGGTGCATCGTGGCCAGGGACAGACGGACAGAAGACGGGAGAGGGAGAGGCAACGAGCCTCGTGCTGTTGGTCGTCTGGAGGTGAAGGAAAAGCAGCTGGAACTGACAGCGGAGAGCTCGATGTGCGGAAAGGGACAAGTATTTCAGCGACTTAGACGGATGTGTCTGGCCGTTCTTTATGGGGATTGGTGGGCTGCTCAATCCACGGGGCTACGTATTTGTCTCTGGTCGAGGCGGTGGATGGGTTTCTTTTCTGAATTTTGTTTTCCGCCTTTCTTGCTTTTTGTCTGTCTGCCGCTGCTGTGTGCCAAGTCACCGGTCCCCAGCAGACATGGTGCCACTAGCACCGAATTCATTGGGACTCGGGCTGGCCATGACACTAGTCGAAGGCCTGGTGTTGATGCAGTTGTGAGGGGCAGGGAGCAGCATCCACGGCATGATCCGAGGTGCAACGTCCACTTGGCGGCTGATGCCCGTCCACGACCATGACACAAAGGGAGCGTGGAGGCATGGGAAACGCGGTGTCGAACACCCCCAGGCAGCCATTGGAGAGCCCCGGCCTTTGTGTCTCGCGAGCAAGAATTTGGAAACAAGCTGCTTGCAGGAAAAAAAAAAAGCAACAAGCAGCCCCGGTCAAGGATGGAGAAGAGCTTGAGTGAGTGCCCACTGGGCCGCCGATGAGCTGTCAGCCCGCTTGAGCTACCCAAAACGAAGTAATGCCGGGACCGTGCAAGGGACCAAAAGATGATCTGGCGCTGGATCTGCCAGCATGTCCCAGCAATGACAGCCCCAGATCTGCAACACGGAAGATTATTTGCGGGCTGGGCACAAACGCCATGCTGTTCGGGTGCCAAGCGTACCAGGGGGCCGGTGTGAGTTGTCAGTATCGGCCCCAGCTGGAGTCTCAACGACGAGCCGCCAAGCACGACAGAAGCTGTTTCGAAGCCGGATCGTTCGTTCAATCTGGGCCGCCGAGAGCGAATCGGGCAGCAGTGCCAGATACTTGCTCAAAGATAATTGGACGAGCATCAAGCCCGTGCTATCGTGTCAACAGGAAGTTTTGGCAGAATGGTCTAGACACAGCAGAGTGGTGACTGTGCTGCCAGCCCAACAGAATGCGCGAGTCTGTGTTCTGTTGATCATGTTGCTCTGGATAGGCGGCACCATTTACCTTGATCGGTCCCGTCGGGAGTGGCGGTGTTTGCTTGCTTTTGCATCCCTGCTCTCACCGGTCCGGAACTGATCTCCCAGATCCCTGGGTCGGCGACAGGAGATGTCAACAAGGGTTTCTTGACCGGTATGCTCCATTCTCAGGGCCAGGAAGGCAGGACGTCACGAGAGGCAAGAAATGAGACACAAGTCGGCCAGTACCGGTCCGTTGGGAGCCTCCGCCTGGGGGTGGTTTCACCTTTGACGGCTAAACACATCCGTATGCCGTGCAGTGGCGAGCGTGGCCACCACATCCTGTTGCCAGAGAGCATCTTGAGCTCGTACACCGTAGCACCATCTGCGCCGGTCTTCTGGAAGTATCCGGGCTAGCCCCGCCAAAGCCCCAGCCCTTGAACGGACGACTGAGATGCGCCAGATTGATGTGTTTGCCTCTTGAAACGGAGCCGATATATATATATATATCTGAAACAGCCTGCCCAATATGGCACTGGCATTTGAAGGGAGACTGGGTCAAAGTTAGTCATTTTCGAATCCCAGCCTTCAGCACGTCTCTGCCTGCGATTTCTGCAAGGGAGACTTCTGCCTTTGAGATCCGCTGGCAAAGCAGGAGCCTTCCGCAAACAGGGTTACCATATCGGGCCGCCGTGCTGTCAGAACTGCCGACAGTGGACGCGGTAGCGGTACCCATGCCCAGACCGGACCACGGCCCAACGTGAGCTGTGGCTTTCGGCAGCCCCCCAGCCAAGAGGCGATGCCACTCGATCTGCATGCATGAAGATGGATCGGGTGACACGCGGCCCGTCGACATCGGTTTGCGGACCGGTGATACGGTCCAGACGGCATTCGCCAATGGCTATGAGTCCACGGCAGTCCGGCATGCATTCGGCGCCTGAAGTGGTAATCCGGGTGCGGCGCCGGCAGAGCACAAGCACCGATGAGGCGGCGGAAGACTGGTCAGCGGTTGCGGGACCGAATCTGGGGCGGCCGCATCACGGCCGTGTGGCGTTTCAGAGCGTTAGGGCGCCTGCCGTGGCCCGTTGATGTCCCCCGAAAAGGGCCGGGAAGTGACGATTGTTTCCGTATCCTTCCGGGCTCGTGGCACTGGCGGTCTCGGGGATGACGCTTGTGGAAGTTGAAGACAGGCGTCGAGGCAGTATTTGAGCGGGAGCCTCCGCCATATGCTCTTCGATGTCCAGTGAAGTGTTGCCAGGTCGAACAACGAGATGAGCCATAGACTCGGCACTCGGCGATGGGAGCGGCGTTCAGATTGCGTTGTGTAGCCTCATAGTGGCCAGCAAACCTCGGCAGCCTGTGTGACGTTGACCTGGGCCCTTCATTCGTTGCCAGCAAAACGAAGTTATGCCGCTTTGCTGAAGCGAGGGGACCGGAAAAAAAGCGATGGTCCCGCCCGAGAATCTTGAGTATGTCGCTTCCTCAACCAGCTGTCAGAGAGGCGGTGGGCAGCGGCGGAAGACCACAGCACAGAGTTTTCCCAAAAGGTAGGAGCATAGTATTAGTGAGGATAGTTTTGCCTGTTGAACATCGGTTGACTCGAAACTGTCCGCTGGGCTGGAATATTCTGCAAGAAGGAATCAATTTTAAGCCGAGCGAGGCGAGATGTCACATCGGAGCCCGGAAGGGTCAAGAAAAGAAGTGGGACATCAGGGGAGTGTATAGCTTCAAATCCTGTGAAGATTGTCGCTTAATTCTCGTGCTGAGTCCTCAAGTTCAAGCATCTGCGGTTGAAAATGTTGTGCCAGTGAAGTTGTTTGGGTTCATGGAGGTTGAAGTGCCGAGGCCAAGAAAGTCGAAAGCTAGAATAGCTGGTTCGAGGTTCAACAGCCGCCAGCAGATTTCAAGAAGGCCAGCCAATAGGATCGAAGGAACAGGACGTTATGAACGTAATTTCCAAACCGCCAAGATTAATCATTCCCAACCACAAGTCTGCTAAAACATCGTATTATTACAGCTTCATACGCCTTCCATTCCTGGCATGTGGCCGGCAGGCTGAGACATCTCGGCGCGGCCGGGTCCCTGACCCTGGCACTTGCCTCGGCTCGCTTGCTCCCCGCCAACGGCGCATCCCCCATCGCCAAGGGCCATGTCGCAGCATGACCATGGCTTGGCCGCGGATGACCATATGAAAGGCACAGCCGTCTGACTTCCTTTCCTTTCCCCGATCCATCGCTCGTTGGATTGGCACTCTTGAATCGAACCTCGACTCCAACAACCTCACAGCTCAGGACTCACGCTTTCACGTGCCCCGAGCAGCAGCAGAGATGCCTTTCGACACCGAGTTGACGCGCCGTCTCGGCATCGCAGGTACATCCCCTGACGAGTAAACAGAACACTACAATTCTAGGAATATCAGACTGACACTCTCCGTTGGCAATGTAAAGTCCCCGTGGTGCAGGGCGGCATGCAGGTACGTTTCCATCACCCCCCTCACATCTCGAACCCCTCAACTAACACCACCAACAGCATGTCGGCACCGCCGAGATGGCCAGCGCCGTCTCCAATGCGGGCGGCCTGGGCATCATCACGGCGCTCATCTTCCCCGAGCCCGAGGGCCTGCGCCAGGAGATCCGCCGGTGCAGGAAGATGACGAGCAAGCCGTTCGGCGTCAACATCACCCTACTGCCGGCGCTCGTGCCCCCTAACTACGACGCCTACGCCCAGGTCGTCATCGACGAGGGCGTCAAGATCGTCGAGACGGCTGGCAACTCGCCAGGCCCCGTCATCTCCAAGCTCAAGAAGGCCGGCTGCATCGTGCTACACAAGTGCACCACCATCAGGCACGCCCAGTCGGCTGTCAAGCTCGGTGTTGATTTCCTGAGCATTGATGGTTTCGAGTGCGCTGGGTAAGCCACCTCCCACCTTCTTTTCCAGCGCCCTCACTCATCCCCCTTCTAGCCACGTCGGCGAATCCGACATCACCAACTTCATCCTCCTCAGCCGGGCGCGCCAAACCCTTAAAGTCCCCTTTATCGCCTCAGGCGGCTTCGCGGACGGGCAGGGCCTCGCAGCAGCGCTCTGCCTCGGCGCGTGTGGCGTCAACATGGGCACGCGGTTCCTGTGCACTGTCGAGTCCCCCATCCACCACAACATCAAGGAGCAGATCGTCAAAGCGCAGGAGACCGACACGGCGCTGCTGCTGCGCCGCTGGCGCAACACCACGCGCCTGTACCGCAACAAGGTCACCGAGCAGGCGCTCAAGGTTGAGCAGGAGAGCACGACGGGGGAGTTTTCGGAGATCGCGCCGTTTGTTAGTGGCAAGCGCGGGAAGGAAGTGTTTGTCAATGGTGATCCGGAGTATGGTGTCTGGACGGCGGGTCAGGTAATTGGGTTGATCCATGATATCCCGACGTGCAAGGACTTGGTGGCGAGGATTGAGAAGGAGGCGGAGGATACGCTGAGGGAGCGGATTGGGCTGGTTGCGCCGGCGCCGAAGCTGTGATGTGTAGCATGTGTCTTATGTTGTATTTGTTGGCATAGTCATTGGGCTCTTGGATCATGTTGGCATTCTGTTTCCCCGATTCTCCCCGCATCTTTACCAGTGACATCTCATGATACAATGACATATACAACTGACTGATACTACAGTGACATCAGAGCTATCGGAGATGAGTTCTTGATAACTCTAGCCTGTGATCTCGAACCCTACGGAAGAGGACCATTGTGAACCCTAACCCTGTATCTCAACTCGGTCCCTGACGCACACCACAACCCGAGAGCCCCGCTCGGACCCTGCTCCCTGCAGGCTGTCGGCTCGAGGCTCCCGGCCATCACTTCTCTCTTCGGTCGCAACCTCGGCATGTGAGAACGACGTCGCGCGAACATCCCATCCCTTCGTGCCCACCCCTTTCCGCCCTCTCGGCTGTCTTCTGCTTTTCCATCCTTCTTCCGAACCCTCGACGACCACAATCACCCGATCGTCGAATCACCCCCGATCCCTTGTCAACACTCCTGAGCGGAACCTCCCTCGCCTTAACAGTCAACTCAACACCACCACCCAACATCTCCAGCGTTGCAACAAAAAACACCGCCACCATGGTCGCCGACGCCCTCATCTACCACCCCGCGCTCTCGCACTACCTCAAATTCGCCGCCACCACCGTCGGCCGCGACAAGCTCCTGCGCACGCTCCAATACTTTGCGCGCTTCTACGCCTGGTATCTCCTCCGCACCAACCGCACGCAGTCCAGCATCGCGCCGTGGGAGACCATGAAGAAACAATTCGGCCTCGTCCGCAAAGTCCTGCGCGCGGGCAAGAACATCGAGCACTTCAAGGCGGCGGCCGTGGCGGCCGACGCCAAGACGATGGATCCTGTGCTGCGGTACGCGGCCGTGGGGAGGCAGTTGGGGTATGCGGGGTATTTGACGCTGGATTTGGGGACGCTTTTGGATGCGACGGGGATTCGGAAGAGTGCGAATGCGAAGAGGCTGCAGCAGGAGGCGTATCGGTTTTGGGCGATGGGGATTATGTGCAGCGTGGTGGCGCAGGTGTATACGTTGTATCAGCTGCGGGTGAGGGAGGGGAAGGTGGATCGGAAGGAGGGTGAGGGGGTGTTGGAGAGTAAGAGGATTGCGATGTGAGTTTTCTGACTTTGGACATGATTTGATGGAGAGCTGGGCTAACGATGGATACAGGGAGCGCGCTGGCAGCAAGCTGCAGCTGACGACCGATCTGTGCGATCTGACTGCCCCCCTGGCTGCTCTCAGCTGGGTCAACTTTGATGATGGCTTCGTTGGTCTTGCTGGTACCCTGAGCAGTTTGGTCGGTGTGTACCTGCAGTGGAAGAAGACTGTCTAAGCGACAGGCTGAGGGCAGTCAGGTGGAGGATCTGGAGGGGGGTATGGTGGAGTTGAATGAGCTGGATGACCAGGATATAAAAGCTGTTGTGGGTGTTTTGTCGAAGTTGTAGTGGGTGTTGGCATGTGTTTTGATACCTCTTTTCGCCCTGTACCTTGAGCTAATAGCACTCTTCTTGAGGTTGTATCCAAGGTTCACTCTTCTTGTATTTATCCTTTCCTGCCCCTCCTGACTCTACCAGACTTTTCCCTTGATTCTCTACTTGTCCCTCATTTTTTTTTTTCTCTTGTTGCTAACCTCTTCTCTATTCCCTCGTCTCCTCGTCTCATCGTCTCCTCGTCTCAGTTTCAATATCACAGGCGCCAGATTCTCCTCCGGGTCGCAAGTGGATCAGCAGTTTGAAGCGCTTGTGAACCATCAACATGTTCTAGAAGATTACCAGGATGGTCTCGAGGTTAGAGTTATTGGATATGTAGATTACTTCGCCTGTCATCTCTTCCAAGTCCCTGCCATGCTCTCGCCGGACAGGAACTCATCGCCGACACTCGGGGATGGCCCCGAGACGGTGGAACCACGCCGAAGGTGGAACCCCCCACCAACCTCGGCGCCGGGTGTGGCAGCTTCTTGCCTCAGCTGGAAGCGCTCTGGCCAATGGTTTGCCCCTATCATCCATATCATCCGAACCCCTGTCATAGCTGAGAGCTGCAAGGGTTCTGTAACGTTTTCCATCCTTTGGATTCCATGTCTCTCTCTGGGCGCCACCACAGCACCAAGCCTCTCACCTTTGAAGGGTTGCACAGAATGTGGTGCTTCACACCTCGTCGCGGTTGACACATGCCTCGTCCATGGCGATCGTGGGGAAGTTGAAGATGCTCTGTAGATCGCGATCGATGCTGGGATTCAAAATCCTGGAATGATGCGGCCAAGCAGAAACAGGGCGCTGGACGGGTCAATCAGGCCAGGAAGCTGAAGCGAGATCTGGCGATGACGGCACACAAAACTACCTCGCATTAGCGCGTTGCGTTGCCGCTGCCGGGACTGCTTCCTTCCGGCTGCTTGGGTCGCTTTCACCTGGTTTCACTCTGCACGCCTTCCGACTTGAACCCCATCGTCGCATTATTTGCCGTCGAGTGTCAATTCAAGTGGCTTAAATAGCTTGGATCTGTCTCAGCTCGCGTGTGTTTGCTCTAGCACGCAGCTGCCACTTCCAGACCTCAACCTCCAACACCTGCCCCCGCGTCCTGCCTACCACCCAGGCCTGTGCCCTCACATCAGAAGTGCCGGTTGCCATTGAACCGCCATCAGTCCCCCGAGCCGATCAACGACGATACTGGGTTCCCTTCCCATCCATTGAAGGCTCTCTGTGGCACGTTTCGACCGCCAGAAGCGCAACGCCAACGAGCATAGCCTGGGATCCCTCGAGGGCATCAATTGACAGTTGCCTCCTCTCCCCGAGAAGCAAACCTTCGTCCAGCAGACATGGCCGCTTCAGCAGAGTTCGAAGACGTTGAGCTCTCCATCCTGGGCTTGGGGACCCAGTACCCTCCCCATGCCCTCAAGCCCAACTCGCTAGACATGCTGAGCAAGCGCTTCTACCCCGAGTCGCCAGCGTGAGCCTCTCTTCCCACTTCCGGGAAACCATCTGCTGACACTCCCCAGCATGCAGAAAGTCCTCTCGATCAACCGGTACACAGGCATCGACCAGCGCTCCTCGATAGGCACCCCGGACCACCCGCTCGTAAACCAGCCCAATCCGCCAACCATCGCCGAAATCCACACCATCTTCATGGAGGAGGGCGTCCCTCTCGCAGTCAGCGCTGCGCGGAAAGCCCTGGCCGAGGCGCACGTAGACCCCTCCGAAGTCACCCACATGGTTTCGACGACATGCACCGACTCCGCCAACCCAGGCTACGACCACTTCGTCGCCAAAGAGCTCGGCCTCTCCCCTGGCGTCGAAAAAGTCCTCCTCCACGGCGTCGGCTGCAGCGGCGGCCTCGCCGCCCTCCGCACCGCCGCCAACCTCTGCCTAGGCCACACCGCACGGCGCAAGCCCGCGCGCATCCTCGTCGTCGCCCTCGAAATCAGCACCACCCTCGTGCGCAGCGAACTCGAAAGCATCAACGCCACCCAAGAAACCCGCATCGGCATCTGCCTCTTCAGCGACTGCGCCAGCGCCCTCCTCCTCTCCAACAACCTCCCTCTCCCCACCCCCTCCCCCCCACCAATCTACACCCTCCTAGCCTGGCACCACACCACCCTCCCCTCCACCGAACCCGACCTCGGCTTCGACATCTCCCCGCTCGGGTGGAAAGTAATCCTCTCCCCGCGCGTCCCCTCCCTCACTCAATCCACCCTTTCCCCCTCCTTCAAAACGCTCCTCTCCTCCATCTCCCCACCCTTACCCCCTTCCTACACAGCCCCTGCGGACTTCGACTGGGCAATGCACCCCGGCGGGGCAACCATCCTCACCGGCGCGGAGCGCGCGCTGAATATAACGCCGGAGCATATGCGCGCGAGCTATGATACGTACATCAACCATGGGAATAGCAGCTCGGCGACGGTGTTGAGCGTGCTGGATCGGTTGCGACACAAAGAGATGGATGCGATGGCGCCCGGAGGAGGGGGGGTGAAGGAGTATGTGGTGGGGTGCGCGTTTGGGCCGGGGATCGCAGTGGAGATGTGTTTGTTGAAGAGGGGGGTGGGGGTGAATGGGAGAGGGAGGGGGAGGGGGATGGAAACGCCGCCCGAGACGGAGAGTGAGAGTGGTGGTGGGGGGAGTGTGGATGGGGAGGAGAGCGAGGGGAGTGGAGAGGGTGAGAGGTTAACAGAGGGGACAAGTCGGGAGGAAGCTTTTATAAGCGAGGCGTTGGAGGGTGTTGAGCTCGACTGATTTTATAAGATTTGCTGTGTGGCATAGAGCGGTGGCTTGGGGGAGTTCTTTTCGATGTGATGTACATATATGAATATTACGAGCGTATGATCTCAGTGGGCGCCTGACCGGACGAACAGGTTGGGGACGATCAGATACAACGAACACATCCCGCACATCAGACATTGTGATGAGCTAAAAACTTGAATTGATCGCCATCCGCTGTACCGTGTAGGTAGTGTACAAGAGGCAATACTTGAAACCAAGTTCCTATCATTACATCTCTCCCATCCACCACCCTCCCCATGTCAACCAACCGCCTCGGGCTCCAACCGCCGCAGAACCTTAACCACCACCCCCTCACCCTCCCTCTCCTCCACCCCATCCTTCACCGCCCCCATCTGCCTCGTATCATACCCATTCTCCTCCAAAAACACCCTAAACCTCTCATCCTCCAGCTCAATCATATCCTGCCCAATATGCGGCACCCCCCACAGCACCAACCCGGCACTCACCACACACATCCCACTGGTCACATAAAACGGCAACTGCGCCGACATCGTCCCGCCCTCCTCCCCCCCGGCCCTCACAATATATGGAAACAGCAGCGTCCCCACAAACGCCCCAATCTTCCCCATCGCCGCCGCCACCCCATAATACTGCCCCCTGACACCCGTGGCGCACGTCTTGGCCGCCAGCAAGCCGATGTTATTCCCCGGTCCGACCTCAGCCAACGACAGAAACAGGCCGTACACGGCCGAGAAGGCGCCCACGTTGGCGGGCTGGGCTAAGCGGGCGTAGTTGGCCGCCATGCCGAAGCCGACGGCCGCTTGCGCCGTAACGCCGCCTGCGAGCGCGTACCGCGGGCCTATGAGGTCCGAGAGGGGCGCGCCGAGGAGCGTGCCCGGGATGGAGAGCAGGTCGATGAAGGTGTTCCAGCCGAAGATGGTGGTGAGCGGGGCGTGGGACGAGTCGAAGAGGTTGGCGATGAGGGCCGAGGAGTAGATGCCGAAGGAGTAGGCGCCGAAGTCGTAGATGAACCAGATTAGGCTGATAACGAGGAGGCGGGGGCCGTAGAAGCGGAGCGTGAGACGGTAGGGGGTGGGGGCGTGGACGAGGGAGTTTTTTTGGAAGTCCAGGGGTTCCGAGAGGAAGAAGCGGGATATGAGGATGATGGAGGGGAAGAGCGCGCCTACGCCTAGGCTGATGCGCCAGATGGCGGTGAAGTTGGTGTTGTGGTAGAGGGCGGCTACTAGGTAGGGGACAAAAGCGCCGAAGACAAAGCCCTGGTTGGGAGGGTTAGTTAGGGCAGGAAAAGGCGGGGTGATGTGTGATCGTGCGCACCCAGTTGATCATGCTGTTTGTGAACAGGATGAAGAAGGTGTTGCGAGTGCCAGTCTTAAGCTCGCTGGTGGACTCGGCGGCGCTCACGCTGCCAGCTGGGTACTCGCCGCCGATGCCGATACCAACCTGAGAAGCATCAGAATACTGTCACTGGCATGCTGTTCAGTGGTATGGTAGCTTACAAAGAACCGCCAGGCCGCCATGATGTTGAACATGCCGACAACGTCGCCGTGGTAGTATGACGCAGCCGAGAGAATGGTGAAGATAACCAGGATGATGGTCGACACAAGCAGTGAGCCGGTCCGTGACCACTTGTCAGACCTGTAAAGCCAGCTTTGTCAAATATCACGTCTAGAGATCGAATGTTAGGGATGCATACAGGTATCCAAAGATGAGTTGACCAAGAACGGTGCCCGCAAAAGCGATGGCACCGATGATGTTTTGGGCGTTGGAATTGTCCCAAACATCGCCGTACTGGAGGGTGAGGATCGTAACCACAGAGCCGATGACCTAGAGGCGTCATTAATCATTTGGAGTTGCTGCCAGTTTGTTATATACGTACGTTGTTGATATATCCGTCTGAAAACAGCCCGGCACCGCAGGCCATAACCGGCAGAAGGCTCCTCCAGAGTGGCTTTTTCTGCTGCTCGGCCATCTGGGCCTCCTCGTCACAAACAGGAGTGTTGGAGTGGGTAGACATGGTGAGGCTGGTATGGTTTGAATGAAGGTATTCAAATGTGATTATTTAGTGTGTTGGGAGAGAAGAGAGGGGAGACAAGAGACAGGGCGCGCCTCATATTTGTAGGCGTTTGAGGAGCTGACTCAACACGCGAACGGATCTATGTGATGCCTCCAGATTATCGTCATCTCGGACTTCTATGCCCGAGATAATCCATAGAAGCCCGAAATAATCAAAGCGCCCGCTCCTCTTTGTCGTCATGTCAGAATCTTGTCCGAGATATGCTGAGCTGCTGACACAACTCTAGGCTTTGCAATGGCTGAAGGTGGGAGCTTGAGCGTTCTTAGTGAAGGTAAAGAGACGAGCATTTCGGACTATGTGGTTTGGCAATCCGGACTATGTCCCATACAGAACGCCAACCCTTCCCTTCCGCCCGCGTCCTATCACTCAACGGAACAACGCAGCTGTCAATATATAGCCCTTGTAAGATCGGGGTTGCTCAGTACTTAGAAAATGAAACTGTAGGAACTAGGCACCTGAAGAAAACAGGCTAGCTATTGCTCTGGTGCCCTAGCCAGACTATATAAGTTGGGTCCTGCGCCCCGCTTTCTTCTTGCCCTGAACCTGACTCTGAGGGCATACTAACTCTGCCCTGGGAACAGCGGCGACGGGAAGCTGTTCACCCTCACGGCGAGACAAGGCCCGCCGCGAGGGGACCAACCGCGAGAGCACAAGCCGCCGAGGGCGTGAACCACGTGGGCATAATTCGCAAAGTCACAAGCCGCGGGTGGGTTCAGAAGCCGCCGCGAAGTCCAAAAGCCCAAATAATGCCCGAAACTTTTCCAAAATTATACGATGCTGTTCAGACGTTGTCGGGCATGAGGCGGGTGGGATCCTTATAAAATCCCCGCAGAGAGGTGGTCATAAGATCCCCGCAGAGAGGTAGCTAGAATACCGAGTCATAGCGGTAGAGCCCGACGTTAGTGTCCGAGCCGCTCTCGGTTTCTGAAACATCATCGGATTCGTGGTCCAATGAGCCAGCGTCAGCCGGAGCCTCAGCGTTAGCCAGAGCCTCAGCGTCAACCGGATTCTCGGCGCTAGAGCCAAGCCGAAAGAGAGGCGTCCTAGCCTCGCCGTCTTGGGCAGGCTGCCGCTCCGTCTCAGAGGATGGACTAATGCCGTATATTTTCTCCGTATGGACGTCAAAGATGCTTCGGAGGGCTGGGTTGACTGGTGGAAGTATAGCCAGGTAGTCCGGGCCGCCAGAGTTCTCAATCCAGGCGGTGGCCAAGCGCTCGTGAAAGTGGTCCCTGTTCTGGGTGCCGCCAGGGGCCTGACTGGCATGTCCGTGAGGCCGACTCTCCCAGCTTCAGCTCCTCCTGCATTGGGTTTCGAGCTGGTGGCCAAACTGCCTGGGAGATCTACACATTAGAAAGGGTGACGTATACACTCGTCGGATAGACGTGTAACTGAACACTTCTCCTAAGCGTCACATGAAGACGGGACTGGTTGGAGACTGGCCAGGGAAACGAAGTGTCCGCTTTGGGTGCTCCGGGTCGTCTCATGGCAAGTTAATATCACTGAAAAGATCCGACCCTAAGATAATAACTTCGTTGTATGTGGATGCTCATCATGGCGTCTGCTTGAATCAGACTGTCTTGTCTGAGGATGGCGGTTGAGACTTTGAGACCAGGAACAGGAGAGGCCCATGCTCAAACAAGCTTTCTGGGTGGCTGCGCTAATGCACAGAATGCCGTTAGTGGCTTGGCGTTTGTGGGGGAGCTGGGGAGCTGGGGTCCATGTTGGTGCTCATGGGCAACACGGCGGGCGAGGCAGGCTGAGGTACTCTCTAGAAAACAATGCATCGACGGCGAGTGGTGGAGTTGGAACTTGATATTGTGCTCCCATTGCGTACCAGTTTGAGGGTTGAGTTCATCTTGTTGATTCCCGAAAGGATTTGCTCCGGCATCTGTGGCTGTCCTCGAACATGCTGAGCTCGGCTGGGGCCCCGAGAGAGACCGTTCAAGCGTTGACGACCGAGATCAATTTTTTGAGAGCTTGTTGTCGGGTGGATGTTGCTGTTGTTGAATTTTGGGTGATGGTTGAGTGATGTGGGGGATTTAATTGATAAATTGCAGAAAGTGATGGGCGCTCGGCTCTGTTACTGCTGTTTAGGGTTAGTGTTGAGTGAAAACCCCACCGACTAACCAGGGGAAGCTGCCTGCTTGGCAGTTCAAGAAACTTCAAGCGTGGCGGGGGAGCGACTGCAGATTCCATTCACAAATTTATTCCACATGCTCAACTCGCCGTTTTCCTACCCGCCTTACAGTTTGCACTCAGAATTTGAGATACTCTCTCGAGATTTTGATATCAACTTGCATTCCTATCCTTCTTCTCAAGCGCTTCCTCCCCACTAGACATCGCCATGGCATCTCGGCTACCCAACCTCCCGGACGACATACTCTTCGTCATCTTCGCTCACTTAGAAAGCGCCCGCGATTTGCGAGCCCTTTCTCTCTCCTGCCGGCGGTTTCATCCACTCGTTATCAGCGATGGATGGCGAATTTTCGTCAAGAATATATTTCCATCGCTTACCCCTCCAGCCCCAGCTGCAGGACTCCATACCTGGCAACAACTCGCAGAATCCATGACCTGGCAGAGTCGAGCCTGGGACAGGCGCTCGCTCCAGTTTGAGGCGCTGCTTGCGCACAATGAGAGGAACAGGAACGCAAGGGGTCACGGGGCAAATGGCGGTCTTTTCATGGCGGTTGTGGACGCCCACTTCGACCCGATCACCCAGGAGGAGCTTGTTGTGTGGGGTGCTGGGGAGGATGTCGTCGCCCGGTATCGAGAACGTCAAGGTCGTGGGAAAGTCTCGAAGACGACTTGGGCCCGGCTCGACGGCAAAGAGCTCGGCCTCACCGTTGGCTACGATGATGTGAAGACGATCAAGGTCGTCGAGCACGGAAATGGTCGAGCTATCATCACCGGGCGCCACAACGGCCAGCTGTCGCTGCTCTCCGCCGAGCCTGACAACTTCGGCCAGTGCCTTGCCCAGTTTGGGCCAGTCCCTGACAACACCCGCCAATACTCTGAGCCGGAGGCGATCAACTCTCTCGATATCGTCGACAATGGGTGCAAGAGGCTTCTGGCTGCTGCGACCAAAAGCACGCTGAGGATATACGATGTGCCTTGGGCCGGCGATATTGAGGCCGAGCCTCTCACCACGTACAACTTGAGAGAGGGCATTGTGATCTCCAGTTCCGAGAGGTTGGGTGGCGCCAGATGGATGGAGCAAGGGGAGACGATCGCCCTTGCTGTGTCCGGCTCCAAAGACGCGCTGCGATATCTGTCACTCACGCCGACTGGATGGTCTCAGCATGTGGCGGCAAAGAGCGAGCGGGTCGAGAAGGAATTCGCCGTCAAGTATGATCGGACCATCTCCCCAAACTCTCTAGAGCCGGTGTACATGCATTCGGGCGCGAAACGGGGAACAAGCCTGCTCCTCAGTTCTTGGAGAGACGGCACGATCAGGTTAGTTGACCTCCCAGGGAAACGCAGAACCCCGGACTAACTTGGTACGCAGGCTCCAGGATCTTCGTACTCCCTCGGCATTTGATGCCATTTATCAGGACAACGTCGACCCGTGGTCCAACGCAGAAAGCCTAATGTCGTACGGCACCGAGCGGTTTATTGCAGGCGCGGCGAACGGCCCAACCGTTCAAGTCTTCGACTTCCGGTGGACGAAGAACTACTACCACACCAACGGCCTCCCATGCCTCGGTCGAAGCCCATTCCCGCGCCCGAACCAACCCTTCATGACGCCGCCAAACGACCTCCCCACCGGTCGAGCGCGCTGTAACCTTGCCAAAGGCTTGCCCTGCCACTGGCACGAGCTGTCGCGCAGTCTCTACTTCCGGCCCAATGCCAAGTGCTACCTCTCGGACTCGCTCAGGACATACCGCACGAACAGCGTCTGGTCTCTCGCCCGCGCCTCAGATGTCTCGTCCAGTTTCTATATCGGACTCTCGGGAGGGGTCATCGAAGCGACCCTGGAACAGACACCGGAAACCTACCCGCCAACGCAGCCTACCGTGGACCCCAACTTTGGGTTTGAGGACTGGAGAGCCGCGTCCAAGGTGGGACCCGGTTACAAGGCCAAGATGCTTCTCCCTTCGCTGATGGAGACGGGTGACGGATATTCGTTCAAGGGAAACGACAGGTCAATTCTGCTGCCCGGCTTGCTGAGGTATGAGGGGCCGCAAGAGCTGCCTCGCTTGCAGGCAAGGCTGGCGAAGCATCATCGGCTGGATATTGGGTATCAGCGGGTGGAGGACTTTGCACGGGACTCGGACTAGTGGTCCCAAGAGTTCATGCTTGCCCAAGCACGCTGCCACGACCAGAACGGCAGCCGGGGGTATGTTGGGATAGCTTTGGGGGTAGAAGTACGGGCCCCGAGGACGAGGCCGGTAATGAACGATCCCCACCCACCGGGAATCTGGAGGCTTTTCTCAGAAGAAACAACACCAACAACAACAATCACTTCTGAGAGTCGGGGGTTTCACCCCAGATCCGCATGAGAGGAACGGATTCTGGTATGACGTCACCCAGCCCCACGATGCAGGGTTAGGGTCTCTCAACACATGCAAAACCTGGAGGGGTCACGAGGCCTCCAAGAAAAGCAGCAACCCCATTCCCGTCTCACACGATTGTCAGGAACGCCCTGCTCGGCGGCAGCTGATCACTTTGTCCTGGTCTGGACCCTCAGCCAGAGAGGGCAAGAGCTTAGCTAATGGGCATCGATGACATCCGATTCGGTGCGTTTCGGGACTTGGAAGGGCCAAGAAATGCCGGGCATCTGGATTGCAGCGGGCCAGGCGGGGCCTTCATCGGGACAAAGCGCATCCCCGGCATGCAGGGCGTCCCGGAAAATCCTCTTTCGGGATTGCGGTTGCGAGCCTATCACGAACGGCGGGTATCTCGAAGACGTTGCTGTTCCTCTCGGCCGGCAGTTGAACTCAACCTTCGGATCAGATGGGACGATGATGCACATTGGAAGCCTTCGAACAAGGAGGCAACAGCATGAGTCTCGCAAACGGAGCCGTTCCTGTCAAGCAACAAGACGAACCGACGGCTCCCCTGCGCGAATCGGGGATCTCTGGAGACCTCTGATGTCAGGCAGGCCGCCCCGCCCCGCCCCACCCCGCTAAACCCCTCCATAGCCGTGCTTCGGCCGACGACGACCGAGGAGGGACGCTGCGGGGAGACGGCACCCCTCCTTGGCTACCGTCGTGTGCTGCGCGTGTGTGGCCGTGTCAGGCACTTGGAGGGGACCACGGTCGTATGGACGGAGAATCCCTGGGGAGATTCATGTATGTACGTACTCGCAACAAGACGTGCCGTTCCGGGAGCAGGGCCACCGGCAAGGGCTTGGCCCGGTTGTCTCGAGGCACGCGGGCAAGGGGCAGGTCGATGATAAGTCTGGTCGATCCCATTGTCTCCATCTTCGTCTCGTTCCCTTGTTTCTGTGACTTTTATGATTGTGTACTCCACTTGACGACATACCTCAGCACCTTCTTGGGTTTGTGTCCCTTATTACTCCTTCCGACCTCCTTGCTCTCTTCACATCAACAACAACAAAGACTTCTACGAGATACCAATTGCCGAAGCCGAAGCTCTGCCACTGCCGCCAGAGCTCAGAAACCGAGAAACGAACTACACTCACACACATACACAACCCCCACACAGCATCACAATGGGCGTAAACAACGGGAACGGCCAGCCGGAGATGGAGAAGGTCAACACCAACATTGTGACTCTCACGCGGTTCTTGACGGAGGAGCAAGTAAAACACAAGGAAGCTACTGGCGACTTTACGTATGTCCCCTGAACTCTCATGAGGAATACTCCTTCCCTGACACAGCCACTCCCAGTCTCCTCTGCCACGCCCTCCAGTTCTCCTTCAAGTCGATCGCGTACTACATCCGTCGTGCAACGCTAGTCAACCTGACCGGCCTCGCCGGCTCCTCCAACACGACCGGCGACGAGCAAAAGAAGCTCGACGTGATCTCCAACGACCTCTTCATCGAAGCGATGCGCTCCAGTGGGCGGTGCGCCCTCCTAGTCTCCGAGGAGGAAGAAGACGTCATCTTCTTCAAGGACTCAGCCAACGGCCACGCGCGCTACGCCGTGGCCTGCGACCCCATCGACGGCTCCTCCAACCTCGACGCCGGCGTGTCCGTCGGCACCATCTTCGGCATCCACAAGCTGGCCGAGGGCTCGCAGGGCACCAAGGAGGACATCCTCAAGCCTGGCACTGAGCTGGTCGCGGCTGGGTTCACCATGTACGGTGCGTCCGCGCAGCTGGTGATTACCATGCGCGGGGGCAGCGTCAATGGGTTTACGCTGGACAATGGTCTGGGCGAGTTCATCCTGACGCATCCTGACATGCGCCTGCCGCGCAGCCGCGCGATTTACTCGGTCAATGAGGGTAACTCGCACTACTGGCAGGATAATGTGCGGCAGTACTTTGACTCGCTCAAGGAGGCGCCCGAGGGCGGCAAGCCGTACAGCGCGAGGTATATTGGGTCGATGGTGGCGGATGCGTACCGCACGCTGTTGTATGGGGGTATCTTTGCGTATCCAGCCGATAAGAAGAGCCCGAAGGGGAAGCTGCGGATTTTGTATGAGTGCGCGCCGATGGCGATGGTGTTTGAGAATGGTGAGTACCGCCCCCAACCCCCCTTAGTAATTTGAGTTGCGTTTGCTGACAAAAAGAACCAGCCGGCGGCCAGGCGGTCGACAGCAAGATGAGGAGGATGCTGGAGGTGGTGCCGGAGCACATCCACGACAAGTCGGGTATCTTCATGGGCAGCTACGACGAGATCGAGAAGGTCAAGTCGTTCCACAAGTGAGCGGTGGACGACGGCTGAAGGGTTTTGCGTTTCCTTCTTTTGCTTCACATCGGATACCTCCTTTGAAAATCAGTTCTTCTCACAACCCGTTGCCGAGCGCTTCGATCTCTTAAGATGAAATGGCCTGTGCTTCCAGGAGGGTTGCAGTGGCAACGGAACCCATTGGGCTGACGAAGATCTGTTTCGAGATTTCAGAGTCTAGGGCACCCGACAATCATCCCACGTGAAGATGAGAAGCTTCCAAAAATTAGTGATCTCGGAACGCGCCCCCCCAAAAAACACCCGCAATTGGATCGTTCCATGGTCAGTTGCTGGTCGGGGAGCCGGATCGACTGCCCTGTGCGTGTTGCCCATGGGGAAAGAAGCGTTGGAGGGTCGCTTCCCACTTGTGGAAGCATGTGAAACCTCTGCGGCTGCCTGCGGGCCTCTGCCGAGAAGCGACCCCTGGCCGGCGCCAAACCGCATGCGGCAATGCCTCGGCCTTTTCTGACATCACCTGGGCTGCTGTCGCTGCAGCAAGCCAAGACCACTCGTGGACCGAGTTCCAGAGAATGGGACACCTCCGAGGTAACTTTTGGGTGTGGAATCGTTGTGCTGGGTTCCGTTTATAATCTGCTGTCTGCTGGTGGTGCTGCTCTTCGGCTCGTTCCATCCCCTTCTCGACCATATCCAACATCCATTCCCCTTTCCCGCCACTCCTTTCCGTCGACGTTGCTGCTTCTTTGTCCAACGCCTTCTTCTTCCACGCACACACCCCCAAAAAACTTCAAGATGGGCGCTATCGACAGACTCTCCCAGATCGGCAACCAGATCACCGGCGGTGCCCCCGCCGGCGGCAAGGCCAAGCTGCTGGAGAAGAACGCGGATGATGTACGCTGCGCCGTCCACTGCCTCAGTAAAAATGACATGAGCTGACACATCCCCCCTAACAGATCGTCGTCACCGCCGCTCTCCGGACAGCCATCACCAAGGGCGGCAAGGGCGCCTTCAAGGACACATACGCCGCGGACCTCATGGCGGGCGCGCTCAAGGGCATCATCGAGCGCTCGGGCATCAACCCTGCCCTGGTCGAGGACATCGCCGTCGGCACCGTGCTCGCCCCCGGCGGCGGCGCCACCGAGATGCGCGCTGCCTCCCTCGTCGCCGGCTTCCCCGTGTCCACCTCGGTCCGCACCCTCAACAGGCAGTGCTCGTCCGGCCTCCAGGCCTGCGTGGACGTGGCGAACCAGATCCGTTCAGGCATGATCGAGGTCGGCATCGGCGCGGGCGTCGAGTCCATGTCGACGCAGTACGGCCCCGGCGCCGTGTCCGAGTTCTCCGAGCTGCTCGAGAGCCACCCCGAGGCCGCCAACTGCAAGGTGCCCATGGGCGTGCTGTCGGAGAAGATGGCCAAGGCGCGCGGCGTCACCCGCGCCAGCCAGGATGCTTTCGCTGCTGCGTCCTTCCAGAAGGCGGCCAAGGCCCAGGCCGCGGGCCTGTTCAAGGAGGAGATCCTCCCGCTAAAGACCAAGTTCGAGGACCCCAAGACGGGCGAGACCAAGGAGATCATCGTCGACCGCGACGACGGCGTCCGCCCCGGCGTGACGGCCGAGTCCCTCGGCAAGATCCGCGCGGCCTTCGCCAAGGACGGCAGCATCCACGCCGGCAACGCCAGCCAGGTCTCTGACGGCGCCGCCGCCGTCCTCCTCATGAAGCGTTCCACCGCCGAGAAGCTGGGCCAGCCGATCCTCGGCAAGTTCGTCGCGGCCTCCATCGTCGGCGTCGAGCCCCTGCTCATGGGGGTCGGCCCCTGGAAGGCCATCCCCAAGGTGTTTGAGCTGACCGGCATCAACAAGGACGACGTCGACATCTTTGAGATCAACGAGGCGTTCGCCAGCCAGTGCCTGTGGTGTGCGAATGAGCTGGGCCTGGATCAGGCTAAGATTAACCCCAAGGGTGGTGCCATTGCGTTTGGTCACCCGCTGGGTTGCACCGGTGCGCGCCAGGTGTCGACGCTGCTTTATGAGCTGCGCAGGACGGGCGGGAAGG
Source organism: Chloridium humicola (assembly GCA_027569505.1). Classification (NCBI taxonomy): domain Eukaryota; kingdom Fungi; phylum Ascomycota; class Sordariomycetes; order Chaetosphaeriales; family Chaetosphaeriaceae; genus Chloridium; species Chloridium humicola. The sequence goes on from JAPDFF010000005.1 coordinate 183,943, forward strand.
TTGGTGTCACGAGCATGTGCGTTGGTACAGGGATGGGCATGGCGGCGGTGTGGGTTGCTGAGTAAATTGGGGGAATAGAAGGAAGGGCTTTTTTTGTATACCTAGTTGCTTAATGGCGTGATGGCATTGTGTTATTAGAAGAGAAATAGCATGCTGGGTTTTGGTTACTTCTATGGCGTGGTTGGGACCAATACATCAAGAGGCTGTTGGATTCCACGCAGAGTTCAGTGAGCAATGGTACGAAGTAATTGTGTGCCGTCCATCATTCATTTCCTTGTTGTCACCATCAACAATTCAAAAGGCTCACTTTTATCAAGACCATCTCTGTTGTTCTACCGTCATCGTCTGACATGTCAACCACCCGTTCCTGCTCAAATCAACACCAAAACAAGACGCCAGTCATAATCATAACGTTCATGAATTCCTTTCTGTAACTGTCTCAAGTGAGAATCGAGGGTTGAAAATCAACGCAGAATCCCACCAACCCAACCTAATAACCCTGCCCAGTCTCGCCGTGTCCTGTCTGCCCAAGAACGCCGGGCATGGAACAAAACATAATCCCAAACATGCATGTCTCTCTGAATGAATCATAGTCTCCTCCGTGGTGCCCTTCCTGGTGCCCTTGCCAGGAGGGAAAAAATGAGCTCCTCCTTAGTGCCCTGCCCTACCAAAAATAAAATGAAAAAGGCAGGCAAAACCCCCCTGGCCATGTGTTGAAGGATGTATGCCCTCTGCCTCTCTGCCAGACGATGGAAGTCATCAACTCCACCCAGATAGTCCTGTTCGGTTTCAAGTTGTGTGTTAAGCCACAACTCACCACCGATCACTACCCCTCGGCACCTCAACAAGCAAACTACCTGGCGGCTCATTCCCATCCTCCTCCTCCTCCTCCTCCTCATCATCCACAAACCTCGGCGCCTCCACCATCAAACTCACAGGCGGCTCATTATCATCCCGCTCCCGCTCCCGCCCCCCCTCACCCCCACCCCCAGGCATATCAGCAACCAAGTCCCTCTAGTCCTGGCTACTCGCCCCCCCCAAATTCTTATCCCACATCATCCGCAACAACGCCACGGTATGTGCATCCTCTGCCCCATCCACCAGACTCGAGCCACTCAAACCCTGGTTCGCAGCCGCACCACCACCACCACCGCCATGCCCCATCATCCTCCCTGCAGCAGCGGCACCACCGTCGTCAGTTCCCAGGCTGGAACTCGTGCTCGGCGCACCACCCCCCAAGGTGAACGTGGGGCCGTTGGCGTCGCCCCGGGCGCGGCGTGGAGTGGGGGGGCACCGGCCGGTGGTAATCAGGTCTGCCATGGAGGAATTGCGTGTGACGTTGGTGGTGGTGTTGAGTTGCTCGGAGAGTTTGTTAGCGGAGTGGTGGCGGTTGTGGGTGGTGTTGGTGCCAGTGTTGGTGCCAGTGTTTGTGGTGGTGCTGGAACGGGGAATGCGGCAGGAGTTTTCGAGGTCCGGGAGCTGCATGACGCGGGCGATGGAGCGCGCGACGGGGTTGAGGTGGCGCCGGACGGTGAGGTACTCCATGCCTGTGCGCTCGAGGAGTTTGTTGATGCGCGGGTCGCGGGAGGTGTCGGAGTTGGGGTTGTGGTGGTGGTGGTGGTGATGGTAGCTGTTGGGGAGGACGCCGCCCATGAGGGGGGTTGTGTTGGAGAGCATGCCCGCGGGAAGCAGGCCCGCGGGGATGATGCCGATGCCCGGGTGGGGGTGAGCCGGCTCGAGCGTGGAGCTGGCGCGTTGGAGGTTGAGTTTTTGTTGGGTTCTGTTGAGGTCTCGGGGGATCGCGTAGTCGCCGTTGCGTCGCGAGCGGGGCGCGCGGGATGTCTCGTCTTCGTCCTCGCCATCGCTGAGATTGTCCTCGGTGGCGGCCTGGCGAGCCTTCAGCGCGTCGACGCCGCGAGCTTGGGATAGGGCGCCCGCAGACTGCCGCCGCTTCGGCAGGCTTATCCCGGTGCTTCCATTCAATGCCGCTCGGGACACGCTGCCCCGGTGTGCCGCCAGAATGAAGGACTCGCCGGCAATGCCTGACCCGGCCTCCTGGCTGTTGTTCCCCACGAAGCGAGATGTGAGCTCCGCTTTGCCGCTGCTACCTGGACGAACCTGCGGCGCGGTACGAGGGGTTCCGGAAAGCGATTGCCCCGCGCTGAGGGTCGGGTCATGTGGCGAGTTCTGCCGTGAGGCCGGCCTGACCTGTACGGTTTCTGCCGACATCATCGGTGGCGCGCCTTGCGAAGGAGTCCGTGAGAGGATTCGGGATGTGAGGTATTTGTTGTGGCTAGACTTGTTGTTGCGAGGGAGGCTGTGACCTCCGTCTTGTGTGATACTTGCTGCGCCGTTCGGCGGCTTGTTCTGTGTACCGTTCGTGGGGCGGAGCTCGTCACGAAGCGGCGTAGGGGATGCGGCTGGGGAGCTCTCGTCGTCTACCGGGGCATTGGCCTGTCCAGCGCTCACCGCAGACCCGCGCCGGGAGAGCAGAGGGGAAGCAGACGTGCTAGCATCCACCCACTCGTCGTCGTCCTGGTCGTCGTTCTGCTCGTCTCCAAGGTTGAATTGAACGCGCGAGTTGCCCGAATTCTTCAGCTTGTTGATGGCCTGGTTGGAGGCGGCGCGGTGGAGGCTGGTCGACGACTTGGTCTTCTTCTTCAGGTTTGTCGAGGACGAGTCACGCGTCAGCTTCAGGTCTGAGGTCGCGCGGCGGTGGTGGTGAGACACAAGGGCGGCGGCGGCACCGCGGTCAGGGGAGAGCGAGCCCTGTCGGCGGTTTAGTTTAGCGGTTGAGGTCGCGCCATGGTGCTTGAGGCCTTTCGAGGAGGGAATCCGGGCGTGGAGACGGCCGCCTGTGGCACCACCGACGATGTGCTTCTGGGACTTAACCCTGTGATGCTGCTGCGGCGGGTGCTGTTGCTGTGGTTGGTCGGCGAGGTCGAAGTTGGCCGATGCTGGCCTCTTTGATTGGTTGCCGCCCAACCCATCACTGTCTCGGTCTCTCGCCATGACAGGCCGGTGCTGTGGTGGTGTGTCGGATTTCTCCCTGACCAGTCGAGCGCGGTGGATCAATGCCCAACGGTTAACTGGGGTTGACTGCGGGCGTTGTTGAGGTCGATGACGGAGGATCTCGTAGCTGCCCGTCAGCAACCGAGGCGTGCTCTATGTGCTGTGGCCGATCAACTAGCCGTTGGCGGCAGACAGCGGCAGAACGCAGCAATAACCGTTACAATCAGCCCGATCGATCTGTCACGGAAATGTGGAACCCACACCGCTTTTGTCAAGACGCTGCTCCGCGATGAGGCACGGGGAACCAATTGGCGGCGACCAAGAACGGCTGTGAGGGCGAAAGGTATGGGAAAAAATCAGCGTCGTTCTCAGGATGCGATTCTGAGAAGACAGCCTGGATCTGCCATCTGCGCTTCGACAGTGGGCCAGAGAAAGTCAGAGAGAAGGGTCTGTCTGTGTTGCTTTGCGACCAAAGCGGTGACGGAATGAAGTCGGCCACTATTGGACCGCGGATATCCGTGTGACAGACCACATGCACTGTGGCAGGCAACTGTGACACCGATTCACATGCTTTGAGAGACAAGTGTGCTGCCCATCGTACACCCAGTTTTTGCTGGTTGTAATAGCCATTGAACCGTGTATTCTACCTGGTGATAACCACAAACTACTAACTGATGTCCCAGATTGTTTCCTCCATAGACAGGAGTCATCTGGAACTTTTCCGGAATCTTGAAAGACTAAACTACTCCCGTATCAAACCAAATTCATACTGTGTAAGCCTCGATCCTGGGATTTAGTGAGGTGGTCTGTGCAGAGCACTCCAGCATCGACTTGTCCCAGCATCGACTTGTCACAGCCTCGCGTCTTGGCCCCGCCACGGCTCCCGGTTCAGACCAGACGCCGAGTGATTCAACTTCACAGTCGCTTGTGCTCCCACTACTTCGTTTCCAAAACATCACCACACCTTTGTTGCCATTATTATCTCACAATGAGCGCACAACTCGAGGCTGACCGCAAGGAGTATGAGAGCCAGGTATGTCACCCGCAACCAGACCACAACCCAAGCACACCGTCACTGACACTCCTCCAGCTCGAGCTCGTCATCATCTCGCTTAAGGAGGACCCTGACAATGCCGAACTGCTAGGCCTCAAGAGCGAGCTGGACCAGATGATCCAGCTCATCGACGACTCCCTCGCCGAACTCAAGCCCAAGAACGAGCCCCCGAGGGCCGCCCCGAAGAGAGCCCCGTCGCCACCCCCAGCCGAGCAGAAATGGTCGCGCGAGAACCACCCCGCCTTCAAAAAGGCCGCCCCCGCAGAGGAGAAGGAGAAGGAGCCCGAGATTATCTCATACCAGGTCAACGACAGCGTCATGGCCAAGTGGTTGTCAGGCGATAAAGGCTTCTACCCAGCGCGCATTACCGCTGTCACCGGCTCGTCTACGGCTCCCGTCTACACGGTCAGGTTCAAGAGCTACGACACCGTTGAGACGCTGCGCGCCAAGGATATCCGCCCGGTCGCACAGAAGCGCAAGGCTGACGGCATCACTGCGTCAACCAACACCAGCGGCGCCGCTGCGTCGTCGTCGGCGACCCCGGCTTCGCTCACACCGACAGGGTCATCCAACAACGGCATTGTCCTGTCCGCGGCTGCCGACATGTACCCGCAGGCCCAGACGGCAAACAAGGCGGCGGGCGAGAACGACGACGAGAAGCCACGCCCCAAGTTCAAGAAGATCAAGGCGACCAAGGAACTCGAGGCCGGCAAAAACAAGTGGCAGGAGTTTACCACCAAGGGAAAGTTTGGCAAGGCCGCCAAGAAGGACAGCATGTTCCGCACGCCGGAGGGCTTCAAGGGTCGGGGTAAGCACACCAGCTTCTTCCCCTTTGCCAAACAACTTGCTAACATGTTCCAGTTGGCTTCACCGGCTCTGGCCAGGCGATGCGCAAGGATCCTACCCGAACCCGTCATGTGTACCAGCCCAACGAAGATCTGGACTAGACTAACTTGGTCGTTTTACTTTCAGAGACGCCTCCCGGTATGGAGCGGAAAGGAAACCCGCGCTTTCACCAACGGAGCTACGACAACCGGCGTTCGGGTTTATCGACAGAGAGGAGGGGCGAAATCATGGGCCGGCGTTTTGGTTTGGGACGCGTCCAGTTGCATTTTCTTTGTCCCTGGCTCCTCTTGCTCTCAGACGGAGGCTAACATGGCGGGATGCCAACCTCTCTTAGTCATGTGCTACTGCCCTCCGTCGGCGACTGCTGGCGGGGGTGGCTACCGAGGAGTTGTAGACTAGCTGTGGTGTATGCATAATGAGATACCCTGCTTTCAAGCAAGCCTAATGACATTGTCTCCAAGATTTCAAAATTTCTTTCTGTGTGGGTGCTTTGATGGAAAAGTGTTGTCCTCTCCCAAGGAGAGAGAGAGAGGGGGGGGGGGGGGGGGAGAAAAAAGACAAAAAAGCTCGCTGACTAACCCTCCTCCCGCGCCGGAAAAGGAGAGGTAATCGGTTGCGAATACCAGTTCATGAAGATGGCTTTCCATCGACTGACATGGGAGTCGAGTCCGGCCAGTTGCTGATTTTGTTTCCAAAATTCCGACCCCCAATACCGCTGGGCCACCGGGCAGGCCATCGGGGGTTGGTGACAGTGTGTCGACCAGCCAGATACATATAGTGGTGGCTGGGCGAGGGGAGGGCCGGGATGGAGCGCAAGTTGGGTTCAGATCGAAAGTGGAGGGCGGTCAGGGACCACGCTCTTGGTTTAAAGTTTAACAGGGTAAGTAAGGCCTCTGGAAATTGTCATTATCTACACATATAATACACGTCAGCATACAGCCTCGAGCCCAACCCCCAATAACCCCCCTCAGCTAACCTCCAACCCAATCTTCCCCGCCAACCTCCTCGCCACATCCAAAAAAACCCTCGCCCTCTCCGACTCCGGCTCGGCCGCGACCGTCGGCCGCCCCCTACTCGCATCCTCCCCAATACTCGGATGCAACGGCACATCCCCCAACATCTCAATCCCCTTCTCCCCACACAGCCTCACCACCCTCTCGTTCCCCCCAAAAACCTCCGTCTCCCCCCCGCAGCACGGACACCTAAACACCCCCATGTTCTGCACCAGCCCCAGCACCGGCACCCCAACCTTCTCAAACATCCCCACCCCCTTCACCGCGTCTTGCACCGCCAGCACGTGCGGCGTGCTCACCACCACCGCCCCGTCGAGAGGGACTTGCTGCGCAATGCTCAGCTGCACGTCGCCCGTGCCGGGAGGCAGGTCGAGGACTAGCACGTCCACGCCGCCCCACTCCACAGAATGCAACAACTGTTGCACCGCTTTTAACAACATCGGCCCTCTCCATACAACAGCCGCATCGGGATCCTCCTGCAGATAGCCCAGGGACATGGTCTTGACGCCGTAGTTGGTCAGCGGCAATAATTGATCCGAGGCAGAGAGCTGGGGTGCGGTGTTGTGCAGGTTGAAGAGCGTGGGGATGGACGGGCCGAAGATGTCCATGTCGAGGATTCCCGAGCGCAGGCCCAGGCGCGCGAAGGCGAGGGAGAGGTTGGCGGCGATGGTGGACTTGCCGACGCCGCCTTTGGCGGAGGAGACGGCGAGAATGTGCGCGACGTTGCGGATGGGGCGCTTGGTGGGGAGGCCGCGTTGGAAACGGGGGGGGACGCCTTTGGGGGGGAGGCCCTGGGGGTTTTGTTAGATAGGTGAAGGTTAGATGGGGGGATGGGAGCTTACAAGGGGGTTTTCGTGGAGCAGGGACCGGGTGGTATGCAGGAGGCGGTAGGGGGTTGGGGGTTTCATCTTGGACGTAAAACTTGAGGAAAATTTATTGGATTATCGTGTCATGGTTGGATTTCTTATTTACACTGAATATCTCACCTCACTGATGGTGTTTCAACTGGATGAAGCTCCGAGTCCACAGCTTCAACTTTCACTGGCAGCGAGAAAGTGAGAACCCCTGTAGCTGGGACCCACAAGGCCCACTCAGCCTGCAGCAGTTCGATCTGCCGCCTGGCACCGCCAAAATTTCCTGGCTGTCGTCGCGGTTCCCAGAAAATTTCCATGTGGGGTGCGATCGAGAGCCGTCTTCCTCCAGCAAGCCAAACAACAAATTGTTCATCATGCCGCCGGTAGAACGCAAAGCCCGCTCTCGGCGGTTTGCCGAGTTTGAGGAGAAGATCGCAAAGGGTTTGCACCACCTAACCTCAGGTTATTCAAGGGCATGTTGCTAATCGTGTTGGCAGACTTCGACCCCGAGAACGAAGCCCCCGAGAGCGACGGAGAGAGCGGGAGCGAGGAATCTGTGGACGAGCGCGCCGGGACGGAACATTATGTCGACGTTGGGTAAGCGATCACGGATACCCTACCACCGGGTTAATCTAACAGTTCCCCAGCAAGAGCAAGCTCCGCCAAAAAGACAGCATCTCCCTAGGACCAGAATACCGCGGCGCTCGCGTCAGCCGTGCGGCGCTGGAAGAATCCGACGACGACGATGACGAAGAGGAGGAAGAGCTCGACGACGACGAGTCGGGAGAGGAGTTCGACGACCCCGAGACCGCCAACCTCGAGGCCGACCACATCGACGACGATGTCTCGATCAGCAGCGACAATGCGCTTTGCGAGAGCGACGACGAGAATCTGAAAGACTTTGTCTTCCGTGGCAGCTCCCAGCCGAAGGTTCCCAAGGCGCGGATCAACAAGCGGCCGACGGCGGCAGACTTTATGTCTTCGTCGGGGGACGAGGAGGAGGAAGAGCCAGAGTCGGACGAGGAGGATGACCTGGATGCTTCTGAGGAGGGATCCGAGATGGACGAGGATGGGGCGAAGCTCTTTGACCTCGAGGCTGAGGAGTCTGGGGAGGATGAAGAGGACGAGGAAGATGAAGATGAGGAGGGCGAATTCGATGAAGAGGACGAGGATGATGAGGAGGGCAGTGGTGAGGAGGAAGGTGACGAAGACGACGAAGAAGATGACGACGAAGACGATGAAGACGCCAGGTCGGACGGCGGCGATGACGACCGTGCTCAGCTCCGCAAAATGGCAACCGAAGGCCAAAAGAAGATCGTGGCCGCCATGTCACAAGCCGCCAAGGCGGATGCAGAGAAGGGCGTCGCTGTCCGCATGCAGCGCCGTGCATTCGACTCCATTCTCAACCTGCGCATTCGGTTACAAAAGGCGCTGGTGGCTGCAAACACTTTCAGCGCGGTCGACACCAGCGAAGAAGACGGCGCAGAAGCCTACTCGGGCGCTGAGGAGGCGGCTGTCAAGCTCTGGAACACCATCGACAGCGTCCGGCACACCTTCATGCCCGAGAGCAGCAGGGCCAAGGTTGGTGAGAAGCGGAAACGCGCAGTTGACCTCGACACGCCAACCCAAGCCATCTGGGAACGGATGCAGGCGGTCGAGGAGGCTTCCCTCTCCCACAGGCGGAAGGTCCTCGACAAGTGGTCAGAACGAGTCAAAAAGAGCAACGCAGCCCTTTCCACGCGGAAGCTCGTCAACTCGGAGACCCAGACCCTCGTCTCCGCCCTGGACGAGCAGCTCCTGAGCTCGGAGCGGCTGGTCAAGCGCGCGCGGACACCGCGCTCTTGCGCGCCGGCGCAGGCCGCCAAGAAGGTGGAGGAGGACCCCGAGATCTACGACGACGCCGACTTTTACCAGCTGCTGCTCAAGGAGCTGGTCGACCAGCGCAGCACAGACACGGGCGCGCCCGGCGAGTCGGTGGCGACGGTGCGGTGGGCGGCGCTCAAGGAGACCAAGACGAGGAAACACGTGGATCGGCGGGCCAGCAAGGGCCGCAAGTTGCGGTACACGGTGCACGAGAAGCTGCAGAACTTTATGGCGCCCGAGGACAGGAGGGGATGGGAGGAGCACGCGATTGATCGGTTGTTTGGCACGCTATTCGGGCAGAAGATGCAGCTGAACGAGGAGGAGGAGGCATCGGACGAGGAGATGGGTGGTGTTAATGTCGAGGAGGAGGGGCTGCGGCTGTTCAGGAGCTGAGTGTAAGATTGCTGTTGGATATACCAGGAACGCCGAATATTATGGCCGTCGTCCATCTTTCGCACTCATCTTGATCAGTCTCTCGTTAAACTAACCATTCCAGCCCCCATTAACGCAACCAAACACACCATATGAACCACCAAATGCACCGCCGGCCCACCGAGCACTTTCTTCTCTTCTTCCTTTCCCCCATCCCTCTTCCCTTCACCCAACTCTCCCGGTTCCCCATCCCCCCTTCCACCCTCCCTCCTTATTCCTCCCCCCATCCCCCCATCAATCTTCCCCACCCCTAACCGAACCCAAGCCCTCCTCACAGGCCAAAAGTGATACATCCCCAAGCACGCACACACCAACCCCATAACCCTCTCCCCAAAATCATCCCCATGCACCAGTAAGACAAGAACAAACAGGTTGGTTGCAAGTAGCAGCCCGCCAAAGTTTTGCAGGATCAGCCTTGCTTCGGGAGAGGCGCCGGGGAGCTGGGAGGTGGGGGTGAGGAGGAAGGAGAGGGAGGCTGGGGTTTCGGTGAGGAGGTGGAGGGTGAGGGCTGTGGGCGGTGAGAGGAGGTGGGGGGGCATGGTGTGTGGTGGTTTGGGTTGGTTTTGTTGTTGTTCTCTTGAAGGTGTTCTGAGTTGGGAGTTGTTTTGGGGTTGTTTTGGGCCGAAAGGCTAAACGGTTTTAGTAAGGCATGGACGATGGAGGACTTCCGGGTTGAGTTGAAACTTGGAAGTTGGAAGATGCTACTCCGTACGAGGCTGTCAATGGGAAGTATGTGCCCCACTTTTTACCACAACTGCGTCCCAACCTTCTCACTTTGACCCGGCATCTGCTGGCACGAGGGGTTGTTGTTGGCGGTTTAATTGCTTCTGTTGGGCCGAAGAGACTCTGGGGACAGATTTGAATAAATGCCGGAAGCTGTTTATTTTCTTAACGGTATTTGTGGTGGTGTGGCTCAAACGTCCACAACCCCCTGCCTGTATCTTCCACTTTTACATATTGTACACTTTCATGTTTTACACTTTCACACATTCTCCATTCCCAACCAGTTCCGGGTCAAAATGACTTGGTTTTTAGGATACCCGGGTCTGAGGGGCGAAGGAAGATTTAACAAGGTATCCATGAAATCTTGAGGCCAGATTGATATGGGTGTGGAGATAAAAGGGGACTGCAGTGCCCTTCAACGAGCTGTAGTCTTTCGTTCAAGAATCAAACATGTTGGTTACTTATTCGATAGACAGAGTACTAATTCTGCGAGTATTGCCTGTACATAAGAACTGACTTGAACTGAATCCCAGCCCTTACCAGTATCTTCGACAAGAAGGTCAACCTAATATCAGGAAATACTCGAAATAATCCATGGCACCGCACCCCAAATTGTGCTTTTCCTTCAATATAGTATCAACCCCAACACCATATATCCCTCCAGAACCCGACCCACTGGTACCATCATCAGTTACTCCTCCACCAACTCATACCACTCGGGAATCTCCTTCACCAACGTCCACATGAACTTCTCCAGTTTCGCCGCGCACTTCGCATACACCGTCGTCGCATCATTATATTGCCGACAATTGGCAAAAATCAACTTCAGATCCCCCACGAACTCCCTCGGCGTTGCATAGTGATCATGCTCCAGCCGCTCCTCCATCGTCGACAGATCCATCGGCGCCTCGATCACATTATAATAATCCGGCACCTCCTCCCGATTTACCGGATTAATAAACGGCCACGCCTGCTTGTGGTTCTGCACCTGGTACAAAAACCGCCTCAGCTCGTTGAAGTGCGGCCCGTGGCGCGGCACGCGCGCGAGGGCGTCCATGTCCGGGGACCAGCCTGTTGCGCGGATGGCGGGGATGGAGAGGGGGTCGATTGGGGTTGGGACGCCGGTCTTGGACCATTGGGCGGGGGGTTGGTGGATGATGTGGGATTTGCTGAGGGAGCGGATTTTGGCTTGGACGGTTTCCTTTTGTTTGAGCAGCATGCGGCCGACTTCGAGGTAGCGGAGGCGGGGGACGAGGGAGCATTGCATGAGGGTGCCGCCTTCGTAGTCTTTAATGTAGCCCATCCAGATGGACTTTTCGAGGGTGATTTCTTTGGTGAAGCCTTGTTTTTGGAAGTAGCCCGTGGCGTAGTTGTCGGCGTAGGTGAGGAAGTGCATGACGGGGGAGGTGGCTTTGACGTAGTCTTTGAGATGGGCCATGAGGTGGGCTCCGTAACCTTTGACTTGCTGGTCGGACGAGATGGCGCAGAACACGATTTCGGCGAACTTGCGGTCGCGGAAGGCTCGGAAGGTGATCCCGCCGACGACTTCCAGGGGCATTTTGATAAGAGCCATGGAAAGATGGGTTCGGTCGTAGACTAGCCGTGCGATGTAATCCTTGGGCATCTTTGGCAACTGCTTCTGGAACAGGCCTACCAACATTGTCAGTTACTTTCATCCAAATCTGGGGTTTTCGGGGGCAGTTCGGGGGCAAAACAGCTCCTGAGACAACCAGAAAGAGACAAAAACAGCAAAAGTAGTTGCGTACATTTGAGGCCTGTCAGGATGATGGTACTCTCTCGGGCACCGTCGTTGTTGACGACCCGAAACTCGATCTCGCCAATCCGTTCCTCCACGACTGCAGGCTGTAAAGATAGTCAGTAAAAGACTCTTAACATCTGCGATATTGACATACCTTCTCTGGAAACGGAACTCTCCAGGGGCCCACTGGAGGCTTCGTCTTTGAGTCGGCTACCTCATCGCGGGAGGTTTTAAGCCTTTTCAGATCAAAGGGTGTATCTGGTTCTTCGGCCGCGCGTTTTAAGGCGGGAAGGCTTTGGGTGTGGTCGGGCGTAAATGATCTCGGCTCGACTTTGGCCATTATGCCTGGGGCTGTCCCACGCAAACACGACACCCAGACACCCACCCAGCAAAGTTACAGCAAATTAATTGCTGTCAAGCTGGACCTGTTGAGGTGGTAGCCCAAGCCGCCAACTGGTGTGGGTGAGATTTGGAAGATCTCAAGATGGCTATGGGAGCCCTTGCCCACATTTGCCGGAATGTCGAATTTGATTGTCCCGCGTTCGCGTCCTGAGAACTGCCGTGTCACGAGATTGAGGTTGGGTCACACAAAACGGTCGCTTGCGGCTTGCGGTTGGTTTGATCATCATTCGAGGTGCCAGCCCCGCGTTGCTTCCGTTGCTGTGGCGCTGGGTTGTGATTGCCCCTTGAATACCGCTTGATTGCCCCTATCTTGCACCAACAAACCCCTGAACATTGCTCTCATTTTTAGGCAAGTACCAGGCGAGTTGGACGCGAAAAGTAAAGGCAATATCTATCGCAACAACAGCTGCCTTCTATCAAGGTGTAAACAGAAAAGGATGGGCGGAAAAACTGTTCAGAACCCCTCAACATGGGTGCCAACACCCTTCTCCTTGGCGAACTCGACGATGTGCATGCCGATAGACAAGTCCATGAGGCCCAGCCCGACGCTCTTGTAAATGACGTTGCCGGTCTCGAGCCACTCTTCCAAATGGGCCCTCTTGCTGTTGGCCATTTTCTCCGGGATAATCAGTTCTCCCAGCCTGCAAAACGTCAGTCCATCAAGATCACAACCCACTCAACCCCCAAAGACAACAACTTACTCAACCATCTGCTCCTCCCTCACCCCAACCTCAATCAACTCCCCCGCCTCCGTCAACGCCCCATGCACCGTATCCACCACCACCACCCCGCTTTCCCTCTCCCCTTGCCCAATCGCCCTCCGAATCAACCCAGCCGGCATCTCCTTCATCTCCGGCTTATAACTCCCAATCGCTACCACCAACCTCCCCTTCCCCCTCCCCTCCTCCTCCTCCCTCTCCCAAACCCCCTCCCCAAAAACCGGCTCCGTCGCGGGCGTACAACAAAACACCACATCCGCCTCCCCCAACACCCTTTCCACCTCCTCCTCCCCCTTAACCAACCCCCCAAACTCACACCCCTCCCACCCCTCCCTCTTCTTAACCCCCACCCCCAGCCCCCCCTTAAACCTCCCCAAAACTCCCTCCAGCCCCTCACTCCATCTCCGATTCACAAAAACCACCTTCTTCACCTCCTTCCCCCTTGTCATCAGCGTCAAGCGGACGTGCCAGTAGGCTTGCTCGCCACAGCCGAATACGACAAGCGTGTGGAGCGGGTTGGTGCGGCGCAGGATGAGGGAGAGGGAGGCGAGGGCGGTGCGGAAGGCAGTCAGGGCTGAGGCGTGCAGCAGGCCGAGGGGGGTGCCGTGGGGGGTGAAGAGGGTTATTGCGCCGGTGGGGCGGATGGGGGTGGTAGTGGTTTGGGGAATAGGGGGGGTGGGGGTGGAGGGGGGTTTGGAAGTGGGGGAGGTGAGGGTGATTACTGTTGTGGGGTGTTAGTTTAGTTATGGGGGTTGGGTGAGGAAGTAGGGGGGTGGTACCCTTGATGCCGTTACCGGAGGAGTTGCTGGAGGGCATGAACAGGGTGGTGGCGCCAGTGGTGTTGTTGTGGACGGATACACGCTCGGGCTGGTCAACGGAAGACTCGCCGTTGGCGCCGCGGGTTGAATATTCGTGAAGAGCAGAGGCTAGGGCACCTTGGAAACCTTTTAGCTCAGCGGCGGTTAGGTTCTCGAGTAGGGACCGGATCTGGTCGTCGGTGAGGACTGTGAGTGTCATTTTGGCTGTGGTTAAAATCAATAATAAAATTATGGTGGTTAAAGATGAAGCGAGTTCGGGGAGATGTCAAGACATGCCCCTTATAAGCCGGCAATCTCTCCGGGGGGCCGAAGCCGGGTTCGGAGCCGGGTGGGTCGGTGACAGAATGCCAAGCCCGTCGCTGGCCGGGGAGATGGGGAAGTCATTGTGGTCGACATCGCGTCTTCCGTTCTCGATCTCCATTTTCGAAGCCGACTTTTACAACTCACCACACCCACTCCGGCACTTGGCCGCTTTCCCCACAACACTACGAGTGGCATTCATTTTGCAACAGAAAACCGTTGCTCCCGTAAATAGTCTTCGGCATCCACCGGTTTGCGCCCCGCTTCCCCGCCTGGTTGATGGAGCCGTCACGCCTCAACGGCTGATGTCGTCGACGACCTGCCCCGTTCAGAAATCAGGATGCGACGACATCCGACTTCGGATTCTCCAGCTTTGGCAATTCGAACACGACATGTTCAATCAAATTGACATTTGATATTGCCTCCGGTCTTCCAGAGACCTCCCTCCTCTCTATCCAAAATCCCCGACAAGATCATGCAACACCATGCTCACCGCAACACCACTGCCACCACCTACTCCTTCTCCCCCTCCTCATCCTTCTTCCCACACTCCTTCTTCCCCGTCCCCAACCCCAAATCCCTCACCCTCCCCGTCCCCAAATCAAACAACACCCCATGCACCTCCACCCCCCTCTCCCTCACCCCCTCCTGCACCACCGCATTCCCCATCAAAACCTCCACCCCCCTCTTCACCCCCAGCTCCGCAATCCTAACCGCCCTCTGCTTATCATCCTTAATCCCATCCAACTCCTCCCTGTTCTCCTCCCTTACCGCCTTCAGCGGCGCCAACCACGTATCCAGCACCCCGCCCACGCGGCCGTCGCCGAGGGCGGCCGCGGCGCCACCGCAGGATGTGTGCCCGCAGAGCACGACGTGCTTGACTTTGACGTGGGCGACGGCGTATTCGATGACGGCGGCGGTGTTGATGTCCGAGGGCGAGACGATGTTGGCGATATTGCGGTGCACGAAGACGTCGCCGGGCTGCAGGCCGAGGATGGTGGTTTCGGGGCAGCGGGAGTCGGAGCAGCCGAGCCAGACTGGGGGGCAATGGGTTGTCAGTATTGAGGGTTGAGATGGGAGATGGGGAGAAATTTTGTGGGGGGGGGGGGGTTGTTGTTGTTGTTGTTGTTGTTGCGTACGGATCTGGGGCGTCTGCTTCTCCGCGAGCTTGGGGAAGAACTCTGGGTTCTGGTGCGCCTTGTAGCTCGCCCAGGCGTCGTTGCTGCTGAGAGCGTAGAGGAAGCTGTCTTCTGCGTTGGGGGGAAGGTAAGTCTGGGTTAGCGAACTGTCTTTCCCGCCAAAAGGTAAGATTTCCTGGCAGTAGAGCCACTCACCTTGTGCCATTGTATCTATCACAACCCAAACCAAGTACGCAGGTATATCACGTCTAAACCAACAAAAGTATCAATCAGACCAATCCAAGAAGCAAAAAACAACAGCACCCCGCCTCAATATAACCCCCTCCTACACCACACATACACCGCAACAACCCGCGGGATTTTCCTTCCCCTCCGCCCCCTCCCTCCGTTCCGTTCAGCCCGCCCCGCATGCGCCGCGGGTCAGCTCACTCACAGCCAAAGCGTTGTGTGCCTCCGAAAAACCGAAGAGGATGGTGGTGCAATATGTCCCAAAGCGGCGTGTCTTTCTGACCACCCCGTCTCGGAAGGGTTAAGCGCGCCCGGCGGGATGGGCCGAATCAGAGGGGGGCCTTTGCCAAGTAAGCTTAATAAACCTGACCGCCAGGGTCGAGGCGGGGTGGTGCAGGTGGTGCAGGTGAGATAGCTGGCTGGGCCGCTGGGGCGGGTTGATGGTGGATGGGCGGGCGTGGGGAAAGTGGGAGCTGAAGTGGCTGTCAAAGGAATAACTCGAGTGCTAAATGGGGTGAGTTAGCTGAGTGAGATCGATATTGGAACCAGCCAACAAGATGCTTTTCGTTCGTTGCACAAAACCTCAGCTGAAGCGGGCGATGCCACTATCTTTAACCTCCACGCCGCTGTACTATATCTCCCACACAGCCCCTCCCACCTCCCGTCTCTCCGGAGATCTGGATCTCGGGCCTTTGGGGGTCGGGTCCTGCCCTGTGTCACATCGCGGATCCGAACCCCCAGCCTGGGGAAGAGCTGAAACGCCGCGTTCCCTTCTTCCCCTTCGTGGAGCGGGCCGAAAATAGAAAACGTGGAGGTAGTTCGTCGGAAAAGAACTGGGTGGACAAGTCTCGAAGTCAGAAATAGAAGATCATGTTGATCGAGAAGTGAGCTGAAACCCTTGGCAAGTGGGAACTGGAGGGCTAGATCCTCGCCTCGGAAGCTATTGTCATTGCTCAACGTTTCTGTCTTCGCTTAGACTCAAAACTCCCGTCTGTCCGACTCAATTGATTGACAAGTGGGAAGCTTGGGGCCCCGACAATCCTTCAGATGTGTTGCGTAACGTCAACGGAGACTGCTTGGCTGGCACCTCCACACAGCTCCCCAACCCCACGATGAACGTGTCGAGGGGATGCATAAGCCAAGCAGGAACTCGAAACAGCAACATCCATGATACAAAGGGGCAGGACAAGAAATATCAACAGCTTCCAGGTTCATCACATGTGGGACTGAGCTCTGCATTTGGGGGTATCCTTTGCATGAATTCATTTGTCCCAACCCGAAAACAGATCCCAGTATCAGTGCCCAGATGTGGCGGCGGCAAGCAGTTTATTTCACCCTGATCTGGTTTTGGTATTCCCGTACGCCATTCGTAAGTGCAACAACGCCCATCCGACCATACCAATGCTTCCTTAAACCTTGATGGCGGTGTCGAGGGCCTTCTGGCGCTTCTCGATGCGCTTCTGGGCCTTGTAGCCCATGATGCCACCACCCCACTTCTTGCGGGCATCCTCGTTCTTCTCGACGTAGCCCTCCTTGACGGCAGAGACGAGCTTGGAGAGCTCGGTCTTGTCCTCGGAGCGGACCTCGGTGAGGGCGAGGACAGCAGCGGTCTGGAGATACAGTTAGAAGGCGCTAATTCAATTTGTGCAGACGGGAACATACCTTCTTGTGGACGACAGTGCCGAGGCGGGCCTTGCCCTTGATGATGGCGTAGGGGACGCCCATCTTGCGGCAGAGAGCGGGCAGGAAGATGACGAGCTCAATGGGGTCGACATCGTTGGGGATGAGGACCAGCGAGGCCTTCTTGTTCTCAATCAGGCCAACAACGTGGTTGAGACCGTACTTGACGACGTAGGGCTTCTTGCTGACATCCTCCTTCTTCTTGCCCTCCTTGATGGCGGTGGCCTCCTTGAGGAGACGCTCCTTCTTCTCGACCTTGGTCTCAGGGCGGTACTTGTTGAGGAGCTTGAAAGCCTGGGCAGCGGTGTTCTTGTCGAGAACCTGCTGGAACTGGGCGATCGCAGGGGGGACCTTCAGGCGCATGTTGAGGATCTTCTTCTGGCGCTGGAGGCGGACATACTCCGGCCACTTAACCATGCGCGACATGTTGCGGCTGGGCTGGATGGCCTGGCCGATGCCAAAGTTGCGGGGCCGCTTCTCAATGAGCGGGTTCTGAAAGCATGTCAGCACGCGCGACTGGGGGCGAAGAGGGAATTGGGGATGCGACTAACCTTGGGGGCCTTCTTGCCACCAGCCTTTCCCTGAGGGAAGGGGGCCGGAGCGGCCTTCTTACCGGACTTCGCAGGCTGTCATCGAGCAAAAGACATCAGTAAATGTTTTCCATTGACTGTGGTCTTCTGGACTCTAAAGAGCGGTCGGGTGGCATCTCTGCGCACCGCGAGCCAGCTCAAGCCATTCATCACCAGCGGTTTTGCAACCAGCCAGCGGAATCATGCAGCCCGAGCCAATTCCGAAGAATTGGGGTCGAGCGCATGTTGAAAGTATGCATCGAGATGCCTTGCGGAGGTGTATCGTCGTTAGGTGCTTACCATTTTGTCGTTGGGCGATGCTCAAGGGACCGGAGCTTGTTGACGTGGAAAGAATTCGGGAGTGGAAATTTGGCGGTTGCTGCACGAGAAAAAGAGGTCTGGAGTTGTGGATTTTGCAGCGCACGGACCAGTAGTAGGGTAAGGCGGGGAATCTTCGGCAGCCCATTTAGTGGGGCCGGTCAAAGTCTCTACCAGCAGTGTCCCTTAGGTTCGGTCTTGGCATTGAATGGTCTGGGCCTGAGTCAAACGCTCGAGGGTCTCTGAGACTCAAACCAACCTTGATATCTGAGATTCAAAGAACAGAGAAATTCACCCGTTCTTCTGCCACAGTCACCGTCTGAAGAAGCCAGAGATTAAGCTCATCTTACAACTATTCGCCTTCACGATAAACTCATCCGCAACACCTCCATCATGGCGCCCGCGCTCTGTGCCATCTGCAAAACCGCGCGGGCGCTCATCAAGCGGCCCAAGAACCACGCCAAGCTCTGCAAGGACTGCTTCATCACGATTTTCGAGGACGAAGTACATCACACAATCACCTCTTCAAAGCTCTTCTATCCCGGCGAGAAGGTGGCAATAGGAGCGTCCGGCGGCAAGGACTCCACCGTCTTGGCCTCCGTTCTCAAGACACTCAATGAGCGACACAACTACGGACTCAACCTGGTGCTGCTGAGCATAGACGAAGGGATCAAAGGTTACCGTGACGACTCGCTCGAGACAGTCAAGCGGAACGCAGTCCAATACGAAATGCCACTCAAAGTAGTCGGCTACGACGAGCTGTACGGGTGGACGATGGACCAGGTGGTCGAGACGATCGGCAAAAAGGGCAACTGCACGTACTGCGGCGTGTTCCGGCGGCAGGCGCTCGACCGCGGCTCCAAGATGCTGGGCATCAAGCACGTTGTGACGGGGCATAACGCGGACGACATTGCAGAGACGGTGCTGATGAACCTGTTGCGCGGCGACATGGGCCGTCTCTCACGTAGCACCAGTATCATGACGGGAGACAGCCGGTCCGAGGTCAAGAGGAGCAAGCCGCTGAAGTACTCGTATGAGAAGGAGATTGTGCTCTATGCGCATCATAAGAAGCTGGATTACTTCAGCACCGAGTGCATTTACAGCCCGGAGGCGTTCCGTGGGAGCGCACGAGGCCTTATCAAGCAGTTGGAGAGGGTACGCCCGACAGCTATTCTGGATATCGTTCGCAGCGGCGAGGACATGGCGAGGCTAGTGCCAGGAGAGTCATCGTCTTCATGCGCTTGCAAGGAACAAACAAACGGTGCTGCCGTTCCTGTGGAGGATGACATCGGTGGATGCGGTTCCCAGAACGGGCGGACGCCAGGTGGTGAGATGGCTGCCATGGACAAGCAGCTGAGGGAGAACGAGGCCAACGAAGGGCTCGAGATCGATGTCGCAAAGGCAATGCCTGGGAACAAGACGAACGGGGCTGAGAAGCAGAAGGAGCTCCCTATCAGGAGTAACAATAACTCCTCGAAGCGCCAGGTGCTCGGGAACTGCAAGCGCTGTGGTTACATGTCAAGCCAGGAGATATGCCAGGCCTGCATGCTGCTGGATGGGTTGAATAAGAACCGCGCTCAGATACAAATTTAGCATTTGCGCACTGCGAGGGGTCGGACTTGGACATGAGAAAGGGTGCTGTGTTGGCTGGCTCTGAAATCGTCTTCTCCCGTGTGGCAGGTGGTCCCGTCTTTCCGGTTCTATGACATCCGCCTCTCGACCTAGAACTTGTAAGCCTCCACCTCCGGAAGTTCGCTGCATTGGACCACGTACTCTCCAAGGATTGTTCAGCTCGAAACCTTTGGGTGCTACCGGGTTGTCTGTTTGTCCCCTTAGGAACCCCGTGAGCCTCCTGTCGCGGTCCATCACTGTGGGAGCGAGTTGTCAGTACTCCAAATCGCAGCTTAAGTTCGAAATTCGTCGGGAGGTCAATCGTACTTTGCTGCGGCATCGTTAGCAACGCTCTCGGATATCCAACCAGCACTCTGCCCACCCACCTTGTCCCACTGGTCAATCGACCACCTGTGCCTCTTGCCACCGGCCTGCATGTTCTTGATCTTGTTCAGACCGGCACCCGAAATGCCAAACATCTGGTATCGCCGTCAGTCGCGGGGTCCGTCGGGGCGGCAGCTCTCGGAGCTCACAGCGATGATGATTCCATAGGGAATCAGCGTCTCGAAGGGGACAGGCATGGTGGCGGTTTTCTCGGCCTATTCAATTGTGTTAGTAAGGATTTCGACTTCGACAGTCAGGCTGGAGTCGTACACGAAGCCCTGGCGGAGTCGGAAGCTATTACCTGAGCGAAATACACAGCTTCGAGCTCGTGGTTCAAGAGTCGCGGATGTCATCCGCATTGGCGAATCGCTGGAGGAGCTACTGGTGCCTCAGGCACACACCCATGAGGATTGGTGGGTCCCCTCCATCTGGGCTGCTCTGCTCGGCTCGGCTCGAAGTGATGACTCAGCAATCAACCCCTGTTGCACAGCTGCAGGTGCGCCGTGCTTCGGGAGTTCACGACTCAGCAATGCGAGCACCTGCGACCAGCGATCCAACATCACGAGCCGATTCCCCTGCGGCTTTGAGCACCAGCCACTGCGGCTACCGGCAAATCAATAACATTTCTACGTGTCGCCGAGACAATCCGTGAATACAAACCACTTTAAATTCCGAATCAACTCCTCCCCGCACCTCATTCAGCGCGTTTCGCATCCGCCCTTTCCCCGTTGTCATCAACCTCCTTTGTCTGCGCGTCAACTACGAGTCCCATCCACCGAATCTACAACTCCCTGACGCGCCGTGATTTCAGCGCCACTCCCAACTACCATGCGCCGCGGATGATCCACCTCCGACCGACCTCTCCACGACCGCTTGGTCTGCGCGGCGCCAGCTGCCGCAACGCTTGAGATCCGCCAGGCCGCCGCGACACAGGCTTTTTCTGGGGCGCAACGAGTCGAGCTGGGAAACAACAGCACAAAGATGGCGGAGGCTCAGCTCATGGAGGAGGAGCTGCAGCAGAGCGTCATGCGGGCTGAGAGGGACGCCCACTTGGACCTTGAGGGCGTTGATGGTGATGTGGAAATGGGGGACGACAGCGCGCTCGCTTCTCAGAGTCATATTGAGGTTGATGCGGGGTCGTTGGATGGGGAAGGGGAGGAGGATGATATGGTCGAGGAGGAGCATGGAGAAGAGTATGAAGAGGAGGATGAACATGACGAGGGGGAAGGGGAGCACAGCGAAAGCGGTGGGTCTGAACACGGCGATGACGATGGATTTGACGAGGACGCCGAGGGAGAGGAAGACGACGAACCAGCCCCGCTGAACCACCGCCCACAACGGACGTCCGCGAGTCTGGCAAACGGCCACGAAGACGACGAGGATGACGAGGACGAAGGCGTCGGTGCGGTAAAGATAAGACCCGGAGATACAGACGACGAGGACAACGTCAGCGGGGAATCCGGGAGTTCAGCCAGTGGTAGTGACGCTGAGTCTGAAGATGCCGAAGATTGGGAGGCTGCCGAGAACGACGATGCGGATGACGATGAGGATGACGATAACATTGCCGGGCACTGCATCTTTTGTAGGCAGGATGAGGAGCATGATCCGGGTGAGGACTTTGAGGTGTTCCTGGCTTGCGCCAAGTGTACGGACAATGGTAAGTACCCCAGCCCAACGTTTATGTGACAGAACTAACACATCGCAGCACACCAACAATGCGCGCGGGAAAATGATGCTTTGCCTAGCGATGAGGGTAAGCCTATTTGTACCGAAGCTTCCTGTTGCGCCTCGCTAATTCCTTCAGGACCCGAGAATTGGCGATGCCCTAAATGTGTCGACGACGACTCGGAGTCAGATGTTGCTGAGGAGCCCTTTGATGAAGCCGAGATGAACGGCTCGAGTTCCGTTCCGACTACGCGGCGTACAAGTGCTCCAAAGCTCGCACGGGATTTGCTTCCTTCGCAGAAAGGCGCAGCCAACCCAGACTCCCACTCAATGTTCAATCAGCTGGTTCTCGATCAAGACCCCATGGATGGGTCTCGCGTGCTTAGGAAACGCAAGACATCCTCGGTTGAAGCAGACGAGGGCGTCATGGCCCTTCGAAAACGGCGGAGAGATACCGGCGACGAGCAGAGCAACGATGGGGCCACAACTGTGCAGGACGACTCCTCGAGACCTGTCTCCAGGTCCCTACGGCTCAAGATCCCTAACAACCCACCTGCATCGATCGTCAAGAGGACGCGAAACAGTATCCACGTCAAGTTTCGTGTGAACTCGTCCGGACTGCGCCAGATCCTGTCCCGGAAGCCCAGAGGGCCAAAGAAGAGGCCAACCCGATCAAGGAGGCGAACATCAAGATGTGAGCCAGCTGGCGCCCCTCCTCAACCCCTGGCCTCAATCGCAACTCCCTTTACACCTTCCGCCTACTCCCAACCATTCTATTCGTTTTACGACAAGGAGACGGACGAGCTGAAGGGCAAGCCATATGGTGGCATCCTCACTGAGGCGGAAGCGGACACATCAAAAACGATGCCAACAAACGAAGATCGTCGGCGTTTTGACGAGGCAAAACAAAAAGCCGAAGAGGAGTGGAGACAGCGGCTGCTCAAGATGCAAGCCGAGGTCGAAGTTCCTGCGAAGAAATCACGGAAGGCATCGGGCCCAGCAAGCCAGATCGAATGCATCGAATTCGGTGGCTGGGAGATCGATACTTGGTACGCGGCACCCTATCCTGAGGAGTACAGCAGGAACCGTGTGCTCTTTATTTGCGAGTTCTGCCTCAAGTACATGAACTCGGATTACGTGGCTTGGCGCCACAAGCTCAAGTGCCCAGCAAAGCACCCGCCAGGAGACGAGATCTACCGATACGGCTCCGTGTCGGTCTTCGAAGTCGATGGCCGTAAGAACCCGGTATACTGCCAGAACTTGTGCCTCCTGGCGAAGCTCTTCCTTGGGTCGAAGACGCTCTACTACGATGTTGAGCCGTTCCTCTTCTATGTCCTGTGCGAGTACGACGACATGGGTTACCACTTCGTTGGATATTTCTCCAAGGAGAAGCGCGCCAGCAGCCAAAACAACGTCTCTTGCATTCTCACATTACCAATTCACCAGCGAAAAGGCTACGGCAACCTGCTCATCGACTTCTCTTACCTCCTCACCAGAGTCGAGAAGAAGACCGGGTCTCCGGAAAAGCCGCTCTCGGACATGGGCCTGGTTTCTTACCGCAACTACTGGCGACTGATCATGTGCCGGTACCTCCTCGATCACTTCTCAGAGGAGAAGTCAGGGAAGATGGGCCTCAGCATCAGGCAGATGTCCGATGACACCGGGATGACGCCGGACGATGTGATCTCGGCTTTGGAAGGACTGAGATGTCTGGTTCGCGATCCCCAGACGCAGCTGTACGCTTTCCGCGTCGACCTGCAGTACTGCAGGGAATACGTTGGGAAATGGGAGGCGAAGAAGTACGTGCAGCTCAACCCGAAGGCTTTGACGTGGACGCCATATGTCATGGGCAGAAGCAACGCGACAAACTTCGAGTTGGGGCCGGCGTTGAACGCAATCGCCCCACGGGAAGAGGAGGAGGAGGTCAAACCGGTTGTGCCGGTGGAGGAACCCCTGGTCAACGGGGCAGGCTCTCAAAGCCAAGCAGAGACAGCCGTTGAGGAGGCAACAGTACCGCCTGAAACCATGGTTCTTGAATCGATGGAACCGACCGAGCCAGCAGACACTGAACTCGCTGTCATTTCCGAAGAGACCCAGCCAAACGGCCTCTCCACCAACGGCGACCCAACCTCCTCCCCAAAACCTCAACCCTCCCCCTCCCCCTCCCCCATCAAAGCCCCCACCCCCACCCCCGGCCCCAATGACTGGATGCTCCCCTACCACCTCATCCCCCCTTCCCGCTTCGAAGTCGTCCCGCCCATCAACAACCGCGGCCGCGGCGGCGACCGTTCCCGCGCCCTCCTCCCGCGCACATCAACAACCACCCTCCGCTCCAATTCCACCGCCGTCAACAACAACAACAACAGCAACAACAACAACAACACCACCACCCCCTCCACCAGCAACCGCCCGCGCCCTCGCCGCCCAGCAGGCGGCCCCTCCTCCTCGTCACGGCCTAGGCCGCGCACCAGCACGAGCAATGGGAACGGTAACAGCAAGCGCAAGCCAGGGGGCACGGGTCGTGGACCGGGACGCTGGCCGAAGGGGACGAAGAAGAGTGATTATGGGAATGCGGACAGTGGGCCGGGGCTGCCGCCGGCGTGGCTTGCAGAGAGGGCGAAGGCGGTTGCGGCGAGGGTGGGGGGGAAGACGGGTGGGGATGGGGGGGATTTGGATAGCGTGCAGGTGAGGGATGAGGAGGGTGGTGGTGAGGAGGGGTTGGGGAAGGGGTTGGGAAAGGGGAAAGGGATGGGGATGGGGAAGGAGGAGGGGAATGTGGTTATGGGGGGTGTTGAGGGGGAGGTTTGAGGTGGGTGCATTGGGTTGGGGGATTGGGGGATACCATAGCGTTTGATTGTAACTTGGTGTTGGTTGCTTTGTAGGAGGATATTGTATTGTTTGACTGCTGGTACTTCTTGAACTGCCTGAGCATTCTTGTCGTTTGGAGTCTGGGTACTATTGTACAACTACATTACAATCCCTCGTCGGAGCCTGGGAAGGTTTAGATGGTGATGGGGGCGAGGTGCCGAGGTAACGCGGACAATGGAACGCGTTGGCTTAATCAATCTAGTGTACATGTGTGTACCATGGCAATATCTTTCGGTAACTGTCTCCTCCACAAGTTCATGACACTGCAACCCTCAGTTCTCATGCTGAGAATGCAGCATCTGCCTACGTCATGGTGCTTGAGGTTTCAGGGGTTGAAAGTGTGGCGGCGGAAAGCTGCCCGAAGAAGCTAGCTCCAACATGACCACTTTTCTGGAAGACTTGGCGGCGACTCCCATCTTCCATCGCTGCGACGGTTTGTCAAACAAGTTTGAGGGTTCAGAGGGTGGAAAAAGATCAGGGATTTCCGAGGAGTCAAACCCCAAGATATCTTCCTCGTGCTCCATCATCAACGTTCCTCAAGGACCTCCTCCCTTCCATCCGCGAAGTCAACAGCGGACCATCAGCAACACCCCTCCACTCCGTATTCGTACAGTGCCGATCCACGTAATCTTAAACCGCGGATTGCGCTGCGGTGTTTCTCGCGACAGCTCCCCTCTCGCTCCAACCTGCACCTTGCACACGCAACCCTCCGCGCCCGCATCCATCCACCGATCGACTTCTCAGGGGCCGCACGAGTCCGACGAAGCTCCTGTCACACGCCGCACATAGTACATCTGGACACACGGCTTCCCGGCACTACCGTCTCGCAGGCGAGTTCCTTTGAACGGTCTATTACTCAGGCCCCAACTGCCTCGATCCCCCCAAAGTGGCGCGCGGCTTTCTGTGCAGTCCCGTTCGTTGGTGCCAAGCTCCCAGCAGCGGCACCGCCGCCCCGTCCTCCCGCCGACCACGCAACCACCACCACCACCACCTCCTCCATCTCCATCTTGCGACCATCCTCCCCTTCGCCTCCGACACCTCCTAAACGTCGCAACACACCATCATCCGTCGCCGGAACCGACCCGTTTCATCAACCCACCACACACACCGGCGCCAAGATGTCGAAGGTTATCCGGAGCGTCAAGAATGTCACGAAGGGCTACTCCAGCGTCCAGATCAAAGTCCGAGAAGGTGGGTCGAGGTCGGCAGAGATGGCTGCGCCGGACTGCGCAAGCGTCCCCCGGTTTGAGAGGATGGAGTGCTGACGGAATCTGACTTGTAGCGACCAGCAATGATCCATGGGGCCCGACGGGGACGCAGATGAGCGAGATCGCTCAGTTGACTTTCAACTCGTAAGTGGGACACGAAGAGAGGATGGTGCGGGGTGGCCTGCGCCACCTTACCTATGGTTCGGTATGTGCTAACCGATATGCGCCCTCAGGTCAACAGAGTTCTACGAGATTATGGACATGCTCGACAAGCGGCTCAACGACAAGGGCAAGAATTGGCGACACGTCCTCAAGGCGCTCAAGGTGATGGACTACTGCTTGCACGAGGGGTCCGAGCTGGTCGTCACCTGGGCCAAGCAGAACATCTTCATCATCAAGACGCTGCGCGAGTTTCAATACATTGATGAGGAGGGCAGAGACGTTGGCCAGAACGGTGAGCTTAGTTTTTGCTGACGGATCGCGCGGACAGCAAGCTAACTTGAGTCATTTAGTTCGTGTCGCGGCGAAGGAGCTGACCTCCCTTGTCCTGGACGAAGAAAGGCTGCGAGCGGAGCGGAACGACAGGAAGAGCTGGAAGTCCCGTGTGAACGGTCTTGAAGAGCACTCCCCTCAGTACAACCAGGGCCATCGCCCGGAGCCCTCGCGCCGCGCCCGGCAGAATTTCACCGAGGAAGAGGATGCCGAGTACAAGCTGGCGCTCGAGGCCAGCAAATACCAAGAAGAGGAAGACAGGAAAAAGCGCGAGAGCCGGGCTACCCACGAGGAGGACGATGACGACCTTGCCAAGGCCATCAAACTGAGCAAAGAGGAGGAAGAGCGGCGTCGGCGCGAGCTGGAGGAGGGCAATGCCTCTTCTCTTTTTGACGACGGCCCCTCCACCTCCACCACCTCCCAGCCTCAGTTTACCGGGTTCAACCAGGGCTATCAGCAAGGCAGCGCAGTTGATTTCTTCGCCAACCCGATCGAGCAAAACCAGGCGCAGGCCCAGCCCACAGGCTACATGAACAACGCATACACAGGTTTCCAAACACAGCCGACCGGGTACCCGAACGGCTACCAGAACGGATTCGGCCAGCAGCAGACAGCCTTCGATCCCTTCGGCCAGCAGCAACAGCAGCAGCAGATACCGCAGCAGTCCTTCCAACCCCAGGCAACAGGCTACAACCCCTACATGCAGCAGCCGCAGCAACAACAACTCCAGCCCCAGCAGACGCAGTTCCTCTCCCCCCAGATCTCCGAGCCCGGCCTGCAACCAGGCACCAACAACCCCTGGGCCAGCAACACCACCCAATCCCTCAAGCCCACCCCGACCGGCTCCAACAACCCCTTCGCGCAGCGCCCCTCCACCGGCTACAAATCCCAATCCATGACCACCCTCGGCTCCCTCCCAGAGCAAAAGACCCTCTCCACCTTCCAACCCAACCAACCCTCCTCCTCCCCGTTCTCCAACATGCAACCCCAACAACCCCAACCCCAACTCCAGTACCAACAAACCCAACCCCAACCCCAGCCCCAGCAACCCCAAAGAGAACTCTCCGACCACGAATCCCGCCTCAACACCCTCCTCGCCACGGGCGACGGCATGGACACCTTCGGCAACACGGGCAACCTGCGCATCCCCGCGCAGCACACCGCTCCCGGCGTTTTCGTCAACTCGGCGGGCGTGGGCGCGAGCAGGCTGACGACGGACGCGACTGGTGGGGGGAATAATCCTTTCTTGAGGCAGCAGTTTACCGGGATGCCGACTGTTTTGTATGGGGCGGGGGGTATTGGTGGTGGGGGGCAGGGCCAGCAGATGCCCGCTGCGACGGGGCCCGCGGGGATGGGGATGATGGGTGGTGGGATGGGGGGTGGGATGGGCGGGGGGCAGACGAATAACCCGTTTGTGCCGAGGCAGCAGGGGGGGCAGGGGCAGGGGGATTTGATTCAGTTTTAGGAAGATGACGGGGGACGGAGGGCTGGGTGATGAGGAGGGCTGTTGGGGGGTTTAAGTGTGAGTTGAACTTGGGCTGGGAGATGGATATGTTGGTTGGGGTGGTGAGGTTGTAGTTGTTTTTTCTGCTTCGCGTTGGATTGGTTGGTTCCCATGGTTTGATGGACGGACGGACCTCTGAACAATTCGCTGTTTTGTTTTTTGCTGCTTCTCTAGCCTTCTACAACACCTAGTTACCTACTCGTTTATCGTTACGTTGGCGTATGAGGCGGGATTTCGGACGTTAAGGAGACAGACACCCCTGGATACTTACCTACCTACCTAGGAATGTGGTTGGTGCTGATGATGGTTTGTGAGACTGCTGTGGTGCTGCTTGTGAGAACTGTGGTGTGTTGTGTTGGGTGGAAGAGATAACTAGAAGAGACAGTTGAGTTTTGTTCCTCCGCTGGTAGTATGGTTGGAGCAGTATGGTTGAAGTATATGTGTCGGCCTCTTGACAAGACGGCCTCCCCGGAATTACTGAGAGTCAAGAGAAAGAAAGAGGGAGAGAGAAAGTCAGAGAATAAGAAAGAGAAAGAGGAAGATGAATTCAGAAAAAGAGAAAGAGGAAGAGAAAGAGAAAACAGGTAGAGGCATCATGCCTGTATTTTTTTTTTTACTTGAATTAGCTAGAGTCTCAGATCTCTTTGTCTGCTAAAAGCCATGGTTTGACGCTCGTGGCTTGTGAAACTCTTGAATCCATCGCTGCCCTGAGGAACTGGATATCGAAACATTGTGTGTTCTGTCTGGAACAGGGGAATATTCGACAGGCAGCTGGCAACAGCCAGCCGTCAGCTGTGAGGCTGTCTCACCGTCAGACAATCCCAACCGTTCTGATGAAAGCGAAGCGGCCAGGGACGGTCTGTTGCAATGTCTGGGGGATTTATACTCTGGCCGGGCACAAGTGACAGACAAGGAGTCGCCCGCTAGACTTCAGGCGCCCTCCCAGATGACTAACACGGAAGCTGCCACGAGACCAATCAGCGGCTTTGTTCTTTCGTCGCTTCGCTCCTTTTTGGCCTTTTGTTCTCGGGTCTCAGGCGCAGCACGACTTTGAAACGGTTTCTCGGTTTCCCATGGTGCTGATTTGCGGTGCTGTTGCAAGGCAGACTGCCAGATTTGTCAGCTTGGCGCTGTGCACCAATGACACGGCCGAATTGGGCTCAGGCAGCAACTGAGGCACCACGTGATCCGTGCTCCTTGCGCAGAGGTCGTTAAAGATGCTTTGTCGGGTGTCATCGATGATGGTCTCTTGTGTGTTTAAATATCAGGTGCAGACCATTCTTTGCTGGCCGTAAATTACCGCCTTTTGCCCTCGTCAAAATCTGCTGTCGGTTGCATGCTTTCAAGACTCGAGCAGCTTTGTGTGGTCTGTGCGCTGAAGCTCCCCCGGCCACTGCTTTTTCTGTGGTCACGCACGATCCAGACAGAGTGCCGCTGTCTCATTGGCTGACAAGCTTGGACCCACACATTGGGCGAGCTCGAAGCAGCCGGGTCAGTGCTTGCCAGTCAACTTTCGACTTTCGCGAGCTTGCCAACTTCGCACCCATCGCGCCTTTCTTGTCTTTTTTGCCAGGGGAAAGAACGCGGTGCCACATCCAGCGACGCAGGCACCAGTCGCGCAACCAGCTCGAGGACTTTCTGCAGTCCGCATTTTCGTCTTCTCCTGCGATTTCCCCCATCGCCAGCAGCGCCCTGCGACAACCAGAATCCGACGCGCCAGGCGTCAGTGCCTCGCGCTTTTTTTCGACGCCAATCAACACCCATCTCGCCACTATCCCACACCGACCCATCACCATCACCAGCCATGGCGTTCGGCTTCGGCACCGGCGGCTTCGGCCAGACCAATAACACGACTTCGACATTCGGCGGCTTCGGCCAGAATGCCACGCAAAACACAGGTATGTCAACATGCGATCCCACTCGATGCCCTTCAGCCGGCAAATCATCCCACCCGTTCTTTGACCACCGCTCTTTGCGACACCAGTGACTAACTGCGACAGGTTTTGGCGCAGGAACCACTACTGGCTTTGGCGCCGGGACCAACACAGCTGCCACCGGCACCGGTCTTTTTGGCGGCGCAGGTCAGACTGGAGGCGGCTTTGGCGCAAACACCACCGGCGCGTTTGGTGGTTCTGGTGGCTTCGGGAGCAAGCCTGCCTTTGGCTCACCGGCAACCACCACAGCTGGAACAGGTATGTTTGGCGGCGGCACCACAACCACAGCAGCAGGCACTGGTTTTGGCGGCGGCGGCTTCGGCACCACGAATACCACCACAACCCCGGCCTTCGGCGGCGGCACCTCGCTCTTTGGCGGCGGAAACAAGCCCGCGACAACCGGCTTCGGCGGCACTGGAACCACGGCTTTTGGCGGCGGCGCTGGCGGCGGTATGTTCGGCGGCGGCGCTGGCACAACAGCAGGCACTGGCTTCGGCGCGACAGCCAACCCCGGCATCGGCACCAACGTCGGCGATCCTCCCGGCACCGCTGTCGTCAACTTCACTCCCACCATCGAGAAAGAGGCGAATAACACCGCTCAAAGCAACTCCTTCCAGAACATTCTCTTCATGGACGCATATAGGAAGTGGTCCGGAGACGAACTGAGGTTGGCAGACTACAACCAGGGCAGGAAAACTGGCAGCCCCGGTGGCACCGGCGCGTTCGGCGCCTCAGGCTTCGGAACCGGCGGTTTCGGTACCAACACTGCCACCACCGGGTTTGGCGCTAACACTGGAGGGGGCATGTTCGGGGCCGCTCAACCAGCAGCAACCGGTGGATTTGGCGCGGCTGCTACTACTACTGGCGGATTTGGCGGCTCTGGTGGCCTCTTCGGCGCCAAGCCGGCGACTGGTGGTGGCATGTTTGGAGCTACCACCACCCCCGCCCAGCCTGCCCAGACTGGTGGGCTCTTTGGTGGCGGTGGCACTACCGGGTTTGGAGCCACCAATACAGCGACCACCGGTGGCTTCGGCTCGCCCGCTGCCAACACAGGCGGTGGATTATTTGGAGGCGCCAACACGGCCGCGGCTAAACCTGCCGGGTTCAGCTTTGGCAACACCGGCACCGGCGCTTTTGGCGCTGCCGCGACTACTACACCAGCCTTCGGGGCGAACACCAACACTGCGACGACTGGCACCGGCCTTTTCGGCGGTGGAGCTCAGACTAATACCGCTGGCGGCGGCCTGTTTGGCGGAGGACAGCAGCAACAACAACAACAGCAGCAGCCCGCTGCCACAGGCTTTGGCGGCGCCGGTTTTGGCGCACAAGCTCAGAACACGGGGGGTGGCCTGTTTGGCGCTCAGCAGCAGAAGCCGGGTGGTCTCTTTGGCAATACGGCGGCACCTGCGGGAACCACTGGCGGTCTCTTTGGCGGCGCGAACACTGGTGCAGCGACTGGCTTCGGTGCAGCTACTCAGGCCCAGCCTGCTACTGGCGGCCTGTTTGGCGCGAAGCCCGCGACGACTGGAACCGGGCTGTTTGGTGCCCCCGCGACGGCTCAGCCTCAAGCCGCAACTGGCGGTGGCCTTTTCGGCAACCTGGGAGGCAATACCCAGCAAGCCCAACAACCTGCACAGGGCGGCGGCTTGTTTGGTGGCCTCGGCCAGAGCACGCAGGCCAAGCCATCCCTCTTTGGCAGTCCGGCACCTGCGGGTGGCGGTCTCTTCGGCGGCCAGCCCGCTCAACAGCAGACCGGCGGGCTGTTTGGCAACACCACCGCCCAGCAGCAGCCTCTCGGTGGCTCCCTCCTCGGATCTGCACAGGCCCAGCAGGCGCCTCAGCAGGCCTTTAACACGAGCATCAACGACATCAACGCGTACGGTGCCTCGACCCTGTTCTCGGGTCTCCCCGATGACAAGATCCAGAACCCTGGCCCGCTCGCGACTCCGCTGACTGGCAAGTCGAAGGCTAAGAGCCGCTCGATTCTGCCCATGTACAAGCTGAGTCCTGCGAACGCCTCGCGCTCTCTCACTCCCCAGAAGAGGGGTTACGGATTCTCTTACAGCGCCTATGGCTCCCCTGCGGGCCCGCCGAGCTCGTCCAGCACCCCTGGTGGTTTTGGCCAGAGTCTCCTGGCTGGCAGCGTCAACCGCGGTCTTAGCAAGAGTGTTTCTGCTAGCAGCTTGCGGCGCAGCATCAATGTGGAGGACAGCATCCTTCAGCCTGGCGCCTTCTCGGCCAGCTCGGGCACCCGTCTCATTGGCAGCGCTGGCAACCACAAGAAGCTCATCATCAACAAGGAGATGCGGAGCGACTTGTTCACCTCTCCTCAGAAGGAGAAGCCGGCCGCTCTTGAGGACGCCAACGGCGCCCGCAAGCTGGCCAAGCGCGTCAGCTTCGACACCAGCACGGTCGAGACGACTCCTGAGAGCCGCTCGGCGACCTTGGTCGCCAGTTCCACCCCCAATGGTGTGAACGGCACCAAGTCGTCCCCTGCCGTTGCCACTCCCGAGATGGAGCAGGTCAAGGGCAATGAACTCGCCATTGTCCACGAGGAGGGATCGCCCGCTTCCGTGCGGGCCGAGAAAAAGTCTGCTGCCGCGGCCGAGGCTAGTGGCTACTGGATGAGCCCTACCCAGGAACAGATTCGCGCCATGAGCAGGACGCAGCGCCAGCGCGTTCCGGATTTCACTATTGGCCGCGAGGGCGTTGGCAGCATCCGCTTCAAGGTTCCTGTTGACCTCAGCAACATCAACGTCGACGAGCTGTGCGACAACATCGTCATCCTGGTGCCCCGCTCTGCCACCGTTTACCCCGTCACCGCGAAGAAGCCCCCAATGGGGAAAGGCTTGAACGTGCCGGCCCTCATCTCGCTCGAGGGCTCCTACCCCCGCGGCGGCCTCTCTGTCACTGGCCGTCGCTTGGAGAGGCACATTGAGAAGCTCAAGACTGCGATGCCTAACACGACTTTCGAGAGCTACGACAAGGACACGGGTGTTTGGAACTTTTCGGTGGAGCATTTCACAACCTACGGTCTAGGTGACGATGACGACGACGATGATGATACCGAAATTGAGCTCGACCAACCCGCCCGCACTGTGGCGACCCCTACGGTTGTTAAGGACTCCATCTCGCCTTCCGATCCCGACGACACCTTCGAGTTTAAACTCAGCCGGCGCGCTGTTCCCGGCGCCTTCGACAGCGCCGCGCTGTCAGAGTATGAGGAGCATGCCGCTCCTCGTCAGGGTACGCTGTCTCCTGAACCCCAGGAGGCTGATGCCCCCTTGCCGTCGCGGGAATGGCCCGAAGATGAAAGCATGGCTGACGGACCCGATGAATACCAGCTCGAAGCCTATGAACAGTCGTCGCAGCAGGGATCCGTCGGCGAGCAGGAAGAGTTTGCCCTCTCGCGCTTCGCCGACAACGACGCCCAGGTCCCTGCGGGCATCATGAGGGCGCGGATGCGGGCCGTCAAGAAGTCGACGGCGCCCACGAGGATCGAGGTGGCCGGGGGTGACGATTGGACGCAGATTTTGCAGGCGAGCGTGCGGGCGCCCAGGACGGTGGATCGGGCTACGCTGCGCGCGCTCAACGAGTCGGGAGCGGTTTGGGATATGAAGGATCGGGGCAGCCCTGCCCCGCAGAGGAACGCGCCTGTCCCTGATGGCGCAGGTTTCGCGACGAGTATCGATTTGATGAAGTCGCTTTTCGAGCAGGCTAAGGGCCCCGCGCAGCCGCTGCAGGCGTCGCCGGCAAAGGGTTTCGTGAAGGTCGGTGTCCCACTTGCCTCCTAGCCCCTCTGCTTGATTTCTTGCTTGGCTGTTTTCTTGTTATGTACCATTGCCTCATGTTTGTACCTATGTATTTTGTGAATACAGACTAAGATTGTTCTCTGCGTTTAGTGGCCTTACGAGCAACGTCCCAAGGTTGATACGGAAGAGGGGCCCTCGGTCCCGCGCACCAACTGGGGTCCCAACGAGCTGTTGGTAACGGCCCATCATGGCGAACCCTGCCTGCAAGCGGTTGACGACAGCCTTGAAGCGGCCGAGGAGACCTCCCCTCAGACTCTCGCGCGCCTTCAACAATACATCGACAGCATTTCTAACAAGGAGGAGCCGGTCTCGGGCCCTGATTTTAAGGACCTGGCCCAGGGCGATTCTGCCTGGGAGCTCGCTTCTCTCCTTTTCGACGACAACGGATACGGTCTGCCTACTTTCTGGCGGCAGCTGGTGATTGAGGCCACCGACCGCGCCCTCGCTAATGCGTCAAGCCACGAGGAAAAGGCCATTATCTGCCTGGCCGGTAACCGCGTGGCTGACGCTTGCGGTCATCTCCTGGCTGCAGGCGACTTCCGGCTCGCCACCCTCGTCTCTGGCATCGGCATGCAAAACAAGGACATCAAGGCCCAGCTCAAGGACTGGCGCGAGTCGAACGTCCTCGCTGAGTTCTCCGAGCCCATCCGCGCCATCTACGAGCTCCTCGCCGGCAATGCCGGCGTCTGCGCAGGCGTTAAGGACGTCCCCATCGAAAACCGCGTAAACTCATTCACCATCTCCCAGCGCTTCTCCCTCGACTGGACCCGTTCCTTCGGCCTCCGCCTCTTCTACACAACCGGCACCGTCCCCAACGTCGCCGCCGCCGTCCGCTCCTTCCAATCCGACATCGAGCAGGACCGGGAACCCGAGCCCGACAGCGTCCTGTGGTCCCTCCTCAAGGCTTTCGCAAACCAGGAATTCGACTGGTCCGACCCCCGCCTCGGATGGCTCATGGCCAAAGCCATCCACGCCACCGGCAAAGTCTCCTTCGGCGGTAGTGACGCCGCTGAAAAACTCGACATGGCCTCCCTCTCCTTCGCGGCCGCCCTCACCGCCCGCGGACACTGGGTCCCCGCAACATTCGTCCTCCTCCAGCTCTCAGACCCCGCCTCTCGCGAATCTGCCGTGCGCGACCACCTCGGCCGGCACGCGCACCGCATCGGCTCCCCCACCACCCCCACTACCGCATTCGCGGCCCTCCGCAAATTCGCCGTCCCAGATCCCTGGATCTGGGAAGCCAAAGCGCTTGATTTCCGCGCGCGCGGGGAGGCGCAGCAGGAGTTTCTCGCGCTGGTCTGGGCGAGGAATTACCCCGAGGCGAACAGGGCGTTTGTGGGGCGGGTTGCGCCGGAGTTGGTGATTAGACGGGATATCAAGACGTTGTTTGGGTTTGCAAAGGTGTTGTATAAGGTGAGGAGTAGGTTGGGTGGTGGGGAGTGGGAGAGGGGGGCGGGGGTGTATTTGCTTTTTTCGATGGCGAGGGGGCAGCTGCAGGGGAGGGGCAGGGGGGGGTATGGGAAGGAGGGTAGGGAGGGGGGGAGGGAAAGGGATGTGTTGGATGAGCAGTTGCTTGATGGGCTGGTGGCGTTGAGAGGGGGGACAAATGGCGATGTGAGGCAGGAGGCGGCGATTGCGGATATGGCGGAGGAGTTGATTCGGTGGAGGGGGGGGGAGCAGAGGTTGTTTGGGCTGTTGCCGGGGGATGTGAGGGGGAGGTATGTGAGGGCGGAGGCGCTGGAGGGGGTTTGTTGAGGGGAGGGTGCGAAGGAAGAGGGAGATCAGGGAGATTGTGCTAGGATGTCGGATGTAGTTTGTACTGTATTTGCTTGTTGGGAGGGAGTAGGGTTAATGGCATTGCGCGAGGTAGCTAGGCAGAATGGCATGAGTTAGTATGAGCTTGCGAGGAGGTTCAGGATGAAGACTGAGTGAAGTCATGATGGAGGATGATGGAGGATATGAGGGAGAGCTTGCACTAGATAGTACAATTGACAAGGTTGTCAACCTTCCTGTGCCTGTTGAATGTGTATGAAGTGTGATTGATGCCTACCTCACAGGTATTGTCGTGTATCAATAACTGACGGCATCAGAACTCGTCAACTCAGGACTTCTTCCCCGGACACAGCATTACCCTCTCGCCACTGAGTTTGTGCCTCCCGCTTCTTATTGACTTCCATACCAAAAACACTCCCTCCGGGTCCCGGATCGAGCACAACCTCAATTCTCCCCATTCGCTTTTAAGCTGTCGCATATGATTTATAACATTAGCAAGAGCACATCAATCCACGGGGGTTTGGAAGGCCTTCGGCTGTTTCAGCAAGCGGCGGGTCCATGACGGAGATGCGTGCGAGACCGAGGGGTGAGAGGGGTGAAGAGAGGCTTGCCCGGTGCTGTGTACGGAACGGAGGATGTGGAAATGCCGACTGGCAAATATCTCGAGAAGCATCGGTGTATCACCCAAGTATCTTGATATACCTCCAACCTGAATGCAGTCCTTGGAATATGATTCAGGGAACTGAAATGACAACACGTGGGCGGGATATGACAATCTGTCTGAGCCAGACACAGCTCCTGTTGCACCCTACCGTAGCAATTGAGCCTTAACAAGTCAGGAAAGATTTCCTCATTTCATTTTTCTACAAACCCATTCGCTTTCATCTTCCTCTTTTCTTCGACATACAAAACTCACTCTCTACAGTCAATATTAACCCACCGCTGACCTCCTACTCTCATGTTGAAACCCCCCATCACCCCCTCCCCTCCCCCCCTTTTCACTTCGGCGGCAAAGGCGACCCTTTCCCCGGCGTAAACACCTGAATCCCCCCAAACGCCATCCCCCCACCACTCCCACCCCCCGCACTCCCAATCCCCAACCCCCCACCCGGCCTCCTCGCAGGCGTCGTCGGATCCCCCACGCCCCCACTCCCCCCCTCCACCGCAGGCGCCGTCACCGGCGGCGTATCCGTCCTCTGAATAACCTGATCGTCCCTCCTTGGCGGCTTGAAATTCGTCGCCCTGCCCGCCTTGTAGATATCCTCGAGCATCATCTCCAACACGCCCGCGTCCTCAAACTCGAGGTATTTGCGATACAGTTTGAGCGCGGTGCGCGCGTCTTCGATGGAGTCGTGCGTCTCGAGCTGGATGTCTTCCTTGAGGAGATACCACGCCAGAAAGGCGAGGGATAGCTTCCGCAGCCGCGACTTCAGGTAAAACACCTCGATAGTGTCGATGACCTGCGCGCGGGGCACCTGCATGTTGATGACGCGGAAGTCCTGGCGCAGGCCGTGGCCGAGGAACTTGCAGCCGAGGTTGAGCAGGACCCAGAGGCGCTTGTAGGCGGTCTTGAGGGAGACGAGGTTGTGGCGCGTGGTGCGCGGGTCGAGGTCGCCCGGGGTGATGCCCGAGTAGAGGGTGAGATAGTCGACGACGGGCTCGCGGATCGCGATGTAGTCGTCGATGAAGGCGTCGCCTTCGTGCTCGCCCTGTCCGCGCACGACGGAGACGCGGGCGAGGGCGTGGGACATGGGCCGGATGGTTTCGCGCTCGCCGTCGGAGTTCATTTGAATTTCGGGTTGTTTGAGGGAGACGAATTCGGTGTCGAGGGCTACGATCGTGTCCGGGCCGGGGCGTTCGAGTTCTGGGTCAAGAACGCGGTATGTCTTCGCATCTGTGTGTGGGCTGAGATCCTGGTAGAGGATTGATGTGTCCAGCTTTGTCTTCCACTCCATGCTGCTGGTGTTGTTTGCCGCCTTGATCTGGAATAGAAGCACGGCCGGTGTCTTCCAGGTCGCATTAAAGGTAAGCGCTTCTGCTGTTGACACAGGGCGCACCGAGAAGTCGTTGAACAAGTGCCAATTGCTCTCCTCGGGAACTGTGGCTTGGGAATGGGCAACTGCAGTTTATTAGTAGACATTCATCTCGCACCATTGACATCTCGCAACTCACCATTGACCATGCCCACGAGATGCGTCTTCTGGGGAGCGCTGCTCTCAATATGAAGCACCATCCCAATCAGCGAGTACACCGTGATGTTGTGGATGCCGCGCTGGAGATGGAGCTTCAAATCCTCGCCCTCGAAGCAGAAGAACTGGCCTTGGTCCACGATGACGCCGATTTCGTCTGGCAGCCATCCGGGCGTCGCCCAGAGTCTGCGCTGTTCCGCGGTCGAGATGGCAGTGTTGATAGTCATGACTGCTGGCACGCTGTGAATGGTCTTGCGCGTCTGCAGGTTAAGATAGCGGCTGCATGTGCTGCACCACCCCCTCGTAGCCGTTTCCCTCTCGACGCCCATCTTTAAAACCTGCGAGAAGGTGGTCTTGGGTGCTCTGCCGCCTCTAGTGGCAGCCTTCTGCGGCGGGTACATCAAATCAGTGACATGCGCGGCAACGTGACGCGTAGTCTCGCACCGGCAGTTCATGCATTTGATGTTGGCGATGGCTGATGTCGCGAGGACTCTCGAGACCAGCTCATCTGGGGTTGGGGTATTCGGAAGATTAAAGAGCTTTTGCTCCAGGGTTGTGGAAACTGGTGATATGCTCTGGTATTCTAGGTTGATTCTGTCAAATAGAAACCTGCTCAGGAGCTGGGTCATTGTTGACAGGGATGGCACATGGGTCTCTTCTTCGAGCAAGCCCAAGTTAGCGGCTGTGAAGATGTCAGCTACCGCAGTCCTTTGCAATCTTGAGAATGATACGAACCTTGCGGAGTGGCGCTCAAGATCTTGAACAAGTTCGTCGCCTGGCACGTCGAGCCCTCGGCCTTTTGGAGCATGTCGAACACGAAACCCAACTCGCACAGTAAACATAGGTCGCTCACACAGGCGGTGGCGGCGTGCTGGAGTGCCATATTCCGCATGAGAGGGGTGTGGTGTAGTAATTGGAGGAGGGAGTTAGCATATGAGTTGGGGATGTGGTTCTCTAGACCGGCATAAGGGGTCTTGTTGAAGAATCTTGCGCAAGTATTAGCCCCCTTGAATCGCACTCAGACGGCGAAATGGTCTGACTTACCCAAAGTCAAAGTCGTCGACACCAAACTTGCTGTACTTGATCTCCATGATGCGGTACATGGGCGGCGCCTCTGGCTTCAGGCTCTCCAGTTCAGTCGGAGACGAATCGGGCGTCAGTTCCGTCTTAGAGTCGGAAGCAGAGTCGCCGCCATAAGACAGGGCCGATTCGCGTGCCTTCTCGCTCAAGAACTTTGGCGGCCGAAGGGCCCCAGAGGATTTCATTGTGGACCGTGTGTCCTCGACCTGGTTGCGGCGCAAGCCTCTCGTGTTCCTCCCATACAGACCCCACTCGGTTTGCTTGAGAGTGGCGAGGAAGGCCGGATCAAGCTGGACCGGCGGAGCGCCAACATCAGAGATGAGGTCGGGAGGTAAGGCGGAGAACAGTGTTTCGCGGTAGTAGGGGATGCCTATGGAGCTCAGAGGGCTGTCAAGCACGTCAGCAACAATCGTGTGCTGGAAATCAGGGACAACCTACGTATCCGGCGACCAGTCTAGCATAGGCGCCGGCTCCTCTGGCTTTGGCATATCGATGGGGAGTGCCATGTCGGTAAAGTGTATCTTTGAGGGAGACCCCCAGAGATGGATGTTGCACTCGGAGTCGGCCATGGCGAGGGCCTCTCCTGTTGGGGCGATTTCAAACAGGTTGATGAAGGTCATGACGTTAGCGTAGCGGACATTGCTGGTGTTGGGATTCATAATGTCGACGACATGCATCTGGCCGTGCTGGGACGTCACGATGGTGGTGGTGAGCATCCTGGGGTGCAGCCTGACGTGAGCGGCCAGGGGCGGGAAGGGCATGGGCTTCATCGAGGTCATGTTTTTGAGATCGAAGACATTAACGTATGGATCCAGCATGTATGTCTGGGTGGCCTGCTGCTTAGCAGAGCCGCCGCAGGTGACGATGAAGTCGTTCTGGGCGTCCATGTCGTTGATGTACGAGGCGTGCGCCTGCCAGGTGCGGACGATTTTGAAGGTGATGGGGTCGAGGAGGTCGACGCAGCCGGTGCGGGTGGCGGCGCATATGTATTTGCTTTTCTTCATGATGGTGTAGTGATGTTGGGTAGGGACCTTGCTCTGTGGTAAGCGGCAGGCCATGGGTGACAAGGGGCAGTGAAGGGAACACACCTGCTTGACAATCTCCCCTTTAAGGACGTCGATGACGAACATAGTGTCCTGCCAGCCGGCAACAATGATTTCCGAGGCACCCTTAGAGGTGAAACTCATGCATTGCAGGTCCTTCATGTCCTCGTGTCTGCAACCGCGGGTGTCAGCGGCCTGGTCACCTCCCCCCCCCGCCTCTTTGTATCTGGAGTAGCCGTACCGGATGTTCCATAACGCCGGCCCCCTCCGCATAGCCATGTGCACGCTCCGGGTGCCAAGGGCAATGACTCCCTTGTCATGGAAGAGGAATTGGCGGACGGGGCCCTCGGCGACGGGCTGGATCCTGAAGGCGGTGTATCGCTGGAGGTCGCGGCCGTAGAACGAGACCACGCGGCCCTGGGATTGTCAGAGATGTCGGCGACGGCGAGTGAAGGGGGGTGTGGGAGCATACTCGGTCATTGCCCGCCCATAGCAACTCAGCAATAGTGTCGAATGCTAGGGCGGTGGCTGGCCGGGTGTAGTCATTGCTGTTGGGTGCCGGAAAGGCGATGCGGGTGACCTGGGGGAGGAGAGGGCAAGGTCAGCTTTCTGTTTCGCATTGAGAGAGGATCTTGTTCGTAAGTCAAAAAAAGAGTGCCGAGTCCATGGTTGTCTTGAGCTGACCCCTCGCTCCCCCAGCTCCCCCAGCTCCCCCCAACCCTCGTCAACACCATCGCGGGGCAACGCCAAGGACACCACAGACAACGTCCAGCTCCCTCCCCCGCGACGCGCTCTCCCAGCCGACTGTCCATTCCAATCCCTTCCCTCAAACACTTGCGAAAAAAACACAACATACCTCGTCCCAGTCCGCATCCATGGCCGGCGCCCAAGAACATTTTCAATTCTCAAAATAAAAGGGATAAAGAGGAAGAGGGACTGTCCAAAACTGCCGGATTCAGTGCGGTTGGGTCCAAAACGACGTCTGGCGTCTCCACAATTGCTCGGGTCGCTGGGGTCCTTCAGCCTTGCAGCTGGAGCTGGGAGCGGATTGGACTGCACGTGGGGCAGGGAGCGATAGCGGACAATCCCCGGCCCGCCACCACCAATCACCACAGCCAGAGACACAACACTAACCGAATCCGCTCTCTTCATTGATAAACTGATGATCTGACGATGCTTCCTCCTCCTTTGTTAAAGGACTCAGGAATCTGCGAGACGAGACAGAACGAACTACAACCAGGACTTTCTCCTTCTCGCCCAAATTCCACACACTGCTAGGCTATCACGCGTGGTATCCATACTAACAGCCCAGTTCCAAGTCCAACCGCCAGAAGGAAACCCAATGTTGAATGATGAACCCTACCCAAACACCAAGGAAAAAGATGACATCTCATAGGAAAGAAACACACGCGTTGTGAGGTCGAGTCAAAGTCGAGATCGAGGTCGTGTCGAGGTCGAGTTTAGGGAGTCGTTTACTTGGTCAACCAGCCGAGGTAATCCGCGACAATGAGCGTCACCATCCTGCAAGAAACACAACCGTCAGCATCACACCACCACCACAACCACCTCATCACCAACAGGAGAACTTACGCGTGAGGTGCAATCCGCACGTAACTGCAACCAGGGAAACCCCCACAAGTCAGCCATCACCCAACACACCCATCTCAACACCACCACCAGGAGGAGCCAACTTACTATGTCCCAAACCCCCTATAAAACCTCCCCACCCCCTCCTCCCGCGCCACCTTCGCAAAGCAATCCACCATCCCCTTATACGGCATCTTCCCATCCACCCCCTTCCCCTGCTTCTGCAACCTCGTCTTGACAAAGTCAAACGGCAACGAAAAGAAGCTCGCAAAGAACCCCGCAATCGCACTAGCACTCAACGTCTGCGCATTGGCCGTCCACTCCGTCCTCGCCTTCAACTGCGCCTTCGCCTCCGAAAAAAACGCCAACTGCCCAAAATTCAACGCCATCGCTCTCACCACCGTCGGCGCAGCCCCCGCCCACAACGCACCCACCCCCTCCGCGCGCGCAATCGACCCCAGCGCATCCACAACCGACCTATAATTCTTCCTCTGCGCCACCGGCTTCAACCCATCGCTCTGCATGCGAATGAGCGCCAAATCTGCCGGATTCCCAATCATCGCTGCCAGGCCGCCCGCAGCCAACCCCGCCGTCGCCCTCTCCCTAAACCCCACCACACCGCCCTGCTCCTTCGCGCGCTTCGACAGCCTCCCCATAAACGTATCAAAAAACCCCAGCCTCGCCGTCGTATACACCGCCTGCCGCAACAACCCCGCCGACAAGCCCGTATACAAATCCCTGGCCTTCCCACTCGCCAAAATCTCCCGCGTAACCGAAAGCGGCGTGGGTTTTGGGCCCGCGGCGCTGCCCTCGCCGGCCAGCTGGATGCGCACCTTGACCATGTCGACGGGCTGGATCACCGTCGTGGCCACCATGCCGCTGATGCCGCCGTTGATGAAGGGCAGGGCGGCGCGCACGAGGGGTTTGTGGAGGAAGTCGCTCGTGGCGGCGGCGACGCTATCGGCGGGCTTCATCGTGCCCATTACTTGCGTGCCGGGAACTCGGGAGGGGGGTTCAACTGCTGCCTGCGAGACCGTGTTGGACATAACGAACAGCGGTTTGTGGCTGGTGGCTAGGTAGGTAGATGGGTGGTAGTGTTGTGGAGGGGGTGAACAAAACAGACAGACAGGTGATGTGGTGTCTTTCTGGGGTAGTATGGGGAAATAGAGTTTGAGAACAATGACGGGAACGTGGATGGGATAACGGGGGGGGATATAGCTGACCACTCGGTCCTCTCTCTCTCCGTCACAAGCCTTTCCCAGCACCACCCCAGCTCGTTATATTTTCCCACTCTGCCTATCCCTTCCAACCCCAGCAGTCACACCTCAAACAAGCACCCGCTAGGTAATCTCGCGCCGAACCAGCTCTGATCGTCGCAACCTACAAATCGCGATTCCACTTATGTTAGCTTCCCGCTGCTTCGCCTTTAACGTCGGCTCTTCGACAAAGCAAGGGGATGTGTGTGTGGGTTGGGTTCGAACGGCACGAGCCAGTGAGCTTCTGACAAAACCAAGCCAGATCGGGTCCTGCGACCGGGGAGGTGAGCCGATCTCACGCCAGGGGGCCTGCTGGGTGCGCTGACGCGCGACCAAGTCGTGATCTCCGGCCTGGCGGCATGAGTCGGCTCGCGGGATCAGGGGACGGCTGGGAGCGGTTCGCTGACGTGGTGCGTCTCCATTATTATTAGGTATCTCTGGGGGGGCCTCCGGTTTGGGGCTGCTGTTTGATGCCCACGCTCCACGGTTGGGACAAAACTCAAGATCCCGGAGCTCGTGCCGCGGGATGGGTTTGGGGTCCTTGTTGGGGCCGATGAGGGGCGTCTCGGCAGTCAGGGCGCCACTTGTGGAGCTGTCTCCAAGCTGTGTCTCCATGGGGCTGCGGGCAGGGGGAAGTTGGGAACGGCAAGCAAAGCAGCGGCAGTGTCCACATGGCTTTTTTTTTTCTCGAAGCCGAACCGAAGAACCCTGGGATGGAACGGAACCCGAGAAATGCAAAGAGGGGGGTGGTGCAGATGCAGAATTAACCTACCTTCTAGAAGCCTTCCTGAGGTAATTCTCAGGCCAGTTCCTGCGTCTGTGCTGTGCAGTGTGTGTGTGTCACAAGCGAGCTGGCGTGGTGCTGCCAGTTGCTTTGAATTGGTGCTGCTGCTGTTGGTGCTGCTGCAGCACAGTGGAGAGACCAGGAGTGCTTCGGGCGGGTCGCGTGCGGGTGCTTCACAGGGGTCGGCCGGCCGGAAGTTGGGAACGGAACTCGACGAGACGAGTTATCCGCGGAGCAGCCGTCGGTGGTCGGGTCGGGTTGGCTAACGTAAGGGCCACACCCCAGATAACGGCGGAAAGGAGATCGGGTTTGTTGTTGGCAAGGGGTTGGTTTGATAAGATGGGTGTTGTGGGTGAGTGGCGCAATCTGCGTTGGATTGTGGTGCTCCTAGGAAATACAAGAATCAGGAGATGCTCGTCGAAGCAGGAGATGAAAAGGCGAGGTGGTGACCCGAGCTGTTGCGAGCAACAATCAAAGGGACGGTTGCCGAGGTCAGAGACGGGATGGGATGAGGTAGGTGCGCGCCCTTCGTCAGAAACAGTCCTGCTCGTGGTATTTATGGCAGCTGCCGTGGCTATTTGCGGCAAGTGATGGCTTGCCTGGACTTGCTGGAGGGGGGCTTGTGACGCCTACCACATTGCCTCTTACCCCAATGATCGCTGGCCCTCTCTGCGCCGGCCATGTCACCGTCATTGCCCAGGCCGACAGGAGGCACCAGTGGGAGGCACGGCTTGGGTGCAGCACGTCTGCCGTGTGCAACTTGGAGGCGGTGGTTGTGTTTACACCCCACCTGACCTCGCTCCTGAACCGGC
Organism: Chloridium humicola; assembly: GCA_027569505.1. NCBI lineage: Eukaryota > Fungi > Ascomycota > Sordariomycetes > Chaetosphaeriales > Chaetosphaeriaceae > Chloridium > Chloridium humicola. Next base: position 227,674 of record JAPDFF010000005.1, read on the forward strand.
ATTTGAGTCTCCTCCCGTCCGCAGCTGGCGAATGCAGCTGCATGCGGTTTACGAGAGCGGGGTTGGGGAGATCGATGGTATATGTAGTCCAGAGCTGCCCAACTGACATTTGACAGTGATGTTTACATGGGAGTAATTGCTCGATTTAGACTTTACCAATCGAGCTCCCTCGGTTCTGCCTCCCAACACCTCGGCCGTCCTCCCTCGAACCATTCCATCGCCGATATCCAGATCGATCCGAGATCCTCGATGTAATTGAAGTCACCCCATCACTCCCATTCTCCCAAGGGTCTGGACGCACAGAAAGTAAGGGTAGGACAGCGTCACGGTGAGGGGAACTCGACGGCAGCGTCGACCAAGGAGGGGAGCTCGTCCAGGTTGCGTTCCTGTTCTTGCCGACCTACCCCTCCTCCCGGTGGCATTGGCCAGCCCTTACTCGCCGGCAGCGACAATCCGCAGATCTGTGCTGGGGGGGAGTTCCTGCAGACGACCACAACAATCCCTCGGAAAGGTCAGAGTCATAACCGATCTTCCGTCCCGAGGCGTCGTTGGGAGGGTGCTGCTGCCCAGCTGTTGGTGCGTATCCCGCGGTGCTTTGTTCCTTGTACCCTCATGCTGCTGTTTTCTTCTGAGTTGGGGTTTATTCTGAAGTCAAAATCGCCAACCTCCTTAAATCTGAAACCAGCTAACCCTGTACTGAGCTTACTCTGCCCGCCAGCTGTTGACTTACACGCTGTCCGAGTGGGTCTGACTCCATTCCCAGACAGTGCTGCCGCCCGCAGGCCGCAGCTGCCAGCTGCACCAATGCGGGGCTGCTTCAGCGCCCGGGTCTATCGATAAGCACCACTGTCCTTCGGCAGTCCTCCTCGGGCAAAACCTCAAGAAAGAGGTGTGGCAGTCATAGCGAATTATCATCATCTACAATTTCAGCGTGACTCTCCCCAAACCCCAAAATCAGACACAAGTCATGAAATCCTCAGTCAGCTTCCCTCTCATGGAGGGGTGGTGTTTACCCTTCTCCCCTCATGGAGGGGGTGTGACGTCAAGCCCAGTTCCCCGCCCCACTTCAGCCAAGCAGACAAGGGTGCCACGACGGCAGCACCGCCAAGAGAAAGCAACGACGGACCACTGCCACACCATTAATCCACCAACAGGACCTCAACCGAGATCACAACTGACGATCGGGGTAAGATAACGTTGGCTGAGAGATAAAGAAGTTGGGTGATCTCAACAAATTTAGATTGGGCCCCTGATGAATAGACGGAGAAAATCTGTTCGCGCGAAGGCACGGTCATTATCTGGATGGACCCTGGATTTTCCCTCGGTGCTACCTCACGTAGCGTGTCCTCCCCGTGTGAGTCTCGGGCCTCGGCCGGGTGTCCGACGACACCTGATGATGGTGAACCGGCCGGTTGGGCTGCTCAGTGGCCGAGTATACCCGTTGGGAGACAGAGGCTGTGGCCGTTGAAGAAACTGTGTGAAGTTAGGTGGAAAAGTTGCGGTGGGGTCGGAGGAGATGGTTGCCGGACGGAGAGCTAAAAATGCCTGGCCTGGTATGCTCGTGTATTGTGACACCGCGGTTGCTCGGTTGAGATGATGTGAACTGGTCTGGCGGTGGCCGGTGGCCTTATCTCTTCCCAACAGTACACCACTCCCCCTAACAGGCTGGTCAATGGAGTTGCAGAATTGATTTTGTCAGCGGAGGTCCGTTCAAATCCCATGTGTCACAGACACAATCCAGTGTTGCTGTCAATAAGAGTCAAAAGGTGCCCGTCATACTCAAGAACCAGAATCTGGCACCTACTGTCAGAATGTAGTCTCCAACTTTTGAGTATTGACAGCGGGGAAGCACACCAAAGCGTCAAATCAATATTAAAATAACGAGGTAAAGGAACCGTGGTCGAAGTGTGACCCTTTCTATTACTGTTTCAACTTCACGAATATTATTACATTATTTACCCCTTTCTGTTATTCCGTAAACTCTTCTTTTCCAAGTCCCACTATGTTTGAGAACTTTGCTACATTTTTTTCTTCTGCTTTTCAGTTATTTTCCTTACTAAGAGTGACAAATGGCCCAATCCTTCAAGCTTAAGTAAGCGCTTTATCATGGTCTAACGACCTTCGAAACTAAAGTGGCTTACAACCCTGGCCTTTGACCTTTGCCGCGGGTTGGGTAACCTAGAGCTCGACATTTCTCGTAAAAAATGGGCCATGTATCCGAGACTCTTTCCTCAATTAATGACAACATCACCCCTTCCACCAACTTGTTCCCTCTGAACAGTTTCTCCAGAATGGAGAGTTCCTCGTTATCTTGCAAAGTAATGGACGTTACCCGGTTCACACCTTGTCAGGAGAATTTGCAAAACTCTATGGTCTTGATCTCTTATGTGTGGTGGATTCCAAATCCTTCGTATACAAGTACGTCCGGACCGTCTCCAAAGACTCCCCCACCATATGTACTGTTGTCTCAGCCACCTTGAAATGAGACAATCCCCAACTTACACAAAACTCTCCACCCAATGCCCTCTCAGAATCTCCAAACCCTCGCCTAATATCCAGTGCTCGGGAAGACCCCCAACCTCCCGCCATCCACAACAATGGTGTTCCCGTTCAGATAAGCACCCGCGCGCGAGGCAAGATACAGAATCTGCCCAGCCATGTCCGACTCGGTGCCCATGCGGCCGAGGGGTACGGCACTCCGATCTATGGGAATGACGCTGTCCGCCGCCATGCCCTCCATGGAAGCTCCTGAGGCCCGGACGATGGGAGCCGCCATATCGCTGGGGAATACTAGAGGGGTGTTAACCAGAGATCAACTCAAAAAGCAAACAGAGCAGAACTTACACCCAGGGCAGATACAGTTCGCCCTAAACCACCCATCCAGTCAGCAAAACCACCTCACCCCAACCCCCCCTCCAAGAGACAAAGACTCACCTAATCCCCCACGTCGGCAACACCCCACTCAACATCTTCGCAACATGCGTCGCAGCCGCCTTACTCGGCCCATACGCCCAACCCCCCGTCGACACCTTATTAAACCCCGCAATACTACTCGTCACCACCACCTGACTGCCCACCTCCCCCTTCCCATCCACCCCCCCCCTCTTATTGCCCTCCCCCAACAACTTCAAAAACGCCATCGCCGTAAACCACACGCTCGTCACATTCACCCTAAACGTATTCGTAAACTCCTCAAACTCCCCCGCCATCTGCGCCGCCCGCCACTCCTCCAGCGTCGTCTCGCCCGGCACGGGGGGCTTGACTTGGGGACCCCCGATGCCGGCGTTGCAGATGAGAAGGTTGAGGTAACCTACGTCGGTCTCGACCACGGATACTATGCTCTCAAGACTGATCTTGGAGGTGACGTCGCAGTAGAGGGGGACGATGACCGAGGGGCGGTTGATAGAGGAAGCGGCGGCTTGGAGCACGTCCATGCGGCGGCCGACGATGTAGACTCGGGCTGCGCCCGCGTCGGCGAGGGCGCGCGCCATCATGAGGCCGATTCCTGTGGGAGGGGGGTTAGGGGTTGGGAGGGGTGAGGTGGGGGGGGGGGGAGGGGGAGGTTACCGGTGCCGCCGCCTGTGATGAGGGCGACGAGGCCCTTGACGGAGAAGAGGTTCTCGACGGTTGAGGGTTGGGGGGCGGCCATGATGGGTTGCTGGAGTGAGAGAGCGGGGTCAAGATTGGGGTGGTCGGCGTCTATTATGAGAGGAAAGTTGAAATCAAAGAGTTGGCCTGATGTCATTTTGGAGTCAGTGGTGAGGAGGTCAAGACAGAGTCATGGAGGTGTGTTCCTGAGGTGGGGTAGGGAGTGGTGTTGTTGGCGGTTGGTTGTAACAGGCGGTTCATGGTGAAAATTCGAGAGGAGGAAAATGATGAAATCAGATTGTCTCACCTGTGCTGTAGCTTCCAGACCGAGATTGAGACCGGAAGCTTCTATCAATGCCGTTCTTGCTCTATGTTTGTGATTGATGCTTTCCGTTCCCTCAACCTCGCTCGGATTGCCCCGCCTTCACTCTCTGCCCCGCTCGACGTCTGGTGTGGGCACTCCCAGCCACCGGAAGCCTCAGGGACTTGGCCAACCCCTGGAGGAAGAGATGTGAATCGAGAGAGAGACGAGTTACAATGTGAACGGCATACGAACAAGACCCGAGTATCATGATTGTATGAGAAGGCTTGACTCCTCAAAGCTCACAGCCCATCCCATGGGCGAGGTTCCGAGTCATCCATGCATTTCTCAATGTCCTTGTCATAAACAATTTTGTTCAAAAACCCAAAAGGGCAGGTCTATCACAGTAACTTCACTACATCATGCTAAATGCGCGGGGCCAGTTCCAAACCCAATCAAATCTAAGCAGTGGTGTCGTGGATGAGCTTGGTGATCTTGCCAATGGCAATGGTTTGACCCTAGAACAACATTAGTAACAGTTACACGCCAACTCTCTGGCAGTTCAAACTCACCTGGTCACGCAGCGTGAAGCGACCCATCTGGGGGTAATCCTCGAACCTCTCCACACACACCGAGCCGGCACCACCAGTAACCTCCAGAATAGCAATGATGCTGTCGCCCTTCTTGGCGTGCGAGGGAGGCAGCTTGCTCTTGCGGTTGGTGCCCTTCTGCAGCTTGTGGAGCAGAGCAGCAAAAGTGACCTCCTCGATGGCGGCGTGGACGTGTAGGACGCAGTTGAAGCCCGCAGTAAGAATGCTCTTCAGGTCCAGGATGCGGATCTGGGCCTCAAACTTGGTCACGTTGTGCACCAGGCGCTTGGGCGAGCAGAGGACGAAACCGGGGAGGATCTCTTCCTCCTCGATGCCGCGCAGACGGAGACGGACCTGGTCACCGCATTGGGCGATGCCAACTTCGTCTTCGGTCTCCCCGTAAGCAGCCGAAACGTCGACGGTCTGCTTGTTGGGCATCATGACCAAGCTCATGCCCTTCTTGACCACACCAGCCTCGATCTTGCCCTCGATCATGGTGCCCATATCACGATACTTGCCGGCGACGGCCATCATGAAAGGAGCGTTGACCTTGCGCTCGAGGGCCTGCATGCTGTCGAGGTACTCGAGCAGCGAGGGGCCATCGTACCACGGGCACTTGTCCTTGGGCACGCGCTCCTTGATGCCGTAGGTCATCTGGGCAGCGATGGGCATGAAGAAGACGTCGGTCTTGAGGTTGTACCCGGTGCCCTTCAAAAACTGCTGGAGCTTGGTCGTGCACTCGGTGTAGCGCTCCTTGGACCAGTTGACGGTGGGGTCGTCCATCTTGTTGATGACGACGACGAGCTTGTTGACACCCTGCGTCTTGGCTAGCATGGCGTGCTCGCGGGTCTGGCCGCCCTTCTCAAAACCCGTCTCGTACTCGCCCTTGCGGGCACTGATGACCAGGACACCGACGTCGGCCTGCGAAGCACCACCAATCATGTGAGGCACGTACGTCTTGTGACCGGGCGCGTCGAGAATGCTGTACTTGCGCTTATCAGTCTCGAAGAAGCCGCGGCCAACCTCGACGGTCTTGCCCTTGGCGCGCTCCTCGTTGGTCAAATCGAGAGCCCACGAGAGGTACCACGTCTCACGGCCCATGTCCTTGGCCTCCCTCTTGTACTTGTCCAGTGTCCTCTGGTCGACCATGCCAGTGACGTAGAGGATGGCACCACCAAGAGTACTCTTGCCCGCATCGACGTGGCCGATGAAGATGATGTTGATGTGCTCCTTGCCGTAGATCTCCTTGAGCGTGCTCTCGTCAACATCTGCGGCCTGCTCCTTCTCGACAGCATCGACATCGCGCGCAACTGCCTTAGAGACCGCGCGGGAAGGGCTGGAGCGGCCGGAGGAGGGAGTGGGCGAGGTCTTGCCGCTGGCAGGCTTGGAATCGGTCTTGTCGATCGCCTTGGAGGCGGTGACCTTGGCGGCCGCTTCCACAGTGCCCTCCTTCTTGGCCTCCTCTTTCTTGCTCTCCTCCTTCTTCGGCTCCTCCTTCTTGGCCTCCTCCTTCTTGGCCTCCTCCTTGGGCTGGCCAGTGGCGCCAATCGAGAGCACCTTGACCGGGGCGGGGCCGCCGACGGACAGCACCTTCGCCTTAGGCTTGGCGTCACCGCCAATGCTCAGAACCTTCGCGCCAACGTTCGCTGGGGCCGGCTTCGGGGCGTCGGCATCGGGCCGCTTGGCGATGGTCGGGGCCGGCTTAGGAGCCTGCTGTGTTTGTTGCGGCTGCTGGAACTGCTGCTGCTGCTGACCCTGCCACTGGCCTAGCGGGCGTGTGAGCCTCGGTTCTTCGAATACAAGGGACATTGCGCAGCCCTACCGTATTGTTGGCCATAGCCCCCTTGACCATAGACGCCACCGTAGCCCTGCTGCTGGCCATACTGCCCAAAGTTCTGCTGCTGCTGAGCACCGCCATACTGAGGGTAGTACCCCTGACCGCCGTAGTAGGGTTGCTGTTGCTGCTGCTGGTAGAAGCTGTTGCCGCCGAATGACTGGCCGGGCTGGAAGGTATGGGCTGTAGGCTGGAAGGAGGCAGCGCCGGCGCGGAAGCCTCCCTGCTGGGCGCCAATGTGCATCTGCTGCTGGGTCTGGCGCGCCAGGTTCTCGTCCTGAGCGGACGGGTCGTCCTCCCACGAATCCTGGACGTTGTTGGACATGTTGACAACGGGGCGTGTGCGGTCTGTTCGGTTGAAGGGCCCTTGACGTCGGGGGTATTGTTAGTCGAGGGCTCGAAAGTTGCGACGGGGTGGATGACGGGGAGTGCGACCAACCTCGGGGTGGACTTTGGCGGGGCGGGAGCAGGTCGAGTCAACTATATTTGCAAAATTAAAATCAGAAACCAATGGTCACATAGACGACAAGCGAGGACTGGGCTTACCGATGGAGAACAGGTTGACTGATTGTGCAGCTCGTTCTGGCGGCGAGGAGGAAACCAGGGAAGATTTGCTGGCATCTGCCCCACCATCAGTGCCAGTGGCGGCGGGGAAGAGGGTTTCGGACGCACCGTCTGAAGGCATGAGGCGCACTGTCTGCCCCGCCCAGCCTTGGCAGCCAGGAGGGCTTGTTTGGTGCCTTTTCCCAGCCCTATGCACAGTGCGAAGTGTCCCAACAGGGAGGCTGCCCACCCCGAGGATGCCTAATTGGGCCCAATGGGAACGCGAGCGCGCTGAAGCGGCTTGGCCTTTGTCCTGACAAACCGCTTTCAGAGGGTTCAAGTCAAGACTTCCATTGTCGACACCAACATGTTTGGACTCCCCAAAACTAAACGATGGGCCGGATGAGAGATTATGGACGCCCTTTTGCAGACCTTGGGAGTTCAAACTTTCAACTATGCCGTCAGATCTGGCATCGCCCTCACGTCAAAATATGCAGTGCAACAATGTACTCGCCTGCTGAAGTCGGTCAATGATAAGGCTGTCCGCGCAGAGCTGAAGGCGTTGCAGAACCTCCTCGACAGCAAGACCAAGGTTAGTTTATTCTGCTGTTTATTATTTTTAGTCAAGTGCTAACAACACAAGATCATCTCCCCCGCCCTCGATTTGATCGAGTTCAAGTATGACTCGACACCATCTGAGCTTGGCATGGAAGTTCGGATCAGGCACCCATCCAGTCGCTAACACCTCGCTAGGTCAGGTCGAGGAAATGTATTCCTGGAATCTGCAGTTCCCCTCGCCAAATCCCTCCACCGGGAAATCGTCCGTCTTGGGAAGCGGCTGGAAAATGCTGCGACTGCCGAAGAGGATGCCCGCCGCCAAGGGTACAGCGGTCGTGTGTCCGACGAACACCATGCCGAACTGCTGCTCATCATCAGCGACATCAAGGGCCTCCTGGGCCGCATCGACCGAGATGTCCCCCTCCTCCAACTCGCTATCACCGCGTCTGGCGAGAAGATGTCGCCCACCATGACCCCGGGCATCTCGCCTTCCAGGATGATGCAGGCTAGTGCTCTGCTCTCCTTCGCGGATGCCCACTTCGTCATGGACCCTGACCATCCGCTGCAGGTTGGACCGTTATTCACGCTTTCTCTTTACATGCTGTTTTTGGGCCATTCTCGTCTTGGATCTGGCTCGAACCCAGGGACCGGACCGCCGTTGACACCTCCTGGCTCTGTGGATGACGGAGTGCTGGGAGAAGTTCCTTATGGAGTCGGAGAGGGTGAAAGGAAACCGATATGGCAGGAGGTGATGCACAAGGCGCGAGTGCGACTGTGTCGCACACCCTCGGCCTCGACGTTCCATCCTTTTCAAGGATACTGTTCGACTGGGCTTCCAGGCCCCCAGCGTCCATCGCGAAAGGCGTCGACAGCGCCTCCTAGGCACCCGGATGGGTACTCGTATCACCTGGAGATCATTGAGGATCTCGACGACGGCAGGCTTCACGACGGAGACGGACCAGAGCCTAGACCGTATGACGGGATTCCAATGGCTGGCATACGCGAGTCCATCCCAATCCACCAAGTATCCAAGATCTTCTACACAGACACAGGGAGGATCCTCAATATTGGAAACAATGATGAGAGAGACAACAACCCGGTTCTGCTCCTGAAGAGAGACCTCAGCGCTAAGTCCCCGAGGAAGATGCGGGAAGAATGGTTCGACGAACCGGAGACCGAACTGGCTGATGACTCACAGTCTGACTCGTCAGACAACTCCTTCAAATCTCATGACCAGGAAGATATTGACAGGCAGCTCTGGGAGGAGACTGGCCAGGCTGCTGAATCGCCTTGTCACGAGGAGGGTCCACGCACGACCTATCTCCCTGCGCACTTGGACCCCGAATGGTTGGCTCTGGAGGTGTTTGCGGAGGGTGACGACGAAGAAGAGGAGGAGGATCAAGATGAAGGTGTCGGCAATGGCAGCGACTATGCCAATCCCAGAACAGCGTTGACCATCAGGCCTCAGTCACCCCGGGATAGACTCTCGGTCGACTCCAAGCTCGTAGCCCAGATGCGGCGCATCTCTCTCCACTGCGAATCACCGCCCAAGGACCTCACTGACCAACCCCCAACCGACCTCAGCAAAACCCAGCAACAAACTGCAGAGCCCTATGTCGCCCGGTCGCCGTTTGGGTCCATCGCAACCTCTCTCTCGCTCCTCGAGATGTTGGTCCGCCTGACCAGCCTGCAAGAGTTCCAGCAGACGTCGCATCTGGCAATCCCAGACCACATCCTCATGTTCTTCTTGGAAGAGACATCAACCACAGGTTTGCACGGTGAGGCACACTGGCGAATGAGGACTGAGGCAAAGAGACGGATGGGATTTGATCCATACAGTGATGCCGTGCCCAGGGGGCGGGTGGCAGAATAGAGAGACTTCGGTATTGGTAAGAGAGCGAATACCACGAGGTTTGACCCATGCTTTTGTGAGTGATTTCATCAAACCAAGTCGTCTTTTCTTGCCTCTTGTCTTAATACCCAGAAGTTCATGTCTGTCCAGCTTCTCTCTCCAAGCCCCTGTGTAATCATTTTACTGTTGGCGAGTCTTGGCCCTCAACGGCTCACCACACACGGTTTCCCACGGTTCAGTTGACATCATGAACCCCCACGCGAAAAACTTCTCATTGCCGGCGCTCTAGCCCGTATTGTCTGCGATAGCGGAGCTTTCGAACCAAGAACTTTCTCAGCTTGCAGGGATGTGTAAGTCATCGAAATATCTTGTCTCAACAACGACCTCAACATTCTCTTCCTCCTTCTCATCCAACTAGCACCATGGCAAACGAGAAGGACAGCCCAACCATGACCGTGGACACCGAAGCCGCTCGCCCGGCACCCGTCAGCCATGACTCGCATGAGGGAGTCCCCTCGCCCAAAGACCGCGATGAAGCCATCGCCATGGTCGGCGAGCAAGAACACGCCATCGACCCAGCAGTCGCAGCCCGCGCCGTCCGCAAAATCGACCTCTTCCTCATCCCCGCCATGATCTTCGGCTGTAAGCCCCCCCTCCCTGCCTCTCCCCCACCACCACCCCTAACCCCCCTCCCAGACGGCATAGTCTACTATGACAAAGCCATCCTCGGCTCCGCCGTGCTCTTCGGCATGACCACGGACCTGCACCTCACCCTCACGGACCGGTCTACCACCCCGCCCACCGTCGACACCTCCCGCCTCTCCTGGGCCACCTCCCTCTTCTACTTCGGCATGCTGGCCGGCCTGTACCCCATGTCCTTCGCGCTGCAGCGCTTCGACATTGGCCGCGTCCTGGGCGCGATCGTGATCCTCTGGGGCGGCATCTGCATGCTGACCGCAGCCGTGACGTCGTACCAGGGCTTGTATGCGCAGCGCTTTGCACTGGGGTTCGTGGAGAGTATCGTCCCAACGGGGTTTATGTGTATTGTGAGCGGGTTTTATACGCAGAAGGAGCAGGCGCTGAGGCAGAGTTGGTGGTTTAGTAGTACGGGGTTGTTTACGATTCTGGGGGGGGGGTTGAATTATGGGTTTGCGCAGATTAAGGGAGGGGGGTTGCAGAGTTGGCAGTATATTTATTTGTTGGCGGGAGTGTTGACGGTGGCGTTTGGGGGGTTTTGTTTTGCGATGCCGAACTCGCCGGTGACGGCGTGGTTTTTGACTGAGGAGGAGAGGTTTGCGGCGGTGGAGAGGTTGAGGGAGGGGCAGACGGGCGTGAGATGTACGAGGATTAAGATGGCGCAGGTGTGGGAGTCGTTGAGGGATGTGAAGACGTATTTGGTTTTTGTGATGATGGCTTCTGCGTAAGTTTGGGACATGGGGTTGGTCAGAGGAAATTTGGGGGCTGATGTGTTTTGGCAGGTACACGATGAACGGCGCGGTCAGCGGCTTTGGTCCGCTCATCGTCTCGACTTTCGGGTGGAACACGCTTCACTCGATCGTGTTCCAGTTCCCGCTCGGCGGGCTCTGCTTCATCGTCATTCTCCTGACGGGCTACCTCGGGTCCAAGATCCCCAACATCCGCCTCCTCATGCTTATACTGACATGCCTCCCTGTCATCGCGGGGTGCGCCATCATCTGGAAGAGCGAGTGGTCGTACCGCGCCGCGGCGCCGGTGGTGGGCTACTCTATCACCGGCTTCTTCGGCGGCACGGTGAGCCTCATCATCACGGTGGGCATGTCCAACGTGGCCGGGCACACCAAGAAGAGCTTCATGGCTGCCACCATCTTTGCTGCGTACTGCGTGGGCAACATTGTTGGACCACAGCTGGTCAAGTCCCAGACCAAGGCGCAACATTACCCTATGCTGTGGTTGGGGCTGATTATCTGGTGAGTATTTGACTGTTTCGTTGATGTGCCATCTTCAAGACTAACAGGAGCACAGCTACATCATCTGCATTATGGCGTCTGCCACGCTCTACATCGTCCTGTGGCTGGCGAACAAAAAAAAGGCCAAGGCGCCTGAAGACGAGACGGAGCGCGCGAAGCTGGCCTTCCAAGACTTGACGGACATGCAGAACCCCTATTTCAGGTACGTCCTTTGATAGAGCTAGCGGCACAGCTGGCCGCTCGAGCTCTGGCAAGGGCAGAGAAGCAGGGCAAAGTAATAGCAACCACACTTCTATAAATAAGCCTATCTGAACTACCAGCTGTTCCCATCTGAGATGGTGACTGAGATTCGAATCACACATCCCCGCTGTGTCGAACACAAGCTCCCACCATTTTTCGCAGACATGGAGTACCACAACAAGAAACGTAGGTTGAACGACGCGGAATATGGGGTGATGGAGAAGGTAGAGAAGGATAGTGGAGCGATGGTGCGGTGATGACCCTTTATGGCCCCCCTCAGCTCTGAAGACGCACTGCACTCGCAACGAGAACGCCTGGAAAGCATAAGCAGGAAGATTGTAAGTTGGTTTCTGGTTTAAGTAGTCCGTTTGTGTTTGCCTGCAGGCAAGAGGGGTTGAGACCGATAAAGAGGGCGAAAAATGGAAACATCCAGGAATAACTTATATTCTGGGGAGAATTTGGAATGTTCAGAGTCCTGCAACCCCTGTCTCAAACCTTACCATTGACTCGTGTATTCCAATTGCTTGCCGTATCTTGCTCGTACCACTTCACTTCTGGTTATTTTCTTAAAACCCATTGACGACTGTGATGCAAGGCTGGGGGGAAGAGCACATTATGATGCCTCAGCCCCCTTTCCATGTCTACCTTCCTTCGCGGAAATGAAGAGCCTCCCAAGGATCCCGAGCATACCCTTGATATCTCCGTACTTTGCCTTCCTCACCCGCCCCAACCCTTCTCGTCTGCAGGCAGACACAACCGAGCCACCCGGGTCCTAGGCTCCAGCTAGGCGATGGCCTGCCATGCGATTATGGCTTCCAGACTTCTGATGATCCCTCCAGACCTTCAAGCATCATGAGACTCTGCGTCAGAGTCCCCGTCCGAGCTACTATCTGCCCCTCCGTTCTCACTCTCTTCCTTTTCTTTATCTTCAATCAACATCCCTTTTCCCGCTTGGTTTTCTTCGTCTTCAAGTTTTATTCGACCTGATGGCAAGCCAATTAATGAACCAAACCATTCCCGCAAGGTCGACGTGTTGAGGGCTGACGTGACGGGTGATATTACGGGCGATGTGACAGGGACCGCGCCAGAGACCCAGAGTTCGAACCCGAACTGGCGCGCCAGAAAGGAGGCACTGTAAAACATCTTTGACCGCTGTTTCTGGTCCTTGACGTGCCTCGGAATGAAGTAATGGACGTCGAGCGAGAGCTTGCGCTGGAGCCGATCTGTCCCCCTCTTGGGGACCTCGTCGATCATCTCTTGGAGAACCCCAGTGTATCCTGTCCACCCCTTCCTGCGGTCCCTGGCGCGAGGGGGTCGACGACGAGTGTAGTAGTAGTTCAGCATGTTATTTTGAGAGGTTCAGTAGCTTTCTTGGAGCGATAGCCTGGCTTTGGAAAGAAGGATACGGCATCCCAGGCCAGGAAGCGTGGGACTTGATAGTCAGGGTTCTGGAGGGGGGGTGGAAGCTGGAGCAAGGGATGTTTCACGTGGGATGCCGTCGTCATAGGGCGTCCACTTCCCTGGGCCAGGGAGTGGAAGATATCGTGTGTCTGAAGACTGGCGATCTTGGAAACCCACAATCGACGAGAAGCATATGCTCGGGTATCTTCGGGCACTCCCAAGAATCCAACGTGAAGTTTGGACCGATGAGGGTGCATTAGGTGTTTGCCAAAATCCCAGCAAGGCCGGCATCCTCAAACTCGGCCCAATCACCACGAGTCCATTCCAAATCGTAGTTGATGGCGCCGATGACTTGAAAGACTTTCTCGGCCCCAAGGTAGCAGTCCTTGGAGCTTTGGCCTTGTTGCCTTGACATAAGGAGACGGGCCGCCGACCCCTCCCCTGCACGGAAAATAGCAGAGTACATATTGTTTGTCGTCCGGTCCAGAGTCTCGCTGGGGTGGCCAGGCTTCGCGGATGCGCCGCAGTGGTGGCACAGGTATTGGCGAAACGTCAGGTGTCCCGCAAACTCCCCAGACCCAAAGCACGGACACATGCAGATAAGTTTCTTGATATACGCACGATGCTCCTTGCTAAACTCCACGTCGTCCTCGGTAAAACCCAGATCGGCCTTGTTGCTGGAGCCTGGGTTGCGAGAGCCTTGGTCTGCGTCGCTGGGTTGTTCTGCGTCTCGCTGCTGCGGGGCAGGTGCCGCGGCGGTGATTGTGTCCTTCCCGTCCGGGGCGCGGACGATGGTGAGGTGGGTGCCGCATTGAGGGCAGCTTGAAGTCATGTTAATCGACAATTTGGTCCAGCTCAGGTAGCTGAGCAGGATGAGAAGTGAGGGTGAAGATGACAGAAGGAGGGAAGTCCGAGGAAGGGATTGATATGCCACTACCAGCGTATTAGTAGGGTGTCCAAGAACAGGTGCACGGGAAATAAGGAGGTAATCAGTGACGCAGCTACGAACTCCTCGTCCGATCATTCTACCGCATCACATCACGACAGGGAAAAGGGAGGAAACTGGAATAAATGGATATATTGATGGCGGGCTACAAGGTATTGTTGGTAGAGAGGAAAGTAGAAACGAGGGCGAGAGCTAGCCCAAGCCGGTCAGCCATAAATGATGGTCGATTCCAGCACAGAACCCATGATCTCAGAATATCTGCTGTTGGATGTTTGGTGTTTTGTTCGCTTCCATGTCGCTTATTTATCTCCGTAAGTATCCATTGTGCCTGGGCTGCTACCTAGGGTTAGGGTTTGCGGGGTTGTGGTTGGTTGCCTTGGAGCCCGTCGTTTTTGTTGCCTGAGTTAGTAAACAGAAGACGACAGAGACCGGCCAGGCAGCAGCAGTACTCGAGCTGAAGCGCGTCGCGACATCTGCGCCGACCCGCGAATCAGGCACCAGTAGCCTGTTTGAGCCATCTGCCAGCCGAAATTTCTTGGACCGCCGTTGATGAGGTACGTCCGAATACAGCCCTCTCTCGCTTGAACAGCCCTCCTCGGGTTGTTGGCGAGCTCTTTCCACCAGCAATTGCGGGCTAACAGAAAATGGGACGCAGACAGTCGGACGACCCTCTCACAATTCAACAACAGACCGATCGACCATCCTGCGATCGACAGTCATTCCCTTTGAGCAAGCCAAGAGACGGATGAACGAACACCGTGAAAGTCTCGAGCAGAACTGAGGCAGAGCTTCTACGATCTGGTTCAGGCCACCACTATCAGCTACTCGTCGCCCTCATCCGCCTTTGTTTCGCCTACCTGCCTTTTTTCTGGCACCGAACCAGCCACAATGGCGCGTTTACGCAAAGACTCCTTTAGCGACGATGATCTCGAGATCCTGAGCTCCCAAGCGGCCAACATGTCGCTCGGGCCGCCGTCGGCAGGGCCTCCCATCATCCAAACACCGCGGAGGCCAGCCAGCAAGCCAAACAGGGAGGTCGTCGACCTGACCAACAGCCCTGCTGGTACCCCAGCAATCGCAACACCAAAGCCCAGCTTCGGCCATCCGACACAGCTAGCCCCGCGGTTTGGCCAGCGGAGCAACGACCCGAACCACATGTTTATCCAACGCAAGACCCGACCCGAGTTTCACAGCGACATGTATAGGAGTTCAGGTCCGTTGAAACCGAAGAACGAGGCGAGGAAAGCCCCCGCATTGCAGATGTTCAGCTCCATGAGCGCGGACGCGCAGCCAGCCTACCAGTACACCCAGCCATCCGGGTCACATGCGGATAAGACGTTCTACACAGATCCTGCCAAGGCGTCTGCAGACTTGAAGGCTCTGCTTGAGGGTAGCTTGGAGGAGGATGATGAGGAGGAGAACAAAGAGGGGAAGACAGAGAGCGAGAAGCCAAAGGAAGAGACCATCGAGGATGGCACCCTAGAAGGAATCAAGGTGAAGCTCCTCCCACATCAAGTGGAAGGAGTGAAGTGGATGCGCGGGCGGGAGGTAGGGCCTCATAGAAAAGGCAAGGTTACAAAGGGAGGCATCCTGGCGGATGACATGGGCCTTGGAAAGACGTTGCAGAGCATTTCTCTGATAGTCAGCAACCCCATGCCCGGGCCCGACGATGACGGGTGGAAGAAGCACTTCGACCAGATCAAGAAGGCAACACTCGTGGTTGCGCCACTTGCTCTGATCCGGCAATGGGAGGCCGAGATCAAGGAGAAGGTGGCTGATGGCTACGGGCTACGAGTCTGCGTCCATCACGGCCCCCAGCGTACAAAAGACCCCAAGGTCCTGGGGAAATATGATGTGGTTATCACTACCTACCAGATCTTGGTGTCTGAGCATGGAAACAGCAATCCAGACTCAGCAAAGGGGCCCCAGGCGGGCTGCTTCGGCATCCACTGGTTCCGCGTTATTCTGGACGAGGCACACAGCATCAAGAACCGCAACGCCAAAGCCACCAAGGCCTGCTGTGCTCTCCGCGCCGAGTACCGCTGGTGCCTCACCGGCACGCCCATGCAAAACAACCTCGACGAGCTCCAGTCTCTCGTCAACTTCCTCCGAATCCCACCATACGACGACCTTGCCGAGTGGCGGGCCAACATCGACGCCCCGATGAAGAACGGCAAGGGCCACATCGCCATCCGGCGTCTGCACAGCCTCCTCCGGTGCTTCATGAAGCGGCGGACCAAGGACATCCTCAAAGAAGAGGGCGCCCTAGTCGCAGGCGGCAAGAAGGCGCTCGACGCGGCCAAGGCCAAGGCCAAGGAAGAGGGGCGCGAGGCGCCCGAGCCGCCAAAGCCCGCGTTCAGGGTGACGCAGCGCAAGGTGGTGACGGTTGAGACGCAGTTCTCGCCCGCCGAGCGTGAGTTCTACGACAAGCTCGAGGAGCGCGCCGACAAGAGCCTCGAGAAGATGATGAAGGGCAAGGTCAACTACGCCAACGCCCTGGTGTTGCTGCTGCGCCTGCGTCAGGCCTGCAACCACCCGCGCCTGTCCGAGACGAAGCTCGACAAGGACAGCGATGCGCTCGCCGCGGATACTGTTCCGCAGCCCAAGGCGGCCGCGGCTGCCGGTGATGATCTGGATGCGTTGGCTGATGCGTTCGGTGGGATGGGCATCCGGACGAAGCAGTGCGAGATGTGTTTGAGTGAGTTGAGCAAGAAGGAGGTGGCCGGCGGGCAGGTGCGGTGCACGGAGTGTATGGAGAGTTTGCAGAAGGTGAAGAATGAGAGCCCCAGTCGGAAGAAGCTGAAGAGAGAGGGCAAGAGGGTTAGTGTGGTGGAAGAGGAGATCAGGATTGAGAAGATGGTCAAGCGGAAACCCAGGGGTCGCAACATTATCACCGACAGCGATGACGAAGAGGAGGACATGGAAGGGAGCTGGCTGGTAGCAGAAGGCGAGCGTGGCCCCCTGAATCTGGGCAAGGCCGGAGGAAAAGAAGATGAGAATGCCGAAGGTGGGGGTGAAGACCTCGCCTCGGACGACTCAGACCGCTCTTCCGACGACGACGGCTCGGATGAGAGCCAGCTCGACAGCTTCATCGTCAACGACGAAGACGCATCGCGAGGCGAACAACCCGACTCAGAATCCGACTCGGACTCGGACGACGACACATTTGTATCAGTGTCTAGACTACGCTCACAAGTCGTCTCCGAGCCCGCAGCCCACCCCGACAGCGAGGCATCCTCCGAAGAAGACCAAACCCTCTCCGAATCCGAGCTCCTCTCCAGCTCCGACTCCGACTCGGACCTCCCCCTCACCCGGCGTCGCGGCCCTAAACCCTCCTCCTCCAAACCCAAACCCCCATCCACCCCTCCCCCCACCACCAGCACCGGCATCATGCTCTCCTCCAAAATCCGCGAACTCCTCTCCATCCTCCGCAAAGAAGCCCCCCACCACAAATTTATCGTCTTCTCCCAATTCACCTCCATGCTCGATCTCGTCGAGCCCTTCCTGCTCACCCAACCCAACCTCAAATCCGTCCGCTACGACGGCAAAATGGCCAACGACGCGCGCGAGGCCGCGCTGCACTCCCTCCGCAGCGATCCCCACACCCGCATCCTCCTTTGCTCCCTCAAATGCGGCTCCCTGGGCCTCAACCTCACCGCCGCCACCCGCGTCGTCATCGTCGAGCCCTTCTGGAACCCGTTCGTCGAGGAGCAGGCGATCGACCGGGTGCATCGGCTGACGCAGACGGTGGATGTGGTGGTGTATAAGTTGACGGTGGCAGATACGGTGGAGGCGAGGATCTTGGAGCTGCAGGAGAAGAAGAGGAGGTTGGCGGAGGCGACGATCGAGCATGGGACGAGGAAGGGTGGGAAGGGGCAGTTGAAGCTGGGGCTGCAGGAGATTTTGGATTTGTTTAAGCATCAGGCGAGGACGTCGTTGGGAGGGGGGGATGATCCGTATGGGTTGGATAGGGAGAGGGTCGTGGTGGGGGATGTGAAGGCGATGGTAGGGAGGGGGAGGAATGGGGGGAGGAAGGAGCATGAGGTTTATGGGAGGAGGTGGTGAGTGTTGGGGGGTGGAATGGAGTTGGGGTGGGAAAAGGGGTTTGGTTTTTGGGCTGGGGATGGGACTGGGGGTAAGGCGGGCATTGGATTATAGGAGAAAGCATCTCTTGTCTATGTTATATGTACGGACCATTGAGCAGGCGGCTGTTTTGACACTGCCAATGGCATTGGTGTGTTTATACCATTTACTCCCTCACTTCCCCTGCGCTGTCTACGTGCTCCATGAACCCTTTGTTAGCTCACTGATTGTGCATGCTGGGCAGTACAGGCCGCTCAAGACCTTGAAAAGGAAAATACCATTTCAGACATCAAACATTAAGAAATAATACTATGAGGAATCATCGTATAAAACCCCCACCGCCGTCGATCAACAGATATAACCCAAACCAAAAACCAGGTTGTTAAAACCCCAAACCTGATCCAAACCCACCCAAACCCCGTATCTAGAATCCCCAAAACGCCTTGCAATATGGTATCATAAAATAAAACCCATCCATAACCCTCATTCATCCCTCCCATCCCTTCCACCCAATATTCATATCACCCCCCACCCCCCTATCAAAACAATCTCACCACCCCAACCCCCCCTCCACAACCCTCACCCCTCTTTAATCCCCGCCCCCCTAAACCCTGCTCAAAAACCCCCATCATCCTTCATCCCCTGCGCCCTCGTCTGCCCCTTGACATACTCACTCAGCCGCATCTCATTGCTCTCCCCCGCATGCCCCGACATCCTTCTACTCCCGGGGTGGTACGGCGGGAGGGTTGGTTCGGACGGGCGCATGCCGTCTGATATGAGGGCTGCGTCTGCTGCGTCGGTATCTGATGCGGCGGCGGCTGTTGATGCTACTGATGGGGAGTGGCGGGAGGCCAATTCTTCGGAGAGGATTGGCATTCGGGGGAGGTTGTAATGGCCGCGGGATGAGGAGTCGCGGTAGTGGTGCTGGTGAGGGTGGGGGTGTCGTTGTTGGGGGGGTTGGGAATGTGTGTGGGGGCGGTGTTGCATGCCGTCTGCTACGAGGGCTTCGGCTGCGATTTCGTCGTCGTCTTCGTCGACCAGAGGGATGGGGGTGAAGGTTTGGTTTTGGGTTTGGGGGGAGGCAGCGGATGGCGGGAGAGGTCGTCGGGGGATAGCGGGGCGGCGTGGGGTCGAGTTGCGGCCGTAGAGGGCGGAGGATGCTGTTCTTGTTGTTGTGGTGCTGCGGAGGGAGGTGTTGCGCGTGATGATGCCCTCGCTTGGGGCTTGCGGAGGCGTATGCCTGGGAGGAAAATCATCGTCGAGTGTTGATGGCGAGTCCAGGACCTTGAGGTTGATCTCGTCGGCTCGCTCGAGCGATTCGAGCATCTCGTAGACCTTGGTGTTCTTGGTGTATCGGTGCTCCAGGACGCGCAAAATGGTCGCGGTTATGGTGAAGATGTAAGTGAAGCTGTGTAGGGTTAGCACGAGCCCGCGAGAGATATGAACGGAGACACGGACATGAGGGCGTTGGCGATGGCGTAGAACGAGCGGTCGAGGCTGCAGTAAGGGTCCAGCTCTCCCCGATGACCATGGTCTTCGTCGCTGAAGCGAATCGTGTCGAAGAAGGGGGGTGGAAAGTTGGGCTCGTCATTTCCGGTAACTAAACGTCTGCGTAAGAAGCTATAACGGAAGTGACATCAAGGCGAGTACTGACAGTCTGATCGTGTCATGCCGGCGCAGTGGAAAGGAAGCCCAGAATAGGCGAGGGTCGTGACAATGCCGAGCAACACTGCGACAACAAAGACATCGCACACGGCAAAGAGTACGAGCCAGGACGTCTTCTTCGATCGCTTCCCGGAATGCTGGAGGCTGAGGGCCAGCGTCGAGTATCCCAAGATTACGCATATCTACCCTAAGGTTAACAACATGTGTACGGAGGATTCAGGAAGCGACCTCACCAGCAGTTCAAGGACAACCATGTGCTTGGAGAGGCCGAGTCGATTCTTGTGGACCAGGATGGTCAAGTAACCGTGCATGCCGGCGGCGCCCATTGAACCCAGCAGCTGGGCCGAGCGGGCGAATGCCAGCCATGCTGAGAGTCGCCAACTCATTCTCAAGCGAGGTGGTGATGTTGAGAGTCGGCGGTTGCCGACTTCCACCTTGGAAGGCGGCGGAGAGCAAAGACGTGGGTTCTTGTTGTGTGATCCCGTCAGACTGGGAGCGGGGATCCAGAGAGAAACAACAGAGAGAGGGGAAACAGAACGAAACAAATTTCAACCAAGGAGGATGTTCGTTTGGTCAATTGGCCAAACATTTGACCAGACAGGACTCCTGATTGACTGATTCGGCTCACTGGAGCCAAACAGCTGAGAATGGACGGGAGGCTGGGGCTGTGTGCCCAGTGCTGCCCCTGTGCCTCCCGACCGCGAGCTCGATCCGTCCATGCCGCTTTGAGCGGTCCGCTGTCAACGAGCGCATCCGGACCATGCATGGTGGGATGGGTGATGTGTGGGGCAGCAAGCCCGAGAGGACGGCCCGGAACCTGGAACTTTGGAAGCCCAGTTTCCTCCATGATCCATTTTGCCATGTGGCCGAGCCGGGAACCAGGCGTGTGGAGTGGTGTCAAGACCAGACAAGCTCGGGCTGGATGGAGATATGTTTCAGCTTGTCTCTCACAAGTGCCTTGTCTTGCCCTGTCCCCGACGCGAGCGAGGGCACAGCGCCAGGAGAAATGGAAAGAAAAAGACCAGCTTAATGGGTTCCCAGTTCGCTTGAAAACCTCCAACTTCCCAGAAAGACTTGCGAAGACACGAGGTGACGCGTCATCGGCACATTCCGTGCAAATGAGAAGGCCGTTGGTGCCTGTCAGTGGTGCACAGCCCCAGAAGCCCAGCCAAGACCCTTCACACCACAAACTATAAAGACACGCCAGGGGGTATTGCTAGAATGCTCCCTCCTCCTTTTAAATTCTACGGTGGGTAGTTGTCGTGGCTGTCAAACATTTGGACTTCACATATTTTGTATGACGGTGACCGCCTCCTCAGCTTCTAAACAGCCACTCGATCCCTGGGCCCGAAAGGGACAATAACACTTTTGACAGCAACCCCCTGAGCGCAGTCTCGCGCGAGTCCCCCTCTTCCTGGCCGCCGCGCTCTGGCTGCACGACCTCTCCCCGGCTTAATTGACGAACGCCGCGGTGCTCGGGGAGATATTGGTCATGAAGGCGCTGTTGTAGGCCAGGGATGGATCCGCGGCGGCGCCTTGTGACGGGCCCGGCCGGTCGACGGTGCAGAGAGGCAGGCATCGCGGAAGCGGTTGGCTCATGATCCAATTTTTGGCGTCCAGTCAAACGCCTGGTCTATCACCCAGCTCAGCGCAACCCCCCGCAACGAGTCAACCCTTGAACCAAACGCTTCTCGAGGCGGTTGGAAAGCCTCACCGGCTCTCCGCACCTGTGTCTTCCTTCCAAGCACCCCGAACTTCAAATCATGGCAGATACAGGCAAGAACCGCATCGCCACCGGGAACGCCCCTACCCCTGCTCCCGCTCCAAGAGACAAGCGTGACCGTGAGAATGGCATGTTCGAAGACTCGCTTGTTGAAGCGAGGACCGAGGAGCTCGACGGCCTGTTGCAGAGAAAGTTAAACGTCCTCGTGGAAGAGAATTGACTGCTGGAGATTTACGATTTTATTCATCAAACACCGGCCAGGAACCCGAGTACGGCCCCATCCAACCCTATGCGGCGGTTACAATGCCACCTTCCACGTTGAATACACCGACGGGGAAGCAGTACTCCGTGTTCCACTTGCAGGGAGCGTCGCCTTTGAAGACGAGAAGGTCCGCAATGAGGTGGCAACCATGCGGTACGTCGAGAAGATGACCTCGGTTCCGGTGCCGCACATCTACCACTGGGGCACCGCCGCGGAGAACCCCCTCGGGCTCGGTGCCTTCATGATCATGGACTACATCCCCCACGCGCAGAATCTATCCGGTCTACCCGGCGACCCGACTGTCAAGGATCGTCAACGGCAGTATCTGGGCCCCAATGTCCCCAAGAACAAGCTCGAACACATGTACGCACAGGTCGCCGCCATCGTCCTGCAGCTCTCCAAGCTAGAGATGCCCAAATCGGCTGTCTCCGGGAGAAAGGTGACTCCTTCATCGTCGGCAGCCGCCCGCTCACCCAGGACATGAACGACCTCGTCACCATGGCCGGACTCCCACCCTCCATTCTCCCTCCGGAAAACACCACCTACCAGACCTCAAACGAATGGTATACCACACTCGCCGACCTCCACATCGCCCACCTAACCTTCCAACACAACAACGCCATCGACTCCGCCGACGACTGCCGCGACAAATTCGTCGCCCGGCATCTCTTCCAGCAGCAGGTGCGCCGAGGGAAGCTCATCGCGCAACAAACACCCCTCCAATCAACAACAGACAAACCACCACGGAAACAGCAAGCGGAAGAGACATTCCGCCTCCAAATCGACGACTTCCGCCCTCACAACATCCTGATCGACGCCGACCTCAACATCGTAGGCGTCATCGACTGGGAGTGGGCCTACTTCGCCCCGGCCTCGTTCTGTCAGGCCCCGCCGTGGTGGTTGCTGCTCGGCTCGCCTAAGCACTGGCGCAGTACGGTTCTGGACTTTCGGGGGGAGTTTGAGGGTGTGCTGGAAGCATTTTTAAGGGTGCTACGCACCTGTGAGGACGAGGAGGAGGGGGAGGAAGAGGAGTGGTCGCTTGCCCAGCACATTGGGGCGCTAAGCCTCGGGTCTGATGCAGGTAGGTTGTCGGACTGTATGAGACGGAGCTGGGAGGCGGGTGACTTTTTGGGGGTGTATGCGGCGAGGCGGTGCTATGGGTTTGAGTCTGTGTTTTAGGAGCTTTTGGATGAGCGGTTCTTTGGGGAGAATGTGGAGGGTGGTTATGAGGGGAGGATGCACTTGCTGTCAGGGAAGGTAAGGAGGCGGATGGAGCTGTTGGTTGAGCGGAAAGTGGAGGAGAGGAAGGAGAGAAAGATCGTAGATTGGGATCCTGACGAGGCCAGGTCATATCTGGCTGAGGTACTCGCTGATTTGGACTGGGTACCCAGATGTCGGCTGGGTGATGTGTCTTAACTAATTCCAATTCCAGATTGAAGAAGCGGGGGAATGCCTCCCCGTAGTTCGTGATGAATTTGGCAACACCCCCTGGCGCGCATCGGAGATTTGAGTGTGATTGGTTGAGGACCGAAGACCAAGGGGCGCAGTCTTGGCTGGGGCTTCAGGTTCCCTCCGTTGGCTACTTTGTTGACAGAACTGCCAAATGCACTCAACCAAGAAGATCAGAAGATCTAGGCTCGACTTTGGCAACTGGATACAACTGCTTACCAGCCGACTATCTGCCTCCCACCATCCTTAAGTCGGTGCCTGGAGCTTAAACTTGACATATCTCGGTGCCCAACCCCACCCACCCGACAAACATGCCACGATGCGTGTTGTTCGTCAGGCTCCTGTCCCGCCCGCGTCTCCATGAGGACGAGCCCGAAGAGCCCGCCATGCCCGCCACTATCAATGAGAAGCTCGTCCGGAAACCCCGCGACTGGCCTGCCATGTTCTTGACATTCCTTCGCTTCCTGCAATTCGTCTACTTTGCCTTCGCCTACCACTCGCTTTATCACTTCCATAAGTCGGGTTACTTCCGCGAGGATGGCCCTTGGCAGAGCTCCCCAGACCAGACGCGTCACGCAAGGCGGATGATGCGCTGGGTCCGGATGCAGGTACGATCCCACCCGTCTGTTCGGTAACTCAGTGAGTGGAACATTTCTGACCTCGCCGCCCAGGCTGCCATGGTCTTGATGTACCACGCCCTCGTTCTTGTTGTCCCTCGGCTCCTTCAGCTCATGAGGGCAACAAAACGTCCCTTGACCAGCCTGGTTGCTATCTTTGGCGACGGCTGCGCCATGATGGCTACCCTTAGCATGATGATGTTGCTTGACACTTACCACGAGGGTTATTGTCATAGTCCTCCCCGCAGAGGAGGTATGTTGTTGACCCACCAGTCGTCTCCTGGTACTTCGTTTCACTGACGCCATCTCGCTCAGCCTTTGATACACATGGCATGTTCGGCTTTGACAGAAACAACCATGACATGAGCAAGCATCGTTCTGTCTGCCGCTCCCTCGATGTGGTCGTCGGCCTCTCCGGGACAGTTATGTATGTCTCCTCAAACTCCTCCCCTTATGTCCACTCACTCATTCGCCCTAGTCTCTCACATGTCGTTTCCGCGATGGCAACGGCATGGCGTGCAAGGCAACCGTCTCCCTCCGTATGTGCCAAGGCCGAGCAAGAAAGTGACGTTGAGCAAGGCATCGCTCGCCAGCCCGCGCTTGTTGATGTCCCGCACCCGGATCTGCATTCTCGGTCACCAACGCCCCAGAGGCAGCACTCGCCACCACCACCCTACCACCCAGCCTTCCCCGAGCAGGCTCGCGGGCAGACAGATTACGCAGGGGACGTTGAAGACCCCACCCCGAGAGGCCGGTCCTCTGTGGAGACCACAACGTCGTCAGTTGGTCTTGAACACTATCTGGTATCAGATGGTTGGCGTGCACCCGAGGATCCTCCAGAATACTCCAGCAGGGCCCCAAGCCTGAATGGCAGCTTGGCATAGACGGTCTATTTTGGAAGTTAGATGCGCCCTGGCTTTTTCGGGCTTGCGTAGAGCCCCATGATACCCCAGTTTTAGTTACCTCTAATGATAATGCCATACCTCACTCCATCCCACCCTTTCCCACCCCTTCCCTCACCTCGCAACCCCCTCCAGCACCTCATCCGGCCACCTCAACTCCCACCCCGTCACCGTCTTCAGCACCTCCTCATCCCCGGGATCCTTCTCAAACAACGGCCGATCCATCTTCTTCTCCAGCACCTTCTCCACCACAAACCCCTGCTCCCTTGCCAGATCAAAGAACTTCAAATCCTTATGCTGCAACCACGGCCTGTAACTCGTAAACACCACAAACGCCCTGCTCTCCCTGCTCTTCTTCATTGTCTGCTGGATCGTCTTGATCATATTCCCATGCTCCGAGTGCCGAAACAACAAATCCGCCAAAATCAACACATCAAACCCCTCCTCCTTCTCCCCCTCCCCCAAGTACCCAAGCACCCTCCCCGTCTCCGCCCCCCACACATACCCCTCCACGACAATATTCCACTCCTCCTCCCCCTTCCCCTCCTTCACCCCCTCAATGAGTTCACACCCCCTCACATTCCGCCACATATTTTCCACCAGATCCAAATCCGGATAGTCCGTCAGGACGACCTTCTTCGCGCCCAGCGCGGCCGCGACAATACTCGGCAGCCCCGCGCCGGCGCCGAGTTCGAACACGGTGCGGTCGCGCACGAGGTGGGGGTGCGTTTCGAAGTGCGTGGCGACGACGCGCGAGCCGTTCCAGAGGTGGTGCGCTTCGAGGGGGGAGTGGCCGACGAGGTGTAAAGTGATGGGGGCGCCGGTGAGGGTGGTGTAGGATTGGGTTGTGGGAGGGGGGGTGGGGGGGTAGTAGTCGGCGGGGTCGGTGAAGAGGTCGAGGTTGTCCTCGTTTTCGGAGTCGGAGTTGGACATTTTGACGGTTTTTTATTTTTTATTTGGGAGGTTTGGCAGATGAAAATGGAGGTTTGGTCCGGGGAATATGTTATGATATTGAAAGTGAGATGGTTGTGTGAGTGAAAGTGAGAGGGGAGTGTGTTTGAGATGTGGGTGGAACCCCTCCAAAAATAAATTGTGGAGGGGTTTTCTTATCGATTCCGATACCAACTTGGAGACTCGCTCACGGATGAAGGCTGTTGGGGTTGGATTGGGGTAAGATTGGAGAATTGAATATCAATACTAGTGGTGTATATTATCTGGGTTGTCATTCAATCAGAAATTGCCACTGAGTGAAGGGACGCCTGCAGTAAGCCCTAAAGTATCCCCTTCACCCCTCCCACCCATCAACACCAAGCCAGCCATCAACCTTCACCTCCCCACTCTCACCAACCCCCACCCTCTCCCATCCCCCCCTCCCGGAGAGTTAAGGGCCTTAACTCCCCGGAACCCCCCCAAACCTCCTCCTCGCCAACTCCCTCAACCCCTCCACAACCCTCTCCTCCCTCTCCCTCCCCACCCGCACCCTCTCATCCCTCTCCGCCCTCCTCGCCCTCTCCATCTCCTCCCTCCTCCCCACCCTCTCCCTCTTCACCTCCTCCCTCTTCTTCACCATCGCCTTGTACTCCCCCAACCCCCCATCCCCACCACCACCCATAAGCTCTGCATCCCCCACCTCCCCCACCCCCGGCGACTTCTCGCGCGCGAACCCCTTCATCTTGTCGGTTACCTCGCGCTTTTTCTCGAGGCGGCGCTCGTGCGAGCCGGGGTCCGCGCGCGGGGGGAGGAGGTCTGAGAGGAGGGCTTTTTGGTGGGTGCGTTGGGCGTGGCGTTGGGTGGTGAGGGAGAGGGAGTGGGAGGCGGCGAGGGCTTCGTCGCGGAGGGAGAGGTCGGTGGTGGTGGGGATGGAAGGGCCGGGGGCGCGATGGGAGGTGGATGGGGGGTAATTGTGGTGGTGAATTTCTTGTTCTTGGCCGGGGGGTGGGGGTGGGGGAGGGCCGTAGGTGTCGTCGTCGTCGGAGTTGGAGTTGTAGTTGGGGTTGACTGTGTTTGTGGGGAGAGGGGTGGGGGAGGGTGATGGGTTTGCGGCCGGGGGTGATGGCTGAGAGATGGGCTGCTCATCGCTTTGAGCACCCTCAGCTTCGGGATAATCCTGAACGGCGCGCTGAAACACCTCCGGGTCGTACCACCCCTCCGCCAGCTCCCCGCGGTTCCATTTCCCCATGAAGCTCTTCCAGCGGCCGCGCAGTTCGGTGTTGTCGAGCGAGTTGGCGTCCAGCTGCTTTTGCAGATCGAGGTAGTGGGCCAAAAGAGGCTTGAAGGCAGTCAGATCGCTGCGCGAGAGCTGGCGGGCGTTGAAGGGCAGCTTCTTGCTAGGTTCTGCTCGGTCTCGAGATTCCCGCTTTGCAGAGTGGTGGTGGTGGTAATGGTGTTTATGTTTCTCTCGATGGTCGTTGTTTCGGTGACGATGAGACCGCCCGCTGCGATGTCCATCCTCGTGCGTCGAGTGTGAGCGCGCCATCCCCAAATTCTCCTCGTCTTCAAGGCGTCGGCGCTTTGAAGACCTCTCGTCTTCCCTCATACCGCCGTCCCTCCTCCTGTCCATATCCCGCGTGTCCCACCTGTGCCGATGCTCGCTCCGATCATTGTCTCGCGGCCTATAATGTGAACGCGGGGATCGCGACCGCGTCCTTGACATTGAACGACCCGTATCAGCCATCTTTGACATCTGCCTCCTCAAGTGTTGGTTTGAGTGGGGATATCGACCTCCGGGCGAAAGTTACGCTGCCGAGAGAAGTTGCCCTGCTGGGTGGCTCAACCCTGAGCAATCACAGCTTGGATCTGGATCAAACTGAGTTCACCTGATGAAAAGAAACAAGAAAAACAAAATGATAGTCGAGATATGCGCGACCAAGTTCTGCAAAGTATCGGTTGTGGTGCGATCAGAGACAAGCTCCAGTTTGTAACAAACCCCCGAGTTGGATGTTCAGCTCAGTTATGACCAACCCTTGTCAACGAGCGAGTTAGCGCAAACGGCAGGTTTTGCAGAGCGTAAATTACCGCCTCCGTTCGTTACCGTCCGTTTCACCACCCAGACGGGACCCACTCTGACGGTTTCCATGCACTTACGGATAGAAGACGGAAGATGGCCCAGCTTCAACCTCACTCCCTGACAAGAGAAATGCAACAAGGAAAGAAGAGGGTTTCTCTACTTGAACTGCTCCATTCATCACTCATTTTCATTAACTACCATTAACTGGACACCCACTATTCTTTCAGCTCAACACTTGTTCATATTCACACTTCCAATTCGATTCAACTACCACTCCCAATGATGCCGATGCCCCAAGTAGCTAATGGGTATCTCAACTAGCAATAGAGCAGAGCAACCACCCATATCATCATGCTATCCTGTTAACATATCACATATATCCCATGTATCAACGTTCAATCCCGTGCGTAGTCCAACTATCATCACCCTCTCCCAGTTCAACCAGCACCATGCCTCCTACTGCTCGGAAGGATCCGTTCTCCTGAAGCATTCCTTCTCCCTCCTCCCAAAACCCCTTCCCTGTCATTTTTCCCATTCGACCCATTTCAACACCCTCCAAAGTTCAGCGCCTCCCCTCACGTCAAAAGTTCAATCCCCTACCCATTCATCACCTCACCCAACCCCCAGCCCCTCCCAATCAACCCCCACCAACTCACCCCCTCCTCAAAGGCGGCACAGTATGCACCAAACACCCCGGGCAATCACACCTCTCCCCACATGGACACGTCTCCATGCTCCCGCCACACAAGCCCGAGATAGGCAAGTCAACAAAGAAGTAATCCAGCGTGGAGAGAGCCTGCTCCTCGCGCGGCGAGCCCTCGCTTGCCGCCGGTGTGGGCGCTTCCTGGGGCGTGTCCTGGCCGCTGCGGGGGTGGGTGTGGCCGTTCGCTGCGGGCTGTGTCTGTTGCTGATGTTGGAGCAGGTGCTGCTGCTGTTGTGGTGGTGGTTGGGATCCGTCGCCGTTGACGGGGCTGCCGACGTTGCTGCCGTTGTTGCCGCCGCTGTAGGCGTTATTGACGTACTGGAACATCTGCGCATTGAAAGGATGCGCGAGACAGCCGACACACTGACATCCCGCGCCGCAGCTGCACTGGTGACTTGTGCCGGCGGCGCCGGTTGTTGTATCCGTTCCGTTTGTAGGAGTTGTGGTGGGTGCCAGGGGATTGTTCAGGGGCATGGTCGTTTGCGAAGCCACCTGCTGCCAGATGACCGGATCGATCGGCTGCTGCCAGGAACCGTAGTCGCCCGGGTACGTGAAGACCGTGGGGTAGGGGAATGGCGTCATGTACGCTTGTTCAAGCATCTGTTGCGAAGTCGGGGTATTGGCCGTCGGGGAAGGCGTCTGTGCCTTGCTGCTGCAACAACTGCTGTTGGTGGCCGGCTTTGGCACGTATGGCTGGCTATACATCTGTTGCGCCAGCCCAGAGTTGTTGCGAGTCGGGGCGGCTGGCGTCTTGCTCGAACAACAACTGCCCCCAGGTGTGGTGCCGTTTGTCTTGTTCATCAGGGGCAAATTTAATGGGGTCGGTTGCGGCAAACTCCGAACAGCCAGGGTCGGCTGATTCCCGTTGATGAACGGTGAGGGAGACATCGACCCGGGGAACCCACCATTCGTCGAATAGAGCCCATCCTCCAGTTTAATCCCGTTCGGAAACCCGTTCGGCTGGGCGTACTGGAACCCAATATTGAAGGACACCGGTGACGCGTAACTGTGTGCTTGCGGTGATGCGAACGTGCCGCCAGGGCCGGTTGCCAGCATCCCGAGATTCGGCCTAAACCCGTCGAGATCCGTCTGTGAATCCTGGAGAACTGTGCTGTCCGCTATTTCCAATCCATGGGTAATTCCGTGCCCATTCGGTGCGGCCATCACGTTGATCGACCTCGGGTCCATCCTCTCCAGGCTGGTAGGGTCAAAAGATTGCTTCCGTTTGTTGGGTTTCGAGCAACAACTCGACTTTGTTACTCTAAACGACGGGCGTATTGGTGACGTTGGGGTCTCTGGCGGCGATGGTCCTTTCTCGGCGTCTTCGGTTTCCTTTGCGGTGCCGGTCGGGCAACCGCATTTTTGCTTCTTCGGAATGGCGACGCGAACACCTCCGCAGACGCAGGGCCGCCCGGGCGGGCAAGGGCAGGTGCTCAGGGGGCGGCCAGGCTTCCTCACGGGAACCATGACCCGCTCGTAGTAGTGGTTGCATTTGGTAGAACGGTGGCCACGGATACATGGCGCACTATACCGGGGGTTAGCAAGGTTATGCGGGAAGGGTTGAGGTGAAGAGTTGTCTCTTGGGGAGAGGGAGATGGTGTAACACGATATGTATTTAGATACAAGTACAACAGCGGCAAACAAGGACAGGGAGAGGTAGTCGGAAGATGCAGGGGAGGGAGTAATGGGAGGAGACGTACCAGGCCATTTTCTGGCCGTTAATGATCGGCATGTTGAAGGTTACGGGGCCAAGCCCACGAGCCGCATCTGACGGATAATCTTGAGATGATCAAACGAGCTCGGTTTGAGCAGGTTTCCAGGGCCTAAGATGCAAGTGAAAGCTGTCGAAGCCAGCCTCGAGCATAACCATCCAGCGGTGGCTCCAACGGTCGGGGTCGCCTGTTCGAAGGGGAGGGGGAAAAGGACCCCTCAACGAAAAAGACCCCCCGCAGTGGTTTCAGTTGGTGCTTGTCGGCTCGCCAACAGAAAAGCCCCCAAGTCCAGAAGGCAGTTCGAGAGAAATCCTAATGCTGCTCGAGATGAGTGTCGTCAGGCAGTCGAAAGCAGCTTGACAGCTCCCCAAAACCGAAAACCGCGGAGATAGCAAACTGATCCAGCAGGTGATCACGCCATGCGAGGCCGGGCGGCCGGCGGTTGCGGAAGGCGAGTCGCTCTCGGGGGTTGCTGATGGTGCTCAGGATGCGAGGTAGCTGCGGGAAGGAAACAAACTTGCGGCTCCGGGCGATGTTTCACCCCGCCCACAGCCAGCGGGTCCTCAGACAACAATGGAGCTTTCGTTCTCGGCGGCGGCGGTTTCGGTTGTCTTTGTTGTGGCAGTTGGATGTGCCGTGCTTGGCCTTGGTCTGGGGAAAGATGAGAGGGAGAGACACGGGATGTGGGGAATCGAGTGGTTTCCGAGTTGTCGGATCCGGAAACAGCAGCGGAAAGCGGACGGCAGCTTCCCAGGTTCGTCTGTGGCCAGGGCGATGATGTGAACGTCTCTCCTTCCTGTTTCGCCGGTCAGATGTGCTGAGTCTTTGCGTCGCTCTTGCCGTGTGCCATGTGTGAAGCTTCAAGGCCAGGGCCAGGGATGAGATGGGAAGGTGGGGCGCGGCGTTCTCGAAGTCGGAGACCTGAGCAAGTTTCTATTGGCTAAAATGGCCAGCCTTGACCTGCCCGTCCGGCGCTTTGGCGCGTGGGGTGAGTGGGTGACTAAGCAACTTCCTTGGAACTGATGCCATTGCCGAAGACAGAAACATCTCTACAGTAAGATGATGGAAGTCCTCCACTTTCACATCACAGCATTTGACATTTTCAAAGTCGACTAGCAA
The DNA here is from genome assembly GCA_027569505.1 of Chloridium humicola. NCBI lineage: Eukaryota > Fungi > Ascomycota > Sordariomycetes > Chaetosphaeriales > Chaetosphaeriaceae > Chloridium > Chloridium humicola. Next base: position 258,715 of record JAPDFF010000005.1, read on the forward strand.
AAAGAAGACTTGCATTGGCACACCCCACGTTCTACATCTAAGCAGCGGAGAGTGGTGAGCTCCTTTAAAAAACCACAAAGCCATTGTGGAATTGCTGCATTCAAGTGTGTCATTGGAACGACAGAAACATGCCATTTCCTCTTGAGCCGAGCACCCACAGTGGGATGGAACCCCGAGTCTTCGCCGTGCCAGCCGTCTCTCCCGTGTTTGACAGAGTAGCATGTCCGCCCCAAGCCCACGGATCAACGATGCGGCAGGCGGCATGCCACGCTTGAACAGTGTGGGTAGCACTACCGATGCCAACCCCCTTTTTCCAAACTTCGTTTTCCCAGTTCGGACAGACAACTTCAAGAGTACAGTCTCAACGAGGTGCTACTATCGTAGAAATGCTATGCCCCTACTTCCGAGTCTGAGTCGGCAAACATGTCCATCGCACGCATCCGCTTTTTTACAGGCGCCGGCTTGGACGCCGACATCTGGAACCCTCCGACCGGTTTGGTATCCTCCTCCTTGCCTGGCGGGGCTGTTGGTGTTTCGACCGGCTCTCCCATAGCGACATCGCCATCTCCCGACCCCTCGTTGGAACTGCTGTATGGCTCGCCATCAAGATCGAGATCTGAAAAGGCGTCGTCCAAATCGGCGAGGTATTGCCCACGAACCGGATCCAGCAAACCCCCATCCGCGTCGTCCGCGTACAATATACTCTCCACATACTCCTCCTCCGCCTCCTGATCAGCCGCCTTCATCGAAACAGGCAAAAACCCACCACTCCCACCCCCCTCCCCAACCACAACACCCCCCTCAACAACCTTCCACCTCCCCCCCCTCTTTTCCCCCTCCCCTTCACCACCCCCCTCCTTCTCCCTCACAACGGGCGGACTCTCAAACCCCCCCACAAACTCCTCATGTGCCTCCACCGGAAATACACACCACCCCTCCCACAGACCCAACACCAACCCAACACTGCGCTTCCACTTATCCGCGCGCAGCCTGCCCCAGCCAAGCCTATCCGCCATCGAGCCGAGCATCTCAAACGTCTTGCGACGGCGCAGCGCGGCCTCAAACAACTGCCTATAGCGCCAGGCGTGGCGGATGCCGGAGGTCGAGGATGACGAGAGGATGTCGCTTATCACATAAAGGCCGAGGAGTTGCGCGGAGCTGGTGTCGGGTTTGTTGTTGGTGTCGTCGGGTAGGGGGGAGGTGTCGCGTGAGAGGGAGGGGGTGGTGGTGGTGGGTTCTTTCTCTTGAGGGTTTGTTGTTGTCGTTGCTGTGGCGGGGTTGTAGTCGGGGTTGGCGGGGGTGTAGGCGAAGGGGTGTTCGACGTTGGAGACGATCATGTCGACGATTTCATCGGCGCCGCGGCTGGCGTGGGTGATGGCGAAGGCAGTGACGCGCGCGAGGTCGCCTTTTCGGATCCTGGAGAGGGTCGTTGGGAGGCGGGCGAGCATGTGGGCGAGCTTAAACTTTTCGATGGGGTTGAGGAAGGTGTCTTCTTGGTCGACGCCGTCGCCGCCGCCCTGTCGGGCTTGTTCCTCTTCGAATTCGTCGTCGTCTGAGGAGTTGTAGTCTGAGTCGGAGACAAACTCGTCGACGTAGGTTGTGTATTCGTACGCCAGTCTTTTTTCAGGCTTCTTCCACGCATGGCTGCCCTCAAACAGAGGCAGGTACTCCAGCTTCCCTTTTGCTGGTTGTGAACCCGTCACAATTTCCCAGAGCCTCCAGCGATACCAGATACCGCCCTCGCTGCGAGCGTCCCAAATCCAAGCCCACTTCTCGTCTCGCTGGACGTCTGGTCGTGACATGAGGAGGGCCTCAAATTCGGGGCCGTGTTCCAGCACCGATTCGATAACCTTGTGAATCATGCGTAGTTGCTTGATATCCCGAGGAGGTCGGACGGGCACATGGAGAATGGCGGCCCTGTTGAGCGGACCACCCATGGGAGGGCCGAACGACGATGGGGGTGCATAGGCGCGACCTTGGCCCAGGGCATAGTGAGCGGGTTTTGTGGGGCGCTCTTCCACCTTCTTTGCGCCGAATGGATGTGAGACGGTTGTTGTTGTCGGTAGGGCAGCCAGGCCTGATGAGATGGCGGCAGATGAGAGATGGCGGTGCAGCGAGAGGAAGAAGCCGAAGCCAAGGTAGCGGTTTTGCAAAGCGCTCACGGCGTTGTCGATATCGGTGGCCGGCGTCTCTTTGGATAGCGTCACGATGGCGGATATGGATTTGCGCTCCAATCCGTTGGGCGCTGAAGGTGGCACAATCTTGACATTCTCGACTGTTAGGGTTGCTGGGATCAAAGACTTGACGAAGGCGGGGGATGTGGTGGGTGGTAGGTTCGCCAGACGCAGCGTCGGTTTCGATACCGCCTTTTCTTCGGCTCGGTCGGCAGTTGTCACCTCGCCTTCGTCATCGCTGGCCTCGAATGCCTTGGAGACGGGCAGCGAGCCTGAGTCCCTGTCCTCAAATCCTAACCTCCCCCGGCCCTCATCTGTGTCCCGCTGAAAGCCATCATACGACCTCTTCTTTCCAAACGACGGCGGCGGCGGTCCCAAGCTCCCTGGTCCGCTCTTCAAACCACCGCCCGAAGGCACGCCAAAGTGTCTCTTGCCTGTGCCTCCGCCAAATCCACCTCCGAGAGCCGGCCGTTCTGGTGGGCCGGAGCCGAGTCGTGGTTGTGGTTGGCGTGATCCGCGGTAGTCATCTTCCTCGTCGTGGGCAAAACTCTTAACGAAATCCTCGTAGACGGCGGCTGTCTCGGCGGCTTCGCGTCGACGCTTAGCCTCTGCTTCAGCCTTCTGTCGCTCGAACGCGGACTGCTTCCCCGGTTTCTGCAGCTTCGCCTCAACGTCAGGGAACTCGGCAATTTTCTTGGTCGACGACATCGTTGGGGATGTCGGCGTGTCGACCACGCATGTTGTTGAGACCGAGTTAGGGGAGCTTGTTGTTACACAGCTTCGTCGCGGTCCTGTTGTGTCGCATTCCTGGTTCCAACAGCCGTGGTTTGGGTTTGTGGTCCGTGCACCTCAATGGCCATGCACCCTGATGGCCCAGCTCTGCGTTCAAACCTCAGGTTGGGGCAGCTTCAACCTGCTTTTTCCGGCATCAGGAGAAACCTACTCCGTACCTTGGGCCGTTGTCAATACCGGAGTACGGAGTAATCAACACTCTTCTTAACAAGCAAAATATGGGGCAACAATCACAAGCAATTGATCCCAGCAACGAAGAAGCAAAGAGGGAAACAAACCAGCCGGTGGCAGCTGAAATGGTGTAGTTTGGAGACTGACGGCCCGCCAGGTCCCGTCCCCTGTGAGACACCCCGACTGGAAACACCGAAGTGGGGCATCGAATCATGATCGGACCCCCGATGCTGCTGCTTCAAAAGAGGTGCCGTTCCTTGGAGATCAGGAGCTGCCATCTTGTCCTCTCCACACTCTTCTCCCTGTCCCCAGTTTCACGCTTCCAGGGACTTCCCCGGGCTGCCAGAAACTCCGCTGACACGGGACACGCCCTTTGGCCGACACCCATCTCCGCCTCTCCTGGAGTCATGTCTCCTCTTGACTCCTCTTCCTTCGTTAGACCTTTGTTAGACTGGCTGCCGAAGGACCTTTCCCCGCCTTGAACCGAAGCCCAGCCCGAATGTATCCCTCCGCTATCGTCCCCCCTCTCTGTCGAAGACGATGGATTCTCCACAGTCATCCCGACATATAACAGCCTGCCTCCCCCTATCCTATCTTTGTCCTGTTGGCCCGAGACAAGCGTCAAGGGAAACGGAGACAGTCATACCGCCCAAATACCCTTTTTCTTTCTACCGTCTATCCCTTTGTTGGACCGGCCTTCGCCATTCCGTGCCGTGTCTGAGACAGCGTTTAATAACCGCCCTTTAACCGTTCCGCTTCTCAAAATGACTGTCTCTCCCTCTCAACCCTTCCCCCCCCCTTCCTCCGTCCTCATCATCGGTTCCGGAGTCTTTGGGCTCAGCACCGCCCTGGCCCTCACCCGCCGCGATGCCTTCGCCAACTGCTCCATAACCATTGTCGACAGGTCGGATCTCTCCGAAGACGGGACCGAGTTCCCCTCGCCCGACGCCGCCAGCAACGACACCAGCCGCATCATCCGCGCCGACTACGCCGATCCTGCCTACGCCGCCCTCTGTGACGAGGCCCAGGTGGAATGGCGCAAACAGGACAAGCCAAGCGACCTGGGCGCTGAGGGCCGCTACAACGAGGCCGGCCTGCTCCTTGTGGGCGACCACAGCCCCCCTGCAGTAGCCGCGGCCCCTGCGGTTGAGGGCGCGAAGCCGAAGCGGACGGGCATGGACTACGCCCGCATGAGCTGGGCCAACGTCGTGTCCCTGGCAGCCAAAGACCCCGAGCTCGCCGCCCGTGTCCGCGAGCTGCCCAACCCAGAAGCCATCCGCGAGGCACTCGGAACAGGCGGCACCACAGGCTCCTGGGGCTACATCAACAACAACAGCGGCTGGGGCAACGCGACCAAGGCCATGGCCTGGTACCTCGCGCGCGTCCGCGAAACCAACCGCGTCACCTTCATCTCCGGCACGGTCCTCTCTCTCACCCACAACTCCACCAGCACCGTCACCGGCGCCAAACTCACCGACGGCCGGCACCTCACCGCAGACCTGACCATCGTCGCCGCGGGCGCCTGGACCGGCGGACTCGTCGACCTCGCCGGCCAAGCCGTCGCCACAGCCCAAGTCCTCGGCTACATCCCGCTCACCCCCTCCGAACAAACCCTCCTCTCCACCATGCCCGTCGTCCTCAACCTCTCCTCCGGCCTCTTCATCATCCCCCCGACAGACAACATCCTCAAAATCGCCCGCCACGCCTACGGCTACACAAACCCCATCACCCCGCCCCACCCCCCCCTCCCCGTTTCCCCTCTCACCCCCCCTTCCCCAAACAAACTTATCTCCCTCCCCCTCACATCCCTCACCCAACCCAACCTCTCCATCCCCGCCGAAGGCGCCACCGACCTGCGCCGCGCCCTGCAGGAGATGCTCCCCCTCCCGTCACTGGTCAACCGCCCGTTTTCCAAAACCCGCTTGTGCTGGTACAGCGACACGGCGACAGCCGATTTTTTGATTGATTACCACCCCGGTTGGAAGGGGTTGTTTGTTGCGACGGGGGATAGCGGGCACGCGTTCAAGTTTCTGCCGGTGATTGGGGAGAAGGTTGTGGATTGTGTGGTGGGGGAGGGGCCGGGGGAGTTTAGGGGGAAGTGGGCGTGGAAGGGGAAGGAGGGGGATGGGGAGGAACTGGTGATTACGGAGGATGGGAGTCGGGGGGGACGGCCGGGGTTGGTTTTGGAGGAGGAGTTGGCGAGGGCGGAGGAGGTTGTTGTGGGGGTTGAATGAAGGACATGGTATGGCATCGATGGGGGACGGATGGAGGAATGGAGCAGGTGAGCTTCAACACCACATGTTTTTACAGCATCACACACACGGCAAGCATAGCCAGATTTTTAATCAATATACGATTGATTGATTGGTATTTATCTTGATGGCAGCAAAACCCACGACTGCAAGCGCGCGCCACTCCCAAGAAACCGCCCGCCAGTGTTGTCCCGTTCAGAGTGACCAACTCAATCTGGATGGACACCCGTCCCGCAAAAAAACGAGTTGCCCGTCCGTCAGCCAGCCAGCCCCAACACCAACCCGGCAAGGCAGCACCAAAAGCGAGGGTGAAGTGCGTCTCAGTCGCGAAAGCCTTCGCCAATCTGCGCTGGGCGCAGCAAACATGCCACCCCGATCCGCGGCAGCTTTTCCCTTTGTTTTTGTGTCTTTTTGTTGTTGGTGTGAAGGGTAAACCCAGAACAAAATACTCTCCTCCCCTGCGAAAGCCTGCCGCGCTGTTTCGGTGATCCGATGCCCTCTCAATCCGATGAAAGGAATGCATGCGTCGTGCTCCCCAGAAAACGCCCAGCAGTCGCAGTCTCGGATTGACAAAGCTTCTCTCGTCCCGTCGTCCCCTCAGCATCCACCAGATGAAAAAAAAAAAGGCTGATGTGCGCAAGATAGCCGCACGTTCCTGCCCGCGCTCCCGAGTTGTGTGACGCTCTGCTGCTCTCAATCCCCCAGTTGCTCTCGCGGTCAAAACCGACCAACCGCTCAACCTTTCTTGCTCTGGCTGTGGCACATCTTGACCAGTGGAGGACGAGGTGGCCGACAGCTCATTAGGTAGGTAGGGTGACGGCAGACGAAAAAAATAAATAAAGGGTGGCCAAGACACCCATTGCCGCCCAAATACGCAATCTCTCTCTATGGGGTAATAGTGCCCGAGGCGCGTGCCAGCGCCTCAAATCCCGAGGGATGACGAGAAAATTGTTGCCAAAAGCGCGAAACCTGCTTTAACGTTTCGCGCCCTTTCCCTCCGCCGAACGCCGATGCAATGCTGTGATGTGGAAAAAGTAAAAAAAAGAAAAGCGAAAACGAGTCGCCGAATGATACACCTGACCGAGGGCGCCAGCTACTTGTAATTTCGCATGAGCGCGGCGTCGGTCGAATTTTTTGTTGGTTGGGGTATGATTTCGTCGTAAAATCATCCGAGGGGGTGGGTACTGTACAAAACTCGACAAGTAATAATGATGTGGTCGTGGGCGCGGTGATCGCGATGTGCCGGTCGAGCTGCGCAGATTTACATCTTGCGGAAGTCTGAAAATTGTTAGAATACGAGACGAAAAGACAGGCAAGCGCAAAAACAAACCTTGCAGCACAGGGTAGATCATCTCGAACGCCTGGTAGATCTCTTCGCGGACCTTGGCGCCAGTGAGGACGATCTTGCCGCTGACGAAGATGAGGAGGACGATCTTGGGCTTGATCATGCGGTAGATGAGACCCGGGAACAACTCAGGCTCGTACGAGCTGAAGTTGTGATGCTTCGAAGCCAGACCCTCCAAGCGGATGGGGAACTTGATGTCGCAGGAACCAACTATGTTCTGGATCTTGAAGTCCGTGAACTTGGCGTTGAAGCCGAGCTTCTGAATGATGCGGGCGTACTTGCGCGAGGCAAGCTTCGAGTCGTCCTCCGATTTGGCACCGGTCACGACCATCTTGCCGCTGGCGAAGATCAGGGCAGTCGTCTTGGGCTCGCGGATACGCATGATGACAGCGGCGAAACGCTTGGGATTGTACTGCTTCATGTCAGAACTGCGCGCCTAGAGCGGTTGAGGCCCGAACCCAAGGGCGACGCCTTTCTCACTCGAGAACAGCGCGCCTCGGGTTCTGGCTCAACACGTACCTCCGCATTGCGGGCGTGGAGCGCGATCGTCTTGAGGTCCAGACGGCAATCGAGGTTGACCGTCGCGACGATGTTCCTGAGCGGGTCAGCCCACAGCTTCATGATTGCAACATGTGCTAGAGGTGTCCTACTGGAGCGTGGGAGTAATGCCACTCGGCCCCGCAGAGCCAGCTCCTCCCGGCGTCGCAGCGGGGGTCGCGGGAGTCACCCCGGTACCGTTCGCGGGTTGAACGCCCTGCTGCTGAGCGCCGTTGATCGGCAGCCCGGTGCCCTGGGCCGCGGGGTTCGTAATCTCATTGGCGCCGCCAGGGAACGACAGCGAGCCAGGCGCAGTGAAGGCCTTGGCTTGCGCAGCGTTGGAAGGGTGAGTGTGGATGGCGTCCATCTTGGGCAGATGTTTTCCAAGCGACTCGATGTGGGATTTTTGTTGTTGCTTGCGCGAACAAGTCTACAGGTAGAGAACGGTTAGACAAAGTTGGCAAGAAGAGATTTGCGCAACAGTCGAAAAAAAAAGCAGATCGCGAAAAGTGTGATGCGAAAGCAATGGAGGGGAAAGTAAACAATCGCGAGGCAAATCGGTGGGGGATTTCGCAACGCGCTGGTGGTGGACCGTGCATCATTGCGCTTATCGCCGATAAGCGAGGCTGGTGCGGTGAAGGTGAAGGTGTGCGGTGAAGAAGGTGAAGGCATTCCCAAAAGGGGTGGCAGGATAAAGACGGGACCAAAGGGATGGAGGACATACCAGAGTTGGGAGATGAACAAGTTAATGTGTCCCCCGTGACTGCTGTCCGGTCGCAAACACCCTCGAGGACGGTCGAGATCTTTCAATCAAACGACCAGGCCGTGTTCCCAAAGAATCGTTGCCGACGAGATTGACGGTTGACGGTTGATGGTCGGTCCCAAAGCCCTCGCTGCGGTAACACTTGCACACTTGGCAACTCACGACAAGATGGTCTTCGTCCGGGGAGAGGAAGAGCAAGGTGCACTGTGGCTTGTGCAAACGGATCTTTTATTGTCCTCGACGATTAAGAGGTCGTCGACGGGGACAGGCGTCGGGTTCCTTGTTCTTGTTGGAGGCCAAAGGGCGCCAGAGAAATGACGGATGGCAGCAAGCCCTTGTCCTGATGAGAAACGAGGGGACGATCGCCTGTCTTCTGTGTCGACAGATTAATCCTCAGACTCTAAATGAGAGATGCGCGCCCACACAGCGCAGGGTCGAGCGACGATGAATGAACCGTTGGGAGTCAAGATATTGACAGGCAACGGCCGACGGTGATGTCGTTGAGGGAAAAAGTGGGTTCCGGTGAGGATGAGGACCTGAGCGGACCTGGAGGTGGTAGGGGGGTGTGTGGGTCAGAAAAATGTGGCCGGAGGCAGGTAGCAGCGGCCGGTCGGGACTTCCGCAGGGCGGGAGCTCAAAACGAATGGGCGGGTGGGAGGTGCCGGGCTTCTTATAATTTTGCTCGCATTGCGCACTGGCGCCTGAGGCAGCCACGCTACTCCTTGTGGCGGTGGGTCTGCCTCTCTTTCATGTTTGGCGAGGCGCCCTGCGGCGAATTAGAAGCGGGCTCGTCAAGATTTTTATCTGGCTGTCCGCCAATCAAACGCAATCTTCTGTGCCCGCCTCCTGAATGCAACCCTGCACCTGCCCACCTATGTACCAGTACTTCGAGGAAGCAGGAGCAAACAGGCTCACCTGCTGGCTGCCTTTTTCATGGTGAAGCTTTTTGCAGTTCTGATGACACTAACCACGCATCACTTCCTTCCTTCTCATCCGTTCCTCCTGAAACTCTCTGCTCCCCTTTCCCTCTGCTTCCACAAAACTCGCGATCTGCAACCTCCCCTCCTTTGCCAGTTATCGACAAACCGACAAGACTGCATTCCAAGCGACCATCATGGCCATGCCGACATCGAAATGCTGCATTTAACAAACGCCGCCAGACTGTGACTTCTAGACACCATCCTGAATCTACGCGTCGTCCCTGAAGTGCACCGACCTGTCCGCCGGTCCTGTTGGGAACCCAACACCTCTCACCACACATCAACCACATGGCACCCACACCACAAGAATGAGATGCCGTTGGCCTCCCACAACAGCACTGCCAGCAGTTCGGCCTTGCTCGCCAGGTTGACCAAAGACATCTTTCAACGCTTTCCGGGGTCAGAAGGCGTATTTTATGACCAACACTCCCGTTCTTGATGACGAGCTGTCTACATGCGCCAGACTGGCACTCCTCGTCAGCCTTGCTGCGGAATCCAGACAACACTGTATTCCAACACCGGAACACTCGAAACCAACAACAAATCGCCGTTTGCAGCCATCCCCGTGGAGATATCGGTTGCCGAATCTGGGAAATTTCGACCGCTCCCGGAGCCCCGTGGTTTGGTCGTCCCTCCGGCCGGTCACCTCCCATGAAAGGCAAGGTCGGCTCGGCTTCCTCGATAAATCTGGACCAAGCAAATTGCATCGAAGCCCATGGAACTCGAAAGCGCAGCCTGCCACAGCCCAGGCAGCCCGTCCCCAACCGACCCGTTCCCGACCTGTTCGCCCAAGGTTTACTTTGACGCTGCTCGCTGCGTGCAGCGAAGTCTCGGTCAAACCGGCCAAAGCAGACCTCGGTGCTGCTTCTCGACGTCTCGATCTGGAACCAGCATAAGCAAGCGCGGACCCGTTTTGGCCTGTCGCGGTGCCCACCCTGCCCAGGCGGCTGCTGCCCGTGCCCTGTTTGTCAGGGGGGAAAGTCCCTCGAGCGCCACCCCCTTGGATGTACCGGTACCTAGCGGGGGCGGAAGTGGGACATTGCCCCGTGCAGCTCTGTGGCCCGTGTGGCTTCAGCGCTGTCCAACCGGGCGCTTCGTTCCCACCCTCCAGCCTTGTCGCTCTTATGAGTCACCCTCTGCCCTCCAACAGCATTCCAAATTCTGGGTTTTCCCCTTCTTCTTGCTGCTCAGCTTTGTTGGAAACAATGAGAGAGCATCCTCCGTGGCTAACCGTTGCCAGTTGTGTTTGATATCACTTGGAAGAGGTTTCACATTCTCCGGGTGATCCGAGCTCTGTCGCCGCTTGCTGGCCGCTGGCCAAGGGTAGAAAAACCCAGCCGGCTGGATGACGTTTTGCCACTGACCCGCTGGTTGCCTGCAAAAGTCCTGCTGGGCGCGTGCCTCCCAACCCAACCAGCCTGGATACGACCTCACCCGAGACCACAGCCAACACATGCAGCAAACAGGCAGCTGGAGGGGCTGCATCAAAAGGCCAGGTTGTCAAGATCTTGTTGGGCGCGGGCCTCGCCCAGTGTCTGAGAAGCCGTGATGACAGCCTTGAGGCTTTTCATTCATGCTGTGATGCGTGGGAGCACAGGCTGCCCGTGCTTGCATGCTTGTGACCCTCCTGTTGCAACCTATAGTCGGTCGCCAGCCGCCCGGTTGGAAAGCCTGAGAGCCAACGGCCGCGTTTGATCGCGTTGAAAGTTGATTGGCTCATTGGTTGGCCTTCATTTCCAGGCGCGTCACTGAGCGTGGTGCCTCGCGTGCAGATCGCGATCAGGGGTTGCACTTACATAAAGTACTCTCTTCTGCAGTGACATCAAGGGAAGACAACGTAACTCAGAATAAACCTTCCAGAGAGTTGCACCGTCTTTCATGACTGTTAGATGATATGACTTTTCTAAGGCCATACGACACTCGATGCAAAGCGCTCTGTATCCCATATTAATCGTATTGCTCGTCTTTCAACTCTCTCTTGCTTCCTTCTTGTCTGTTGAAGATGCTCTCCACACCATTGCCTCCAGATATCAACCACCCTTCTAGTCTCCGTACCAGCACCACACCCTTCCACAGAAAATGCCCCCTCGTTTTTGGTTGAATGAACTCAAAATATCTCAACCAAAACGAAGGAATAGCAGAGACACCTAAATGAGAAACACCAACCCCTAACACATACATACAATGGCTGTCCAGTTCATCCAGTCTAACCCTGACAAATTACCAGGACAAGGCAGGAATATAAGAAGCTCCAGAAACACCTTTCGCTCCTCCAGCTCCAACACCCTATGGACACACACTCTCTATCTCTTCCCGTCATCCAGGAAAGGTTCAGGTCATGTAGTACTTGGGACCCTCGCCGCCCTGGGGCACCTGCCAGTTGATGTCCTGGTTGGGGGCCTTGATGTCGCATGTCTTGCAGTGGATGCAGCTGGTCTCTGTGAGCACATCATTCCCTCAAAAGGGGGAAATACAGAAGACTTACTTCTGTGCGTTAATCTGAAACCTCACCCCCTCCTTCTTCTCCGCATCCTCCACATACTCATATACCCCCGCCGGACAGAACCTATTCTCCACCCCCTTGTACGCGGGATACGTCTCTGCCGTATGCTTTTCCCAATCCTTTACCTGCAGATGCACCGGCTGGTCCTCCTCGTGGTTCGTTCCCGTGCGCGACACCGACGTCAGGATGTCGAAGCTGATCTTGCCGTCCGGCTTGGGGTACTCAATCTTGGGGCACTCGTCGGCCTTTTTCGTGGCCGCGTGGTCCGCGACCTTGTGTTTGAGTGTCCAGGGCACGCGGCCCTTGAGGATGAAGGCTTCGAGAGCGGAGTAGGCCATCCCGCCGTAGACGCCGAGCGGGTTGTGGAAGGAGGGGCGCATGTTGCGCACTTCTTTGAGTTCTTTCCAGATGGAGGAGTTGCGGAGGGTGTCTTCGTATTCGTAGAGGAAGACTGAGGCTTCGTCGGCGTCGCCTTTGAGGGCGTTCCAGGCCGCGTCGGCGGCCAGCATGCCGGATTTCATGGCGTTGTGGGTGCCTTTGATCTTGGGCACGTTGACGAAGCCGGCGGAGTCGCCGATCAGCGCGCCGCCGGGAAAGGCTACTTTGGGGATAGACTGGAAACCGCCCTCGATGAGCGCGCGCGCGCCGTAGGAAATGCATTTGCCGCCTTCGAGGACGGAGCGGTAGGTGGGGTGTTGTTTGAGTTTTTGGAACTCGCCGTAGGGGGAGAGCCATGGGTTGGAGTAGTCGAGGGCGACGACCTGGCCGATGCTGACGAGGTTGTCGCCGAAGTGGTACATCCACGCGCCGCCGTAGGTGTCGTAGGGGAGGGGGTAGCCCATGGAGTGGGAGATCTCGCCGCGGCGGAACTTTTCTGGTTGTACCTCCCAGACTTCCTTGATGCCCAGGCCGTAGGTTTGGGTCTGGCTGTCGCGGCGCAGGTCAAACTTCTTGATGACCTGCTTGCTCAGGCTGCCGTGGCAGCCCTCGCCGAAGAGGGTCACGCGCGCGTGGAACTCCATGCCGCGCTCGAAGTTGTCCTTGGGCTTGCCGTTGCGCGCAATGCCCAGGTCGTTGGTCGCCACGCCCTTGACGCTGCCGTCGGGCTTGAAGAGCACCTCGCTGGCGGCGAAGCCCGGGTAGACCTCGACGCCGACCTCCTCGGCGCGCTCGCCGAGCCACTTTGTGAACTCGTTCAAGCTGACGATGTAGTTGCCGTGATTGTTCATCTGCGGGGGCGCGGGCAGCGGGATCGACATGGTCTTGGTCAGGAAGCGCATGCTGTCCTTGCCGGCCGGGGTCGCGCCAGTGAAGCGGTTCTCGTTGGCCTCGTCGAGCCAGTCTGGGATGAGCTCATCGATGGCAGTCGGCTGGATGACGGCGCCTGAGAGGATGTGAGCGCCGATCTCGCCGGCTTTCTCGAGGAGTAGCACGCGGAAGTCCTCGTTGCCGGCGTCGTTGGCCAGCTGCTTGAGGCGGATCGCGGCGGCGAGACCGGCGGGGCCGCCGCCGATGATGCACACATCAACCTCGTCGCTCTCGCGCTCAATGCTCGCTGGGTCGAAGGAGTCGTCGGCTTCGGCGTAGAGGCGGCGGGGGGTTGTGGAGAGGCAACGGCGGGCTGGTCGGGCGGCGAGGAGGGCGCCGGTGTGAGTTGCCCGAACATCGGCGCGGCGTAACCTGCTGGGGGCGGCAGAAGAGATGGTCCTGAGACCGCGGGCTTGTTGGAGTCGTGTTGTTGGTACTGGGCTGGGGCCTACTGCCGCCCTCCGGCAGAGGCTGGATGTGAGACGCGCAGAGGCCGACATGTTTGCTGTATGGTGGAGGAGAAGGGAGGGAGAAAGGAAAGAGAAAAAAAAGAAAAAGGACAAAGAAATGCAAGTGACTTGCCCCGCGATTGAGGGGCAGTTACAAGCACTAAACAAGACAACAATCGGCTTCAACAGCCCGAGTCAACACAGCAACAGGTACAGCAACAACTATCACAACTGTGGCCGTGTCGGTCCCTTCTGCTCCGCTCCGCGTGTCTGGCCGTGGAACCGTTGGGCGTGGATGCTTCAGTCTTGAAATCTGGGGTTTGTCACTTCGGCAGCGTCTGGGTCTCGAAAATGACGTTTCCGCCAATTGACTTTTGGACATTTGCGATTGGGTCTGATTGGGTCACCGCTGCCTCCGAAGCGGAGCCCAGAGGCCAGAGCCGGGGCAAACTTACCCGAGGAAAGCCGAGAATGTGGGTCCCGAGCTCGCTTCGACGGTTTCGGACAAGACCCACACTTTGCCGCGCTCCGGGTCGGGACTAACACGTGGACCGGGGAGGGTAACCATGGCTTTCCGGATATGATCTTTCAGGAATCCTTCGCCGCGGAATGAGACGGGCAATATGATGGCGGCCAGGGCTGATACTTCAGATTACATTTTCCATCATATCTTTCTCAGGAGCAAAAGATCGGGACCCAGTTTCGACCACTTGGTTCCGGTCGACGACGGCAGTGATGGTAGGTACATACACGTGGTAATTCCCAGTGCCCTCACGTTGTCTTCCTCCTCGGCGCCCTCGCCAACCCCTCCGCCAACGACGACGCATTCACATTCTGATCCGGGATCTGATACCCCACATCCCTCTGCTGCCTCTTCACCATCTCCCAAAAGTCCCACCCCTGGTCCCCATCAAGCCCCGCCATCTGCGCCTCCCTCGCCCTCCTTTTCTCCTCCCTCCTCCTCCTCTTCGCCTCCTTCCTTGACGCCGGCTCCCAGCGCGCCGCATACAACCGCCTGACCGCTTTCCATGAGCCCTTGGTGCCGCGGTACGTCGACTTGACGGTGCTCTGCACGCGCCAGTTGAACGCGGCGACCAGCGACACGATGATGAGCGCCGCCGAGGCGGGGAGCGAGATGGCGCCGATTTGTTTGAGGCTGGGGATGTTCTCGTCTTGCCACTCGGTTGTGTTCATGCCGAAGAGGCCGGTGAAGAAGGTGAGGGGGAGGAAGATGACGGTGAAGGTTGTGAAGATCATGACAGAGAGGTTTTGGCTGGAGGCGAGTTCCGCTTGCAGGCGCGACCAGCGGACTTCGTCGACTTGCGCTTGGCGTTGGACCATTTCGAGCATTTTCTCGTACTGCGAGGGGTGTTCAGTACGGTAAGATATGTGGTTGGGGGGATCTTGAGCTTACATCGTTCCTCGTCGTCTCAACCCGCTTCAGCATCTCCGTCGTCTGCTGCTTATAATCATCCAGATACTCCAGCGCCTCATCCAAGTAATCCTGACCATTCTTTGTTGTCTCCCGAAATTCTCTGCTCATGTATATGTCCTTCATCTGGCGGATCGTCGAGTCCTGCATGTCAAACAGCTTCTGCAGCGTGTTAAGCTCGTCTTCGAGGTCGCGCAGCTCCAGCAGCGCCGACGTGTTCTCGCGGTTCTCGCGCTCCGACCGCTCCAGCTCGCGCCGGTGCCGCCTCTTGATGGCCGCCGGGCTGGCGCCCTCCGTGTCCGAGTCGTCTGACTCGTCTGAGCCCTCGTCGCCGCCCTCCATGTCGAGTGCGTGCACCCGGAAGCGCTTCATGTTTTGTGTCATTCTCTCGGCCTGGTGGGGTTATTAGTGGTTTTTTGGGAGAAGAACTTAGGGAGGAGCGTACCAGCATGCCAATGGCTTCGTCCAAAATGCGGAAGATCTCGAGGTCAGGATGAGACGACCGGTCAAGCAGCACGGTAACGGCATGCCAGACGATCAGCGCCGCGAGATCCAGCGTGTTTTCGGTCCTCCCCGTAAGATCGCCGTTAAGTTCGTTGTACACGCTGTTCCGCAGATCCGCCTGCTGGAAGAGTGTCCCCTCTGTCGGAGAAGACTCCCGCTTGGGGAAGAACGTGGTCAGGGTCGCTGCCAGGTATTAGCATCCTTCGCCAATACCTCCCCCTCCCTCAACAAAACTTACTCATATCAATCGACCACAACCACAACTGATCCACCATCAACACATACCCATTCTTCAGCTCCGGCCCGGGCTCCACGCCCCTCCCCTCCCGCCCCTCATCAAAACTCCCCTTCGCCGATGACCCCCCCTTACTCGTCAACACCGACCCCCTCCCCAAACTAGTCGTCGAACTATTCTCATTCTTCCCCCCTCCCAAACCCCTCCCCCACCCCGCCGGCGCCTCCTTGGTCAGCTTATACAACATCTGGTCATCATCCCTCGAATTCGTATCCCTCAGCGAGTGATGCCCAAACTGATCCAGCGTCCTTCGACAGTTCAGCGGCGGATCGTACCCGATGTACTCCCACGTCATCTTGAGCTCCAGCGACTCCTGCTGCGCGACCCATTCTGGCACCGGCTTGGCCCGGCCGTGCCAGCGCCGGCGCGTGATGAGCTTGCGCCGGCGGACCATGTTGTGGTAGGTGTCGAAGTGCAGGTAGGGGAGGTAGAGGTAGAGGCAGGAGGGGGTGAGGCCTGGGTTGGCGGGGAAGAAGAGGGGCGAGGGGGTGCGGTCGGCGGAGGAGAGATATTTGCAGGTGGGTTTGAGGAAGGAGGGTTGGGTTTCGGAGTTGCGGTTTTGGACCTGTTTTGAGACCCAGTTGTCGTAGTCGAAGAGGCGGGAGAAGTCGAGGGTTTGGGGGCGGGAGTCGGTGGCATGGGAGATGGTGGCGAAGATTTCCTGGGGGGGGAGGTCAGTGGTTGGTGAGCTGGGTACGGTAAGGGAGGGCTTCTCGTACCTTTACCCAGACTGGGTTGTTGAACGGCATGTGAACCCACATGAACTTCCTCAGCGACGGATTAGGTCGAGAAAAGCCGGCCGTGCCTGTGTACTCCTGCTCCTTGAACATGATCTTCGCGTGCTGCTTGGCGAAGAGGTCAACCGTGTGAGAACCGTCATGGTGTGTAAATTCATGATGGTGCCGCAAAGCTGTATCCGACACCGTAGTGCTAAGACTTGCAGTGCTTTCAGGAGTCCCAGGGCGGATATTGGGTTCCGACAGAGCCGGCGGTCTTAGGAGCGGCGGCCTCTCTGGGGAAGTGACAACGATCTCCGGCTGCGTGCTCTGCGATGTCTCGCCGGTGGTGGTAGACAGGCCGAGGCCGCTGCTGTCTGTTACCAGCTCAAAAGGCAGCGGCGCAGATTCGCCGTTGTTGCTCCCAGCAGTGAGCCGCCTGTTATGCCGCTTGCCCCCTTTATGAAGCCGTTCCTCCAAACAGCTATCCGGACCTTTCTTGAGAAACTCCTTGTAGGAATACTTGGTCGTGTACAGTCGGATGATTGATGCGTTCTCTGAGCCGGAATGCCGCGGGGATGCCGCAATGGCGTCTGGATCGTCATAGAAACCGATGACTTCAACCTTCACAAGAGACCGTAGGTGTAGAGGCTGGTGGGTGTGGTTTTTACTAATGCGCGCCGCCTTCTCAATGGCCAAAGCCAAGTCCATCAGGTACGAGTCCAAGATGCCCGCGTTACTCGGTCCAAACGCGGCGATGTGAGTGTGGTCACTCTCCATGGCGTAGACATCCTCCTGCCAGAGATCGAGAAGGGCTGACTTGACCGACACAAGGGGCGCGCTAAACTGGACTTCGCCGTCAAAACCGGCAGCGGCGCCCGAGAGCAAAGACTCTTGGGTCTCGTAGAAGGACCACAGGCGAAGCTCGCTCGCCATGTCCACAAACTTGTCATGCATTTCGAGGAGTTCGGGGCTGTTGATCCGAATCTCGTCGGTCAGTGACCGGGGGAGAGGGGCCTGCAAGCGGAGCAGCTCTTGAATGCTATGCTTGAGGTTTGGCATCGTCATGTAACTGGAACCGCGATGCGGTGTGCCTGTGCATGTCAGTAAATCGGCACTTCATACATTCAGGGGGATAGCTCACCGAGGAAGGTAACTCCATGACAACTGTCAATAATATCCTGGAATCTGGATATATGCGTCGCCCTCACCAGCGCGCTCTTCACTACCAATCCGCCAATACTATGGGCGATGAAGAACAAGGGCCGAGACTTCTGACAAACAATCAGTTCCAACATCTACACAAATTCATCCACGAACCAACCTACCGCACCCCTCCGACTCTGCGCCACCTGCTCCAACAACTCACTCGACAGCGAATTCAACGTCATCCCCTCCTCCAACGCGCGATGCCTATACAAAAACACCCTCGCGATACTCGACGCAATCCTCAAGTCCCTCGTCACCCACGGACTCGGTCTGCGCAGCGAGGCGCGCGAGCCCCCTTCCGAGGCAATGCTAACATTGCCGCAGAGCTCGTGTCCGTACGTCCAGGTCAAGAAGGGGTCGGCGCCGGGGCAGGGGACGGCGATGACATCGACCTCCGTCTCATTATGCCCCGAGCCGCCCACGTCGCCGCTGACGTCCACGAAGCCTGGGCCCCAGCCGGGAGCTAGGGAGACCGCGGCGGAGCCGCTGCCGACGGTTTCTTGCTGGGGGGTTCTGCCCTTTTCATCGTTTTTGAAGTCACCTTGGAAGTCTTGGACATGGATCTCGGCGGCTGCCGCGGAGGTAGTTTCGGGTGGTGGTTCCTGGGTGCCCCTGGTTTCCGGGGGAACGTCCACAGCCTTGCTGGTGGGGTCGGTTTTGTTGTTGTCGTCGTCGTGGGTCTCCATCCCGCTGTCTGCCAAAGCGGATCTGCAACCCAGGGAGAAGAGCGGAAGAAGATGTGTCCTTCCATCGCAAAAAAAAAAATCAGGAAAAAGAAAAATCCAACCCCTCGACATCTGGCCAAAACCCATTTCCTCCCCAAGACTTCGCCAAGGTCAGGCACCCACGCGACCGCGCCCCGTGCCTCAGACCAAGCCATTTTGGCGGCATGAACCCCAGATCAAGAGGCTCGCATCATGGGGTTTTGGGGGCTGATGGTTCTGACAAGCGTCCATCATTGGCTGAGCTGTGGCGCCGTCAGCAGAGATGGGGGGCGCTAACCGTAAAAATTGCAGCTGGGGGGGTTGCCTTGCAGGTCGATCCGGCGCTGAGCTTGCCGAAGAGCCGGACAAGGCTGAGGGAACCTTCAGCACCTCCTCGCCCACTTTCAGCTAACAGGCGCTTTGATATTTGTCGATGTTCGTCCTGAAAGATACCACCGTATGTGGAAGTAGTAGGCAGAAGGGCGAAATTGTTTGTTCTGGGAGTTTGGGTTTTGTTGGGAGTTGGGAGTCGGGAGTTGGGAGTTGCTCTGCATTGCTCAGCCTGAACGCGTCGGAGGGAAGGTGACAAGAAACTCGCTGACCAGGTACATAGGTAGTAGGTAATAACCAAGGAACCAAGAAGGGCCTGCCTGTTTGCACTGTTGCTATGGTCTCTGCACAGTTGCCAGATGCAATATCGAATCGGTGTTCTGTTTGCTGGAAGCTTAGACAAATCAGACAAAAGGAAGTGGCAAGAGACAATAACATAAGGCACCTTGGAGGACAGTTCCGGGTAAGATTTGCTAGTTCCTCCGAGTTTTGTCTAAGTCGCTTGACTGATGGATGTTGGGCTGCTCTTCAGAAAACAAAGCCTGCAGGGCCTTTCATCTTCCATTGGGCGGGTTGATTTCAGCAAACTTGGCCAAGAGGAGCACGCCTGCAGCACCAAGGTGCTGTTGGTTTTGACAGTCCCTTCTTTCAACCTGAGTCTCTCACCACTAAGACATTGGTTTTAAGCTTGATCTCCTCTACATATCCAAACGTACTACTCGCCTGCCCTCATATCGTTCATCTCAGCCTGGAACGCCATGTCCGTATTTCTCGACGGGGTTGCGTTCCTCGAACTCGAGTACATACCGTTCAAAGCAACCCGAGCCTCTACGCCGCACTACCGCTACAATGGACAACTCTTCTGCGTCCTTATCAGCACCGCGCCGCCCGAAGGTTGCGAGCGAGATGGGGCGATAGAGCGCTCGTGGATCGACGGCTTGGGTGATTTATTGTTTCATGACGGTGAAGATAATGAGCGGCTCTTGAAGCAACTCGATGGAGAGGTTGAAATCGCGACAGAAATCAAGAATGCCATATTTCCAACGCTTGAACGCCTGGCTCCGTCTCCGGCACCTACGGCTTCCGAGTCAGCCCCAGTTTCCATTAGCATCGCTGAACTTCTCTTTCCTCATTGCATCAACCTAGAGCCTGTCACGAAGAACGGAAAGTTGGAGGTCCTGACTGGGCACCACGAGGAGCTGGACCGGGTCCGGCGGGTTGTTCCATGGAGTGCCATGGCCGAGATTGGTTTCGAGCCGGGATCCGTTCCTACATTTGCTGCAGAAGACGTGTCGCTGGGAAACAGCCTCGTTGATGACATGGATATTTTTGATGTCCCGATTCCCGGGATCGACGAGAAGGTGGTTGCGAAAGTTGGACGCTCCATGGATGGGAGGCAGCAGTCCCTGAAAAGGGAGCTGGAGATCTATTGGAAGCTCAAGAACTTGACTTTAGATCATGAGGCCAGGGTCCCCGAGTTCAAGGATGGGAACTACCTTAAGAAGCCAAGGCCAATCCGTTCACTAGCTGACGCGTCTCGGCAGGCTTGATCACGTATGGCGACGGCATCTTGGGCTTCATCATGGCCAAGATTCCTGTCAAGTATCGGAGCTTAGATCCCATCGTCATGGGCGAGCCTAAGGAGCTTGAGGGAGACTTTCCCGCTCTACCTCTGAGGGAAAAATGGGTGGCGCAGGTCGAGCATACCGTGAAGGAACTCCATCGCCATGGCGTGGTCTGGGCCGACATAAAGCCTGGTAATGTTGTCGTTGACATGGACGACAATGCCTGGGTCATCGATTTCGGGGGTGGCGGCACAGCAGGCTGAACGTTGAATGATCTGCTTGAGACAAGGGAGGGGGACTTGCGTGCCGTTGCAAAAATGAAGGACTTGCTGCGGCGCGCCGAAGATGGCGAGTGCCTTTGTGAAGGGGAATGAGAACTGCCTACAGGGTCGATAAGTTTAACTTGAATTCCCTTCCAGTTTATTCTCTGCTTCAGACTCTGTCGTCATATCGTGTGTGTGTCGCATCTCTTTGTTCCACTCCGTGCCCTCCTTTGTGAGCCGGTCACAACATCATGGTGATATTTCTTGGAAACCTGACGGTGTTGAAACAGAGGAAGAGATTCCAAAGTTCAAACAGTGCTCAGAGACAGAATACACGGTGCTGTGAGCCTGTGTCAACACCAAACATGGTCCGTGCGCCTTCCCACCCCATCAGCAAGGCAGCAAGTCCCTGCCTTTGTCAGTGTCGCCTCAGGCAAAGAAAGCATTCACAAGATCCTTCTCCATCTGAAGACAGCACGGACCCTCTCTCGATGCCCAGCCTGAGCCACCAGCGACCAGTCAGTCAGTGAGGGAGCTCCAGCGACCCATTTCTTTCAGTCAACCTCACGCCGAAAAAAGCACTTCTGGCAACCCGCCAGTCTCCATCCAATCCATCACAGGACTCGTGATCTCCCGCCCGCTCCCGTCGCATACGGGTCGCTCGACAGCTCTGCCGCCCTCTCCCGCGTCTGAAAATCCAAAACACCACCCCCGCGACCGACCGCCGCGAAACCACACAGTTCAACGGTATTCCTCCCCCGAACCCCCAGCATCTGGCCGGTTTCAGCAGTCTGGACGCCGTCTCGCCTCGTGCACAAGCCATCCTCCCCCCGTCCCGAGAGGAAGTGGCTCTGTCCGGCCGAGGATAGCAGCGTCGCCCTTCCGTCCCCCCTCTGCGCCTGGTGATCCATGGTCCCTCAACCCAGACCGGGAACCTTCTCGCCGACCCCAGCACAGCAGCCAATCTACACTGGCACCGCCCACTCTCCCCATCCCTCTCACGCCGGCGCGCTGAGTGCGGGTGCCAGCCCCAGTACCAGCAGCCCCACCGGGTCAAACTCCCTGACCAAGATTGCAGTTGCCCAGGTCTACCTGCTTTTGAGCGCCATCAAGGAGGACAAGGACGATCCTCGCAAGTGGGAGTCGCAAATAGAGTCGCTGCGGAAGGTAATGTGGCCCTCTCGCCTCCTGGATCCACAACTCTCGGCGTCGACTGTGCTTTGCTGACTTGCGGCCCGTGACGTCCCAGCTGCTCGATGAACACGGCATGGACGTCTTCACAAGATACTTCGCGCGATTGGTGGCCGCAAATGCCTCCCAGATATTCCCGGGCCACAACAGGCCCGCAGCAAACCCGGGGAACCACCACCTCCTCGTGGCCGAGATGCGGAAGCTGTCTCGGGACTTTTCCCAGGCCAGGAAGATTGCCGAGTCCATTGAGACCGGCTCCGAGGATATTTTTCGGGATTTCGACCTCTCAACCTTCATGGAACACTTCCAGTTAGATGCTCTCGAGAAGACAGTGTTGGCTCTCGCCTTCAAGCTCGGACCACGGACAGACCTAAAGACTAAGGGTGAGGAGTTGCTGCAGCCCCTGCTCCACTACCATGCCGTGCCTCGTATGGATTCTTGCTGACCTGGTCTTCTTAGCCGATGCCATCCTCTCAACGAACTTCCCGACTTTCGTTAACATCCTGAGCCGGCCAAGCGGAGAGCCTACCGACCTCGAGCCCGATTTCGTTGCCGAGCTTATCGACCGCTTCATCCAAGTCCACCCCCCGAATTTCAATGCCGCCGCAAAGCGAGAACTGGACCACAAGGTGCAGGTTAGATACGCCCAGTCTCCCGAGGCGAAGCCGCCTCCGGCACAGGTGCTCGCCGCCCTAGACCTCGTGCGTATGCTCGCCGACAAGCCGCCCAACGCCCTTGCGCTCTACATCCACCGCAGTGGACCCCAGTTTACCGTCGACGAGAAGACATGCACGAGCTACCTGCAAAACCGGCCGACCAATGTCCATCTGAGCGAGGAGCAAGTCTCGGTGTCCCTGATGTACACGACCATCAGCCAGACCCCGCGCCACAACCCCTCCGTTCTTGTCGCTGCTCTCAGGCGGATTTTGCCCGATAGCTTCAGGTGGCAAGACGTGGTGTCGTATTTCGACCACAGCGGTGCCCGGGTCACGTCGGCGCAGTTCTTGCGCCTGTACAACGCCCTGCTGCCCATAGCACGTGAGGATGGGGAGAGGTTCAACATTCAGCGCTTGTGGGGCGGAGAGTGGGAGAACCCCGAGACTCAGCTCTCCTTCATCTGCGCCTTTGCGTCCCTCAAGCCGGAACAGCTGGATGCGACAACCATCCCGGGCCTGAGGCCGACCTTCACGGTGCAGGAGTACGCACAGTCGCCCCAGCCGATACGAGAGACGGCCGCATATGCAGTGAAGCATCCCCTGGTCTCCGAGGCTGCCCTTTCCGCCGTCTTCAACGTTGCGCTCCACTCGATGCACGCTTCACAGAGCACTGAGGCCAATCGTCTCTTCCAAACCGTCGTCGTGCCGAATCTCGCCATCTTTGTCGTCTCCGCGGCTGGAGTCCCCAAGCCCTGGCCAACGATGGCAGAGGAAACGCTTGCCTCGTTGTTTGAGAACTTCATCGAGCCCTCACGCGAAGCCGATTTCGTCATGAGCAGCCTCTGGAGGAAGGACAAGGAGTGGGTCAAGCAGCGCCTCATCGACTCGCACGCCCTGAAGCCCCACGGCTTGCCAAACATCTTTCAGCATGCTGTTCGGCAGAACTGGCTCGACGAGCTTGTCTACCTCGTCAACGGTTTTGGGCTCGATCTGACCGCGCTGGCGCATGCCGAAGGATACCTGGACCTTCAGCAGTGGGCGAAAAGGAATGCCGATCGCAGCACCGAGATGGCGCGGGCCCTCCTCCAGTTTCTGATGATCAAGGCAAATTTTGAGCTGAGCTACCAGCGCCCGCCCGAGGGTGAACTGCCCGTCAAATCGAGCACACCCCTGCAGGTTAAGACGGTTCACGCTCTGCTCCAGATCTTGGAGGAGTATCTCCCAAAGACACCTGTGCAGGAACTGATCGTCGTTCAACGGACCTGCATCACGGTATATCCGAGACTGATCAACTACGGAGAAGGTTTCGACGACATCATTGACGCCAACAGCCGCGATGGCAACGCGTTGCCGCCCGCTGCCAACGCCAAGATGGAAGAGCATTACAAGCAGATGTATGGCGACGAGATCCAGGTCCGCAATGTGGTTGAGATCCTGGAGCGCTACAAGCGGTCCCGCGACCCCCTGGACCAGGACATCTTCGCGTGCATGATCCACGGTCTATTTGACGAGTACGCGCACTACGTCGACTATCCTCTCGAGGCGCTCGCAACGACGGCAGTCTTGTTCGGCGGCATCATATCCCACAAGCTGATCTCTGATCTTCCGCTCCAGATCGGACTGGGAATGATCCTTGAGGCTGTCCGAGACTACAGTCAGGACCAGTCCATGTTTAAATTTGGACTTCAGGCTCTCATGCAGCTCTTTGGTCGCTTCCGCGAGTGGCCGGGCTTCTGCAAACAACTCCTCCAGATCAGCGATCTGCGAGGGACAGAGGCGTGGAAGAAGGCCGAGGACGTGGTTCGGGAGCACGAAGAGGAGCGTTCGCGCTCCCTCAATGGCGGCACCGTCGGTCATCCGGGGCTGATCGGCAACGACACGCTGACCAACGGCAACTTGGATGAAGGGTTAGGCGCGGAACCACATCAGCCGCCCTTTGTCTCGGTGAACGTCGACCCCATTCCTCCTCATGCCACCTACGAGGATCCCAGCGAAGATGCCCAGGGGAAGATCCAGTTTGTGCTCAACAACCTCACCGACACCACCCTGCAGTCCATGTTCAGAGACATCCGCGAGATGCTGGAAGCCAAGCATCAGCAGTGGTTTGCCAGTCATTTGGTTGAAGAACGCGCCAAGATGCAGCCAAACTACCACCAAGTTTACCTCGAGCTCGTCAAGCAATTCGAGGACAAGGTGCTGTGGGCCGAGGTCCTGAGAGAGACGTACATCAGCGTCTCGCGAATGCTGAACTCGGAGTTGACGATGCAGAACTCGACCGAAAGGACTCACCTTAAGAATCTGGGAGGGTGGCTCGGCCTCCTTACGCTCGCGCGCGACAAACCGATCAAGCAGAAGAACATCGCATTCAAGCAGCTGCTGATCGAGGCCCACGATACCAAGCGCCTCATCGTCGTCATCCCTTTTGTGTGCAAGGTTCTGATCCAGGGAGCCAGCTCCAACGTCTTTAGGCCACCGAACCCTTGGCTGATGGACATTATTCACCTCCTGATCGAGCTCTATCACAATGCGGGGCTTAAGCTTAACCTCAAGTTTGAAATAGAGGTTCTCTGTAAGGGATTCAAACTGGATCACAAAGCGATCGAGCCCTCTGGGGAGATTCTCAACCGTTCGCCCGCCTCCTCGGCCCTTCTTGTGCCAGAGGTTCTTGAAAACTTCGAGAGCCTCTCTCTCAACGGGATGGCCGGTGTCAGCACCGCTCTCTCGACTCATCCCGCTTTCGCAATCCCTGATCTCGGCCCGAACCTGACGATCCCTCAGACAGAGGTGGTCAGCGCCGCCAAGCTGCACGAAATCGTGCGCCAGGCGTTGACGCGCTCGCTGCAAGAGATCATCCAGCCAGTTGTCGATCGTTCCGTGACCATCGCGGCAATCTCGACCCAGCAGATGGTCAAGAAGGACTTCGCCACGGAGCCCGATGAGAACCGCCTCCGGACGGCGGCAATTAACATGGTCAAGTCCACCGCCGGTAGTTTGGCGCTCGTCACGTCTAAGGAGCCCCTGCGCGCTAACCTGGCCAACTACTTGCGTAACCTTTCCGCCGATCTGCCCCAGGGCCTGCCTGAGGGAATCATCATGCTCTGTGTCAACTCCAACGTTGACCTGGCATCGAGCGTGATCGAGAAGTGCGCCGAAGAGCGCGCGGTCCCTGAGATTGAGGACCTCATTGAGCCCGAACTGGAGGCGAGACGCCGCCACAGGCTCCAGCGGCCTTCGGAGCCCTATGTCGACCACGGGCTGAGCCGGTGGGCGATGACCATCCCGCATCCCTACAAGTTGCAACCCAACATCAACGGCCTCAATGCCGAGCAAATGGCCATCTATGATGACTTCGCCCGCCAGCCTCGAGCAAGCGCCGCTGCGGCTCCCCCGTCTGATACCAGGGCCCTGACAAACGAGGGACTTGGCGAGCAATACAGCTCGGTGAGCAACATGCCAACCCCTGCTGAGACTCCGTCGATGCCCCATCTGGGCGTGCAGCTCCAGCACTATCCTCAGGCTCACGCTGGATTGGCAAATGGACGGCAGCCGGGGATTGCCCAGGTCGACTCTCGGACCATTGCTGAAAGGGTCAACAAGCTGCTGGAACAGCTGACGACCGCCGCTGCCAACACGCCTGAAGAGCATTTCGCCGACATTCTGAGGTCCCAGTCCCACCCGATCATCGAGATTGTCGACGCCCTGGTTCAGCTCATCATCAAGACGCAGCAGACGTCCGAGGAGTTTGCCGCGTACGCCGCTACCCAGATTACCCAGATTCTTTTCCGCCGACCCGAAGGGACCCTGCTGTTGGAGAGCCTGGTGCACATTCTGGAGACTCTGCGCAAGATTGCTGGGCTTCCTATCAGCGAGCAGATTCGCCAACTTTTCCACCAGCAACCTGGAGAGATGTTCCTCAACACGCCGCTGATTACTGCGCTGCTTGGAACCGACCTTCTCGACTGGAGAAGCATCGACTCGGCCATGTCAAAGGCGCTGCAGCAGCGCAAGGAAGGGTCCATTGAGTTCCTCGAGCAGCTCATGGATCTCACTCTTCTGAACGACACGCCGCTCGCGCTCTATGCTGACTTTGTGCGCAGCCTGGAGGAGGCGTGGTCGTGGATCATGGAGGAGCCGGACCTTGAGGCGGCGACCCGTTTCAAGGCCAAAGTGCTGGCTCCGGCAGCCGAGCTCCCCTCTAATCTTACCGAGGACGAGCTGGCGGCCATCCAGCAGGACCAGATGGATTACGTGTTCGATGAATGGATCCATCTCTGCAACAACCGCTTCGCCACGGAGAAGTCGTCCATGATCTTCGTGCAGCAGATGCACTCGCGCGGAGTGGTGAGCAACAGGGAGGACTTCTTCCTGTTTGCGCGCCAGGCTCTTGACAGATCCGTCGAGCGCTTCGAGCAATGCCTTCAATCCGGCGGCGGCTTGATGGAGGCGTACCAGCCGATTGAGGCCTTGGTCAAGATGGTTATCATCTTTGTCAAGTCCCACCAGGACAACGAGGATAAGGACCGCGCGTCTGGTGTGGCCTTCCTGGACTCGATCTTTGCTCTTGGCGTGTTGGTGCTCAATAGCCATCACGTCAAGCGGGGGGAGAGCTTCAACCAACGGGTGTTCTTCCGCTTTTTCTCCCTCATTCTTCACGAGGTCACTGACCTGGCTGGCCATCTTCCGGTGAGCGACTACCACCAGATCGTCCTGAAGTTTGCCGCACGCCTCTACGATCTCCGGCCGAGCCAGTTCCCTGGGTTCATCTTTGGGTGGACCGATCTCCTGATGCACCGCTGCTTCTTGCCGGCGATTCTCCGCCTGCCCGAGGAGGCCGGTTGGGTTCCGTTTACGAGGTTGCTCACGCAGCTGCTCACGTATCTAGGTGACCTGCTGAAGCCATTTGCGGTTTCGACTTTGGCAAAGGGGATGTACCATGGTGTGCTCAAGCTGCTCGCCATTCTCCACCACGACTTCCCCGACTACCTCTCTTCGACCCACGTCCAGCTCTGCCAGAGCCTGCCGCCGCATGTGACGCAGCTCATCAACTTGATTCTGGCGGCTACACCCCCCGCCTTCAGCAAGCAGGCCGATCCGTTCCAGGTCGGACTCAAGGTGGACAGGATCCCCGAGATGAAGGAAGCGGCTCCCACGTCGTTCGATTCGGCCGCGCTGCTGCGCGAGATCGGTCTGCTCGACATCATGGAGCAGGCGCTCCAGAACGGCCCCTCGGAGGACGCCATCGCCCAGATCAACCACGCCATCAGTAAGGCTGATGGCGACGACTCCACCTTTGGCTACGTGCCCGTCGCCGTCAACCGCCCCGTCATCGACGCCCTGGTCGCGCAGTTCGTCCACTTCGCCGTCAAGCGCGTGAGCGCCAATAGCGACGCCTCCATCTTCGTCTCGGGCGCGTCGGACGTCAAGGCCCTGCACATGCTCGTCGCAGAGGTGTCGCCCGAGGCAAGGTACTACCTGCTGAACAGCATTGTCAATGAGCTGCGGTTCCCGAGCGCGGCGACAAACTACTTTAGCCATGCGCTGCTGGAGCTGTTTGGGCATGACATGGCGGATCCGGAGGAGACGGATATCCGCCAGCAGATTGTGCGCGTCTTGCTGGAGAGGCTGGTCGGCTACTGGCCGCAGCCGTGGGGGTTGATGATTACCGCGCTGGAGCTGGTCAAGAATGATAAGTATCATTTCTTTGAGCTGCCGTTTATTAAGGCGACTCCGGAGGTTTGTGCACCCCGTCCCTTTCTCTCCATCCATCCGATCAACTTGATACTGACTTCTTCTGGGTATAGGTTGCCGAGCGATTCGCGGCCATTCTCCGTGCTGCGCAATAAACGCGTGCACATCACGAAAGCTTGAAGAGCACAAGCGCAAACCCAGCTGAGAGCTGCATCACCAAGGGACTCACCGGGTTCGAAAGTGGCATGGAGAGAGAGAGAGAGAGAGAGATGGGTGCCACTCAAGCTATTGTATTGTATGATGTGACCAGCATGAGCAAGACTCGAAGCAGGACAAAGCATGGGAAAGGGATGAAGGCGAGAGAGGAAATACCCAGGCCACTCAGACAGAAGACATGAGTCCCAACCAAGCCAGATTTGGGAAACTACCTACAACTATAACAATGTATGATATGACACACTGCGGTTTTTTGCTTTCGTGGGGTGTGGTGCAGCAATGATTTTGAGTGGTGCATCATTGGGTGGCGTTGGGGCCACGGTAGAGAAATATGTTTTGTCCATTCTGGCCATGTTTTGGAGGTGGTGAGATGGTTGTGTGGCATATGAGAGAGAGTACAGATGGGTAGGGGTGCTGATGTTGCTTCGGTGTGTGTATGACTAGATGTATACTTCCTTTGTCTTCCTTTGACGGAGGTAAAGCTTGACACATTGACCTGGAGAGAACTTTATCCCGTTGCAGTATGCAATGTCACGATGGAATACTTTATTGCTCAAGCATCATCCAGTCTTAATAAAATGACGGTCAAAAAGGTGGGTCACTGTTTTTCTCCATAATTTGTATGCGAATTGTATGGGAGCCGAGGTGTATCGACTTCGAACAGCTACCGTTTCTTGAAAACAAGCAAAAGACAAAATGACTTGATCCAAGCCAATTCTTTTCTTCAAAAACATTTTTTCTTCTTTTCTAACGTATATGATAAGGGAGCGACCAGGATAAGGGAGCGACCAGCTTTCTACCACCCTATAACCACTTTCCTCAATTACAACATATCAACACTTGGAACCAACTATAATTACATCAGAAATAGGTGCATCCGATGACTCTGCAGCCTCCTGGCAAGTTCGTGCATTATAGCCAGGCTTGGCACACATACCACAGCACCGAACCTTCGTCCGAGCCCCCCCTGCACCACCACCATCCGGCTGCGTTTCTTGTACTCCCCCCCCACCCACGGCTGTCTGGTCAAGTTGATCCCGTGCATCTTGTACAGTAAGTAACCCTCCAAGCTGTACGCGTGTTCTTTTGGCTCTCCGGCGCTCGCTTAATGCCTCGTTGGCCTTACAGAGCGAAGAGACCTCTGACCGAAGGAGTGATACCTCGTACATCACAGCCAT
The DNA here is from genome assembly GCA_027569505.1 of Chloridium humicola. Lineage (NCBI taxonomy): Eukaryota > Fungi > Ascomycota > Sordariomycetes > Chaetosphaeriales > Chaetosphaeriaceae > Chloridium > Chloridium humicola. The sequence continues at coordinate 287,936 of JAPDFF010000005.1, forward strand.
CGTACCCTTGGTAAACTGGTCTACAGCAGTCAACATCGAAGTTGGTGAGCTATCCTGATGGCTAGCAATGCGAGTCTTGATGAGCGTTGACTGCGAGTTGGCTTCTCGGGGGTTGTGGGGGGTCTGGAAGACCCAGGACTGTGAAGTGCCGGGTCGTGAACTCGGGGGTGTTGGTGTTCGAAGCTTGACATCCAGCTTGGAAAGTACCCTTTCCGGATCGGATAGCAGAAGGCCGGCTCCTGCAAAGCCACCACGTATATTCTTCTCCGTCATAGTCGCGAAGAAGGCCTCGCGGAAGGCACAGAGGAACTCGAGCTTGCTCACGTGGTTATATGCATGCGCATCAAGTCCTCGATCTGGCGACCGTACGCCTGCTTCAGCGGCCCAAAGCAGCCAACATCGAGTGGCTGGAGGAGGTGGGAGGAATGCGGAGGCATACAGAGCGTGATGATATTGTTCTGCTGGCAGTATCGCTCGAATTCGGTCGAGTGATGGCTTTCGTTGCCGTCGAGGATCAACAACCGGTATTTGCCCTTTGTCCGGGATGCTGTATGGAGGTCGAAGTGCTTGATCCAATCTAGGCCTACCGTATTGGTAGTCCAGCCGTTCTCGGTGGTTGCGATACGCCAGTTGGCCGGGAGGTTGCATTCGGTATACCAGTTGGCGAGGTGGTATTGCCCGGCTAAGATGATGAAGGGAGGGATGGTCCAGCCGAGGGCATTGACTCCCTGAATCACCGTTGCCCATTCGCGGTTGCCAGGCTGGGCTAGTTTTGCCTTGCTGAGACCGTCCGAGGTTGTAACTACTATGCCCGCAAAGATCATGCCCATCAGAAACCCAGTCTCGTCGAAGTTGTAGACGTCGTCATCCACGATGCCGTACTTGGCCATAACATTCCGTACGAGTGTAAACCACGCGCCAATGACCTTTGGATCCTCGCACTTGGCCCTCTGGTAGTCGTATCTACGCGTATAACGCATACAGAGCTCTGGCTGGCGTTTGACGAAATTGTGAGCCCAGCGTTTGCCGACAGGGGGCGCATCGCGTTCGCGCAGCAGTTGGTTGGCCATATCTTCCTCACCATATAGTCTTGGTGGAAAAGTTCGCGTAGATAGCTCAATTATATATCAAACGATAGCCTCCTCTTCTGCTTGCGTAGGCTTCTTTGTGTTGAGTACAGTATCGCATCTTGCAGAGCGACCGGCGCGTCGATGCCTGAGAGTACTACGGTCGACATTGTAGATTTTGGCTGCGGCTGATACGCTTAGATCGCTATTGTTTTCAAGAGCCTCTAGGGCCAAGATAATCCGGGCTTCTTTTAAAGTAGTAGGCATGTTGCGTTGTTGGGAAAATGTGGTGTTGAGGTTAAAGTTGGCTCGTCGCGTCGAAAGCTGGTCGCTCGCTTATACTGGTCGCTCGCTTATCATGCACGTTATTTGTTTTTCAAAAATAGTTCTGAGAGCGGAAAATGTGCCGTGTATTAGGTGTGTTATGGTGTAATTTCGGCGAAGTGACCCAACTTTTTGACCGTCACTTTAGGTTTGGTGGACTGCTTCTTCTAGAAACATCTGTCACCTTCAACGTGTGCTTGGTCTACCTTCGTCTACCTTCGTCAATTTCCTGTGCAGAGACTAGCGTTGTTCCAGCTCCCTGTTGCTTAGAAGACTTAGGACCCAAAAAGACAACAACGAACTACACGGCGGCAATGGATGGAGGGCTGATCTCGCGAGATTTGTTTTGAGTTGAGGCTGAAAAGTAGAAGCTCAGACCGTTACGAGTAACTGCGGAGCTGCTAGAGACTGTCTAGAAAGGTTGTGTGGATGGGTTGACGACACAGATCTTGCTGCTTTGTCCCTGAAACCGAGATCTTGACTTGCACAGCATGATGATGAGTAGGCCACCACGTTTTTGCCTAACCTAACCGGATAAAAATTGTAACCAGAGGTTCAATTACAATCTCGCTATGTCTTCTGTTATTTGTCATGTTTATATAGATATATTGTGATGTTACGTCGAGTCGGTGGTCATGCAAGCAGCGTTAGGTTGTTCTGCGACTTTGGAGCATGCGTTAGAAGTTGCTCGGACATGCCGGGAGCAATAGTAGTGCTCCGTACAATAGTATTTGCTGGCGTGGGCCACTCGAGTTGTTTTGGATCAAAGCATTGTTGTGTGTTTACCCCAACTTCAGACTCTCTCCGGTTGTTGTTTACATTGTCAACGGCAGATACCGAATACCCCATCAACTTTGACATGACATTTCGCCGAAAACAAGGCAAGCCAAGAACATCAAAACAAGGCTGGATTCGACACCCCCCAAAGCTGAGAAGCAGTCTCAGGCCACCAACCGCCTGAACATCACACCTCCACTCCCAAATTATTGGAATGTGGCCGGGTGTTGTTGGGCGACGGTGCGTTTGCAAGCAGGGAAAATGTTGGATGTCTCACATGAGAAGGAGGGTGCAAGCCAGCCAGTGAGGTAACACAACGGGGGCACAGTCCCGATAACAAGCATCACCAACCAACAGACACAAGACAATAGATCGTCGATTTTAGCTGCAGCTGTCCGGGCAGATATCACCCACCTCGTGCCGCTTGTGTTTCCTGAGAAACACCAGACTTGTTGATTTGATGTGAGTGCGCAAAGCAACATGGCGTCTTTCCCCTCACTTTATGTCGGTGCCTCTGTCCCGTCCCCTCGTGTCTGCGCAAACAGCCAAACCGAGGGCAATCATGAATCAGACGATTCTTTTCCCCAAGAATGAGTGTCTTGGTCCTGTTTCAAACAAAAATGGCAGCGACGTTCCAATGAGACGACCTCGCTTCTGCCGCTCAGGCGCGGCAGTCAGGGGGTCTGAGCGGGGCTCATTGTTTTCTTGGCCTGAGTGAGTGGGACCTGAGGAAGGAAGCGAGGAGCCCGCCAAAAGAAGCAATCGAACACAATCCCACGTGCCATGATTGGCTAGCGGGATTCTAGGGGACGGGTTAGCCCAATGCGGACTGGTGCGGCGGGGTCGAGCCGGCCGTGGCAACGGCCAGGCGGGAAAGCCAAAACCAAACTTTATCGATTGGCGAGTCTGGCACTCGCACGCACAGGGCACAAGCAAACGGAGGAGATGGATGTCTGGGTTGGTGGCTGGTGTTTGGGTGGTGGTGGGCTGTTGGATGTTCCCGATGCCTCGCGTAGAGAGGATGAAACAGATACCATGAAGGAGCATTAGTTGACGCAGGCTGGATGTGCTAACAATACAAATTACTCGACGGTATTTGGCTGGCTCTCTGCCCCTGCAGTTCTGGTGACCGGGGAAACCAGTCCGCGGCGGTTGTGGGCGGTGAGACTTTGGTGGAGCAGCAGCCTCGGGGCGGCGGCGCCCAGAGGGGCGAGCGGCGTGTTGAGGACCTGGATCCGAAATCCACTCGTTCTGCTTCTGGACCCCGAGTCTCGCTCTCGGGGCTGTCATGCGCCGCGCCTGTGTTGTGGGTTGGAAAAAAGACGCAGCTGCCGCGAGCACCCTGATCTCCGAGGCTCCCAACAATTGCCGCTTCTCGCCTCTCGTCTGTCTCGGCTGTCATAGTGGGGGAGTCGGGGTCGTTGATGTCACCATCCGTCAGAGCGCCGACGAGGAGCGCCGATGTTGATGGCGACGACCCCGGCTGATGACGGCAAGTGGGAGGAAAGACGGGACGCGTCTCGCCAGTCTCGCCATCATCGATCGCATTGCTTGTTGCTGGCCCCCTTTCGTGCCGGCAGCCATTGGCTCTCGGGGCGCAAAATCGGGCCTGGTGCTGTGTCAAGAAAATTATTGTGGAACCGTGTGTGTGGGATGGCTCCGCTGCGCTGAGTCTCTCTGAGTGTCTCTGCCGTGTGGACGCTGCTCCAATTGTTGCTGCTGCTGCTGCTGTTGACCCGCTGTTGCAGGTTTCTCGCATGCGGCATGCCTGCCCTGCCTGGGGTGCTGCCTTCCAGGGTTGCGCACAGCCGGAGTCAATCTTTGCATGGGGGTCTGGGCGTGCAACCACACAAATCAAGTGTCTCAGCTCCGCAATGTGGATTCATACCGCCTTTTTGGATGGCGCCCTGCCATCCCTGGCCCGACGACGAGGCGTGGTTGGCTGGCGTGGGACCGCATCTCAAGGCTTGGCTGTGTGGGTCCTGCGCATCGAAGCCGTCGCCCCCTTCCAGGTTCCATCATCCCAAACAGTTCCCGGCGAAAAAAAAGTCACGGCCAGTGTTCCCTGGGCCTTCCCTCCCATCCATCTCCATCCACCCACCCCATCCACCCCCCCCCCATCTCCGAACCCTCCGTCTCGCCCATTGTTTTTCCCTCTCGTATCCCTTGCCTGGGCCGTTTCCCCATCATCATCTTCCATTGATTTTTGTTTTCCATCTCTCTGGTACTCTCGGACTCTGTTGTTGGCGGGGTTTCTACGTTACTGCTGGGTTTTGTGGTTTATTACACGCGCGAGACGGGCAATTATTTGGTGTTTGCCGCTCCCACTTAGACACTCTCTGCCGCTGGCGATCCATCACCCCCTCCGAGCTTCACAGGTCGGGCAAGTGCTGGAGCGCATTAGCAATAGCAGAGAATCTAGGTTCTCGTCGCAAACCCAAAATCACTTGCATTTCCGTGTGCTTCTCCTGCCTTGAGCGCCCCCGTTGCAGCCATGCGGCCGTATAATACCCGTCACAAGACGCTCTCGCTACACTCGCTCGGCATCCACGTACCTGGATCCCACGCAACCCGCGCCTCGCCTGCGAACCGATCCTCCTCCGACCGCGCCTCTCCCGCTTCGTCCGCCTCGGCATCAAAAACAGAGCAGCCGCCGACAAAAAGGCAAAGACGCGCCTACAGCGAATCCTCAGACGATGCGCCCATCGACAGGATACCCAAGAAGCGCGACGGGACCGTCAAGCGCGAAAATACACCCCCGCCATCACCACCAGCCGCGCGCCCGTCGATCGAGATGAGCGAGGATGACGAGCCGGTGCCAAAAACAATCGACATGGAGAGCATCAACGACGAAATCGTCGAGGCCGTCATCATCCAACTGCAAAACTCGGGGAACCGGCCGCACCTGGTCAAGGAGCTCGCCACGATCTTGATGCAGCAGCTCAAGATCGTCCAACAGTGAGTTTCTTCCAGCTGTATTCCCCTAACCACCCAATTGTCTGCTCACACTGCCTCTCTTCTAGGTCCGCGAACCCATGCGCCATCATCTCCTCCCGCCTGGCGACCTACCTCAAACGCTCGGGCTGGTCAACCGCCTCGCCCTGCCCACTAGCCAAGGAACTCGAGTCCGTCCACCCGCGGCGCACATACTTCTACCTCACCACCTGCCCGCACCAAGCCCTCCCGGACCCCGCCCAGACCTCCTCCCTCAACCACCTCTCCTCCCACACCCGCTCCATCTCCTCCCCCAGCCCGTCAACCGCCCCCTCTATGTCAGCCGACGACTCGGACGACATGGAGCGCCGGCGCGAGCTCAGCCCCAGCCCGGAAGTCGACCTCTCCAGCCCCGAGCTCGACGAGATGGACGACGACTGCGCCATGCCCAGCACCCCGATCGGATCCTTCTCCATGCGCGGCTTTTACATGCCGTCGTCCTCGCGCCCGGGCGCACACCACGGGAGTGGATCGGGACGCCCCGGGCGCGCGGCGTCCCCCCCGCTGGAGAAGGACGAGAAGGAGTTTACGCAGACGGCGGATGGGTTGCAGAAGAGGAAACTTAACGGGGACATGCTGTCCGCGGGTAGTGCGTCCGAGCAGGTGGTGGCGATGGATATTGAGAAGGATGAGAGTTCACTGTTTGGGGTTGTGCCTGCCGCGGCGGGGTTTGCGGTCAGCGTGCCACCGCCGATGTCGTTTGTTTCGAGCCCGGCGGTTCGCCCGTCGACGATGTCGCTGAATTTTGGGCGGAAGGAGGGCGAGATGGATTGCTGGGCTAAGTTTGAGGGCATGTTGGAGTGGGATCGCAGTCCCGAGAGCATTGAGCTTGAGGAGCTGGATGGGTTGCTGAATGATTACTGAGGGGACTGAGCCCGGGTTGGTCTTTGTGGCTGGCTGTGGTGCGAGGTTTCCTGGCCGTTGATGATGCGGTGTGTGTGTACGATGAGAAAGCTAGGCGGGTGGTTCCGGCAGCTTGGTGGGGGTGTTTTGTTCCGATCTTTTCCCTTGTTCTGTTCACTGCTTTCTTTTTTTTCTTTGCTGTTGTCAAATCTGCGGGGTTTCTTTCTGTCGGAGTTTTACATGAGGCCAGGTCTTCCCATAGACGAGGCTAGGTCCACGGCGTTCATGACTTAGCTGATGTGGGTTGCAAATTGGCGTTCTGGGAGGGGTTGAGGCGGGCAGGCGGGTGGCTGGCGGTTGGCGGCATTTGCATTTTGAACTGTTTCTGAGGGGGTCTCTCAATTTCTGTCTCCTCTCTCTCTCTCTCTTTCTGTTTTTCTCCCCTCGTTTTTTCGACAGCGCTACTGCTGCTGTGAGATAGAAACTGGGCTTGGGTTGCTATGGGGGTGGTATCCCCGGACTGGGAAAAGGGCAAAGGGAAAATTAAGAATGTTAAAAGGAAAAAGAATGGAAGACAAAAGAGAGGAAAGGGCTTGGAAGGGGAAAAGGAAAAGAATGGTCAGAAATGGCCTGGGTCGGTCGATGGGGATTCGGCTCGCTCGACTATTCGGCTCGCTCGACAATTCGGCTCGCTCGACTATTCCTGTACTTGTACAATTAACTCCCACTCACACCCTATTCTCTGCTCTGCTCACTTTGTTATGGTTGGTTGGTGGTGATGCCTGGGGTGTGCCTGCTGATGGGGTTTGCTGGTGACGTGATAGATGGTGGTTTTATGTTTAGACACATCTGTTCGTGAGCTGGCGTTAGCTGAAAGGTACATGGAGGGATACAGAATGGCGGGTAGAGAAGAAGATATCAGTCACCAATCAAGCAACTCTCAAACATATTATGATGGCTCTGACCTGAGTTGGTCTGCCAGTCTTATCTTGTTCTCACCACAGGATTTGGGATGGCAGAGGTCGGCTTACACACAGAACCATAATGACTGACAACCCGATTGATCCGAGCATTTCTTTCGTCCTCTAATTCTATATCTAATGATCATACATATATGTACTACAAGTGATTTCAAGACATGTACGGCGCATGCCTCATGCATCCAGCTTCCATCCTACACCTTGGTCTCTGCCCCCGGCTGGCTCTTCACCCTCAACTCAATCAATAGCGTCGTCCCCGCTTGGAACCAACCCGGCCTCTCCAGCTTAACCACCTCCAGCCCAGGCACCCTCTCCGCCGCCTCCCTCACCAGCCCCTCAATATCCCTGTTCCACCAGCACCCATACTTTCGAAAATGCCCCGGCGCGTACTCATCCAACTTCCCATTTACCCAGTCATAAAACCCCCTCCCATGCTCCAACAAAATAATCCTCCCCGTATCAGGCCTCACCCCCCTCGCCATATTCTCCAACACCCTCCCGGGGTCCGCCACACTGCACAACCCAAACGTCTGAATAATCGTATCATACTTCCCCTCTTCCCCACCACCCCCTTCCACCCCTTCCAGTGTTGGCGGAGAAGGCAACCCCCTTACCACATCCCCCAAAACCAACCTCACCCTCCCCCCAAGCGCCTCCACAACTGGCACCCCCTCCCCCCCATCATCCCCCCCCATCTCATCCAATCTCGGCATGGCCTCAGCCCTCCTTTTCCTCATTATTTTCCTCAACCCAGGCACCGCCTCCCTCACCCTATCCCGCGCAACCCCCATCATCTCCCCACTCACATCCACCCCCGTCCAACTCAACACCTCCCCCTCCAGTGTCCCCACCCCGCCCACCTCCCCCCTCTCCCGCCTCTCCCTGAGCGTCATCCCGCTGCCCTTGCCCATCTCCATCAACTTGATGACGCGCTCACGCTCGCGCTGCGCGCGTGCTTCCGGGGAGTCCGAAGGTTGGGTAAGAGACAGGATGGTGGTCCAGTCGTAGAAGGACAGGTTGCGGCCTGTGCCAACGGCTACTTCGAGGACGTGGCCTTTGGCGGAGGCCGCGAGGGTGCGGCGGAGAGGGGTCAGGCCCATGAGATATTCGGGGAGGTTGAGGGACGTGTCGAAGGTGGTGGCTGTTTGGGAGGGGGTGGTGGGGGAGGCGGTGGTGAGGGTGCTGGGGAGGCCGGTGGGGGGAGGTTGGAGGTGGGGGTGGTGGGCGCAGCATGATGGGTCGGTGGTGTGGGGGAGGGTGGAGGGGTCTTCTTTGAGGGAGGAGGAGATCACGGTGGAGATGTAGAGGCCTGCGCCGAGGGCGACGAGGCCGGCGCCGAAGAGGGGCACTTTGCGTTGTTTGATGAGGACGTCGAGGGTTTGGGCGGTGGGGTTGGGGTTGGGTGGTTTGGCGGGTTGGGGGGTGGGTTGGATTCGGATGGATTGCCTTGGGGGTCGGGGAGCGCGTTTGGAGGCGTGGAGGGCGGTTGAGAGGGTGAAGCTCCGGTGGGAGGTGTGAGTGAGGCTCAGCTGGTGAGGGAGCTGTGCCCTGGGCGGTATCCGGAGTCGGGAGGCCATGGTGGTAGTTTTAGAGGTGTTGAGGTTGGAAAATCAGTGTCACCTCCTCATCCCTGGCAAAGTTCGGAAGTTGAGCCCTTCGTTGTTCCCTTCTCACTCGGTGTTCGGTTCATGGCGAGCTGTGAGAGCAACTCGGTTGAAGCTGAGGCTTTCTGGCCAATCCGAGGGTTGAATTGAGCTTATGTAAGCTAGAGTTGAAGCCCGCAATTGCCTGCCGCGGCCTGCCAGGCTGACAGGGATCCCACACTTCGTCTGCCTTCACGACCTCTCATTCACATCATCACTTTCACGCTTCACTCCCGTGTGATTCGAAATTCCATCGTTTTCCCTTGAGACAAATATCAGAATGGCAACACAACAAGACCTACAAGAACTCCTCCGGCTGCTGACGGTCGGGCGGAAAGTGCCTATGCTGCAGGCCATGACACAGATCAAGGCTCTCCAGGCCGCCGACCTGAGAAGGTGAGCCTTTCAACGTGTATTCTGCCTGGCTGGACAGGAGGAATGTCGAAATGGGCACATATCACGCTACAGAAAAAGCCCCGGCTTATGCCATGACAGCATCAAGCAAATCGCAGAAGCACCCCTCGAGACGGTGCAGACAGCACTCAGCGACGACAAGGGCGCCAAGGCATTACAGAACGCTTGCAAGGCCGTCATCAAACGGGGGTCGTCCGCTCCGAGCAAGCGGGCTGCCCCAGACACGGCCGCTTCCCAGCCGAAACGGACCAAAACAGACCTCTTCATGAACGGGCCGGTGGAGATGACACCCCAGGAATTGGAGAAGTCACTTGAGCTACCCCTGTGCATGGACGAGGAGCGCATCTCTCAGACCGTCCTCGAGACAAACAGAGCGCCGCTGGTACTGGCGTTTGCGGTTGAGTTGCTTCGGTTTACAATGCCCGAGCAGCCGCTCTCCAGCCGCCTCAGCCTGGCGCAGGCCGTTGTCAGCGCCAACTCACGGTCAAAAGCTGTCAGTCTGGGCCTGGACAAGGGTCCAAGCGCGGACGAGGAGGGGTACGGCGAGGGCCAGCCGCGGGTGAAGATCATGGGCAGGGAGATCGCAGTGCTCAAGAGGGGAGGCTACGAATGGAAAGGAGAAGAGGAAGTCGGCGAGCAGGAACACAACTGCAGCACCACCCAACCCACCACCTCAACCGAAACCATCCCCGCCACCTTCCCTCCCACCCCAACCATCCCCGACACCATCCCCCCCACCCCCTCCCCCAACAAACCCACCTGGACCACCAGCCAACCCATCACCCTCAAAGGATCAACTTTCATCGCCCGCGCCACACCCATCAGCCATCCCTCCCAACGCTCCTCTCTCATCAAGTCCCTCCTCAGCGACGTCCCCCATCTCCAAACCGCCACCCACAACGCCTGGGCCTACCGCGTCCGCCCCCCTTCCTCATCCTCCACCACCGCCCCCATCCGCGAGGACTCCTTCGACGACGGCGAAACAGGCTGCGGCGACCTCATCCTGCGCGCCATGCGCGAGTCCGGCAGCGTCGACACGCTTCTGGTGCTCTCCCGCTGGTTTGGAGGGACGATGTTGGGCCCGGATAGGTGGCGGTTGATGCGGAATTGTGTTAGTGCCGTTTTGGGGGAGAGGCTACGTAGGACGGGGGCGGAGGTGGTGCTTGGTGGGGAGGCGTTGTGGGGGTTGGATTTGGAGGCTGCGAGGAAAGTTAAGGGGGTGGGGGGGATGCAGGTGCATCGGCCGGAGGCGGCGAGGGGGTATTTGTTGAGGAGTTTTTTGAGGGGGGAAGAGAAAGGGGGGGAGGAGGTTAAGGGGAAGAGTCCGAGGAAGGGGAGGACGCAGAAGGTGGTGGAGGCGGAGAAGGAGGAGAATTTGGGGTTGTTGTTGGGGGCGTTGACGATGGTGTTTGAGAGCTGGGCGGATTATTTGGATGCTGCTGAGTTGGATAGGAGGGCTTGGGGATGGTATGTATCGGTGAGGCCGAGCGTGGACAGCGGACAGGCCGGCTGGGGGGCGAAGGGGAGGGTGAGGTTGGAGGATGTGTTGAAGCTGAGGAGGCCGAAGTCGTGATGTAAACTGGGGACTGGAGGAAAGGGCCGATGTTGGCCGTTGCTAAACCAATGGGATCAAGATTTTGAGAGAATCTCTCATCCAATCCACCCAGTTCAGCTGCGATGATCTGGAGGACGTCGCATTAAGGGTGGGTCTGACGCAGCTCCAAGCACATGCAGTTGGCGCTGGTAACCAAGTCAGCGCGTTGCCGTAGCAACCGCCCGCCCTGCCTCAACACCAGGGAATGTCAACAATGGAACCTGGAACCTGCTTGCCAGCTCTGCATGAGGACCACAGTGCCACGTCCAACTTCCACATTCCGGTCGCCAAATTCATCTTCCACCTCTTGACTGCCATCATTTTATCGCCAGCAGTCGCGATTTCCCCAAACACCACTCGGACGACTTTGCGCGCAGAAACGGCGCAGTTCTGAGACGCGACTTCTCCGTCTTTCTTTGTCTCCGCGATTTCCGCGAAAAAAACCCTCCCCTCGCTACCCCAGACCAAACCCCGGCTCCGCTCTTGCTCCGTCAAGGCGCACCATGCCGGCCGCTCCCAGCGACGCACCGGCCGTCGCCCTCTCCTGTATGTGCCTGTATCTCTGTCCATGAAGTCATGCGATGCGCCCATCGCGACGATCCGACTCGACACTGACTCCTACGCAGTCGCCAACAACTTCTGGGGCAAGGATGATGCCGGTGTTCCACCACTCCTCGAGCGCATGCACTATGCGAAGCAGACATGCGACGAGCTGCGCGCCTTCTACAGCGGTGAGCATTTCCCTCCCAGGTTTTACCCCAACGGGAGATACTGACACTACCTCAATAGCGCGCGCATCCATCGAAGATGAGTACGCCCGGAAACTCATGTCGCTTTCGCGCAAGTCGCTGGGGTCGCAGGAGATGGGGACCCTGAGGACGGCGCTCGACACCGTCCGTGGCGAGGTCGAGTCCATGGCCAAGCAGCACCAGAGTGTGGCTGCGCAGATGAAGAGCGAGAATGAGGAGCCATTGGCTGCTTTTGCGGGGGCCATGAAGGAGCGCCGCAAAATTGTGCAGAATACGGTTGAGAAGCTGCTTAAGACGAAGGTGCAGCAGACACAGCTGGTCAACAAGGTGCGTACAGTCCCCGGCTTGAGAGCGGCAGTGTTGACAGACCCAGACCCGCGACCGCTACGAGCAGGAATGCCTCAAGATCAAGGGGTACCTTGCCCAGGGCCACATGGTCATGGGCCAGGAGGAGCGCAAAAACAAGGCCAAGCTCGAGAAGACGCAGATCAGCTTGGCCACGTCCAACTCGGAGTACGAGGCCGCCGTCAAGGCCCTGGAGGAGACCACCGCCCGCTGGAATAGGGAGTGGAAGGCGGCCGCCGACAAGTTCCAGGACCTTGAAGAGGAGCGTCTCGACTTCACCAAGAGCAGCCTGTGGACGTTCGCCAACATCGCCTCGACGGTGTGTGTGAGCGACGACTCGTCGTGCGAGAAAATCCGTTTATCGTTGGAGAAGATGGAGGTCGAGAAGGATATTACGACGTTTATCAAGGAGAAGGGGACGGGCCAGGAGATTCCCGACCCGCCGAAGTATGTCAACTTCTGCCGTGGGGATGTTGACTCGCAGTCGGAGGCGTCGGACGACGAGGCGTACTCCGTTGCGCAGTTCCCGAGGAGCATCAACCCCGCGTTCCGCTCATCGTCACCGCAACCGTCGACGTTCGAGTCTCACCACGACCCCAACTCGGCACTGGCAAGGGACCTTGGGCATGGTGACCCGGCCGCTGCGGTACCACCGACTCGGGAGCTAGCCGTGGCGCCGCAGAAGGCCGCGGTTATTCCCCAGCAAGACCAGCGGCAGAGGAGAGGTCCAGCTCGCGGCTACCAGCCTCCCCAGGTTCAGACGGGCAACCTTGGGTACGACCCCAACGAGTTTGCTCCCGTGCCGCACGACCCCTACCCGATGGACGGCATGACTATGCTCTGCAGGCCGACCGGCTCCGACCTGAGCACCGCGCCATCGACCTCATCGGCGCGGCCCTCTAGCAGAGGCGACGCACATAGCGAGACGTCCTTCTCCAGCCAGGAGCCGCCGCCGCCCCTCTCTCCGGTCAAGCAGCAGCAGCAACCGCAAGAGCAGGTCCCCTCAGCCCCCGTCTCGCCAGACAAGAAACCCCTCAAGAAAAAGAGCGGCTTCTTCCAAAACCACAGCCCCTTCCGTCGGAAGAGCACCAAGGAAGTCTCCGCCCCCCTTTCCATTTCCAACCGCAACACCTGGAACCCCTCCAACGGGCACAACCGCCCGCAACTCGGCGCGCCCACCCCCAACAACCCCAACAACGCAATCCTCCTCCCCGACCGCTCCCCCAGCCCGGACCCCATCGCCGCCAACGCCAGCCTGGCCCTCAACGTCGGCCACAACGTCTTCCCCGTCGAGACCCCCGACCGCCAAAAGCAGGCCCCGGCCCAAGGAACCCCAGACGACGACCCCATCGCCTTGGCTCTCGCCGAACTCAAAGGCGTCACCTCCTCCTCCCCCACCAAACACAACCCCAACAACAATAATGCAATGCGCATCTCAGCAGACCACTACCACGGCATCGCCACCCCCGCTCCACCCTCCCAACCCCCCCAATCCTCCCCCACGCGCTCCCCCAACCCCTCCGCCAACAACACCATCATCCCAGCAGCCGCAATGGGCCGCACCCCACCCCCTTCCTACGATAACTCCCACCACAGCAACTCCCACGGGTACACCAACCACCACCAGCAGCAGCAGATGCAACCCGTCGTCGTCCAACGCCTCGGCGTCCCCCCTCCCGCCGTCACCAGCCGGCAGATGAAAGAAGCCAGCCAGAAATTCCAGGCCCAAACCCGGGGGCTGTTTACCTCCCCCACCGAGGGAAGCAGGCCTGGGTCGGGGTATAGTGGGAATGGGACAGTCGTCCGGCCGGGGACGCGCGGTGGCGGCGGTGGTGGTGGGGGTGGGTTTGGGGGGAGTGTTGGGAATGGGAGGAGGGGCAGTATGGATGTGCCCCGGGCGGTGTCGCCTGCGCCGCAGCAGTATGGACAGCAACAGCAGGGGCAGAGGGGTGGTGGTGGGGGGGATAGTAGGCGGAGTGTTTCGCCGCGGCCGGCGTCGAGGGCGAGTGGGAGGTTTTATAACGGGGGGGGTAGCAGTACGGGGACTGGGCAGGGCCAGCAGAGGTCGGTGTCGCCTGCGCCGTCGCCAGTGGTGTATGGTGGTGGGGGGCAGAGTATGCGCGGGAGTGGGACGCAGGTTGCGAGGAGGGAGCAGCAGAGGGGAGTGGAGGGTGGTGGTGGGTATCAGTCGTATCATCGTGGGGGGTCGCCGAATGTGATGGCGGGTGGAGGAGGGGGGGATATGTCGCGCACGGTGTCGCCTGCGCCGTATAGCCCGCGGGCGAGCGGGAGTGAGTATAATAATCGGCCGGCGAGCGGGATGAGTGGCATGAGTGGCATGAGTGGGATGGGGATGATGGAGGGGAATAATATGGCGGTGCAGCTTGCGCCGCTTGGGGGTGGGGGAAGTGTTCATGGAGGGAGTGTCCATGGTGGGAGTGTTCATGGCGGGAGCGTGCATGGAGGTGATGACAGCTCGATGAGAGGCCGGCATAACAGGTCGAACACCGCTACGAGCATGAGTATGAGGGGGATGAGTTTGTATGAGGGCCCTGGCCCTGTGCAGCAGGCTGGTGGCAGGACTAGGAGCAAGAGCGTGGCGGATCCGGGGAGGTATACGCGAGAGGGGAAGGCGATTCTGCATTTCGGTAAGTTTCTTCCGTCCTCTGGTATCGGAATCTAGGCTAACGAATATTGAAGCACGCGCGCTGTACATGTACCAGGCGGCCATCCCCGAGGAGCTCGGGTTTGCGAAGGGCGATGTCCTCGCCATCCTGCGGCACCAGGACGACGGGTGGTGGGAGGCTACACCGCAGGGCGGCAACGGGCAGGTTGGGCTGGTCCCGAGCAACTACCTGCAGCCTTGCTAGGGTTGAAGAGCGAGGGGTGATAGGGGTTGACTAGGTAGGAAGGGGGGAAAGGGGTGGGTTGAGATGGGTTATGACTGATGAGTGAGAGATACCTTGGGTGTGGGAGCAGGGAGTTAGGCTCAGGGGAATGTGTAATCTTCTGTTGAGATGTCTTGTATGGCTTGGATTTTGAGGATTTGGCAATGACTTTGGCGGTTGTAAAGCGTGTTGGCGTATGTACCTTGATTCTTGAGAATTCACCAGTTGTTTTCCTTGTTCAACTAAGAGTTATCCTATCTACATCTTCATACACAAAAGTGTCTTCCTATTCTTGTCCCTTGACAAGCCGGTTGATGGCTGTCACGTCAGGCTGCTAGGCGGGTACCTGATAGAGTGAATCCCCGGCGACGAGGAAACATCATATTTCGCCTCCATTGTGGGCCTCCTCGTCCTGGACGAGCATCAGTGGTAGTCGTCGTAACATCAACATCCACGCCACCTTTATACAGCTGGGCCCAAATGAAGTTCAGCTGCGTCTCGTCCCCGACGACAGCCTCCACATCCGCCCACTTGCACCGTCCGCCGTACTCGGGTGAGGCATGCACACGGCGTGGGTTGGCGCCGTACCAGATCTGGTAAATGGTAATGGCCAGCGCGTAGAGATCGTCGGCCTCGGTCGGTGGCATGACATCCCCAATGTTTTCGTCCTGGGCACGCCTCAGAGGGGACTTGTACATCCACCAGTGGATGTTGCCCGACTGCCTCTGGGGGTCCGGTTCCGCCCCAGTTCTGTATGAGAAGGCGAAGTCAACCAGACGGAGCTGTCCCGGGGATGTCCGAGACAGGACGAAGTTGTCTGGCTTGATTTCACCGTGGACAATGCCAATGTCGTGCAGGTGATGGACGAGTTCGATGGCCTGGCTGGCGATGTCAGTGCGAGCTTCGGGCTGCTTGAGCGAGGTGAGAACGAGCGGCTCGGCCAGCTCTAGCAGCACAGACCGAGTGCCGCTGCAGCTGGGGTACGGGTGTTTGCGAACGATGCGGCTGATGAGCCGCGGGGTGAGGTTGTGATTACTGCTCTCCTCGATGAAACTCGCTTCCCGCACCCCGCAACTCGTCTTCAACGCAATTGTGTCGGTGAGTTTAACTATGTCGCCACCTGCTCCTCCTGTTGCAACTGTGGAGCGATTGAAAGCTTTACCCATGTACTTGTGAACCGCATTGTTGATCTCGTCCCAGTCGATGGTAGGACCTATCTCGATGCCGAGGTTTGGCGCCGTCCGGAAGCATCGGCGGCATTGCTAGGGTTCGGCGAGTCTTATCCCACTTTAATTCGGGGCGGAAGAACAACTTGATTCTTTCGAGAAATAAACGGAAGGACTCCATTTGGGGTCTGGCATGAAGGGTGTCTCCTCGGTGTAGGTTGTAGGTAAAGGGACAGGCAGGCAGCCAAATATCCAACTATTGATGGTAGAGCGGTGCCCGATCAAATGGGGCGGTCCCTTAAAGACCCAGTCCTGGCCGCCCATGGGAAGAGGAAGAGGGTGCCTAGGTTGGGCGTGAGGAGCAAGAGTGTTGGTGCCGCTGCTGGAAACCATTATAGTTCGTCGTCTCTTTGCGTCCGCCGTTTCTGTTTCTGCCTCTTCCTCGCACTCCTTTCTCATCCGCGCCATCATCTCACCCTGAGCACCTCACAACCAGCGCCATCGAGACAACAAACTAGGTACTGTACTTCTCTTGTCACCTTTGATTTGCTTCGAGGCCCTGGCTGACTGAGTCTTGTCCAGTCGCCGCCCCAAAAAAATGTGCTACGTGGCTGTGCGCTACTTCCATCCGCCCTGCCCAGTTCCCCAACACAAGAAGTACTACGGGATCTTGGTCCAATGCGCCGAAGCGAAGGATCTCCCCGTGGACAGCCGCGGAAGAATGCAGTTCTGCAAGAAAATAAAAAAGCTCAAGCTTTCGGGCACCGGAGGCCCATCCCTCGACACCCAGGGCCCAGTCATATCCTGTCCGGCCTGCAAGCATTACCTTGTCGATCTGGACTGGATCGTCAAAGACGAGGCAATACTCAACAACGTTCCAAGACTGCCTGCTCTGAAGCTCATGGAGCTGTTCATGGATGATGATCAAGGGCACATGTTGCCAGAAGAACATGTCGAGGTGACGACTTGCCAACGGTATGAAGAGGTGACAACTGGTTCTCCAAGGGACTCTCTGCCGGTCAAGATGCCAAGTGAGCGGCCTGTCGCGGAGCTCGCCGTACCTCCGAACCGGCCCCCCGCTCAAAACCGGCCACCCGCCCAGAATCGGCCACCCCCTCAGATGGGAGGGGATATCGACGGCCTGCAGCGGAACTTGGGGACCAGCGAGGGCAGATGGGGTTTTTGAGTATTTTTTCTCGTGTTTCTTTTTTCTTCTTGTGTTTCTTTTTTCTCCTTGTGTGCGACTTCACATGTGGCCTGGAATCGAATCTTGAGAGGGGAAGGCTGTATTGGCTTAGGTGCCAACGTAGGCAAAAGCTGATCTTGTGTGATACAACGTATGCCAGTCTCCTAAATGGTGCTAATATGAGTCCCAAACCAGCCAATGGGTGGACGAGTAAGACTGCTGGTGGGTGGTCCTCGCAAGCCCAAGGCACCTACCTGATGTTGCTTGCATCTGGGCATCAACTCCTGAGGGCAAAGTGAGGCAAGCATGGCAGAGTCAGTATCCCTTCATGCCGCTCGCAGCATGTAAGTTCTGGTGCATTCTTGCCCGTTGAGTGAGCGTCCGCCCCATTTCCCTGGCCTCCTTCCTCATCACCTCGCACCTTGGTCCAACCGTTTGATCACCTTGATTTGCTTTTGGTTCCTCTACGTCGTCGCGTTCCGGTAGACCATTGATCATATTCTAGTCAGTATTCAGAAAACCACCAAGAACCCATGGCCACTGTCTACACTTGCAGAACCTCGCTGACCATTGCTTTGCTGGTTGGTCCAGAACATGTGCTTCGTGGCTCCACACTACTATGAGCCAGCCTGCCCGATCCCCGAGCACAAGAAGTATTGGGGAGCCGTACTTCAGTGCCAGGAGAAGAGATGGAAGCTTGACAGCAGCGGGAGAATGCTGTTCTGCAGGAACTCGCGGACGTTACCAAAGGCGTTTGAGAACCCCGCGGCGGATATCCGAGGCCTGCGCTGCCCAGCGTGCACCCATTTTATCGTCGACCTGAACTGGGTGCCAACAGAGAAAAGGCTCCTCAAGTTTGCCAAAGGGCTGCCTGTCTGGCAACCGATCCGGGAGCCTATTGCGGAGCTCGCTGGGCATTGGGACGGCTTCCCCACTGAGATGGCGACTGCGCAGAATGTCGCGGAACTTGCTGGAGTTTGGGACACTTTTCCGGTGGAGATGACGACTGAGCGACCTGTTGCAGAACTAGAGGGGTCGTCGCGAGATGTTCGAGTGGCAGATATTGAGATCAGCGCTGAGGTGGGCGAGTCATTGAGATTCAGGGGAACAGGGAGCGACAATGGAGCTTTTGAGCTCGCAAGGCTGGTGGTTGAGTTTGTGATGAATATTGTTCATGATCTCCTTGTTTATTGGTCAGCCGGTGCTCAAAAAAGAGGAAGGAAACATATGGGCTGCGACGCTTTGATGAGACTGACCCTCATGGCTGACCTGATGTGTCGCGTATTCACCTTTCTTGCCTCGTTTTGTACACTTTGTCGATGGCTTCGTCGTAGTTTCTGAGGAACAGTTCTTCTGTCAGTCTTTCAAATAGTTGTGGACGCGTCGTCAACTTGTCGCTTGCTAAATGTGGAATGGTGAAAGTGGAAGTGGAAGGTGGGAGGTCGTTGCCGTCGTTGGCATGTGAAACGCCAAGACATGACATCAGGCCAAAGGCACCCCATGTAGCATGCTGGGGAGCTGCAGGAGCTCCCCACTCCATCTTTCATTCAACAACCCCAAGTTTTCCATTTCCCGTCCTGGGACAATGATTTATCCTCAATTCTGATGTTTTAGATTCGAGGTCCGTACTGCTTACCGAGAGAGAAACTGTTGCTGGTCAGTCCAACATGGTAAGAGGTCATCCACCCACCACCCCTTTCTCACACCCCAGCACTCACATCTTCATTCTCGCCATAAGGAACCGGACTTGGATCGGACGGATGGGCCTAAAGAGGGACTCGACAAGCCCCTGGCCAAGCTGCGAGACAGCGCGCGAGGTGTCGCCAGCCAAACACTCCGCGTGGCCGGCAGCACCGCGAGATCCAGAGGACTGCAGAAGCTAGTCGGCGGCACCATCTTCGTCGCTATCACTGCCGCCCTCATATACATCCCAATCGCCCTTTCATACATCATTGTCTACTACAGATACCTGCCAGACCTGGTGACCACAGTACCAGTACATCTCCAATATGGGTATGTTCCCCCTCCCTCCCCCCCCCCCAAAAAAAAACACCCACTGACACCCTCCCAGCGTCGGCCCCAACCCTTTCGGCATCGCCCCCCTACCCCGCCTCTTCCACCACCAACCCTACGACATCTCCGTCTCTCTCACCCTCCCGCGCTCCCCCACCAACCTCCACCGCGGCAACTTTATGGTCGCCCTACACCTCCTCTCCCCCCCTCTCACCAGCACTACCTCCCGGCAACACCAACCCCCAACCCTCCCCTACCTCCCCCCCGCCCCCCCGCCCCTCGACACACCCCCCAACCTCAACCCGCACCATCACGCCCTCATCCAAAACCTCCAGCCCACCCTCCTCAACCTCCCCTCCTACCTCGCCACCCACCCCATCCTCCACACCACCACCCGCCCCGCCCTAATCCCCTACACCGACCCATTCATCTCCCGCGCCCGCCGTCTGCTCTTCCTGCCTTATCACCTCCTCTTCCCGCACCGCAGCGCTTCGGTGGAACTCACACTCCCCATGACTGAACGAACCATCTTCTACCCACCTCCTCGCATCCGTGGGGACCAGGAGGGGGATGTGGCAGCAGGGAGGAAGGCGGGCACGCTGCCGGGGAGTTTGTTGCTGGAGGTGCAGGCGGGGCAGGAGATTCAGGTGTATGAGGCGAGTGTGAGGGTTGTGGCGAGGCTGAGGGGGGTGAGGTGGGTGATGTATCGGTGGAGGGTGGCGTGTTTTGGGACGGTGACGGGTATGGTGTGGGCGGGGGTGGTGGCGGGGTTGGTGAGTGTTGGGGTGTTGAGGGTTGGGGTGAAGGCTGTTGGTGGTGGTGGTGGTGGTGGGAGAGGGGGGGATCAGAAGGGGGTTGGGAAGGGGGAGGGTAGAGAGGGGGGCAGTGGGAGTGGAAGTGATGGTGGGGGGGATGGGAAGGGGAAGAAGGCGTTGATGGGCGTTAAGAGCGAGGGGGATGACTCTTTGTTGGAGAAAGAGATGGTGATAAAGAAGGAGGAGGAAACGGAGGACGATTCGGAGCCGCTGTTTACGGTGCCGCAGTATGGTGGGACACCGGGCGGCGAGGCTGACGATGAGGCTGAGGGTGATGGAGGGGGAGGGGCGAGCCCGAGAAGGAAACAGGCTGCTTCGAGAGATGCGGGTGTTGGCAGCAGCAGTGGACGTGCAAGTGTGCCTGGCGCGAGGAAACGGAATCTCTCTTCGAGAAGGGAATCACGCTAGAGGTGGATGGTGGTGTGGTGTTTGCTTGAGCTTCACTTCGGTATATAGCGAGCTGTGTAGTCTTGAAGATTTGAAACATTGATATCTCGATTCTGCTCATGACTTACTGGGGCTGATTGTACCCATGAATATTTTGCCAGATGCTTCTATTCTGCCAACGCCAACCCCAAAACACTCAAACACAACTCATACCCCCTCCACATCTTCCCCAACCAGCAATATCACGACCACTCACCCAATTTTCAAACACATACGACCATACCTACTAGAAAACTCGGGATCCCGTCCGCTCTCCCATAGATAAGCTAGTAAGGGCCAGATCAGTAGTTGGGTCGGTGACGACCAGCGAATCCCTGGTGTTGTATGTTTTTGGCTCGTGATCCACATTTTTTGGTGTTTTGCTCTATCCATACCACTAACCGCCATCGTTTGGGATGTCTCTCACACACTGTGTATCTCCAAAAATGTCTGGATATTAGGCTTGCTCATCATGATTTGGGTCATCATCACCGCTACAAGATCAGTGGACCGCTGTGTGTAGTTGAGAGCCGATGCCTAAGGCGAGGTAAAGTCATCCGATAAGCCTTTGACGAGCCTGTGCCTGACCCAGAATTTTGACATCTTTGTGTCATGCCGGGCATCGCGAACCAGCAGATGCCAGCTCAGAGGGCGCTCTGCTGGCGGTCCTGTCGAGTCCTGAGATGGATTGGCCTCCGGTGCACAACGGAATCAAGAACCACCTGGACTCATTCAACCCCCCTGGCAGGCAATCAAAGCACCCTGGCTCCACTCCTAAGCTGGCCGAGGCCTTGGCCCGTGCACACAGGACCCGCCAGCGCCGGGCCCTGCGCTGGTGCAACCTTGGAACCTCATCGTCATCTCCAGCTCGGGAGTGGACAGCCCTAGCACTGACTGGGAGAGAGCCTTTGTTGACGGCCCCCCATCAGCCTCATCTCCCGACTGATTGCTGCCATTTCGCCAGCCGGGCGGCCAGCTAAGCAATTTGCAAGAGATAGCGGCCTCATTTTGCCAACCAACAATCCATTTGTTCTCGCGGCTCAGGACAGCCCCGACGACACGCGCTCTGGCCTCTGCCCTGGCGTTTGCACTCTGCGCTTCAGGTGCTCGGCCCAACCCCTCCAAATCTTTAGGTCGTTTTCGCTGCTGTCGCAACGATAAAGTTTCTTGCCAACTCACTGGCAGACCTGGCAGAAGCACCGAGAAGCAATCCACCCCCTGCTCCCGCAACTTGCCCTCGATTTCGACTGTTCGAGAAAGAGTTGTGACGACAACTGCTGAGCTGGAGTGATCCACTGGCCACGGCACGGTCCCTGTCGCTGCTTGTCACGCTCGACAGCCACAGGCACGCTTCTTCTACCAGTCCTGCTTCCACTTTTAAGCCTCCAACCTCCATCACCGTGCTCGCACTTCCACCTTTCCAGCCTCCTCCCCTCACCTTTATTCTTGATTGAGGACGACCGACACCACCTTTGCGCTTTTTTGTCGCCCCAAAGAACAACACCGGCCTTGCTCCACCGACAACACCACCACCGCTGGTTTCCGCCACTCGACAGAGCGCGGGGTAGTCGACCTGCAGCAGCGGCAGACGTGGGGTTTCCTCGACCACAAGCGAAAAGCCCACCACCATCATGCCCTGCTTCAAGGGCATCGCCGTGAGCATCCATGCCAATGGAGCCCCGGTGCCCGAGTATGGCATCCAGAAACAGTCCCGCATGTCGCGGATCAACACCTACATCCCTGTGCCGCAGCCCCAGGTTAGCGGCGACACGAACCGTGCCGAGCCCGCCAAATTTGCCATCTCCATCACTCTCCTCACCCCGGGTCTCGCGATACCCTATTCGACCCCCAAGATCACGCCGGCAAACCCCTTCCCGAAGCCCCAGATCGTCGGCCCCATCCCGTCGGTCGCGGGCGAGCGCGGCCAGGCCAACCTCATCACGCCCTACATCCCCTTGACGAACAGCGAGAACGAGACGATTGCCGCATACATATACTTTGACGGGCGAGGCAAGGAGGAGGTAGCCACCCTGCTGCGGCCCGGCGAGGAGACATGGGTCAATAGCCGATGGGTCCAGGTGCCCACATCAGAGGGCGGCGGCCTGGCCGAGCGCGAGTTCCTCTTCCGCGAGGTCGGCCTCGAGCGCTGGCTGAACGGCCTCGATCTTAAGGGACACGATGCCGCCGAGAAGCTGGAGCGCCGGAGGCAGAAGTTTGAGAAGCGCAGGAGACGGCAAAAGGCCCGCGAGGACGGCGTGGGTGGCATGGACAATGAGGGCTCGAGCAGCAGGGGCCGCGGCACCCTGC
This sequence comes from Chloridium humicola, assembly GCA_027569505.1. Lineage (NCBI taxonomy): Eukaryota > Fungi > Ascomycota > Sordariomycetes > Chaetosphaeriales > Chaetosphaeriaceae > Chloridium > Chloridium humicola. Next base: position 310,467 of record JAPDFF010000005.1, read on the forward strand.
GGTACGGCGCCGACGAGCGGTCGCCTGTCGAGGCTGTCTTTGACGAGGACTCGCTCTCCTCTTCCGACGACGACGACGAGCCCCCCGAGGCCACCGGCCAGATCAAGGTCGCCATGTTCCGCGTGCTCGCCTCAGGCGAGATCAAGAAGGGCGAGTACTCGCCTCAGTTCGACGCGCACGACGACTCGGAGGACGAGAAGGGCGGAAACGGAATTGACGCGGACGTCGAGCACACCACAAGCTTCGCCAAGCCGAAGACGCTGGATCCCAAGACGATCAGCACCCAGACTGTGACGGGCATCGACGGGCCGGACAAGCCATATGCCGTGTTTACATTCTTCTACCGCGGCGAGCGTAAGTCAACGAGCTTTTTTGAGGTAACCACCCTCATCTGCTAACCCCCAGCTCCAGGCCAGCTCCAAAAGATGGGCGTCATGGCGCCCTCGCAACCAACCACCACCTCCCCCGCCATGAAGCGCCGCTCCGGCCAGCTCGACTTCTCCAAGCTCGGCCCGCTCAAGTCCAGCGGCACCGTCGGCTTCTCGACCTTCCGCGACAGGGACAGCCAGCCGGCGTCGCGGCGGAGGAAAACACGTAAGAGCAACGGCATCCTGGGCAGCAGCGCCATGGACGCCGACAGCGACGACGATGACGACGATGACGACCGCGCCGATGCCCTCCTGGCCAAGATGGAGGACGTGGATTCTAGGGACGACAAGTCCAAGCCTGGCCCGGACGACGCTAAGTTCACTGGCGAGCTGGCGGATGGGGTGAATCGCATCAGGGTATGCCCCCTACCCCAATTCCCTCCCCGCCCATCATAGCCGTCACTAACCCCCTTTTCCCCCCACAGCTCAAACGCGCCCACTCCGCCGACCCAGACAACTCCGCCTCTGCCTCAGCGCGCGAATCCCCCGGCGCCCCCGGCGGCGGCGGCATCATCACCCCGCCCGAACCCTCCTCCAGCACCACCACCGGCGGCCCAGCCGGCAGCGGCCTTGCCCCGCTCGGCGGCGCCGCGGGTATCTTTGGCAAGGCGCTTACGGAAGACTCGGATATTGTGGGCAGCCCCATGAAGAAGGCGCGGCCGAGTCTGGGCGCGGGGGATTTGTCTGCTGCTACGAGCGCGGCCGCGGCGATGGGGACGGTTTCGGCGGGCGGGATACCTGGTGTGATTGGAGGTGTTGCGGCTGGGTTTCCGCCTGCGTTTGGGGATGTGCTTGCGAAGGCTCATGCTGCGCAGGGTGGGAAGGTGGAGGAGGAGGGGACGGGTGGGGGGGAGAGGATGGAGGAGGAGGAGTTGTGAGGTTCTTGAGGACCTAAGCAAGGGTGGGGGGTGAATGGATGAGATATGTTGGGGGAGAAGGGGTGGAGGTATGATACATGAGGAGAGAAGGGGGAGAGGGTTGGTCGGGGCTGACAATTGCCCTTGTGTGTGGTGTTTTGTGTGTCTATTGGCGGGGGCCAGATATTGTGTGGGGGCTTGGGTTTGGGTTTGGGTCAGGTCAGGGGAGCTGTTGTTGGTTTACTACTACCACTACTACCTACTATTACCTTACCTACCTCACTGCTACTTTACCATCTTGCCTCCTCCCTTCTATGGACGGGAGGGAGTAGGAGGAAGGAATAGACAGACAGGTGGTGGGAAGGGTACGCTGGTCTTGCAATGCCTGTCATCGTCGTCATCACACGCAGAGTCGCTTTGCTTTGTGTTTGGGACGTACTACAGAAAAGAGGGAATGGGACGACGGGATGGATTGGGGTGGATAGGTAGAGGACTGGACTGGACTGGCTGTTTGGGAAGAGAAGCTGGATGGGCGACGCTAGGGACCTGCCTGCCTGCGAAAGTGCTGGGTATTTTACTGAGTTTCCTGCATAGCTGCCTGGGTAATAATACCTACTTGGGTACTACACTCATCGGTGTCTTTCTCGACCTGGCGTTCTGTTATCGTTGCTGATGCTGTTGTTGTTCTTGGTGGGTGTTGTCGTGGGTGGGGGGACAGACAGGCACGCTGAATTGGGCGTATGGATTTGTAGGTTCCTGCACAAGGTCTTGCTCTGGGTGGGTAGTGATTTGGACAGGAAACGGAAAGGATGTTAGCCGATGGTGTTTTGAAGAAAATAAACATATCGGTAGATCTCGCCTTTTCCTGGCGCTGGTTTGGACTCTAACCCTCTGACTCTGTCTTCGCCATGAGCCATCTTGGTCTCTGAGAAGGGAACTCCTAGATGAAAATACTGCCGGCTGAGCGATGGGGAGGAGGATGTATGGACGGTGGTGCGACTCGTTGGCCAGGATAACATTCTGACGAACGACATGAATAAGAGGTTCTTCGAGGGGCTGATAGCGAACATTGTTCGGAAAACAGCACACCTTGGGTAGTTTCTTCCATGGCCCAGCACAGCAATAGCAGCAGAGAACCGAGCGACGTTTTCAAGACTTCATTTCATGTGATCATTATTTGTATTCATGATGGATAAACTACTCTGATAAGAGTGTCACTCTGCAGGCCTGGTCCGAGTAGGACAAACTGCTGCCCAACTGAATGGCACAGCCCAAGGCACCCAGCGCGGGATCAATCACCTGATAGAAAGTCAGCATCTTGTGCTACCCAAGTCATTTGTGAAGCAGATCTGACATGAAGATGCAGAGCGAGGGGAAGCAATCAGACTGTTGAGCTTGATATTTGATGGATCAACATGGAAAATTCAGTTGGCCGTTCTTAATGGAAGTTTTTGTCATCATTGCAAAAGGGAAAATGCCAGACCAGAAAGAGGGAAAAATAACCTACCATTCACTTGGTGTGTGTGTGAGCTTTGTTGTTTAGTTTCGGCCATCGTGACCAGCACGAAAAGCCGTCGTGTTGTTGTTCTTCAAAGGAGGAGAAATGGAAAGACGTGGAAGCTGCAAATTTATTTGGTGCCCAGCTCCAGCCTCGCCGACCCACCTGAGCTTCTTGGGGTTTGTGCCTGAGGCCGAAATTAACCCCACCACAAGTTTTGTGGGCCGCGGCGTCCCCTCTGCTTGGGTCGGGTAGCTATCGCAAACTTGCAAGAAATCCGCGAGCACCACCCCTCAAACACACAGCACAACCCAGCGCCAAGTCACCTTTGATACCGCGAGTTTCCAGCATTCTTTTCAAAGAGCGTCTGCAACCAACCCGTCAGAATGGCCAACGGTAAGTCTAGCTACTCACCCACGACAACCTGAGCGCACGTCAAACCAGCAGCACGAGGGGTTGCCTGGCGTGTTTACCCCGCCATCCCATCGCTCGCTGTTTGTCTTCGCGCGTCGAGCTTCTCGTGGGCTGGCTGCTCGAAATCCATGGCTTTGCTAACCCAGTGTGCATAGTCGACTTCCAGGGCATCGCGAGTGAGTGCGCACCGCGGCGTGGAGATGCGCCCTGAACAGCAAAAGTGCGGAGAGCAGCGACCCTAACACGGGGCTTTCCCCGCCCGTCTCGCAGACCAGTTCGTGAGCCACTACTACACAACCTTCGACTCGGACCGCAAGTCCCTTGCCGGTCTCTACGTACGCAGCTCTCCCCAAGAGAATTTCTGGGAGGTCAAAGTAGGCGCAACAGGAGGCTGACCAGACCGATGCCGGGAAATAGAGGGATAACTCGATGCTCACGTTTGAGGGCGCCCAAAACCTCGGCGCGAAGGACATTGCGGAGAAACTCGCGGTAAGGTCGAACGTCTCCAAGGAAGAAGGACCGGCCATTTGCTGAACTGTTGTCTGCACAGAACCTCCCCTTCCAGAAGGTGCAGCACAACTGCTCTGCCATCGATGCCCAGCCCACCCCCAATGGCGGCATTGCCATTCTGGTGACCGGGCACCTCAAGGTCCGTCTTTGGCGACACATTCGCCTCGGTATATTTTGTAGCGGGCGTGGGGAATGCTAACATGCCTGTTGCCTTAGGTTGATGACCAGGAGCACCCTCTCGGCTTTTCGCAGTCCTTCCAGCTCTGCCAGGACCAGGCCACCGGTGGGTGGTTCGTCTTCAACGACCTCTTCCGCCTGGTCATGATGTAAGAAGGGTCTCTGCCATTTTGACTGGACGTGGAGGAGCGATGGGATGTGCCAAGGTCTAACGGGGCTGCCGGGCCGGGCCGGGCCCATCTCGGTCCGGCGAGGATGGTGAAGAGTGATGGGGGTCTGCGGCGCTGGCTCTCGCTCCTGGTACTTTGGAGGAGCGAGAGACGGGACTCGCGCGGCGCGCAGCGTGTGGTGTAGTTGACTAGCGACAATGAAGGCTCTCGATGGCTTAGCTTTGGGTTAATACCAGATGGAGTTCTGTATTACGGAAGGGTTGTCGGGTGTGGTGTGCCGTTGACATCTTCGGGCGGAGCCAGAGTGCCGCGTAACCCTCCGACATTGGCAAAGCAGGAACCAACAGGCTCGTCTCGAATCCAGTTGCCTGTTGGGGGCGTCTTTTTTCTTGTCCGTCTCAGCGTCCCAACTCGCTGCGGCGCAACGTCAACGCGCGGTCTTCTACCATCCCAAAAAAGACACGGCACGTGAAGAAACTGTGTCTGAGACAGTCTTTTTGAAAACTCCAGGAAACGCATCCCAAATCCCAACAACGAAGAACCGGCCCCAGCTTCCACGACAAGGGACTCGTCAACAACGGCAATCGGCACCCAGACCCCTGCCACGTTGGCCCAGGGACCAATCAAGGGTCCTTCTGAGCACCGCCTGCTGGACCCCAAGGTCTCCACCCGGCCCTGTCGCCCGCCAAAATGACAACGTGCTAACTGTTTCCAATGTCAGTGAGAGAGCCTCTGAACTGAAGCTTCCCGTCGCCAACCGTTGACCTCCACATCGAACGTCCAAGCAAGCAACTGCCTCGGCTTCAGTTGTTGTTCTTTTTCCCTTTGACATACAACCCTGCGAGACAAAGCGCCAGGTTCGCTTATTCAGACACAAATCGGTCGATCAATTCCCGCCGATTGTTACGACGCCCGCCGATTCGCATTCACCAAAGCTCCAAACAGCAACGGCAGCAGTTGCGCCCCAGGACGAGGACTCTTTATCAACGACGCCACGAACATTTTGCCGTCGGCTTGAGGCAGACGACACCGCGGACATCGGAGTTCCTGGAAAGGGGACCTGCTTGGGAGATCTTAGAATCACTTAGTTGGGGAACCACGACAACACCGGCAAGATGACGTTGAAGGAGGAGTTCGCGACGCGCAACTTCAGTATGTCCCCCGTCCAGCTTGTTGTTGGTCGCTATGGCCGGCAAGGGGTTTATGTAGGGGATGGTGATGCTAACCAGCGGTTGCTCTTCAGGTATCTACGGACAATGGTGAGACTTTCCCGCTCTCCCTTCCACGAAACTGCATGTCAGCCGATCAAGCGAACGGCATCTTCACCACAATGCGCCGACCTCCAGAACAGACTAGATACCGTAGAGAAGCATAAGCTAACGTCGCGCCACAGGATGGGCATCCTCTCCATGATCCTCTGCTTCGCGCTGGGCATCGCAAACATCTTCACCGTCGTCATCATCAAGATTCCCTTTAGCGTCCTGGCCATGTACGTTTCCCTTTCCCACCACCAATTCCCACCCCCCCCCTCCCCCCCCTCTTACCCTCAACCCCTTCCTTGCAAACAACTAACTAACCCCCCACACAGCGTCTCCTCCCTCATAATCCTCTTCATCGAAGTGCCCCTCCTCCTCCGCATCTGCCCGACCTCGGCCGGCTTCGACAACTTCATCCGCAAGATCACGACCAACTACATGCGCGCGGGCGCCTATGCCGTCATGGCCATCGTGCAGTGGCTGTCCATCCTCGCGACCGCCAGCTCCCTGATCGCGTGTGCTGTGCTCTTGTCGTTCACGGGCCTGTGCTACCTCCTGGCCGGCATCAAGGGCCAGGCGTTTGTGGGAAGTAAGACGCTTGGGGGGGCGGGGGTGGCGCAGATGATTGTATGAGGGGTTTGAGAGGATTTGGGATGTGAGGAGGTTTTGGGGGGTGGGGAGGGTGGGTGTTGATGGGGTGGTTGCTGTTGGAGGAGTGGTTTGATGGTTGCGGGAGGTTCGGGAAGAAGAGAGGAATGAGAAGGGGGATGGAGCGGAGGGTCTCCTTTTTATTGACTTATGGCCCCCCTCAACAACGGGCTGGAACAGGAAGTGGACTGCTGGAGAGGCTAGGAACCAGTCCCCAACGAAGCATCGGCTGTAATAGAACGACGAACGAAGAAGTATGATTTGAGACGCGGCGAGCTGTTATGTCTGTATTTAGTCAAAAGGGAGAGAGAGAAGGGCTTTTATGGCTTTTATGGCGTCTATGGATTGTATGGATTGTATTCGAGAAATGGGATCAGGAGGAGGGTTCTTCTTCTGTCTGCTTCGCTCTTGCCGTTGTTGTTTTGACATGAGATCTTATGTGTGGTGGCTACCATTGTGTTATTTCTTAGTGGTGGTGATCATGGTGAGGTTTAAGGGATAAGAACGAGGTATGTAAATGGGATGGAGTTCGTGTAGTCTCTGTGTGTAAGTTTAAATCTGCTTAGGGGTTCGAGGGTTCGTACAGCCCAGCCGCAGCTATTGAAATGTTTGTACTCCAGGTGTTATAATCAAGGGCATGGGCTTTGACACACTTTCGGTGAATTTTCAGGTACATATTTGGCTCTTGTTTTGTTCGAGTACCATAACTGATATCTCAACGCTGTCCTCGTTGTACTCGGCAGGGCTCCAAAATCGCCAGGCCCAACGAGCTTCGCATGTTGGGCAGGGACGCCAAGTCGCAACGGGTCATGGATTCGCAATGAAACTAGGACTTTAATTTGTTAGCAAAACGCACCAAAACTAAGGTCCCCCTGCCTTATTACATCCACAATTTACTTTGCATATTTGTCCTCGCTATCCTCCTCGCTATGCTAGTAACCAGCTCGAGTTTTATGGCTATCCTCCTCGCGATCTTGGCAAGAGCTCTCAACCCACGACACTTACGCGAGCAATCACATTAAACCACTTAGAAAGGTCGATCAATTGATACGATAACTATTTCCTAACTATGGCAATAGGTTGCATTACTTTTACGAGTGTTGAAGGGAGGTAATGCGGACAAGTGGTTAGGTAGTTGCAACAGAGATCCGTTGCCAATCCAAGTCCCGTTGCGACTTGGCGTCCCTGTCCAACAGGCCTTTGCCTGTTGGGACCGGCGATTTTGGAGCCCTGTCGAGTATTTCCAATCCTTCGTCTCACCGGTCTGTCGCAGAGGTTAACTAAGGAGCGAGTATACATACATTTTTAGAACTCGAAAGAGGATCAAGCTACTAGAAAACGATCAGCTTCTAGATTTGAGCTAAGAAGAGATTGGAGGAGAAGGGGAAACGATTGTTGGATGGGTTCATTGAAGTCGTCCAAAAACCCGTGGACTTAAGAGATGAGAAGTACATGCCACCATGTACATGATCGATGCAACCAGGTACCTACCTCACGTAGGTTCCTGTGTCTCTAACTACCTGCTGTGATCGTCAGGAAGAGCAACATTAGGAGCCTTCAGCTACCAACACAAGCACGATCTAGAGCGTCCTCCGAAGAAACAGCTTGTATCTTAGCCCTGGCCTCAGCACCCGCCTTCCAACGTTAGACAGACAATCCATTTGCCTGCCATAATATCACAGCATCAGACGTGAGAAGGGCGGGCCAAGTGGTCCGGGCCTTCGTCGCCTCACAGGCGCTGTGTGACATCAGATCATGCTCCTGGGAGAAAGGGGCAAGCGGGATGGGGACTCCCGTTGGAGTTCCAGCAAGATCAGTCACATACGGTATGGAGCTTCCTTAGTTTCCTCCCGCATGCGTCTTCGAAGATCATATCCCGCAATCAATAGCTTGTTTGTAGCGTAGTGTGTAGTTGTTATTGGTCATGGACTGCTTTCAAGCACTTGTATTGTTAAGTCTTCAAGTTCGGGGGTTGACTGTTTGAGCAACAGGACTCTGGTGGGGCTTGGTCTCCAGGGAGCTGTTTGGACAGGGACAAATTGCGTCATAGCGAGCAGGAGACGTTCAAGCACTGTGTTGAGACGGCGGGAGCTGCGGCATTTCTGGGGCAGGGAAGGCGAGATGTTTCGATGATAACTATGTATGGAGCGATTCTCTCTTGGAGGCATCGACTCTCTGGGAGCAACCAACGTTCTCGAGGAACACTCTCCAGCGGCAGGCAGGTCGTAGACTGTAAAAGAAAGACCGCCCCCCAGTGCAAACGGCGATTGGTCCATGAGCTAGACGGGCACACGGAGGGCTGCTGGCGAGGATCGAGACCGTATCACCTTGGTGGTCGTACACATGTGGAGAAAGGATGGGAGACTCTGGGGAGATTCGAGACAACCCCCCCAAGATGTCCCAAGCATACTGTAAACGCCCGAGGCCGATCAGGCCCCGCCGTGTTTGTTTTGTGTGCCCCGCCATTTCAATGCTTCGAGCCACAGCACCTTACACATAACATCTGTTCCCGAAGCTTGTGAGAAAGGATTGCTAATTCACATGCGCTGATTCGAGGTTCGGCCCCCATCTCTCCCTTCCTTGATCGGACGGCGCGAACATCCTTGTTGACAGCGGCAGACAAGAAAAAACTCTTGGGGTCATTCGCAACTTCTCGTCTCCAAATCGAGACGAGTGTCAGCCGTCTTGGCGGGCCAGCCGCAGTTTGTGGTGGGGATGGTGGGGCAGTCTCTATACACAGTGCGTTGACCGGAGAACAAACGGTGCTCAATGACGATTGAAGATGGACAGAAGTCGGAACAAATCGAGTTTATTCTCGATTCGAAATCAAAACTGGCTCGCAACAAGAAGACCCAATATCTATCTAGCCATGCAAACAGAGGTGATAAAAAATAGGAGTCCAAAATGCTACCAGCCACGGACAGCTGGGAGGTACTCGGCGGTACATGCAGGTACCTGGTGACCTTGCTGGAAGTGTCCTGCAAGGTGCATCCAAGCCTGCTCGCCCGTCGCCTGCATCGCGAGCTCCACGTTGACCATTTCGTGATGCCCGAGAGATCATTGGACCAGATGCTGGGAGATGTTCAGCAGGGTACGAGGGTACTTTATCTCTTGGAGCGGATGACGCTCAAGAATCAAGATGTTCCGCGGTATAAGTGGTCCCGCTTGGCCGCCGTCTGTCCGTTCAAGCTGGAGCTCGCAGTTCCACGACCACAGCCCTCTTTCGTCACCAACCTCTAAACCCCAGAAGTAACCAACGCCCGCTTCTAGTCTTTGTCCGACCACTCAATTGCTTTCTGTATCTTTCCTCTTTGTCCTGCTTGACATCCTTTGCCTGTTCCGCGCCGCCCAAGCCACCCACCCACTCCCAACCACACCCACACCCACACCAGAACTTGGTGCCTGTCTCTGGTGAGTGCCGAGTGCTGTTGATTCCAGATTCTGGCCTTCCAGCCCTCCATCGCTGCCCTCCCCTGCAACCCGACACCACCATCTGGACCAAGATATCGAGGCGGTGTGTCGAGCAGTCCATGCTCTGCGATAGCGGCCAGCTGCATTCCCACTTTGCCGTCCCATGTAATCGCATTAGCTAGTATCACCGCCTTTCGACGATATCGCCTCTGATATCTCTCCTCGCTGTGCCCGGCCGCCAATCGCTTCGGCCAGACGGTGAGCCGTTATCACCTGGGGTGTGACGCTCTTTGACCTGGGCGACGCTGTTATCGCGCAGGGGCGGGAGCTGACAAGCAACACCAACTGCGAACCGTCTATCTTGCATCCTGGCCGGGCACGTCTTACCGATTTTTCCGCAGCTGCTAACCAACCACCGGCAGAGCCGAAGCGAACCTTTTCGAGCTTCTCCAATCCCATCTTGCCCACGGCAACACCATCCGCGACAACCCGAGCAGTCTTCCCTGCCCAAGCGAGCCACAGTCGAGGGCAACCGCAACCCTCGAACTCGCACCTCCATACAAAGTACCTGCATAATCACCCACGGCCTCTTGCCCACCATGTCTGCCACAGCAAACCCCCCCGCCATACCCCCGAGACCCGCGAGGAGTCAAGAAAAAGGATCATCCCCAATGGTGCCCCCGCGACCTACCAAGCGCGTTCATCGCTCCATCAGCCCCAACCCCGACCGCTACGCCCCGTCGCCGCTGAACGATGCCTCGTTCCTCAAGTCTCCCAGGTCCCTCCACCCCCTGGGCCAGAATGGCGATCCGATTCCGCGCTCTACCTCGGTTGATCTCCCCTCGCTTGGTGAGGAGGGCCAGGAATACGCTGGTCTCACCGACAAGCTGAGCTCGCCCCCTGAAAGGGCCACCAGCCCCGAGCACACCCGCACCGTCGCCGAGGATCTCAAGCTCCACGCCCCGAAGCCATCCCTGCCCGCCTCGAGCGCGAAGCAGCGCGTCATGACCGTCACCAGGACCGACAGCGAGCGTGCCGCTTCCTTCGGTATCGGAAGGCCGAGCAGCATCGACGATTCGACCATCGCTCTCCCCTCGAACCGAAGCCTCAAGAAGAAAGCCAGCACCACGAGTCAGCTTTCCACCACCGAGAGCCACTTCGATGACGAGCACGGCATCCCCGAGATCGGCCTGCAGGTGCCCATGTACAAGAATGCTGGTGACGTACAGGCTCCATCGCCTGCGACCTCTGCCTCTGAGAAGGGTAAACATCATGCCCGCAAGACTTCAGGCTTGGGAAATCTGCCGCCCGGGAGCTACGGCCTGCATGGCCACGGCGTTGCGCCGCAGGACAAGTTGGAGAAGAACTACTACGAGAAGCACCCTGATCTCCTGAAGAAGGAGATCAGGCAGCATCATTCCGACCGGCCCAACGACTTCTCCATGAGCCGCGACGATCTGAACAAGATTGTGCGGGAGACCGCCAGCCGTGGTTCTGGTCTCGGTAAGTAAACAATGCATGTCCTAGGCTCTGCTTGATGATGGCTGACATCAGACTGCACAGGCGTCAAAGACTATACAGGCACCCCAAGTGAACAGGTCGGCTGGCAGGCCCTTGAGGAGTCGGCTTCTCGGATTGCCTCCCCTGAGGTGAAGCCGGTGCTGAGCCCCGCTTCCCCCGGTTCAGGCACGGACAAGGAGAGCCACCGCAAGCTCGGCGATGTCATCCATGTTGATGAGCCCAACCGCCGGAGATCTGTCCTGTTTAGCGACACAGAGTCCTTGAAGAACCTCGATGAGGAGGTCGAGCGTTCATACACAGCCCCCATCTTGGCTGAAGACGAGGTCGCCAAGGACCCATCGGCCCTCGACCACCAGCCTGCGGTTGAGCCCGCGGCGTTCGAGCTCGAAGAAATCCATAGTCGTTCTCCTAGCAGGCCAACCAGCATGCACAAGGTGTCTTCCTTTGAGCTGCGTTCGACCCCGCTGGAGGATGTGGAGGAGTACGAGCCGCTGTTCAAGGATGACGAGAAGAAGGAGCCGAAGAAGCCGAAGGACGAGAAGGCCAAGAAGAACCGCTTTCCCAGCGCCGACGTCTGGGAAGACGCCCCCAGCAGCGCCTACTACACCACCGAGGTTTCCACTCCCGATCTAGTTGACGAGCAGGAGAAGCCGTCGCCGGCGGCCATCCCGCCCCCGAGAGAAGGCGAGACCCCGGCCCAGGCTTTTGCCCGCCACCAAGAGGAGCTTGCCGAGAAGGAGACCCGCGAGCACGGCCCCAAGGGCTTCATCCCCACGCGCAACACCCAGAAGCCCCTCTGGGCGCAGCACCAGATGCACCTCACGACCGAGAAGGCACCCGGCCGACCCGCCATGCAGCAGCGCTTCCCTAGCCGCGACGTCTGGGAAGACGCCCCCGACAGCCTGCAGCTCGAAACAACCGTCTCCACCCCGCAGCAAGAAGAAGCCGTCCCCTCCCCCATAGAGCCCCCCACTACCACCAACAACCTCCCCCCTTCCATCCCCTCCCGCCCACCCCAACAACAACATAAACCCACCGAAGCCCCTGCTCCCACAACCACATCCCCCACAACAGCCCCCAAACCCAGCATCCCCGACCGCCCCAAACCCCGCCAGCCCTCTCCCGCAATTCCCGACCGCCCCAAGCCCAAACCGCAAATCCCTGCCCGCCCAGCCAAAGCAGGCCCGACCTCTGGCGGGTTTGAGCCAGCAGAAGCTGCTGCGGCGCCCCCGGGACCGAGACAGAAGCCTGCTGTGCCCGCGCGTCCGATGGGATCCAAGATTGCGGCGTTGCAGAAGGGGTTTATGAGTGATTTGAATAGAAGGTTGAAGATGGGTCCGCCGGGGGTTGTGGGTGGGGGTAAGAAGGATGATGATGATGATGAGAAGAAAGAGGGTGGGGCTGGGGAGGAGGGGGGTGAAGGGAAGGGGAAGGTGGAGGAGAAGGAGAAGGTGCTGTTGAGTGATGCGAGGAAGGGGAGGGCGAGGGGGCCGCAGAGGAGGGCGCCTGCTAAGGCGGTTGCTCCTGCTGCGGTGAGTGAGGGGGCAGGGGAGAAGAAGGTTGAATGGAGGGTTAGTAAGGCGGTGACGTTCTTTGAGATTGATCCTGATGAGGGGGTTCTGAGCGCTGGTGCTGGTGCTGCTGGGGAGGAGAAGGCTGAGGGTAAGCCTGCAGCGGAGGTCAAGTCTGATGAGGTAAAGGAGGACGCCAGGACTCCGGGTGAGGAGGAGAAGAAGAGCCCCGAGCCTGAGCCTGAGGCCGAGCCTGAAGAAAAGAAGGGCATTGTGGACATGGTCAAAGACACGATCAAGGCGGCTGTTTCTACTACTTCTGCTGCTCCTTCTGCGGAGGAGACGAAGCAGGAGGAAGCGGAAAAGCCTGTCGTTGAAGCAAAGGAGGAGGAGACGAAGGTGGAGCAGGGAGGGGAGGGCATGGCTAAGGTTGAGCCGGAAGTTGAAGCTGAGCCGCAGCCCCAGGCAACCACAGAAGCCAAGGGGGTTGAGGAGAAGCCCGAGGCGAGCGCCGAGCCGGAGCAGCCTGAAGCCAAGACCCTTGCGACCAACATGGCTGGCGAGAAGCTCATCAACGAGGAGGTCAAGAAGGGAGGCGAGGAGGAGGATGTGGTGGAGCCTGTGAAGGTTGTGGAGGAGAAGTGAGAGCAGCGAGAAGTGTTGATGGCCGAATAGTGTGTGGCTGGAGCTGGATACACGATTGCCTTGCTTGTGTTTGGCTTGCGTTTTCTTCTGGTTTGTTCCGTATTGCAGGGAGTGAAACAAAAAAGCCGTTCTTTTGATGAGAGAAAAGAAATGCGAATTGTGTTTCTGCTTCTGGTGGTGAATAGACGAGTTGTGTTGAGGGGTTGTGCTGCATAGACACAGGAAGAATAGCTGGGATGGATAGATGTGTGGATAAATCTACGTCTGATTATGCTTTCCCTTTACCTGCTGGTATCATACCTAATTCGTTTGCTTTTCTGGCGTCCCAGAGAGGGATGAGTTGCTTGACAGGAGCGATATAGAACTTGTACGAATCCGAGTTTTGTCTAGGATATATCCAAGTTGAGTCTTGAAGACCTGACCAAGCGATATGGCAATCGTACAAATTGAGTTTTGACCAAGATATATCCAAGTTGGGTCCGAAAGAGGGATGAATGCTTCAACTTAGACACATCCTAGACGAAACTTGGATCTGTTCAAAACTCGTATTGCTCGAGCCAGGGAATCATCCTCACTCTCTCATTTCACAATTAAAATCTGATTCTGGCTTTCCGCCATTGTTTAGATTATACGCTCTAAGATCACACAGAAGAGATCCATCTCCGCTGCTTGCCTCAACTACACCTCATTCAAACACCAGTTTCCCAACCCAGGCACCTCGTACACAACAGATCTCTTCCACTACTCCTCGTCCTCAACATCCTCAACAACCCTCGACGGCGGTACCCAAACCTCAAACCCCTCCTTCCCCCCCCTAACCCCCTCCGACGCCGGAATCACCCTCAACACTTTCTGGAAATACTTATCCCTCACTACCAACCCAGGCCTAATCCACCTCCCTTCTTCCTCTTCCCCCCCCTCTTCCTTTTCCTCCCCCTCCCCCCCTTTATCCCCCCCACCACCACCACCATCAACCGGCACCAGCACCCACTCCACCCCCCTCCTCTCGACCGGCAACACACTCACGGTAGTCTGCTTCGGCCCGGCAAACGCAAACTCCTCACTCGGCTCCATGGTCAGGCCAAACGTGAGAAAATGGTTAGACGCATTTTCCAGTGTGACATGCAGTGTCAGGAGTAAAACACCCGCGCTGTTGCGGGAGGGCGTCACGGATGCGAGAACGCGCGGCTCGGTGCCGAAGAGGGTTAGGCGCGGGATGGGGAGGAGGGTTGTGTTTATTTGTGGTGAGGGTGGGGGTGATTCTGGGGATGGGGTTTGGGGTGATGGGGGGGAGGGGGAGGGGCGGGTCCATTTGATGATGAGGGAGATGTCGAGCGGGGAGGGGGAGCGGTCGTCGAGGGTGAGTTTTTGGGCGGTGAGGGCGAAGGTGGTTTCTTGGAGGGTTTGGGGGAGGATGGGGTGGGGGGCGCCGGAGGCGGGGAGGGGGGTTTGGATGGTGGTGGGGGTGCAGCGGAAGGAGGGGGAGGGGGTGAGGGAGAGGGAGAGGGAGGTTATGTAGAGGGGTTCGGAAGCGAAGGAGGCGTAGCGGGTGGTGAGGGACCAGGATTGGGAGATGCCGCTGGGTGGGGGAGGGGGGAGGTCGTCGGTGGGCGGGGCGGTGACGCCGTCCGGGTCGAAGAGGCTTGGCCAGGGGTCGGGGTGGACGCGCGGGGTGAGATCGTAGTTTGCTTCGAAGGGGTTGACGACGTTGAGTTGGAAGACGGCTGTTTGGGTGATGGGCGTGCCGGGGTTGGTTGGGAGGAAGTAGGTGACCTTGAGGGTCAGGTCGTATCGGCTTGAGAGCTCAATCGGTGGCAGGCGGATGCGGAGGTTGAGGGATTGGGAGCTCGGGATGGTGCCCATCGGCGCGCCTGATAGCCTGGCCTCTTCGCTGCGAACGCTGGAGGACGTTTGGTCGTCTTGCCCTGGGATCTCCACGGTGAATGCAGGTGGTTTCTCGCCAAACAAGACCACGTCTAGCTTTGCCAAAGCCTCCACGTCCTCGCCGTTCTCGATTTCGAGGGTGAGGTCGATGGGCTCATCTGTGTAGTATTGGTCCCTCCATGCAGAGCACCGGACTTCCATCTTGGGAGGGCGAGGCAAAACCCGGATGGAAAGAGGACTGAGGTGAGCAATATGCTTGGTGGCAGAGGGCGAAATGTACCACAAATTGGTGCTGGCCCTCTCCTGGAAAGTGATCGACTGTCGCAAATCGAAGGCCTCAGAACCAAGTGTCAGAGTCAGTGAATCTGCGCGCGTCTCCCCAGGCTCCCGCAGGGGAAGATCCAGGTTGAAGACGAGAGTTTGACCTGGAAACAGCGTCAAGCCGGCAGATCCAACGAGGGTAACAGCACCAGTAGCTTCGCCTGGTGTCTCGGACTCAGATGCCTCATCCCCGTCTGCCTGTTGGGTGAGTGGTACTCTAGCCAGAGTCACTCTCCGGCCCTGGGGCGTTACTTGGATGCTCTCTTGGTGGCGCAAGATGACTGTGTCAAGACTGCCGCTGAAGTTGAGCTGTACTGTGTTGAGCACAACCGGTGCCGAGCCTTGATGGGCATTCGACTTCAGACATAATTGACTGCGAGCAGATTGCCCCGCCTTGCCCTCCTCATCCTTGAAGAGGAAGGATGCGGAAACGAAGGAAATCAACTGGCCGTCCTTGATCGAGACACTGGGCTTGGCCTGGACATCGACATCTTCCAGTGATTTGGTGATGTCGTAATTCCAGTCAGGGCGCTTTGTAAAGTCTATGAAGGCTTAGTCAGGGGGGGGATAAGCACTGACCAATGTAGAAAGCAACATACCTCGCGAGAGTAGCTCCCAGTCCGTGAGGAGCACCAACTCTGCGTCACCAACTTCCGCGGCTGCGGTCCTGAGCGCCCAGTTCAGCTCCTCGGCTATCGCTATCCAACCCTCCGCCCTGAAGGGCAAATCTGTCCAGATAGGCCGCAGCAGCTCGACAATATTGTGCCAATCCTCGGCAAGAGCAAGTTCTCTCGCGCATTCCAAAGCCACCTCGGCGGCAAGTCGTGTCTGCCGACGTCTCAGAAACTCGGCGCGAGCGCGCATCAAGCGTTCAACAATCATCTGGCCATGGTCTACGCCAACACGACCTAGTGGGTATTCTTCGTAGGGGTCAGGGCACATGTATGTATCGTAGGCGAAGGCGGCTTTGGCAACGTGGGATGCGGGCGACGTGCTTGGTGACCTCCTGTCGTCTTCGGGGATCGCATGGGCATATGCTTTCCTGGCTTGGAAATGCCTTGCAGCCAGCCGGTACCAGTAGCCTGTGTGGTGGAGCAGCTCCCAGGGCTGTAACCTCTCTCCCATCAGGCTCTTTTCTGGCGGGAGGTAGAGTCGTAGCGTCGAGGGGGCGAGTTCTGAGATGTCGGCCTTCTCGATGAGATTCGCCATGACGATAGCCCACCGCGCCTCCCATGCTTCCCACCCGTAGTTGTTGGTGCCCCTGCCGCGGCTGTCGACAAAGTCGGCTATCCTCTCGCGGTGAGCCTGCCACCGGCGAGCGGCCGCGCTGTGCTGGCCGTTCCATAGAAGGCATCTTAGGCAACGCACGGCAATGATGTCTGCGAGAAACCTGGCCTCGTTCCACCGCGGGCTCCAGCTCGGGATGAGCTCCATCACCTCAGAACCGAGCAGGTTCTCGTAGGCTTGCTCATAAGAGCGCAGGGCAACGTCCATTTCCAACCGGTACTCGGCAAAGATGGCCGATTTGAAGTCGTAGCGGACATGCCAGCCAGCTAGAGAGAGCGTCTGCGAAGTGCCAGAAGTGGGCGGCACTGTTGGTTGAGGGACGAAGCCTCGGCCCCTCTTCTTCCGCGAATGCCTCCCCAGATCCCGGTAGTACTCGATCGACACTGAGTACAGTGTTGTGAGCATGTTCTCGGCGACCCGTTCGAGCTCCCCCTGGGAGCCGCTCGAAGGCACGAGAAAAAGGGCCTTCGAGTCCAGCTGGCAGCCCCTGCGGATAATCTCCAGCCGTTCTTGTACGCCTTCGACGGAGGAAGTGGACGAGACATGGTCGCTTAGGAGCACAACGGCTAGCCGCGTCTTGTAGCCGGACTGGCTCAGGAGGGCTCTGATGTTGTTTACGTCTGTTTTTATTTGATTGTCGCACAAAGTGGCAAGCGTCGGGTCAGAGGCGAGGTTGTAGAAGCAGAGGAGGATGCTCGGAACGAGGTCTTGGTGCTTGCGGATCCATTGTGTGTCGATCAGGCCGTCAGGATACAGCGAGGAGATGGGACTCAACGGAGAGTAGGGCGAGTGGAGCACGGTTCCCGGCGAGGGGGCAGGAACTTCAATGCCTTCGGGGAGGCGGGCACGGCGCGGAGGCAGGAGCAGGGACTAGACAGGCCGGGTCAGAAGGGGGTTCTGGCACAACACGCATTGTGTCTCTGCTGGCTAGGCAAAGCACGCACCCTCTCGGCGGACCTGATACGGAAGCGGTATTTCCTTGCGTTTTCCTCCCTGCCATTGCAAGGCAGTTGAGAGGCATCGCGGTCCTGGATGTAGCGCAGCAGGGCATGGGCCTGATCGGAATCGAGGGGAGAGAGGTCGGATCGGATGAGGACGGCCTGCTCCTTGAGTGCTGCGCTCAGTCCAGGATCGTAGTTCGCGCCCGTCCGGGTTCCGAGAGTGAGCAGAAACGGGACGCTATGGTCCAGGCTGCCTAGAGGGTATTCGTCCATTGTAATATCCGTGGCCTTGAATCATCCGCCCTCGATGTCGTCGACCTTGACCCCGCCAGAGGAGCTCCCAAGTAGGTTGTCTGGTTGGTTTGTGTGTCCGGTCAACCGCAATGGTTTTGTAGAATTCACATGTAGCTCCTCCAGGTTTGGCTATCAGGTCATCGCCATAGGTTTGGATTTATGTTCGTTGCTGAAGGCTGGATCTGAATGTGTTGTTGTCTTTCGGTTGCATGTGGTTGTGGAGCACATTGAAGATGGAGCTCAGCCCAGCGGGTCCAGCTTCTGTCCCACAGTGAGCACCCCTGTCCGGTGCATGCCTTATCTTATCGGATGCAGGCATGAGAGGGTGGGGCAATGTCGCGTGTGCCTGAGCACTTCCACTCTGGGACGCGACGCGTCTCCCGTGCGTGACGAGGGAGGGAGTGTGGTGTCGATTGCCTTGACCCGGACTGGCAGCTACATTCCCAATGTAAATGGCCCACCCCGACTACCCACTGTCAATCCCAAGACAGCACTTTTTGGTATCTCCATTGCTCTAAATCCTCTCCAGCGCGTCTCTTCCTCCGGCCCAGAGACGGCTCCCGTATTTTCATTATTTACACACTGCGCTGGGCGCAACCCAAGGGAGCTATGCCCCTCCAAAAGTCACTTTCAGAGCAGAACGGAGGGTCCAAGGTCAGTGGATACGATCCTTATCCCGGTCGTGTTGTTGTGTACCATCTATAGCTTGGACACTAACACACACCCTCTGTTGACAGCGCCGCCCACAATGGCAACGATCAAAGACCCATCCCGTTCCCCAGACTACCGCTCCGCCCCCTCTCCCCGTATCCGCCAAGACGAAGAGCAAGCTCCAGGCCTTCGGGTTTGAGCCTACTCCCGAAAAGAAACCGAAGCACACATCACCACCGGCGCCAGACACTGTCAACACCGCCGTGACACCAGCCGGGCGCAACACATGGCGGGACCTTCTTTTAAAGGCCGAGGCTCCCAAGGATGATGAGCACCAGTCCCCCAGCGAGCGCATCCTCTGGCGCAACGACCTCGACGCCAACCAACCCGTGGCCATGTCCCCACTGCTGCCGCGCAAGGGTCGAAAGCGCGCGAGAAGCTCGTCGCCCATCTCCTCACCAGCCTCGAGGCTCCTGACGCCCAATGTCGACGTCAAGAAGCTCGCACGGGTTCTCAAGACACCCCGCGCCGACCCAGCTTCGGAGCTTTGGGACCGCTTCTCCGTCCCCGGCACCAACACGAGCCCGTCCGGTCTGACGAATCCTCTTCTCGCCCAACTCATGGTCTCTTCTTCACCGCGTCCCAAGGATGGAAGTGTGCTTGGTAGCGAGAGACCGCTGAGAAAAGCCATCAGCTGTGGTGCCAACTGGCCCAAGAGACGGAGGGTCGAGCGGGCTAACTCCGACATGGAGGATGCCTTGGCCGGGGAGCCCCAGCCAGATTCGAAGCTGTCCATGGTGTCGGCTATGTTGAAGTCGGTCAACAGCGAAATACAGAAGCCAGCTCCTGCGAATCCGAAACGAACCTCACCAAAAAGACAGTCGCCACGACCAAAATCACCAAATTCCTCCAGGCAGTCACCGCGACGACAGGCTGGGAGCTCTCCACTGGCGAAGAAATCCACAGGTCCCAGAGCGGAGGGCATTGTTGCTGAGATCCCAGGACACAAAGCATCCTCGGACTACGGAGATGACGACTTTGACGACGAGACATTACTGGAGCTTGACGCGAGTTTTCTCGGGCAAACAGACGACCGTACTCTGGTCGTCTCTGCCGGAAATTCAAGTCAGACAGCTGCGCCTGCACCTGTACAAAAAGCAGTTGACGACGAGTTTGGCGACTTAGACGATGACTTCTTCGAGGGAGCCGAAGACTTGGTCGCCCAAGTGGAGGCAAATCACATGTCTCAAACTACTACGCTCCGTGGGCAGTGGCAAGATACGCCAGCCAAGGCCGTGGAAGAAGATGATGAGTTTGGTGATCTTGATGACATTGACTTTGATGAGGTCGAACTGGCAGCGACACAGGCAGCCGCTTCCCGTCCGTTCTCGTCCAATGTACGTACCGCCGGGTAGTCAGCAACTGGAACCACAAAACGCTAAAGCATTGGATAGCCAAGTCAGAAGCCCAAGGCAATCCAGCGGTATCTGGTTACGGAAGTGCTCGAGAGCTCGTATGCCAATGAACGCGGTCGGGAATGTCCCGAGAAGGTCAGAGGTTTTGAAACCTGATGTAGAAACCCTCGCTGACTGTGTCCAGATCCTGCTTGTGGAGGCTGAGAGAACGAAGGCGATCAGAACACTCCACCTTCGAGGTGACTGGTACGAGACCCATATCGGCGAAAGGGGCGAAAAGAAAGACAAGATATTTGTCCACATCATCGGCGATTTTGAGCCATCGGGCAGATGCATCATCGACAACAACCACAACATTCTGATCCTTCACCCCGACCAGTTGATCTCCTCCACTGTCGTCGCCGACTCCTTCACCTGCCTACGTCGGGCTGTTCTCCAGGACCGAGTCAAAGCCACCAGTGAAGCGACTCCTGCCCTCGTCTACGGCACCGTTCTCCACGAGGTCTTCCAGGAGGCCATGATGGCCAACAACTGGGACCTGGGGTTTCTAGGGTCTGTTATTAGCAAGACCCTACAGAAACACCTTGAGGATCTCTACATCATCAAGGTCAGCATGGAGGACGCCCAAGCTCATGTTCTGTCAAAAATGCCCGAACTTCAGTCTTGGGCGCAAGCGTTCGTCACAGCAACCCCCAAACCAAACGCCTTCGTCCAAGGCAAAAATGGCGAACGCCTCAACATGTGCGTCAGCAAGCTGCTCGACGTCGAAGAGCACGTCTGGTCGCCCATGTACGGCTTGAAGGGCAACATCGACGCCACAGTACAAGTCACGATGCGCGAGGGCAAAACATCTCGGACCCTGACAGTGCCCTTCGAGGTCAAAACCGGAAAGAACGCCACCGCGAACCACCAGGCGCAGACCGTGCTGTACAATCTCTTGCTCTCAGACAGATACGACATCGAGATCGTCTACGGCATCTTGTACTACATGGAGACTTCGTCGACCCTGCGCATTCCTGCTATTCGGCATGAACTCCGCCATATGATCATGCAGCGGAATACTCTGGCTGGGTATATCCGAGAGCGCAGCGTCACGCTACCGCCGATGAAGAGGAGCAAGAACGCATGCGGGAGGTGTTATGCCCAAGCATCGTGTTTTACCTACCACAAGCTCGCCGATGGCGGGGACGGCGAAACGAGCGGGCTGGGCGTGAAGTTTGAGGAGCTGGTCAAGCACTTGACGCCCACACACCAGGAATTCTTCCTGAGGTGGGAAGATCTTCTCACCAAGGAAGAAAAGGAGTCCCAGAAGCTGCGTCGGGAGTTGTGGACCATGCTCAGCACAGAGCGTGAGAAGCTGGGCCGTTGTTTCGCGAATGTCATCATTGAGGAAGGCTCAGCTTCGGAGGATAAACACACGGCCAAGATCAACCGCTTCTCTTACAGCTTTGTCAAGGAGAAGTCGGTGGCCGGGTTTTCTTTCCTGGATTCGCAGCTCACTGTCGGGGAGCCGATCGTTATATCCGACGAGCAGGGTCACTTTGCGCTCGCTTTGGGCTATGTGACGGCAGTCAAGAAACAGCGGATCAGTGTCGCTGTCGACCGGCGGCTTCACAACGCTCGGATCCGACAGCCGGGGTTTGATGAGGTCAACAATCAGGTGTTTGCGAGCATTATGGAAGTGGCGCCCGAGGGAGCGAAGCCGGAGCAGAGCCAGGGCAAGATCAAGGAGGCACCGATCCGCTACCGCGTCGACAAGGACGAGTTCAGCAACGGCATGGCCACAGTGCGGAACAATCTCGTTCAGGTCATGGCCGCTAGCCAGACGGGATCGGTAGATATTCGCCGCCTCGTTGTCGACCTCGAACCGCCAAGGTTCAAGGCCACCCCGACCCAGTACACGGTTCCGGGCAAAGACAGCCTAAATGTAGACCAAAAGGCGGCTGTCGAGAAGGTCATGAGCGCGAGAGACTATGCTCTAGTGCTTGGAATGCCCGGCACAGGCAAGACTACGACCATTGCCCACATTATCCGGGCCCTGATCGGCCAGGGGAAGACGCTGCTTTTGACTTCGTACACGCACACCGCGGTGGACAATATTCTGCTCAAGCTGAAGAACGACAACATCCCGATTCTACGACTCGGAGCACCCGCCAAGGTCCATTCCGAGGTCCAGGATTTTGTGACTCTGGCCGGCCAACCGAAGAGCTCGTTTGAGGAGATCCGGCACGCCTGGCACGACACACCCGTCGTCGCCACGACTTGTCTCGGCATCAACCACCCCATCTTCAACGAGCGGACCTTCGACTACTGCATCGTCGACGAAGCCTCCCAGATCACACTCCCCATCTGCCTCGGCCCAATCCGCATGGCGCGGACATTCGTCCTCGTCGGCGACCACAACCAGCTCCCCCCCCTGGTCCAGAACCAAGAAGCCCGCGAAGGCGGCCTCGACATCTCCCTCTTCAAACTCCTCTCCGACACGCACCCCCAATCCGTCGTCAACCTCGAGCACCAATACCGCATGTGCGAAGACATCATGACCCTCTCCAACACCCTCATCTACTCGGGCCGCCTCAAATGCGGCACCGAAGCCCTCCGCCACGCCAAACTCCACATCCCCAACCCCGACACCCTCCGCACCCACCACTTCACCCCCCAATCCTTCCTCGCCCACTCCCAATCCCACAATACCAGCCCCACCAAACCCCTCCCCTTCCCTGCCGGACGCCCAAACACTCCCCCATCCTTCTGCCCCTCCCCCCACCCCACAACCTGCTGGCTCTCCTCCCTCCTCGCCCCCACATCCCGCGTCCGCTTTATCAACACCGACGCGCTCCTCCCCCTCTCCCGCGAACAAGCAAAAGGTAATCGCATCGTCAACCCGTGTGAGGCACGCGTCGTGGCGCAGCTCGTCACCGCGCTCCTCACCGTCGGCGTGCCCCCGCAGGAAATCGGCGTCGTTACACATTACCGCTCCCAGCTGGCGCTGCTGAAACACACCCTGCGGAGCATGGGCGGGGTTGGGGGTAGTAGTAAGGGGGTGGGCGAGGTGGAGATGCACACCGCGGACCGGTTCCAAGGCCGGGACAAAGAGGTGGTGATACTCAGTTTGGTGCGGAGTAACGAGCAGTGTGCGATCGGGGAGCTGTTGAAGGATTGGCGGAGGATTAATGTGGCGTTTACAAGGGCCAAAACGAAGTTATTGGTTGTGGGGAGCAGGAGGACGTTGGGGGGGTGTGGGGAGGGGGAGATGTTGGCGAGGTTTGTGAGGTTGATGGAGGAGCGGGAGTGGGTGAGTGATCTGGGGGTGGGGGATTTGGAGGGGCATTTGTTTGAGGAGGGGGGAGGGGGGACGCAGGGGGGTGGTGGTGTTTCTGGGGTGAGGGAGCAAGGACGGGTGGGGTTTAAGGCGCCGCGGAAGGGGTTGCTGTTTCTGCCGGCCGGTGGAAATGTCATCAAGGGGAAGGAGAACCAGCCGCTGAGCCAGAGTCATGGGCAGAGGACCGTGGAGCCGAAGAAGGTGGCTCGGATCGGGGAGCGCGCGATGCTCAAGGGGAAGCCGGTGCTGCGGGACATTTTGAATGATATGATGGATGGCGGGTATTGATGGAGGGTACTGGTGTTTTATGGGTAAGGTTTGTTTAGTTTGTTGATGGTTATTCTCAGGGTATGGGCATGTCTTATGTTATGCTGGTTGGTCTATGGTTATATGGGCAGCGTTACTGGACACGCAGCGGATGCCGGGTTGGATGTATGACTAGTTTGGCTGACGCTTGGGGGAACATCTGGGTATAGCTACGAAATGGTGGGATTAGCATTGAAGTGTATTCGAATGGCGTTATGCCCTGGGGAACTTGACCGGATATCTTGATGTTCTAGGTAGCTTTGCTGTTTACTACCCCTTACCCGTTCCGCATCCGGTCTTTCTAATCCCCATTGCTCAACGTAGAATATGAAAATAACAAAGTCAGGAAATGGTAATACGATTTCTCTTTCTCTCGTTTTCTCGTTTTCTCGTTTTCTCATTTTCTCATTTTCTCATTTTCTCATTTTCTCATTTTCTCATTTTCTCGTTTTCTCGTTTTCTCGTTTTCCCCTATTCTCCTGCTTCTTTTCATTTTTTTGTTCTTTCTTTCTTATCCCCTTTCCTTTTTCTATTCTTATCTCAGATCCACCGAGAATGAATCGATGCCTTTCCTGTCAACGCCATCAAGACAAAACCCTCCTCGCCTTCTGAATCCCGGTGATGTCCCACAGTTTTGGCCTCGTCTTCGTCATCCACGCTTGCCATTCATGCTCCGCCGGATCACACCACTTCATCATCTGCATATACTCCCAATAATCCGGAAACCACCCCGACGACTCCTAGTCCAGCACCGCCGTGATCCGACACTCCTCATCCACGATGATATTCCTCGCCGCTAAATTCCCATGCGCAAACACTAACTCCCCCGACCGGGGCAACATCTCATGCACGTCCTTCCCATCTTTGTACGAGAGCCCGTTACACGCAACATACCGGGCCCAGATCCGCTCGCGCAGCGTATCATCATCCATCTCCCGCGGCGCGAGGTCGTTGTTATTCCCAAGCAACACGTCCCGCGACGGACTACCGTCAACAGTGCGGTACAGTCCGGAAGCGAGATCATCTGGACGGGGGACGCGCGTGCGGATCGTGGCGGCCAAGTCCCAGATATCCTGACAAACGCGGTCCTTGGTGGGTTCATCCAGTTCGGTCCAGACTGATTTGAGTGTGCGGCCGGGCATGAAGTCCATCTCCAGCTCGCCGTGGTAGGGGATACCGTCCTTGAAGCCGAAGCTAAATCCGTGGATGGAAGGGATGGGGAGTTCGGGGATGTGCTGCCTGATGAGGCGCATGGTGCGCTCTTCGGATGGGTGGACCTTGGTGCCTTGCTTGAGGACGCGGGTGGGCTGGATGTGGTTGACGATGGAACCGAACTGCCATGCTAGCTGCTGTTTCTCGAAGTTGGGGTTGTCTACAGAGGTTAGAGAGGGATGTACTGTGTTGCTGTGGAGATAGCCTACCTACGGGGGCATTCGATGTCGGATTCATCGTCGCTCATTTTGGATGAATGTCGCTGCGAGGTCCGCTCTTCCCCTCACCGCTGACTGGCTTGTGTTGTAGGAGAGCGGTGATCTTGACTGCTTCAGGGGTATAGTGACGGTCAAAGTGTTGGGTCTGTTCGCCTGAATTACACCCAAAGATGGCACCTGATACAGTGCACGTTTTCCACCACACAACTTGTTTTGAAAAACACAAAAGAAAAAGACAAAAGAGGTTTGAAAAAGGAAAATGGGTTGATACAAGTCGTTTTCCTTTTTCTTTTGTTTTCGAGAAACTGTAGCTGTTCGAAAACGACACACCTCGACTCCCATACAAACCACATACAAACTGCAGAGAAAAAGAGTGACCCACCTTTTTGACCGTCATTCTTTTACGTATGGTCGTACCTATGTGATGTAGGAGCTTGCCAAAGAGATTCAATGGCCCGGTAATCGTGATCGGATGGCAAAAGAGCGTTCATAAGTCGACAGGACCACGGTGCCTGTTGGGTTCACATCCATGCAGCACGACAAGGCGACCCAACCCCAAAGGACATTCAGCAATACAAACACCCATGAATTCAAGCCAGCCAGGGCGGTACGTACCCAGACATAAACGCCTCCCCATGCTTCTGCTCCCGGTATCACTGTGGTCCAAATATGCCTGATACAGGATGCCAAACCAACCCCCATCCATCCAACCACCCCCAAGCATACCTCATTCATCAATTCACGACAAAACCATGCCTCTCCCACTAATCATCCCTCATCCATTCACTTCACAATAATCAACTCATCCTCCTCCCCCTCATCAAGCACCACCCTTCTCCTCAACCGTCCCGCAACCGCTCCCCCAAGCGTCTCCCCCAAACTCTCCCTCCCCGCCTCGCGTATCCCCTTCTCCGTCACAAATCTCGTCTTCTTCCTCACAGGCGACCTCTCCCCCCTCCGCGCCGCACCACCACCTCCACCCATTGCCGATATTCCACCACCACCACCATTGTATATCCCAGTACCCCCACCACCATTGTTACCATTACCGTCCGCTCCACCACCACGACCCAAATCCGGCACCTCCCTCACAACCCCCAATTTCCGCCCATCCAACCTCTCCCCCTCTTTCATCCGCCCCAGCTTACTCGTGAGAAAACTCCCCCATCCAAGCGGGTTTTTCCCACCTGAGTTGTTGTTGTTGTTGCCGGCGGTGGAGTTCGAGTCGGATGACTCGGGGCGTTTGCGCTTTGTTGCTGTTACACCCCCACCACCAGCAGTACCCCCACCGGTGGTTCTGCTATTGGGACGGAGGGATGGTGCGGGCGCCAGACTGACGCGGGGCAGGTCCGCCCCGCGACGACCGACCAGGCCGAGCGCGCGAGCATCCCATTTGTTGCGCTGGCCTGGGAGTTGGGGTTGGTCCTGTTGGGATGAGGAGGAGGGATGGGTGGGTGAGGCGGCGGTGAAGGATGTGGCGGAGGTGGTGGCGGAGGAGGAGGGGGCGGGGAAGGAGGAGAAGGAGGAGGTTGCGGTGGCGGTGGAGGAGAAGGAGGATGCTGCTGGGCGGTTGCTGGTGGTGGTGGTGTTGAAGGAGCGGGCGACGGCGCGGTTCATGTACTCCTTTCCTGCGCCGCCGCCGAGCTCGCCCAGGCGGCGGGCGATGTCGCGCTCTTTTTCCTTTTGGGCGAGGCGCCGTTTGAGGGCTTCTTCGCGTTCTTTGCGGTTGGTGAGGCCGGTGAGTTGTTCGTTGTCGGGGTCGGTGGAGCGGTGGGCGGTGCTGATGAAGTATTGGCTTTGGCTGAAGCGGTCGTAGCGGCCGAGTTTGTTGTCGGCGTCGGGTTTGGCGAAGAGTTGCCGTGAGTTGGAACGCCCTCGTGGGCCGTTGCCGCCGCCGAAGCCGGCGGTTGTGCTGAGCTCGATTCGTGAGCTGCGCGCTTTGCGGACTGCTTCGT
The DNA here is from genome assembly GCA_027569505.1 of Chloridium humicola. Taxonomy (NCBI): domain Eukaryota; kingdom Fungi; phylum Ascomycota; class Sordariomycetes; order Chaetosphaeriales; family Chaetosphaeriaceae; genus Chloridium; species Chloridium humicola. The sequence continues at coordinate 337,319 of JAPDFF010000005.1, forward strand.
TGGTGTGGAATTCGCAGTACTCGGTGCGCCGAGCGTTGACCCAGCTTTTGCAGAAACTGCCGTCCTTCTTGATGCTCTTGCAGTAGCCGATGTCCCGCGCCTTGCCGACCTCGAGGATGGTATCCTCGTCCGAGTTGATCACGAGGCCGAAGCGGTTGGTGGCCTCGCGACCTGGCGGAGGGGGTAGGATGCCCGGGTTGAGGATGGCCAGGACCGTGCCTTCGGTGAGTTTCCAGAAGCGCTCGAACCCTGAGTTAAAGAGAAAGAGCTCGACTTCATAGGTTAGATCGACTAATGTCATGACCATGTACTTCCCGCGGTCTTGTTGTGATTTGCCGTCGCCGCCTGGGCCAGGGCGGTGGCTGCGCGGCTCAGACTTGCTGGCGATGATGGCAAAGACGACGATATCGGATTCGTGGTCTGGTAAGGACCAATCTGGCGCCTTGACCTGGCGGAGCAGGTCTTTGAGGAGGTATGACTTTTTCCCGGAGACAGCGCGGGCGAGAATATTGTGCGGAAGTATTCGCTTTGAGAGATGTAGGCCCGAGTATGGTTCGAACGCCGCTCCTTCAGATTCGGTGTCTCCGGTGGTTGTTGTTGCCCCTGAGCGCACATCAGGCACTGTCTGACTGCGCGGTAAGTGCCCTCCTGACGGTTTCGGTATTGACGAGAGAATCTGGTCCCTTGAGAACTCCTGCGGTCTTGATGGTAATTCGGGCATTTCGAGGGCCTTCGTTTTGTACTCCTCCATTTCTTGTTTCCCAACGCTGAACGCCGTGCTCCTCGAATCTTGTACCCGCTGCCTCCTCTCTTGCCGAGCTGACTCCTCGTTCCGCGCAGATGCCAGTCGTTCGTTGAAACTTAGGGGTCTCGGCGCTTCTTGGCTGCTCACTGGTGTCTTCGATCGTCGCAAGTAACCCGCTTGTTGGCCCTGCGTCGCTTCACCAAGTCTCCTCTGACTCGGAGCTCTCTTCAGAGACACATCGGCCCCCCTCAGCCCCTTGTCAATCCCCAGCAATATCCTCTGCGGCGAAGTTTGGAGATCTGGAGCAGTTTGAGACCTCTTCACCGGTGATGCTGGGACCTGCACAGCGTCCCGTGACTGTTGTCTCTCCATCCTGTCCCGAACTGCTGCCAGTCGCGACTGGATGGGAAGGCCCATCGCAACTCCATCGCCAGGTTCTGTTTTCGCAGCCGCTGTCGACTTCCTCTGTGCCTTCGCTGCCTGAAGTTTTTTAAGCCTCAACCGCGCCTGAATGGCCTGCAACTTGAGCTGTAACGTCTCTTCATCGTCGTCCAGGTCCATGTCCCCGCCCTCAAAGAGGTCGTCCTCCCCGCTCCGGCTTGTAGCAGATCTCAGCGCTGCAGAGGATCGTGATGTCCGGCCGCGTGACGGAGACGGTGACGGCGATGTTCGTTCAGCAAGGCGACGCAGCTTCTCCCGTCCTCCTGGTGTGCTGAGAAGGACATCGTGGGGGGATCGCGGGGGCCATTGGGCGGCCATGCTGGAGTCTCGAGTCGGTCGCGGGAATATCGTGGGTGACAAGGAGGATCGCAAGTTGCGAGTTACCGCGGGTTTGTTTACCTCGTCGAGGTGAACGATGGGAGGGTGGTAGCGGGGTGCCGGGGTGTCGCTACATCAGCCAATTAATATGCGACATGGGAGCATCGTCGGGTGACTGCAGAGACGAAGAGCGCGAAGGGAGATGGGTGTCGAATTTGGACAAATGGTCCCCAGATTCTGAGGTTCGTCGATCTCGACACCGATAAGCCGGAAATCTCGATAAGATGGAGGTTGGTGGGCGGGAGCGGGATGAATGAGGCGTTTGCCAACGCAGACTTGGAAACTGGGATCGTTCCAAAGTTGGCGAGTGGAAGCGCGCAGCATGTGGGGGCTGCAAGGGACGGCGCGTCAAGACGCGTCCAGGTCGCGTCGTACTTACAGGGGTCTTGGCATTTGCACCCCTGCATCAACACCAAAAATATCCGTTTCTGGCTTCCTTCCACAGCCATCTCCAACTCAACCTTTGTCCTGGAGCAAGCCGCAACTTCACAGCCTCAGGTCCACGATCAATCAACGCCATCATGCCGAGGACACGCTCCAAAGGCACCGCCTCTACGGCTACCACCGACAAGACCAAAACAACAACAACCAGCAAACCCTCCTCCTCCATCCACACCCTCCCCGCCGAGTCCTCCAACCCCCCGAAGCTCTTCATCCTCCCCAAGACCGCCACCCCCTCAGCGCGCATCATCACCCTCCAAAATCCACGCACCCACAAACCTGCCCGCTACCTCATCTGCCCCGAAGCGGGCTTCTTCGAATTCACCCACATCTCCCCGCCCAAATCCTCCCCCCGAAGCTGGCTGATCCAACCCACCACCACCACCACCACCGCCCCGAATACCAACCAACAAGAAATTAACCTCTCCTCCACCCCCTCCCTCTACCTCGCCACCCCCTACGACCCGCTCTTCCTCCTCCTCCCCGCCCTCCTCTCCACCACTTCCTCCCCCTCCTCCCCCTCACAAAAACCCCAACCCCAACCCCAACAAAAACGCCACTACCTTTCCCTCGACTCACACCTTGAAACCCTCGACACCCTCTCAGCCTCCTCCTCATCAAAACACCTCTCCGACCTCCTCCTCCAGGACACATTCTCCACAACCCGCACCCTGCTTGAGACGCGGCTAGCAGCGGTTTGTGACACGGTGCAGGCGGGGGATGAGGGGATGTATAGGGTTAGTGAGGGGAGGTTGGTGGGGGTGGTGGTAGGGAAGGCGCGGGGGATGCTAGGTGGTGAAGGGGGTGATGGGAGGGGTGGGGAAGGGAGTGGGAAGCTGCCGGGGAGTTTGGAGGAGAGGTTTGTAAGGAGGGAGTTGGAGGCGCCTGTTTTGGGGGTGAGGGTTGGGGGTGGGAGTGTGGGGGGAAGTGGGAATGTGACGCGGGAAGGGGAGGAGAGTGCTGAGTCTCAGGGCAGTGGGGAGTCTCAAGGGACGACGGGGAGTTCGGTGGTGTCGGAGGTGAGCACGGCGGCGACGTTGGTTGATGGGGAGGATGGGATTGGTGCAGGGGGTGGGGATGCTGTGGGGAGCGGGATGGCGGCGTCGGAGGAGGTGGTGAGGTTGCAGCGGTTGAGGGTGGCCTTTAACTTTATCTGTTCGCGCTATGTTGCGCCGGGGATCGCGGCGATGTTGAAGGAGAGTCTGGGCAGGGCGACCGAGCTGGTCGATTTTGCGCCCCTGGATGAGTACCTCGCGAAGTTGGCGAAGATGCGCCAGGAGGCGGCCGCCGCGCGGTCGGGCGACTTTTCGCGGAAGAGGGCCGCTGACGAGGAGGAGGATGAGCGGGCTGAAAAGAGGCGGAAGAAGGAGGCGGAGGAGAAGGCCAAGAAGGCCAACATGAGCCGCGGTGTTAAGAACCTAATGAAGGTGAACACGTTGGGCATGAAGAAGATGAGCGACTTCTTCAAGAAGAAGGCGTAGGTTGGGTATCTTGTCTATCTGGTACATAATATCTCTGGGTAGGGTGGCCTGGATAGGCGTTCCGGGTAAGGACCTTGGGGATTTCAGGCATAATTAGGATAGCCCTTTTGCCCTCAAACATGACATTTACCTCGTCCCCCTTGACCGCGTCGCTCCCCTTGTGTATCCAAACCCGCCTCTCCCTATCCCCGAAGCCGGTCTTGAACTCGCACCACTCCCCGACGTCGTATCAGCCACATAAGCCGACGACGAAGAGGACGTCGCCCTGCCTCTCGTCACCCCCGCTCTAACCCTCCCTCTTGTCAGACCACGGCCGATGCCCCTGGACGAGGACGTCGCTGTGCCCGCCGTGCGCTTCCTCTCGTCTTCCTCTGCCTTCCTCCGTGCCTCTTCCCGCCGCCGCTCGACTTCTGCTGCGCGTCTCTCCGCCTCCTGCTGCTTCTGCAGTGCCTCACTCTCCATGTCCACCAGGTCCTGGGTGGCGCCCTTCCATTCCGGGTTGAGAATCAGCCGCTGGTTGTGTTCGGTCTGTGAGAGGATGCGCGTCCAGGTGTTGAGCAGGGTGGAGGTGTTGTCGACTGTTTGGGAGACGGTCTGGTAGCAGTGTGGTTAGCGAACACTCAAGGGTAGTATTGTGTTGTCAGGTGTCTGGTGAGAGGGGACATACACCCATGTTCCCTTGGGCCCGCTCCAGGGTTCCGATGAGCCCTTCAATCACCCCGTTGATTTTCTTGACTCCATCAAGTTCCTTCCGCAGGGCAGCTTCCCGGGACTCTTGTGTGTCGAAACGGGTGTTTTGATTGGTGGGTGTCTTGGACCGTTGTGGTTGTGGTCGCTTGGAGGGGGATGCGAGGGAGTCTTCAAAGTCGGAGCTGTCGAAGTGGTCGGCCATCGTGGATGGTGTGGTATGCTGTCTGCTCTTATCTGACGACACGTTGTCGTAGAATTGGTAATCTAGAAAATTGTCTGCTGGACCCTGAATCGATTCGACATACACCAATGAGCTGTTCGTCGTTGGGCTGCCACTTGCGGATGACGTTATTTGTTGTCTTTGGCGTCCCGCAAAAATGCGCTGGTGGTCCTGGATTGGCGGGGCGGGCTGGGCAGACCGGGGTGCTGGAATGTGCGACGCGTCTTGCCCATTGTGGGTCTTCGCGTTGCGCGTCAGGCCATTAATCGAGTGACCAGGGTGCCGGAGTCCAATGGGAGGTTGGGCGTGCCCTCGAAATCGATGGCTGACCGGTCCCAGCCCCTTCTTCGCTTCTGTTCCTCCTCCACCATCTCCATTCAGCCCGCATCCCAATCCATTTTTCACCCCGACATTGCCCATTTGAATTGAAAGCGCGTTTCTATTCATCCCCCAGGGTCCCCAGCATCTCTTATCGTTGCCCTAGTGCCAGCTATTGTGCATTGGCTGCTGCGCGATTTGTTTTTAACTGCCGTTGCCACGTCCAAGCTCGTTCGAGTTCGAAACTTAACTGCAACCCACAAGTCGCCTTCGATTTTGCTCCCCTCCCGCAATCACTCAATACCTCGCTGCTGACTCTGCGACACCACGACATCATTTTGTCTCCGCCACTATAGCGACTTGCGCGTTACTGGCTGAGCAGGCGATTGGCATCAAAGGATCAGGCTGTGAGAATTGACTGCCGAGAATATGGCGGGCACAATGGAGCTGCTCGGTCCGTCGACGCCTTCCCCCGCGCCGACTTCAAGAATTCGAACTCCGCCCGCTCCGCAACACGGCTACTCCGATAACTACGAGCCTTACACCCCGCGCAAGTCGACTCGCATTGCGCAACGCGCTACCAACAGAACCCCGTCTCCGCAACCCTCTTCCCGTCGTCACCAATCTTCTGACCAACTCGATAATCCCCTCGGTTCGCCCAAGACAACAAAGAAGCGCATCCCTTCCATCATGACCACGCCTGCTCTCTCGCCGCAGAAGAAGCGCATGCCTCCGATGGAATCGACGCGCCGCGTTTCTAGCACCCTGACTGCCGAGGGCACTGCAACCGCTGCAGCTGCTCTTGGGCTGTTTCACAAGGCCGAGCCGGTTGCCCGTCGTACAGGAGCGACTACCGGCGCCGGAATGCTCATCACGCCCGCCAAAACCCCAGTCAAACCGCCGAATGAGAAGGTCAAGGCCAACGTCAGGTCGGTTGCGCGCAACCTGTTCCACAGCGACGAGGAGGAAATGGCGACTCCCAGCAAGACGCGCGCTCAGCCGCGCGAGCCCGAGACCTTCTACCTCCACCAAGAGGTCGACCAGTCGTTCGAGATCTACACCGATTCCCACGAGCGGGTTCCTGAGGTTGACAGGAGCTCCGACAATCCGTTCTATGTCGGCCAGCACCCTGCAGCGCCTGAGCCGGCTAGGCGCCGGAGCAAGCGCAACATGGTCACCATTCCCGGCGAAGGCAAGGTCTCGGTTGATGAGGCGGTTCGTCGCGACGATGGCATGTTGATCGTTTTGTAAGTTTCTGCAGTCGCCTGACCTGTGCATCATTTTTACTAACACTTTCCCAGCCGAGGCAAGAAGCAATTCCGCAAGTTCTCCGACATGGACGAGTCTGCTGGTTCTGGCCTGGATGAGGGTGATGGCGGTCTTGAGAGCGCCGTGGAGTCGCCGACTAGGAGACACTTCACGCGGTCGTCGATTAAGCCCCGCCTGCTTTTCCCTGTCGGTCCGGAGGAGTCTCAGCACGAGAACAGCGACGAAGAAGCGGCGACCGACATTGAGGACCACGTCTTGGCGGGTATAGAGACCGACAAGCCCGAGACTCCGCTCGAGCTGGTTGACGAGGTGCCTGGCACTCCTGAGGCCCCGCGATTCGCGCCTGCTTCTCCGCCGACAACGGCGCGTACCACACGTTTTGGCGGCAAGAAGGCTGCAGACACCACTCCGGTGAAGCCAAGCAAGCCCAGCAAGCGCAGTCCCTTCGACAGCTGGCGCCGTGTCAAGGGCGGCGCGAGCACCAGCCATAAGCGGTCTGGCGAGGATCTCGCTGCGGCCGCCTCCAAGCGCACCAGGGCTTGATCGGTGTTTGATTCGTACCAGTCTATGGCATTATGGAAGGGTTCATGGCAGGGTTTGGGTCGGTATTGATTTATTTCCTTTGGGTTCTCAGCATGGGCAATCAAATTTCGCGTTTGTGGTGAATGGGGTTTGATGGAATGGAGTCGCGAACCACTGCTCAGTCCGTTTGTTTTTCTTTTTCTCGTAGCAGTCGCAGCCGAAGGTCAACGATCGCAGTATCAGGGCCATCTGGGTTGGACACGGGAAGCATCGTCGAGCGGGCCCGGATAAATCAAGGATGTCTTTTTCAGAGTTACGGAGAATGGGTACGTCGGAAGGGTTAGAGGGCACGTTGATATTTGTATTTATCTCGGCAGCCGTAGCTACAGTCCAGCTGCAGGATGAGGTAATTCCAGAGCACATGAACCACCGGGAGCGCCCGCAACATCTGTTCTCGGGAAGTCTGGTCTTCGGATGACATCCATCGAAAAGCCTTGGCGTCATCCGGCAGTGTGAGGGCCACATGGGCAGCATCGCCGTCTCCGCTCCGGCCCGAGCTACCCCACACTCCAGCACAAAACCCAAACGTCAAGAGAGGGGCAGGTTGTGTTATCCTGCCACACTGACCTCTGACGCCCGCCTTATCAGCCCTAAGGTTCCATATTGGCCCTCGAGGTACTCCGTCTTCCGCGTCTGACCGCTGCCCAACACGCAAGCTTAAATAGGTGGACGATCCTCAGTTCTTGCTCTCCTCCCTCTCTGACTACCTAGTTCCTCTCCCTTTACCAGTTGTCTGTCTACCTCCCACAACCGCCCAACATGCACATCCTCGTGGTCAACGACGACGGCCCGCCGTCCCCCCACTCCTCCCCCTACGTCCACAGCCTCGTCCGCGAGCTGCAGGCCCGCGGCCACATCGTCTCGGTCTGCCTCCCGCACACGCAGCGCTCCTGGATCGGCAAGGCCCACATCATCGGCCAGACCGTCAAGCCGCTGTACTACCGCCCTCCTCCCCCCTCCGCGCCCGCCGCCGGCCTGTCCCACGACCTCGACGATCACGTCCTCCCTACACAAAAGAAGAACGGTACCGCCGCCACCGCCGCAAACGACACCCTCGAACCCCGTCACGGCACAACCCACCCGCGCCCCTCCACGCGCCCCGGCACAGAGGAATGGATCCTCGTCGACGGCACGCCTGCCTCGTGCGTCCAGATCGGCCTGTACCACTTCTTCCGCGACCGCGGACCGATCGACCTTGTCGTCTCCGGCCCCAACTACGGCCGCAACACGACCGCCGTATTCGCCCTCAGCAGCGGGACCCTCGGCGCCGCCCTCGAGGCCGCCGTGTGCAAGCATCGCGCCGTCGCGCTGAGCTACGCCTTCTTCAACCGCAACCACGACACGGATATCATCCAGAAGGCGACCCGCAGGAGTGTAACGACGATCGAGGCGCTGTGGGAGCAGTGGCCGCGGGATGGGAGCGTGGATTTGTATAGTGTGAACGTGCCGTTGCTGGAGGGGTTGGAGGAGGGGAGGGTGTTGTATACCCCGATGTTGCAGAATTATTGGGGGGCGGGGAGTTGTTTTACCGAGGTGGATGGGAGTGTGGATGGGGAGGAGGAGGAGGAGGAGAGGATTAGAGAGGGGGAGGCGAAGCAGGAGGAGGAGGGTAGGGAGGGGGAGGAGGGCGGGAAGGGGTTGGCGGCGTGTCATACCCATAAGCATTTTAAGTGGTCGCCGAGGTTTTCGGACGTTTATCAGAGTGTGGAGGAGGCGCCGCCGGGGAATGATGGGTGGGCGGTTAAGGAGGGGCATACGAGGTGAGTGAGCTGAGAAGGGGGGGTTGAAGGGAGATGTGGTTTGACTGACTTGTGTTTGCAGTGTAACGCCGCTCAAGGCAAACTTTTTCCAGACGGCCCACGATCTGCACGGGAAGGAACTGCAATTGTAAGTATGGAGTTGCCCCTTTGGTTTGAAGCAGGTCTGGCGCAGGACGGACGGCATACGACGGTCATGATATTACGAGTCATCAGGTAGAGGATAGAGCAGGCGATCTAGAAATAGACGAGACAGCTCCTCTGAACTCCGTCTTGCCGCCAGCGTACGCTGTGATGTCAAAGGATGTTTTCTTACCATTTTCTTTTCTTTTTCAGAGGGCCCTCCAAGAGCCAAACCTCTGTGCCAGAGAAGAATGGAGCCGCAGCCACCCAGACCCAAGACCTTGCCGTCAGGCAAAAGCCCAAGCCCCGCGTCTACGCCCTCATCGACTACGCCGACGACTACGTCCAGCCCCTAATCTTGGACGCCATGGAGTCCCTCCTGCCGCCCGACAGCTACACGCTCATCAAGCCACCGTCCACCTGGTCTGCCTCGTCCTCCCCAGACATCTCTCTCAAGGACATCATCCCCGACGCCGACCCCGGCACCAAGATCCTCCAGATCATGCCATACGAGAGCCTCGACTTCGACCACGCCGCGACCCACTCAGGGACCTGCCTCATCAACAGCTACATGATCCGCAAGGCGCTCATTCGCAAGCATTTCCTATCCGCCACGGTCGACAACTGGGTGGCGAAGCACCCAGCCTCGGTGCTCAAGACGAACGTGAAGCGCAGCGAGCACTTCGAGGTGGACTACGCCGAGTTCTTGGACGACGCCCTGGTGGAGGCGTTTGATCTGCGCGAGAGCATGGAGAAAAATGCCGCGCTCATCGAAGCCGCCGGAGACGATGCCCAGAGCGTGGCGAAGCAGCTGGAGTGGTGGATCCTCAAGCCCAGCATGAGCGACCGCGGCCAGGGCATCCGGCTGTTCAGCACGATGGAGCAGCTGCAGGGTATCTTTGACGGGTGGGAGGGGGACGAGGACAGCGACGCCGAGGACGGGGATGCCAACACCGACGATGGTGGCTCGGATGACGACGACAACGACAACATCATGACCTCCCACCTCCGCCACTTCGTCGCCCAGCCCTACATCCACCCCCCTCTCCTCCTCCCGGAGCTCAACAACCGCAAGTTCCACATCCGCGTCTACGTCCTCGCCGTCGGTAGCATGCACGTCTACGTCTACAACGACATGCTGGCTCTCTTCGCAGGCAAACCCTACGCCGCTCCGGGCTCTGCCGAGGCAGAAGATCTAGACGCACACTTGACAAACACCTGCCTGCAAACCTCCCGCTCCTCCCCATCCACCCCCCAACAACACCAAGCAGACCTCGCACACCGCTTCACCTCCCTCCCCCTCTCCCCCCCCCAAAAGTCCTCCATCCAATCCCAAATTCACGCCATCACAGGCGACATCTTCGAAGCCGCCGCTCGCTCAATGTCAATCCACTTCCAACCCCTCCCCCACGCCTTCGAAGTCTATGGCCTCGACTTTCTTGTCGACGCCGACTGCAAGGCGTGGCTTTTGGAAGTGAATGCGTTCCCTGATTTCAGGCAGAGTGGCGAGGCGCTGACGGGGGTTGTGGGTGGGTTTTGGAAGGGGGTGGTGAATAGGGCCGTGAGACCATTTGTGAATCCTGGGCCGGGGAGTGCAGAGGATGGTGGGGAGGGGGAGGATGGGATGTGGTGTGTGAGGGGAGTGGAGGTTGGGAGGGGGTGGTGAGCGGAGGGCGGAGGTGAGCTGGCCATACCCCCTCCCTCCCCTGACCTGGTAGACGGGATGGGATGTCTGAGGTGAGAGGGGAGGGGGCTGAAGGGGGGGGGATGGAGTTTTGAGGTGAGAGGGCTAGGCGTTGATACCCTTTTTGCCTAGGAAGGGGGGGGGGGGGGACACTGTTTGGCTTAGAACCGGGTTTTGCTGTCAGGAAAGGACTGGGCTGTGGAAGGGAAGCCCTGGGAAAAGGCTTGGGATTTCTTGGGCTGTTGGTTTGCGGGTACAGACAGACATGCTGTACGTACATACATACACCGAGAGTGCGTATTAGACAATGCCAATACGTTAGACAAGGCAAACTCCCGGCTCGCTCGGCGCGTCGCGGGCTTGGTAATGAGGCTTAGACGTTGTTGTGTTGGAATCGGGCTTCCGGATTGGGACCCTCAAATCTTGGTTGTTCTTGGAAGACGGGGGCAGCAGGAGAGACAGTGCCATGTGTCTTCCGGGACTCAACAGAGACGTGACAGCCAAGCATGTTGTTGTCAGGGACAAGCCAGCCTGGGCGACGATCGGAAGGGGAAGTTGAGCCCAGCGTTACAGAGACGCTGCTCTGTTGAAGTTTCTTGGCCACTCCGTTCTCGCAAAGACGTGGAACTTCCTACCTGGTCAACTCAGTCATGAGACTCGGCAATGCCTCCCTCGTCTCCTCACCAACAGCACGATTTGTGTGCCCCCACGGCGTGTTTGCCACGAGGTCCTTGGAAGTTGCTTGCCCAGAACGCTCGGCACCACCAACAAACATCCAAGCAGCAGCAGCGACAACACTTCTTCACCGACAGAACAAACCTCATGCCAGCACACGATCCGGACCCAGCACGTACTTGGCAGGTAGTCAGGTAGTGTAGCGTTCCCGAGTGGTCTTGCCAAGCCAAGGCCCAATAGTTATCGATCGGGTGCAAGCACTCAGTTCACTGGCATGGTTGGCTTACGCGCGCGCGGGTCTCCGCAATTTTTTTGCACTGCCTCACTCGGACCGCCCATCGTTCCGCTTCCAGCTTCTTCTTCCGGGAGTGATGGCCTCCTGGGCGAAGAAAGGGTTTTTTTCTGAGGGTTTGTATGAGGGATTTTGTTTGGTGCCAATGAGATGAGGAGGTGAGAGGAGGGGAGTTGTGGCGTTGTTTCCAAGAGGATTGGAGAGAGGTGGAAGGGGTTGGTGATAGCATGGGAATTTATGTCAGGGGGAGTAAACATTGGATTCTGGATGTACGAAGGGTACTTCGTACGGATACGGTTGGTGGAGATGAGATGCCTGCCAGGGACGAGACGGGAGGGGGTCGAATGCAATGCATGCATGTCTCCGCTGGGAGGAAGCCGATCTGGTCTGGACTGCATGGCAGGTGGTCGCGCGACCAATGGATGATGGCGGCGAGGGCACGCCTTTTCTGTGTCAGTTGGCATGATGATCGGGCCTGGATAGGGGAATGCCTTGTCTTGTGTGAAAGGTGGAGGGAGGGAGTTGTTGGCTTTACTCGGCATGTTCCGGCCGTCTTACATGGTGCTTGAGTCGTGTAAGTTCTCCATAACTACATACGACTGAAAGCCTGGGGTTTCTGGTAGGAAGATGAGAACACTGTGATCCTGTGGATCGCCTGTGAGGGGTAGTGGCTGTGAATTTCATATCCATGGCTGCTTGAAGGTCGAGAATGGCCGAGAGATTGTGACATGCATTTTCGGAGCAGATCTCAAGGCTCCGGCCATGTCTCTCTGCCTCATCATTGGCAGAGAGCAGTCAGCCTCGCGGTCCCGACAGGCTGGGAACCCCCTCCTTTTACTTCTCCAAGAATCCCTCGGTGTGCCATACTGGGGGGGTCCGCACGTGGTCCGTAGCCTGGAAGCCCGGAAGGTTGTCGGTGGTTGATATTCAGCCTCGGGACGGCAAACGGGAACAGAAGTGTCCTGCGTTATGGCAGTGCAAAGAAATGAAGGAGGAGAAGTTGCTCAGGGAATGCCTGTGACATGCGGCATCAACAAGGCACGGAGAAGATTGCCTCGTTCCTCTGGTGGTATGAGACATGCTGTTGGGCTCAGCCACCCGGACGCTTTGATGTGGCCGTTTCGACGTTCCGGATCCGTCGCGAGCCGGTGGGTTGGTTGGCAGTTTCTGAGGCAAGGTGGGCTGTGGAGGGATTGATGTTGGGGCTTCAATATCGGCGATAATTTGAACCGATATTGCTGGTGTTGAGAGGCCGAGCCGTGCCGCTGTTGAGTAACACTCGTTGCTGTAGAGTTGCCATGTGTTTCGGATGGCCGTGCGCAGCGATAGACGTCATGGAGGTGGCTGCGATGTATCACCCGCGAAAGCCCAAACCCTGTGTAACATCGTGAGATGGTGTCCAGTGATGTTTGGCCACCACCCTGGAGGTGTGGTGGTGTGCCCCGAGGACGGCCACAGCATCATCGTGCATGAGGGGTGTCCGGCAGCGAATTACTGTCATGTAACCTCTTCGCCCGGCTGCTGCTACATCTGCGCACAGCATACGCGGCATCTGTTGGTGCGGTTAGCCGGAAGAGTTCAGTATCTTGGGTTACTGCGTTGCTGGCGAGATGAAGGTCCATGGCGAGATTGAATTGGAGGCCCCCGAGCACTGCTGCTTGCTCTGCAATGCTTCGAGAAGGTTGTTTCCTGGCCAATAGGCAGGGGGCGAGCAAGGGACCCTGAAGACGGGAGCATGCAGACCGTGTCGCCGGACGTCGTTGACAGTACTCCGTTCACCGTAACTCTCACCTGGAACCCTGCAACGAATCAAGGCCGAGTCCGGGCTCGTTCCCGGCGCGATGGCAAGCACAGCCGAGCCAGGGGCCACAAACGCCGCATCGAGATGGCCTTGAGAATCGAGAATCGAGACAGTTGGAGTCGCCAAGTTGGGGGTTGGATGCTGTTGGCGGCAAAAGCACCGGAATGGGGGGGTTGAGGGACGGTTCGAGACTGCTGCGCCTCGATTTTACACGCCCAGAAAGTCAGAAACTCCGGGTCATGCCAGATCTTGGTCTCCCGTGCGGTTTTACATTCCGTGTCTTGGACACGCTCCGTCGCGACGCTGAGCACCGCCATCCGCCACCCCCATTGGAAGGGGTGAAGTCGATGGTGAGACTGTGTCTGTGACCACTGAGGGACGGTACCAGGAAAGATCGACGACCCCTGCACTGGCCAGTCGCCCCGCGGACAGCGTGGGGTCAGGATGCACTTCAGCGCTAGCAGAAATGTCTGCCGACTTGATCGGAAAATGGGAGATGGAGTGGTGTTGTGTGAGATGCCGAGACATTTCAAATGGCTGGAATGGCCACCTCCCACACAACCACCCCGGCGTGATGATGCAGTGGCTGTCCTTTCGGTGCCATGGGAGATGCGAATTCGAGATTTTGGCCGCCACTCAGATTCGAGCATGGGGAAATTCGTGGTCTCTTTTGGGTTAGTGCGCAAAGACCCACAAGTTTAAGTTCCAGGTTGTTGTGGAGACGCTCGGTCAAGGCCTGGAACTTGTGTGGGTTTTCTGTTTCGTCTTCCAACATCAGAAGAACAGGCTGAATGACAACCAACAACGAAGGGCTCTGGCGAAACTGCCGAGAGTATGTGCCGCTGGCAACGACCACGGCTGCTGTTCCTCGATGGCCTTTTGCCCAGACCACCATGACGTTACCGTGTGGACGAAGTGCGGTTTGGCGCCCGGGAACTGTGCCGAGAGGACAAGGGCACTCGTGCAGATCTCCGGTGCCTGCTGCAGGAGAGCGGCACAGCAACAGAGCACGCTGCTGGAATCTTCAATCTTGAACCCCAACCCAAATCTGTGGACAGGGGTTTGACATTGGCATCTCCTGTGTTCCACAAGACCCGACGGAGGGACAGACGGGAGCTGGCTGTGATGACTGATGATGATCCATCCTCCGTCCACCTCGGCCAGACACCTGCAGCTCAGGACATTGCTGATTCCTTCGACGGCCCTCTCGGCTGACTTGCTCCACTGGCGACTACAAAGGCGGGTCAGAGGTTTTCTGTTCTTGAGTTACCGGAGCTGGCCGCAGAAGGCAGGTGACGAGGGAGGGTCTCGCGCCACGCACAAGAAAGGAAGGAAATTCGGTTTAATGATGCCAGCCATTGCCAGGAGTCGGCAGACGCGAGGGGCCGCGCTGCGGGACGGCGACTGGCCAGCGACTGGCCGTGGCAAGCCATGCCTATCCATGTCTGATTTGATTCTCTTGGCGTTGTGCACAGCCTCTCAGGAGTGCTTGGCAATGGGCACGCCAACCACATCAAGCAGTAGCAAGCTGCAAGCAGGGACTGACTCTCTCTGTCTGGTAGCCATCAGGAAACCACATCATCGAGGTGTTCCCCTGACTTTTTTCTTGCTCAGCCCTTGTTGTTGTTTCGATTCATTGTTGGGCGTGTCACATCCCAAAGTCGCAGACATCACAGACCTCACAGACCCGCCGCCGATGCTCACAGCCATCCTCCCTCCTCCGCAAGGACCCAGAGTTTGAACTTTGAAGGTTAGCGCTGCTCCGCCTCTTTCTGGTCTCTTTCTTCCTCCCATTGGCAGCCATCCTCCGTATTTTATTACCAACGGGCCTCGCTCCTGCCCAGAGCAGCACTCGTCCCTTGCTGCAATCTGCCCACCGCGCCCTTCCCCATTTTTCTTTGCAAGGCACTCCCTCCCTTGTCTTGGTACACCGGGAACACCTCACCTCCCTGCATCTGCACTGCACCCTGCGTTCTCCCGCCCGTTTTCAAGAGAGCCTCAAAACCATCCACCAGCCATTGGGCCCCAGAACTCGCGCAACCACATCCCACGCGAGACCACGCTGACCGACCGTGGCTGGACAAGGCAGATTGACCCGGAAAGGCAGAAGGAGGCCTGAGCTGCCACCACAGCTTGCTGCTGACCTGCCGTTTCCACCCCCAACAACACCAACACCAGCCTCGCCACCCGCGAGGTAGCCCAGACATCGCGAAAGGTGTCTTCGCCTCCACGAAGGCTGAGCCGCGTCGCTGACGACCGCGACCCGCCCCCCTCAGCTACCATGGCATCGCCCTCCAACGACGCCAAGGATGGCGATTCACCCTCCGCCCGCCGTCCCAGAGCGTATGTATCTGCCCGTCCGCCCGACAGCACGTTCCTGGTTGCAGTTGCTGTTGCTGTTGTCAACTAATTCCTGACAATGTCTCACAGACCTACTATTACAATCGACACGGCAGCCGTCAGCCCCGGCCCGGCAGCGGAACAGGAAGCAGACCCCGCTGCGCAACCTGTTTCCCACTCGCCAGTATCTCCAGCGAGCTCTCACAAGCGCAGCTTCTCTGAGGCGAGAGACAGCCGCCCAACCAGCCCCCACAATGTCTCGAACCCTTTCTCATTCCGCGGGACCGGCCCGAGCCCAAGCTTCCTCGCCGTCCCCAACACGCGCCCGCGCCAGGACTCGGTGAACTCGGACGATGCGCGCTCCGTCACCTCCTCCCAGGGGGACACCGTTATTGGTGGATCGTCAACCGGGGAGAAGAGCGGCCCCTCGTTCGGCGACAGGTCTGATAACCAGCAGATTATGAACGACGAGAACGCCCTTCGGCCAGACCAGGGCAAGGAAGACGAGTTCAAGGTGGAGGATAACCCGTTCGCCTTCAGCCCGGGCATGTTGGGCAAGATGTTTGATCCCAAGAGCCTGTCGGCCTTTTGGAAGCTGGGTGGTCTTGCCGGTATCGAGAAAGGCCTGCGCAGCAACCGCCACACAGGTTTGAGCATGGACGAGACCTCGCTTGCCGACTCCGTTTCCTTCGAGGAGGCCACCTCCCGATCCGCCGAAAAGACCGCTGTGGCCAAGACCACAAGCCACACCGCGCATGCGCGACACGACGCCGCCGAGCCCTTCTCTTCAAGGAAACGCGTCTACAGCGACAACAGGCTGCCCGAGAAGAAGGGCAAGACCCTGCTGCAACTCATGTGGATTACCTACAACGACAAGGTCCTGATCATCCTCTCCATTGCCGCCATCGTCTCCCTCGCTGTCGGCCTTTACCAAACCTTTGGCGGCCAGGAACACAAGGAAGGAGAGCCCGGTGTCGAGTGGATTGAGGGCGTTGCCATCATTGCTGCCATCGTCATTGTCGTGGCCGTCGGCTCAATCAACGACTACCAGAAGGAGCGCCAATTTGCCAAGCTGAACCGGAAGAAGCAAGATCGTCTGGTGAAGGCTGTACGATCTGGGAAAACGATTGAGCTCTCTGTCTATGATATCATGGCCGGCGACGTCCTGCGTCTCGAGCCTGGTGATATGATTCCCGTCGACGGAATCCTCATCGAGGGCTTCAGCGTCAAGTGCGACGAGTCCCAAGCGACCGGCGAGTCTGATATCATCCGCAAAAGGTCTGCCGACGAGGTCTTTGCCGCCATCGAGAATAACGAGAGCCTCAAGAAGATGGACCCCTTCATTCAGTCCGGTTCCCGCGTCATGGAGGGTGCCGGCACGTTTATGGTCACCTCGAGCGGCATCTACTCGAGCTACGGCAAGACCATGATGGCGCTCAACGAGGACCCCGAGATCACGCCTCTGCAATCGAAACTCAACGTCATCGCTGAGTACATTGCCAAGCTCGGTGGCGCCATCGCTCTGCTTCTCTTCCTCGTCCTCTTCATTATCTTCCTCGTGCGCCTCCCCAGACAGTACTCCGACCTTAGCCCGGCCAAGAAGGGCCAACACTTCATCGAGATTTTCATCGTCGTTGTCACCATCGTGGTCGTCGCTATCCCCGAAGGTCTGCCGCTCGCTGTCACCCTGGCCCTCGCTTTTGCCACCACTCGCATGCTCAAAGACAACAACCTCGTCCGTCACCTCAAGGCCTGCGAGGTCATGGGCAACGCAAGCACCATCTGCTCCGACAAGACCGGTACCCTGACCCAGAATAAGATGCAAGTCGTGGCCGGCACCATCGGCACTAGCCACCGCTTTGGTACCACGACCATTCCTCGCGAGGGGAGCCCTTTGGATAAGGACGTCAGCGTCCAGGAACTCGTCTCGACCCTCAGCCCCGAGGTGAAGGATCTGGTCTTGAAGTCGATCTCGCTTAACTCGACAGCCTTCGAGGGCGAGGATGACGGCGAACAGACTTTCATTGGTTCCAAGACTGAGACCGCCCTTCTCATTCTGGCCCGCGAACATCTGGCCATGGGCCCGGTCAGCGAGGAACGAGCCAACGCCAAGACACTGCACCTGATGCCCTTCGACTCTGGCCGCAAGTGCATGGGCATCGTCATTCAGCTTCCCAACGGCAAGGCGCGCCTGTATGTCAAGGGTGCCTCGGAGATTATGTTGGAAAAGTGTACTCAGGTCATTCGCGACCCTTCCAACGGCTTGTCCACTGCGACTCTCACCGAGGACAACCGCGACACCATCAAGAAGCTCATTGCGACGTATGCGAAGAACTCGCTGCGTACCATTGGCATCATCTACCGGGATTTCGACCGCTGGCCGCCCAGGACCTCGCGCCGCATGGATGCCGAGAAGGACGAGATCGTCTTTGAGGATATCTGCCGGAATATGATTTTTGCTGGTATGGTTGGTATCAAGGACCCGCTGCGCGACGGCGTTCCCGAGGCCGTCAGGCTCTGCCAGAAGGCTGGTGTCGTGGTCCGCATGGTTACCGGCGACAACAGGATGACGGCCGAGGCTATCGCTCGGGACTGCGGCATCCTCCAGCCTAACAGCATCGTTCTCGAGGGCCCTGAATTCCGGAACATGAGCCCTGCTCAGCAAGACGAGATCATCCCCCGGCTGCACGTTCTAGCCCGCTCGAGCCCCGAGGACAAGCGCATCTTGGTGAAGCGTCTCAAGGAAAAGGGCGAGACGGTCGCCGTCACTGGCGATGGTACCAACGACGCTCCCGCGCTGAAGATGGCCGACATTGGTTTCTCGATGGGCATCGCCGGAACCGAAGTCGCCAAGGAGGCGTCCGCCATCATCCTCATGGACGACAACTTCAACTCTATTGTCAAGGCGCTCAAGTGGGGTCGTGCTGTCAACGACGCCGTCAAGCGCTTCCTTCAGTTCCAGCTCACCGTCAACGTCACCGCTGTCATCCTCACCTTCGTGTCGGCTGTTCAGAGTGAGGACCAGACTTCGGTCCTCACCGCTGTGCAGCTGCTGTGGGTCAACCTCATCATGGACACGCTCGCCGCCCTCGCCCTCGCCACTGACCCGCCTCACGATAGCGTCCTGGACCGCAAGCCCGAGCGCAAGGGCTCCTCGATCATCTCGACGACCATGTGGAAGATGATCCTCGGCCAGGCCGTGTACCAGCTTCTGATCACCTTCCTGATCTACTTCGGCGGCGTCAACATCCTCCCCGGCCCCGACGACATCTCCCCGGCGCAGATCCACACCCTCGTCTTCAACACCTTTGTCTGGATGCAGATCTTCAACCAGTGGAACAACCGCCGCCTCGACAACCGCTTCAACATCTTCGAGGGCATCCACAAGAACTGGTACTTCATCATCATCAGCGCCATCATGATCGGCGGCCAGGTCCTCATCGTCAAGGTCGGTGGCCAGGCCTTCCGCATCGCCCCCGAGGGCCAGTCCCCCGCCATGTGGGGTATTGCCATCATCCTCGGCGTCCTCTCCATCCCTGTCGGCGTCATCATCCGCCTCATCCCCGACGAGCTCCTCGTCCGCCTCATCCCCGAGTCCCTCAAGCGCCGCGCCCACTCCAAAGTCCCTGGCGTCACGGTGTCGGACGACGACGAGCGCTTCAACGCCTACCCGGAGGTCCTCGGCGACGTCGGCGGCGAGCTCGCCTGGCTCAAGCGTGTCAAGGGCGGGAGACTGAACAACCTCAAATTCGCCATGCAGCATCCCCGCGAGACGTTCCTCCCCCGGAGGAGCCCGGCCCACTCCCGTGAGCACTCGCGCTCGAACTCGGTCCAGCGGATTCCCATGACGCCTACGAGAGAGGATAGCTTCAGCTCGGTGAACGGGGGCCCGGACTCGCGTCGGCGCAGCAGGAGTAATCGGTCGAGGTCGAATAGTGCGTTGGGTGCGGCGACGGTCATGACGGGGATTGTGGCGGGGAGTATTGCGGCGGGTTGGTCGCCGATTGATAGGAGGGGGGAGCCAGATTTTGGGCAGTTCCCGCGCCCCAGCGGGGTTGGGTCGGCGGCGGAGGGGAGGTCGGTGCTGGGTGAGCAGGGGAGTGGGGGGATGACGGATGAGCCGTTGGAGATGGATGGTGGGGAGAGGGAGAGGGAGCGGGAGGTGCCGATTTTGAGTGTGCCGACGCCGAGGAGTCCGACGGGCCCCGCTAAGAAGGATAGGGAGTAAATGGGAAGTAAGTGATAGAGCTGGATAGGAGTTGTTGTATATCATTTGTTTTTAAAATGTACAAAGCGCGCGAAAGATGGATGTGGAAGTGAGCGAGGAGGGGTTTTTTTTTTTTTTTTTTTGTCGGGCGTTAAAAGATGGAGTTAAGGGTTGATTTCTCTTTTTTTCCTGTTCTTTCTTTTTATTCTGGTTTGATCACATACCACACACAGTCGCTGGGATACTGTCTTATTTCTTTTTTTTGCTTTTGAGTGGTGGGCAGGCGGAAAGAAAAGGCGTTCTGGCCGGAGAGAGATATTACTAGACGGATGGATGTCATACACTACTATCTATACATGCCACCATAGCTCATCGGTCGTTACTACTATGTTTTGTTTTTGGCTGGGCTTTTTGTCTTCTTTCGATTTCGATTTCTGGATACCACCTACCTTACCTTACCTTAGCTGTTTTAGCTGGTTGGTGAGCTGGGGGGTGAATAAAGTTTAGGTTAAGTTACGGTTTGGTTTGAGTTGAGATGAGATTGATGCCTGCCATGTGTGAAGTCGGGGTGTGGGTTTGATGGGTGGGAGTTGAGGATGTCCTGGGGGTGTGGGGGTGTCGAGGGTTGAAACATGAGCGGTGGGTGAGGGTTGGGGGTTGGGGGTGGTGGTGCCAGGAATGTGATGCAAGCAGGCCACTCGTTCAAGACTGTTGGCTTGGACTTGTTTCAATTCTACCAACAGTCAATGGATAGGCTATCACCAACTTCTGTTGGTTGGTTGACAGGGAACCATGGTTGTGGGAGAGGGCTGGCGGCTGAGGTGATCGGGGGCTGCCTCGGCATGTCGGTCTTACAGAAGGATGGCATTTTTACCGTTAGAAGGTAATACCAAGTGGTTGTGTTTGCTGCTTTGTGTTGGGTGTTGTGTCGTCGAGTCTTTGTTTCGTGTTGGCACTGTTGGCACTGTAGAGTTGTTGGTTGTTGTTGTTGTTGTTGTTGTGTTGTCCTTCGACTTATCAGCTAGTCCAAATCCTGGCGTCTCCACACGACATCGAGATCGAGCATCTCGTGATCGGTGGTTGTTTGGTGGAGAGTACGAAGTGATGAGGGATCGATATGGTGAGCGACTAATCGGGACGCCTTTTCTGCTTTTGTGTTACAGCAGGTTGGCTGGAAGTTGAGGTGGCACTGCCCAGATTAGCCCCGAATTCCTGACAATTTTTTTGGTGGTGGCATTGAACAATGGTCGCCCCTGGATGGGCTCATCTCATGTCGCCCCTGTGGTGCCGTCTGGTCTTTCCGCCCTCCAGTTCGCCGATTCAGCACGTGTCTGACCACTCTCGTTGAATCGATCAACAGGCCAAGGGGGATCGATCGACACCTCTAATCTTCCATCTTTCCTTTCGCTCTTATCAAGTCTAAGCAACCAAGAAAGAGGCCATTCCCGAGTCTCTCCGATACAGGTCAAAGAGAAAGGAACTTGCGGGAGTCTTTTCACGCACTTCCAGGGCAGGTTGTTTCCGGGACGCCCTTGCTCGCTCGGACCGAGTGGCAGTCGAAGCCAGTGCTGCCGTCCACTCCAGGCCCGGGACTCACGAACTTCTTCCAGGTTCCTTCTCGCAATTGCCACTCACTTCCCCCGAGTTCCCCTTGCCTACCATCTCCCGTAATAACCCAAAGGTGCCAAGCCCACTTATTCAGACCCCTGGCTTCGCCGGCTTTCTGGCCTCTTTCCTCTTTCAACTCTTTCATTCTTTCACTCTTCCACTCTTTCACTTTCAACTCTCTCCTCCGAATTGACCCTCGGACCGGACGGCCCTCTGATTTTCTGCCCTTGCGTCAACTTCCCCCAGCCTGCACCCATCGTCGGCTGCCTGCCTGGTGCTTGCCTGTCTTGTTTCTCATTGGCGCGTCGTTGCCTTCGTCTCTCCATTTCCCCGTCTCTCTCTCTCACCTCATCGCCATCGCCGTTTCTCCCTCACCTCAGCACAAACACACAACCAACACGAAACACTCAAGTCTGACACAAGACCAACCACAACATCACAACACCCAACATACACAATACAAATTACACAATCACAGCACAGCAAATGGATTCAGCCCGTCGCGAAAAGAGCAAGAGCGGCTCACCTAAGAGTAATTCCACCACTACTAGAAAGTCGAGTGGCAGAGTCAAGAATGTTGTCGACTACGATGAGAAGCGCGCTTTTGTAGAACTCACCGAGGCCGTCGATGCACCGCCTCCCTCGGGTCTGAATGAACTTGAGGAGCGTGTCAACGACCTCAATGACTCGTGGGAGACCGAGTCCCTGTTCCAGGATGCCCTCGAGGACCTGGCCGAGGACCGCTTCTTCACCGATGGTGAGTTTCGTCATTGACTTCACCCTGCAGATTTTGTGTGTCAGAATACTAACTTGTCCCAGACCCCAACGCCTGCACCCCCGACGAAGCCATCCACTACCGCCAGTTGCTGCGCTCCGTCGGTCCCAGCGTCTTATGCCAGCGGACCATTGACGCCGGGCTCATCACCGCTAAGAAGCTGCTCACGGCCTTTGGCATCCGCCCGCCTGCCTTCCTCGAGGGCGCCGACGACAAGGCCTACTACTCGCTGCTGAGCCTGGCCTTCAGCCGCGAGCTGTCCAAGCGCGCCAAGCTGCCGCAGTACAACACAATCGACGATGCCGCCGAGCTGCTCAAGAAGTCCAAGAACATCATCGTGCTCACCGGCGCCGGCATCTCCACCTCCCTCGGCATCCCGGACTTCCGCTCCAAGGGCACCGGCCTGTACTCCAAGCTGGCCCACCTCGGCCTGAGCGACCCGCAAGAGGTCTTCGACATCGCCGTCTTCCGCCAGGACCCCACCATCTTCTACTCCGTCGCCCGCGACATCCTACCCAACCACGACCGCTTCTCCCCCACCCACGCCTTCATCGCCCTGCTCCAGGAAAAGGGCAAGCTCCTAACCAACTACTCCCAAAACATCGACAACCTCGAAGCCAAAGCCGGCATCCGCCCAGACAAACTAATCCAATGCCACGGCTCCTTCGCCACCGCCTCCTGCGTCAAATGCGGCCACCGCGTGCCCGGCGAAACCCTCTTCCCCGAGATCAAAGCCGGCGCCATCCCACGCTGCCGCAAATGCGCCCAAGGCAACCGCACCACCTCCAACAGCGCCCACTCGCGCAAGCGCAAAGTCCAACGCGACGGCACGGAGAAGAAACCCCGCCGCCGCCCCGGCGACTTCGACTCCAACTCGGACTCCGAATTCGACCACCACAGCAGCACCACCACCAGCTCCACCCACACCACCAACCACAACAACCACGCCCCCACCAACTGGTCCTGCGGCGTCATGAAACCAGACATCACCTTCTTCGGCGAGCCCCTCCCAGATGAATTCTCCAAGCGCCTGACGGAACACGACCGGGACTTAGTCGACCTCGTCATCGTCATCGGCACGAGCCTGAAAGTCGCCCCCGTCTCGGAGGTCGTGCCCTTCCTCCCGCCGAACATTCCCCAGATTTACATCTCGCGCACGCCGGTATCGCATGTGAATTTTGATATTGACCTGCTGGGGGACTGTGATGTAGTGGTGGCGGAACTGTGTCGCAGGGCGGGGTGGGGGGAGTTGAGGCATGAGATGGTGCCTGAGGGGCAGGTGGTGCAGACGAGGGAGCTGGAGGGGTGGGGGAGTAGGCATGTTTTTGTGCAGGTGGTGCCGAAGGTTGTGAAGGTGGAGGATGGGGATGGGGAGGGGGAGGGGGAGGTGGTGGTGAATAATGGGGGTGGTGGTGTGGGGAGGGAGGAGGAGAAGAGGAGGGCGGATGAGGAGAGGGGGGAGAGGGCGGGGAGGAGGGAGAGGAAGAGGAGTGCTTGAGCTGAGGTGGTTTTGTTGCTTTTGGTGTTGGCTCGGCGTCGGCTCTTCGTTCTCTCTTTCCTTTTTGTCCCTCTCCTCTGTCTCTTTTTTTCCTTTGCAAGACATGCATGATACCCTGTTTTGTCTCTTTTTTTCTCTCCTCCTTCCCCTTTCCTTTTCTGCTTACCCCCGCCCGGCTTTATCGCCCACACCTCGAACAAACCCGAGTTGCGTACACTTTTACGGCCGTAAAGACACTGTCATCTCTTGGGAACAAGCACACGCCCACTTTTCTGAGCCCGCGATCACTGGAGCGACCTGTACAATGGCTGTTGGACTGACATTTTCCTGTCTGCTTTACACAAAAACGGGGCTCGCCTTTTCTCATCTGTTCTGTTTGGATGCTACTTCTGTATCCATCCATTGTACTGGATTCGGATTGGGGATACGGGCGTCTGATTCTTGCAGACGCGCAACAGAAGGATGTCTTGTTTTGCCAGACAGGCAACAAACAAAGAGATGGCTGGCTGTGATTCTTAAAATGGTATGGGGGTTAATGGCATATGAGTAGGTGGCTCTATCTGCAGTTATCTGTAGAGTAATAATACAACCAGATCTCGATGTAGCTCTTTCTCTTCCGTTACGTGATACTGTTGGTCTGTGTAGGCGATGACACAGCCAGCTTGAGCCCGCGTGCAATGTCGCTGGAGTACCTACCGGGCAAGGCATCCCACCACGGTAGGCAAAGGAAAAAGAATGCCCGACTAAGTATTCCATTGGATTGGGGATGGCCGGTTAACCTTGGAGTGTTCAAACTCAGGTCCTTGCCAATGTAGACGATGGAGGTGGTGGTGGAGAGCCCAATATGCAGAACATAAAAAGCGCTCTCTTTTGGCGCCCAATCCCTTCCTGTCTATCAACTGATATCACCACGAAACAACTACAAAAGACTCTCGTACTTATCCAGCCCCGACCTTTGCTGCTGCTGCTGCTGCTGCTGCTGCTGCCCCTGTCCCTGCCCTGTTTGTCCCTGCTGCTGTGGCTGACCCATCCCACCCATCCCACCGCCAATCCCAGCCAAATTCATACCCATCCCAGCCATACCCATTCCCATACCCATCATATTACCACCCATCGCATTCCCCATCCCAGCACTGCCGCCAGCGCCCATACCCATCATGCTACCCATCCCCATTCCCATCCCCATCCCTGTCCCCGGCGTCGACCCTGAGAATGACGAGTTCATAGCATTGCCCATCGATGGGAGATTGCCCATAACACCGGGCATACTCCCCATACTCCCCATTCCCATGCTCCCCATAGTACTCATATTATTCATACTCCCCATCCCCACCCCCGCACCCGCCATTCCCCCAAACCCACCCGTCATCGACCCCGCACTCGCAATCTGCGGCCTCTGCTGTTGCTGTGCCTGCGCCTGTAAATACGAAGAGGTGCCAGATGTAGGTGGAGGCACAAGACTGAAGGGTGATGAGGCTCCTGAGCTGGCGGTGGTATTTCCTTGGGCACCGCCAGGCGGTGGTGGGAGGGAGAAAGAGGATGTGCTACGGTTTGTTGGTGGTGGGTTTGGTTGGTGTTGGTTGAGGGAGAGGGAGTTGAAGGAGGAGGATGGGGGTGGTTGGGGGGAGGGTTTGGGGGAGGACCAGGGGTTGTGGGTGGTTGATGCTGTGGTCCAGTTTATGGATGTTGGGGGTTGTTGATGTTGTTGTGGTGGTTGTGCGAGGGGGGTTGGTGAGCGGGTGGTTGGTTTGGGGGTGGGTTGGAGAGGTTGGGAGAATTGGGTGGTGGTTGGGGTGATGGGTTGGAGGGTGGCGAGGTCGGGGGTGACGGTTCGGAATCCGGGTTGTTGAGATTTGACGGCGGCGAAGTGATTTGTAGGAGCGGCCGGTGGAGGGCTTGACCAGGAGAAGGTGGCGGCTGGGGTGGACTTCCTGCTGTTTGTGATGGGGGATGCGACAGCTGCGCTTGAGGTCATGCTGTCCCAGCCTGAGTCTAGCGGGTTGGCAGAAAGGCCGCCGCTCTCCTCTCCCTTGACTAGTATCTCAAAGTCTGTTTCGGTCGTCCCGTTTGCGTCCAGGGATGAGCCTGCGATGGGGCCAAAAGACATGAAGTCGTCTTTGATGGCGGGAGACTGTTTCCCGCCTACCAGTTCCTGCAGCTTCTTGGTCTGTTCCTCCTCAACCCTACTTGATAGATTCTTGATGAGCTCCATAAAGGCCTGGAACTGCTTGAGGTCCAAGAGCGGACCCAAGCTCATGCTCCACAAGATAGGGAGAATATCCATGGCAACGAAGTCGGAATCGGCAACCTTGCCAATGACCCGAAGAACGCTGAGCGCGGCCATCATGACAGCCGGCTCCTTGGTCTTGATCGCCTTAATTAACGGCACAATCTTCTCCTGCATGGTGAATTTGTCCAGGGCAGTTGAAGAGGTTGCCTTCTTTTTCTGTGGAGCCAGTCCGTCCAGCCCGTCGTCGCCTGGGTCGCTGGAGCCGCCGCAGAGAGTGACGAAGGCTTGCAGACCCCTGACCTTGATCGCAAGACTACTTGTCTTGCTGAAAATAGTCGCAATAACCGGAAAGAGCTCGTTTTTGATGGTGCTAAAGTCCAGCTGAGGCAGCACTGCAGGGAGGCTCCTCAAAGCTGCGTCGACGAGCGATGGCGTTGGTGACTCGAGAGCGCTGAAAATGATGGGAAGCACGTCTGAAGTTGTTAGCCCCCACACCGACACTATGATTCTGTGGGTACTCACCATCCTTGAACTCCCTGCCAGAGCAGTTGTCCCCAATGACAGGAAGCTGCTCAATGACTACCATCAAGCCGGCATCGCGGGTTGGATCCTTCTCCTTCTCCTTATCCGGAGTCTGCTTGACGTTGGTGACAAATATCTCCTTCAAACTTGGCCGCACTTTCTCGCCAAACGCTCTTCTCCCTGATGGGAGAAGTTCGATGATCTTGAAGACGTTGTGCAGAATCAGGGAAAGCAGCTCCTTGTCCTTCAGCTCGTCGAGCAAGGCCGGAAGCAGTTTCCTCTCCATGACTGACTTGGAGAACGATGGCAGCACCTTGACCAAGCCCCTCAGAAACTGGGACTTTTGGCTCGGGGTCTTGGCAGGGAAGGTGTCGAGGAAGCGGATGGTGGAGACGAAGATGTTGTTGAAGAACTCGCTTTGCTGGAATTCGGAGGCTGTCATCCGCTGCGTAGGCCGGCGTGTGATGAGCCTGGGGAGAACGCGGCTTGCCAGTTCTTTGGGCAGCGGGCGGGACGAGATGAAGTTATTGGTTGCAGTCGGTGTGCTCTCTGAGGACGAAAAGACCCGCTGATAGGAAGACAGGCTGCCATTGCATGTTAGAGGCGACTTGTGGGGAGAGTTGTACAGGGCAACAATCAATAGGCCCAAGCTGAACATGTCAGCAGAGGCGGTTAGGTTGTTGTCAATGACGAAGTCGGGAGATGTGTAGTCGATGTTCAATTGGACATTCCGGGGCAGGCTGGGATGATGTCTCAAGACCTCGCGCAGATTGATGGGCTGAATAGAGCTTTGGGTATTCGAGGACTCCTGAGGGCTGCAGAAGGATAGCCCGCTAAGCTTCCAGTCCGACTGTCACGGGTAAGCCTTGGTGATCCTGAGACGTAAGTTTCTGGGACTTACCTTCGCGTTGATCAGAATGGCGTCAGGTGTCAGGTTCCCATGGACAAGACCGGCGTTGTCATGCAAGAATTCCAGTGCTTTGCTGACCTGCAGCAGGCCCTTCTGGATCTCCAGCTCATCGATCTCAACCTCCCGCCTCCTGCGGTTGCCGTCGGCGTCCTCAGTCACGTATCGACTTGACCTGCCGCCACCCCTTTCCTGTTGATCCTTCTCTTGTAGCAGCCCCGAGAGCGAGGCGGTCACAGCCTCGGCAACGAACTGCAGCCCACCACCACGTGTCTCCTCAACCGGCTCGACGACCTCTAAGATGCCAGGATGGCGCAGCTTCGCAATGGCCGAGGCCTCCTTCTTCAGACGCTCGACAACGGTGTCGACGGCCCTCTTAAATTCGGCAGCCTCAGACCGGCTCAGGCCACTGCGGTGGGTGTCGAGAGTCTTGCGGTCGAAGACGAAGACAGAGCACTCCTTGCCAGTCTTCTTGTTTTTGGCTGGGTAGATCCTCCATGGTCCGGCGATCGATGTGAGGTTCTGCGAGATGGTGTAGTGGGTGGAGATGTGGGTCGACGAGATCGACTTGAGGGCATTGGCAAACATGGTGAGCGCGGGTTACTGGACTATCATGGTGGTGTTGGTTGGCGATGCTGACAGGAGGCGTCGTCAGCGTTGAGTTGGGAGAGAGACTTGGCTAAGGATGGATGCCCGATCGGATCGAAGCGTGGATTTGGAAATTTCGCGTGTCTAGGTAAGAATTCGGGTATCACAAACAAACGAAGGAACGTCTTCACTCGCACGCGGTGGGCCGAGCCCAAGGTTGAGGGTTGTTAGAGTTGGACCGTTGGATGCCAAAGAGAGGACCCTCAAGGAGGCCGCAGTTGCATGTGTTAGGATGCAGTACCCCACGGTTCGCCGCGCGGAGTGGGTCTTGCTGGGCATAATTACGGCTAAACAGACCATGCAAAAAGTGTATTAAGCTTCTATCTTGAAGATAACATCCTTGGTCAATCCCTAGAAAAACAAGCTGTCTTCGGGGTAATCGGAAAACAAGAACCGTCAAGAGAAACGGAAGAGACAACAAAATGAGTCAGAAGAAACTTGGGTCAAGAAGTCTCACAGCTAATGGCGCAGAGCATGGTGCCTTTCTGCATCTTGGTGTTGGCAGCTGCTAGACGCGGCTAGGGACGGTTGATCTACGCATTATACCGAGCTCGCGGCCTTCAGGGTCCAGGGTCCGGAGCTGCTGATTGGGCCATCCATGACGCTGTCGCAGTCAATGTCCTCCGATTATGCTCCGATATTTTGGGATCCCAATAGTATATCCAGAAGAAGCTGACCGTGTTCATCCCTGGTGCTTGTGGTGTTTTTGAGTCAATCTGAGCTGTCAATTGCAAATCCCTTCCTTCCCAGGCCTCTCCGCTTCTCGACTACCACCACCACACCCTCCTGGTCCTCCCTCACCACCCTTAGCCGCCATCATGCTGCGGCAACTCCTCCCCAGATGCGCTCCGCGCGCCGCCGCCTTTGTCGCGCCACGACGGGCACCGCTCGTTATGATCCAGGTCACCCGCCAGTACAGCGTCAAGCCCGAGGCTGCGTCCAAGACGAAGCTCCAGGACATTGACCCCAGCCAGCTGGTGCTCAAGAAGACCGGGAATCCCAAGCCGCTCAGGAAGTCCGAGGAGCTCATCTTTGGCCAGAACTTCACAGGTACACACCATCCCTTGATGCCACAGCCCAGAAACACCCGCTAACATGCTGCCAACAGACCACATGCTCACCATCGAGTGGAACAAGGAAACGGGCTGGCAAAAACCGCACATCGTGCCCTACCAGAACCTCTCCCTCGACCCAGCCACCTGCGTGTTCCACTACGCCTTCGAGTGCTTTGAGGGCATGAAGGCGTACAAGGACAAGGCCGGCCAGATCCGCCTCTTCCGCCCGGACAAGAATATGGAGCGCTTCAACAAGTCCTCCGCGCGCATCGCCCTCCCCAACTTCAGCTCGGACGCCCTGACCGAGCTGATCGCCGAGTTCACCAAGCTCGAGTCCCGCTTCATCCCCTCGGAGCGCGGCTACTCCCTCTACCTGCGCCCGACCATGATCGGCACGCAAAAGACCCTCGGCGTCATGCCCCCGGGGTCCGCCATGCTCTTCGTCATCGCCTCGCCCGTCGGCCCGTACTACCCAACCGGCTTCAAGGCTGTGTCCCTCGAAGCCACCGACTACGCGGTGCGCGCCTGGCCCGGCGGCGTCGGCGACAAGAAGCTGGGTGCCAACTACGCGCCGTGCATCGTTCCCCAGCGCGAGGCCATGAGCCGCGGCTTCCAGCAGAACCTGTGGCTGTTCGGCGAGGAGGAGTTCGTCACCGAGGTCGGGACCATGAACTTCTTCGTGGCCATGCGCAACAAGGAGACCGGCCAGAAAGAGCTGCTGACCGCGCCGCTGGACGGCACCATCCTGGAGGGCGTCACGCGCGACTCGGTGCTGTCGCTGGCGCGGGAGAGGCTGGTGCCTGAGGGGTGGAACATTGTCGAGCGCAAGTACACCATCAGCGAGATGGACGAGGCGGCGCGCGAGGGCCGCCTGATGGAGGCGTTTGGCTCGGGCACGGCGGCAATTGTGAGCCCCGTGCGTGCTATTAGCTGGAAGGGCAAGATGGTGCACTGCGGGCTGAAGGACCACGAGGAGTCGGGCGAGATCGCGACCAAGATGAAGAACTGGATCGAGGCGCGGCAGTATGGTGATGATGAGCATGAGTGGAGTTATGTGTGCTAGAGGTAGATGGCATTGATAGATCTGTATATAGAGGAGTAAAGTAATTGAGCGATGATTTGGCGTTAGGAGTCAGTAACCCTTGGTTGAACACACCTGCTCCCTTGTGTCAAGAAAACGGATCTCTATCAAAGATGGTCGTCTAGCCAGAGCATGTTCATCAACCCACCGCACTGAAACGGCAACAGGAACGAAGGAATAGGAATATACAACCGTCGCAGCGCATATATGTATCTGTTCGAGGTCTGTCTGGTTGAGCCCACTGCGTCCTCCCGTCTAACTGTCACCGTCCTCTATCCATGTCCACCATCAGGTCCATAGTCAAGAACAGCCAAGCTGTTTATTTCTTCTCCTCAGCCTCCAGGATGCCCTCGGCTTCCAGCCTTCTCCTGGCCTCCTCAAGGGCCCAAGTCTGGATGCTGGTTTCTGTTAGCCTCGCACTCATCACGAAGTGAAGAAAACCCTCAACAGTCCAATGTTTCCACGCAATACACCCCCTCCTTTGCTGTTCCTTTCCCCTTCCCTTGCCTTCTCTTTCCCTTCCCCCAACCTCCTCCATTGCTTTCTTCCTTCACCCCCTCCACCCCCTCTGTCCCCCCTTTTACCCCATCCACCCAACCCATCCCAGCCCATCCAACTTCTCAACCACCTCCCAACCAACCCACCCTCCATCCCAAACCCGAATCACCGCAACCCAACCCCTCCCCCCAACCGCACTCCCCCAAACCCCCCATCAAACCGAAACAAAAGTAAAAAAAAAAAAAAAACTCACCTCGTATCAGGCTTCCAAGCATACGCCACCGCAAACACAACAATGCTCCCCCAGAACCCATAAAAAAAGGGCCCTTCCCACCCCTCATTCTGATACTTCTCGCCCGGCCGCACGCCCCACAGCCAGCCTGTCGGCGGGTCGTACTGCATGCCGCCGCCGCCGGCGCGGCGCGGGGTGGTTGAGAAGAGGCGGTAGGTTGCGGGGACGAGAGCAGACGAAGAGGAAGAGGGGAGGCGGGTGACGGCTTTCAGGGCGCGGGTGGTTGGGCGGAGGGCGGACATTGTAGCTGGTTTTTGTTGGGGGGTGGCGGATGGGGGGGCGAGGTGAGGTGGTGGTGATGACGGAGCGTCAATTGAACTTTAGTGCTTCGGGCTCGGCCGATTGGGTCCTCGAAGGTCAGCGCGCCGCAAGAGAGTGCGGTGTCGGAGAGTGGAGAGGGGGGTTGTTGCGCGCGCGGGCGGGTTCGATGTCGTGCCGAGCGAGCGACAAAGAGAGGCGTTTTCGTGATGGATGGCCGGTCGGCTCTTTCGCTGACAAGCTGCGGCAAGCGAGCTGGTGGAGGAGAGATGTCGTTGGTTGGCTGGCTGTGACTGGAGCCTTGGCGCTGGAAAGGCGTGAGGTCAGATCACGTGTGGAAAGGATCCCTTCTTTGCCGAATGCGGGGGAGAGAAGGGCAACCCTAACCCAGGTTCAACTTCAACAACAACCCTTCAGCTGTGCCAACGTCCCCAAGATCTTGCAGCGTATCTTGCAACATCACAGTCACGCATCATTAAGTCAGCGATGAGATTTCATTCACCGCTAACGCTATCTAGAACCCCTACATAAAATCTGATAACCTCACGAATGGCTCATACTGCGAGCATATCTCTGTGTGCAACCTCTGTCCTCCGAATAACTCTGCTCTCGCCATCCATCCCCCTCAACCTCTCAAAAACTAAACTCTCCGCTGACGCAAACGCAGCAACTCCGCCTCCCAAAACCCCCCATGCAGCCGCCTCAGGCACCCGCATCAGATGTAGTACATGGTGTTCTTGAGACGGGCATGGACCTGCCGGCCCCCAACCTCGGCACGGTTGAAACCAGGCGCAAGATCCCGCGGGTCCTCAAACAGCTCGTTCTTGTGAATCCTGGCGCGCGCGGCGACAATGTCCGCATAGTATGCCGGCGGGCAGATGCTGATGGCCTTGGTGGCCCGGCCGTAGGCGTAGCACATGTCGTGCGTCAGCGTCTCCAGCATGTCGGCTGCCTGGTTGCCGAACTTGGCCCGGAAGATCTCGTCAATCAGAACCGTGTAGTGAGCGGGACGGGCCGTTCCTGTGTCAATATCATGTCAGCAAATTTTGAACAACTATGGTCAGAAGCAAAGAGAATAAAACTTGCCTTGCAGAGACGCGTGGGCCTGCAGGAAGAAGTCCCAGTAGCGCACGTTGGTGCATCCGCGGTCGACAACAGTGCCCTCCTTGGGGCTCTTGGATCTAGGGTGAACGTGGCTGGGATCCGTAGGGTAGAACCGGGTCTGGTGGCGCTTGACAGACACAATGAGGGAGATCTTGGGCGGTGCCACGTTCGCCGGACACACCGCCCGGCACGCAGCGCGGATGTGTGGCAGCTCCTTGTCCAGGACCATCTTGAACTGCCCTTCCGAGACACCATCGCGGAAGATGATAATGTTCTCGGGCAGCTTGTTTCCGTTGTTCTTCTGCCACATGCGCAGTGACTCCTTGAAGTGCTCCTCGAACTTCTTACCTTCGGCAGCCAACGTTTCACTGCGGGGGGGGTTTTGCCAGGCCATGGCCGGCCACTGAGCAAGGCTGCTGTCAATGCTCGACACCAGCCCGACCAGGCTGGGGGCGTTGTCGCCTGCGCCCGGAGCGAGGTTTGTCGGGTGGGTAACGTCATACCCTACAAACATCGTCTTCGCAACCAGCCCGGTCTTGTCGGCAACCCGGTGGTTGATGCCGCCAAACTTCAAGTTGACCTTCAGGCCAACGTTGGCAAAGTAGCCAAGCTGACCCTTCGGGTCGAGGAACTTCTTCTGCCACACACAGACCGTCGTGAGGCCAAAGTCGACATCCGCAAGCTTCTTCAACATGCTGTAAGGGGCCGTGTCCTTGTTCTCGAGAACCACTAGGACAAAATCAGGGCGGGGCTTCAAGGCGTCAATCTTGGCGAGGGCGGCCCGGAAGGTGCTTTCTGACGCACGGTACTCGATCTTGAGGGGCTTGGCCGTTGGCTGCGGGTTAATGTTGATGCCCATGTTGTTGCTCATGAACTTGGCGAACTCGCCAATCGTGGAGATGGCCTGGCCTTCATTGATGCTGTTTCCGACAAGAAGGGACGTCCAATTCTGGATGCGTCTGCCCGCTTGGCAGATTTTCACACCCTTCATCAGCCAGCCACCGTCATTGGGGACGACCGACTCTGCCCTGCCGCCCCTCATGTAGCTCACCGTGGGAGGCTTGAGCTCACGGGCCGGGACAGTGATCAGGTCGGGGCCGACATCAATCTTGAACTTGCCCTGCAGATAGTCAGCACAAGAAAGGGGGGGACAACATAGAATAAGCGAAGGGCACTCACGAGCAAAGGGTTTCCATTCAGAGCCAACAGCTCCCTGGCAGAAGATGTAATTGATGCTGCGTTCAACGACGCCGGCCGGCTGGAGTACGTGACCATGGCGTCCTGTTGCTGCGGGTTCAGCTTCATCTTCAGGGGCTGTCCGGGAACCAGAGTGCAGAACTCGGCCAAGAAGTAGATCGGCTTGGCCATGGTGCCAACGTTGATCAACGGGACGCCCGGCTTGGCTATCACCTTGTGCCCTGCGAAGGTTAGTAAGAAGCAAACGAGAGCCAGTGGCTAGCACTTACGCTGCTTGTAGTAATCGACGACTTTGATCATGTCGCCGTACTTGAGGCCGGGGTGTTCAGTTCCCGCGGTCTTGGGGGGCCGAAGAAAGAACTTGGTCGTCCACGGGGTGGAATACCGAAAGTTGCCGAACTGGAACGCCGGCTTCCTCTCCTCCTTCGCGCCGTCGGTAATGGTAGCAAGGCCGGCCATCGTCCGCTCGGTCTCCACCCACTGGCCCGGTTTCTCACCCGGAATCCGGCAGCGAATCCGGGACCTCGAAAGAAACCTGTTGAGGTCGTTGAGGTCTCTCAGCTTCTTAGGGTCCTTGTGCGAACTTGGGTCGTGCAGGTTCGCTAGCCCAAAGGCCTCGAAGAGCTTGTCGAGCTGAAAGGTCTTCCGGAACACGCCATGGGTGACGTTGGTGTTGAGCAAAAGCCGGCCGGTCGCAGGGCGAACACTCTGCACGTAGCCGCGCAGGATCTCAATGATGCTGTTGGGGCCCAAATCAGCAGCATCCTTCCTCTGGCTGTCAATGGCAAAGAAGCGATTGCGACCAACGGCAGCGGTGTTCGGGTCTGATCTAGGCGTGTGGCCAAAAAGCGTTCCAAGGGCATCAATCTCCTCGGGAAACTTGGGAAAGACGGACTCGTTGCCGGGGTCCTCGAGAGTCTTCAGGTAGTTCAGTAGTCCGTCAATGTTGAGGGACTGCGGTCCATCAAACCGGACAAACCACTTCTCCGGCCTGCGGCCGGGCTCGACGAGATCCAGCTCCAGAATTGAATCCGCCGGGAGCTTGAGTTTCTCTTGGGTAACCAGGTGCAACTTGTACTCCGTCGCCACGGCCGGGTTGCCAGGCAGGTTGCGGATGGCAAGCTCGATGATCTTTTCCAGCTTCTTGCCCTTGGCCTCCTTGACATCGTCGTCCTCCTTTGGCACCTGGCCTTTGCCCTTGGGGTTCTTATTCTTCTGGGCTTTTGCGGCGTCGTCCTGTGCCTTGGTGCGCTTTTCGGCGGTGACCCTAAGATCGTACCTGTACAAGGAAGTTTTGTTGACGGTCAGCTCGTAGTAGTTGGCCCAAAGAACGATCGGGTTGCCGTGGGTGCCATGGCCGGGCCGGCCGGGAAGGACGTGGCTGCCACCCGAGATTGAGAGACCGGCGAGGGCTTCAACCACACCCCCCTTCACCTGGACGGGATGCTCCTTAATCCACTTGTTCTCGAGTGCTGTGACCTTAGCGTCGGGCTGTGGAATGGATCTGTTCTTGCCACTGTACCCTAATCGTCAGCATCATGAACTGGGAGGTTGAGTCTTGTTTGCACTCACGGATAAACATCGGGGCCACTTGAGCCACCACGTCCACCGCGGCCTCCACCACCACCACGGCCGCCATAACCACCTCCACCACCACCCTGATAGCCGCCGCCACCGCCGCCTTGGTAACCACCACCACCACCACGGCCGCCATAACCACCTCCACCACCCTGATAGCCGCCGCCGCCGCCGCCGCCACCACGGCCACCACGGAAACCATCACCACCACCACGGCCACCACGGAAACCATCACCGCCGCCGCCGCCGCCACCCCCACCACCACCACCACGGCCACCACGGAAGCCATCACCACCGCCGCCACGACCGCCACGACCGCCGCCACCTCTGCCGCCACGGCCGCCACGGTTGTCCATGTTGGAAAAGCGCCGGGAAAGCGTGGAAGAACTGGGTGAAAACGCCGATCAAATGGAAGGCAGAAAGTGAGCCGGGAAAAAAGAGAAGTGAACTGGATGTCGCCGAATATAAGCTCCGGGAACCAACCAGCGATTGTTTGCAAGCCCGGGAAGCAGGTCTGCAAACAACAAATGGAGGGTAGATGAAAAAAAAAAAAAAAAGTGAAAGAGGAAAGAATGCAGTTATGAATCGTGGTTGGTTGTTGTTGCTGCTGTTGCTTGCTGCTGTTGCTTGCTGCTGCAGTCGGTCGGGACGTCCACGGCTGTGGTGTAACGTCTTGTGAACCAAGCAGCTGTGGAAAGTTTGCCGGTGACTGTTGCAAGTTCCGGAAATGGATTGTGGAAGGAGGGGAGAGGGTTCAAGTAGGCAAGGGTTGAGGCCCGGGCTGAGGCTCGCAACCTGGAAGATTTGGATGAGAAAGATTGAGGAAGAGGGAGTGTGAGTGCCCAGGTGATGATGGTGTGCGGGAAGGAGGTAAAGCTGGAATCAGACGAAGAATTGGGGCTCGCGAATGAGCTTTCTACAATCCTGCTTGCCCATTTGCGTGCGGGAAGGTTTGGGCAGTTTGGCCACGGTCAGCTGCAAAAACAACTCCGGGAAAGAAGGAAACAAGAGGGGAATGATGTTGGCCAGGCAGCTGGGTTCCTGGGATGAGAGAGCAAGCTACCTCATTTGGCGTGATGAAGGGGAGGAGGGAAGGTGCGAAATAAGGAAAACGCAATTCCACAGACGCGTGTGACGCGCAGAAAGTGTTGAAGCAGTCAGTGGCGAGGCTGCCTCTCTTTCCCAACTTGCGATGGAGTTGGGTACCAATGAGTTGTCACCTGCAGCAGGCCTCACTGCAGCTGTACCATTGCTGGGGTTGTTCAAAAGACACAAGTGCGGCTTGTTGAAGCCCAGTCTGTCAGACAACCCGAGTCCTTCCAGGGTCACGCCTCCACGCGACAGGTTTGTGGTTCGTGGGGTTCACAAAGTGGGTGCAGCTTGGCAGGCGCCAAGGGATCCACTCGGCAGGGTCTAAGGTGGGCAGCTGAACTGGGGGATGGAAGCGACAGACTTTGATCTTTCTTTCTGCCGACTTCGCCTTGCAACCTCAACAAGAAAGACTGCTGAAACTAAGAATCACATGAGATTTGAGAGTTTTGTGTGACCTGCGAAAATTACTATTGCCAGTGATTTATTTGCTCCTTCCTCAGTCAACCTCAACCTCCGACTGTTAGCCTTGGGGCATACCGCCTTTCCGTGAATGACGTTCCCATTCACACCTCTTCCTCTGATTCGCAGACAATGACGAGGTCCGCGACCCTTGCTTCAACAACCGCAAGCCACCCACTCCCGTCACAATGGAAACCGCTCTGATCTTCGCAGCCATCCGATGCAGCCAACCGACGACAGGAGACCTACACCAATGCCGAGTCTGACTTTCGTTTGTCCTTCCAACAAAGCTTGGTCAGATCATGTTGTTCGTAGGCCTCATTATCAGGGTTTGTCGTCAGCCTCGAAGGCCATGAGGTGTGTTGGCACGAGCTCCTGTGGTGTGGAAGTACTCCGTCGCTCCAACATCAGATCATTTCGGGGGCATCCATCGTTGGCATGAAGCCCGCTGTTGCCCAGAGATTCTCTCATTGACTGATCAAGCCCATTCGCCGAAGTCTCATTCGTTAAAGAAACAGCTAAAGAAAACGAAGAGAACCATTGTATCTATATCGGTAAGGGTCAAGCATCGGTGACTTCAATACGCCCGCAATATCTTGTTCTGGGGTTTCACTGAGAATATTGACCATGGAGACGGGCTACGGTTTTAACCTTCCAACTGTAGTCTAAAGACTTGGGAAGAGGGAATAGCAATGGCTTGGGAAGATCAGGGAACATAAGACTCAGTGCATCTCTATGTGCGCTCGTTGAAATGCTACAGTAATCCTCCTGTCGTTGACTCCATGAAGAAAAAATACTTCCAACCTAAATACGTTACAAAGTATGATGACGATGGCTTAGGTTTAGAGCCGGCCATTGTTGAAGGAGAGACAAACCATCTACAAAGACAACATCACGAGGGGTCTTGTCGGCGATGCCCTACGTTTGAGCTGGCCATTGTGAAGAAAATGACAAACAGTCAACCGTCTCAAGATTGCAAAGAGTCTGTTTGAGTCCAAGTTCCTTCTATGACCCCTTCCCAAGTAACACCAAATTCGCAACATTCATAACCACAATAATCAACCACACCACCACCCCAAACGACGCCACAGGCCAGCTATTCGCCATCCTAACAACCTCATGATCCCCATCCGATCCCGAAATCCCCCCACCCATCCCCAACCCCGATTTCACCCTCCCCCACCAACCCATCCCACCAACCTCCTCATCCGCATCCACACCCCCGCCCACCCCCCTTCCACCCCCTACCCCCTCCCCCACCTCCACCCTCCCAAAATGCCCCCCATACCTCGCCCCCCCAACCCTCACCCTCATAAACCTCTCGCGACTCGTAAACCAAATCAACGGCGCACTCACAAACGGCAACGCCACGCTCAGCGCAACCTGGCTCGCATTCAGCGCCCTATCCAGCCCCTCCCTGCCCACCGCCGCCGCAATCACAATGCTCGGCGCAATGCTAATCGACCGCGTCACCAACCTTCTCAACCACGGCTTCAGCCGCCACCTCAGCGCGCCCTCGCTGACCATCTGCCCGGCAATGGTGCAGACGATGCCGGCGCTTATGCCTGAGAAGAGGAGGGCGAGGGCGAAGACCGTGCCGGCGGCGGGCGCGAGGGAGGTGGAGAGGAGGGCGTGGATGCCGAAGAGGTCCGCTTCGAGGGGGGAGGTGCCCGGCGGGGTGGTGTTGTTGTAGAGGCTTGCGCCGGCGACGATGAGGATGGCGGAGTTGACGAAGAGGGCGAAGGTGAAGAGGGAGAGGGCGAGTTCGAGGATGGAGTATTTGAGAGAGTGTTGGATGGCGGCGAGGGAGGGGATGTATTCCTTGCGGTAGTCCGGGTCGTCGCCGAGGGTGGATGGGGCGGGGGATGGGGAGGGGGGGAGGAGGCCGGCTTTGGTGTCGTAGTCGTAGAGGCGGGACTGGACGATACCGGAGCCGAGGTACAGACTGTGAGGCATGACGGTGGCGCCGAGGATGCCGCATGCTTGGTAGAGCGCGGTTTGCTCGACGAGATAGTGCGAGGGGAGGTAGCCGCGGAAGACCTCGCCTGCGGAGGCGTCGCGGATAAGGGAGAGCTGGATGCAGAAGCAGACTACCACGACGAGGACGAGGAGCATGACGAAGATTTCGAAGGCGCGCAAGCCCTGCATGGTGCCGTTGGGACGGTAGAAAATAAGAATGACCATCACTTCGAGAATGGAGAGGGCGCAACCGGCGACGAGCGGGATCTGGGGTATCAGCAGGTTCAGAGCGATCGCAGTTCCGATAACCTGAGAGGGGTCAGCATTTTCCTTCCCGTCAACAGGCACTAAGCACCAACCTCCGCAATATCT
The DNA here is from genome assembly GCA_027569505.1 of Chloridium humicola. Lineage (NCBI taxonomy): Eukaryota > Fungi > Ascomycota > Sordariomycetes > Chaetosphaeriales > Chaetosphaeriaceae > Chloridium > Chloridium humicola. The sequence goes on from JAPDFF010000005.1 coordinate 375,896, forward strand.
GTTGCGATAATCGCCGCTTCAGCCATGGCATACAGAAAATAATTGAGCCATCGAGGCAGAAACGCCCGGCAGGCCTCAGCCAGGTTGAGCCCGCTGACAGTGCCCAGCTTGATGGACAAGCTTTGGAGGAAAATAGCAAAGATGTTGCTCAGTAGGACGATAAACAGCAGTCGAAACCGGTAGGAAGCTCCGGCGGCAACGTCAGTGGCATAGTTTCCAGGATCGACTGACAGAGCATTAGCCACTGTTCTCCTTGTGTCTCTTTCAACAACTAGCTTACTGTACGCAACGGCTACCATAAAACCAGGTCCGATGAACTTGCTAAACGTCAGCGTCGCATTTTTCGCCCGTATTAGCCGAGCTCTGAGCCGCGATCTCCTGCCACCGCCATGCCCCATGCTCGCAGGAGTTAGGCCCTGGTGTTGTTGCCCTAGTTCCTCAACTATCACAGTGCAAGGCATATCGGCGGCCGAGCGGGTGGCAGACGCATTCATCCCAACTCCTGGGCCACCAAAGGCCTTGCTTGAGCCGTCAAGCTGGCTCATAGACGTGTGCTCTGGTCCTGGGTCCTTTATTGCAGGCCGACGTTTCTTGCGGAGGGTTCTTGCGTTGGATATGCCATTCAGGTCTTCGTTTGTGGTTAGGTCGTTGGAGAATCGGGGCGGACTCTGGTTGTAGCCGTCGCTAGGCTGTGGCTCGTCGGTTCTGGAGGGTCGATTCAGTGTGAGCGTATTGCGAGTCAGTATGGTGGTCGGGCTCCCCGAGGTGTCGAGCTACGACTTTGAACTTAGGTCAAATTTGAACTTAAGTTGCCTTGTCTGGAAAGTTTACAGACACTCAAGGCGCTTCCCTTAAATGGAAGTATAGTCCTATTTGGGTTGATAAGGAAAGGACCGGGCGCTTCCACTGCGCCGGACAGATTGCATGCAGTGTCACTACCTCACTCGCAGGGTCCGGAAGGTCCGATCTCGCATAGCAACTCCACACGTCATGTGGTCGTCGTGATTTCTGAAGCCAGAAGGAGCATCGTCAACTTATGTTGATACTCCTTTCGCTGCAGCCATCCAGGCGCGATGGATAGCAGGTAGGCCCGCTCACCACCGCGTTGGTAGCGACGCTGTTTGATGAAAGACTCTCCGTGGAAGAAAATTACCTTACCTTGGCCCGCCATTGCGGCTGTGTCTTTATGTTAGGTAGCGAGTGACGTATGGGTAGCTTGTGTGGAAGCTCAGACCGAAGCGGTCAAATCAAATGGCGACTCTGGCCGAAACCTTGCAGCTTAGTGAGAATCCACCTGCCAAAAGCGCTGAAAGTCTCGAGAACCGCCTGTTGGAAGTGTCTGCGACGAGTGGGGAAGGCAGGACTCTGAACGTGACGCAAATAGATTGTATTCCATCTACCTGCTCTGCATCTCTGGTTTGCTTGTTTTGGCTTGTTGGGCCAGTTGATGACCAACGACATCGGACGGAGCTACCTCGAACCCTCGCTGTGGCCGATCCTCTGCCGGGTGCCTCTTGCACCACAACCACCGTCGTTGAGGGGAGGACTTTATCGACTGCCGCGGCCGAGATCTGAGGTCGCCTGGTCAGATCCCGCTCGCTGGGCCCTATGGGCGGGCGCGGCGCGCCGGTTTAGCTCCGGCGCGGCCCTTATGGTAAGGCACTTGGCGTGCCCTGCTGGCTGTGGTCGGACTTCCACCGTGGCCCAGCGCTTCTCCCGTTTAGCACTCCGGAACCGCAGTTCCGGGTTTAGAGCTCCTTCTTGCCCTCGTACGGCTTGCCAGCAGCCTTGGCCCTCTCCTTGTCGCGCTTGGCATAGATGCCGGCAGTGAAGGGGTTCTCAAATTGGATGGCAATGAGGTAGACAACCAGAACGTGGAGAGTGAGGACGATGCCGGCCGGCTTTCCGAACAGCAGGGCGGTACCCAGGAAGCTCATGGTCGAGCCGTAGTACATGGGGGCGTTGGTGACGTTGAAGGGGAAACCGGTGACAATGTCGTCCATCAGGATGCCGAAGTAATCACCCAGGAAGGTGCCCGTGATACCAAGCTGCCATGTGGAGGTAATGACGAAAAGGTTGCCAAGACCCAGGAGGGCATAGGCGGCGTAGGTGATTAGGGGACCCTCGAGGGCCGGGTGCGAGGGCTGGTCACGCAGGGCGCGCTCGTAGAGGAAGTCGCGGACGAGGCCGAGACCGAAGATGGTGGCAGCAAGGGCGTAGCATCCGGCCTGGGCGTTGCCGCCGAACGCGCGGGTGATGAACTTGTCGCGGTATTCTGTCGGTGAGGGTTAGGCAACTGTGGGTCGGCATATCAAGAGGACGGTGTGGGCGAACCCTTGCGAGCGACGATGCTGTAGAGGTTGACAGTTAGATACAGACTGTTCCTCATGTAGAAACACAAGAAAACTCACTTCCAGAAGGTCGGGTTGAAGGCAATGGCAGCAGCCGAGACTGTTCTTGCGGTCAGTATCCTCCGACTTGGCAATGTGGCCCGTTTCGATGCCACCCACTGAAGAAGCTCTGCTTGTCGAAGTCGACGTAGTTGACTATGTCGGTCACGGTGGCGAGGAGAGACATGGTGAAGGATAAGATCAACGGCGATCTGCAAGGACCAAATTCAGGGGAAGTTTGCGTGTGGTGTTGCACAACAAAAACAGAGACAGGGAATCAGACGGAGACTGCAACAATCGGCCAGAAAGTCAAAGCTGCTGCCAGGAGCTTGGGCCAGCTGCCAGCGAAGCCCCAGGAAAAATTGGAACGTCATCGGCGCCCTCACGGGGCAACCGGCAGGCAACCCGCGCTTCCGTGAACCCACTCGCGGAAGGTGACAGGGGTAGGTAGCTGAATCTTGGCGTTACAGGGGGGTTGGTGAAGCGAAGCTCCGTCTTGTCGCAACTTCAAACCACTGGAGCCAATGGCAGGGGATGAGACCACCTTGCAGTGAATGAAACAGACATCATTTTGGTCTTGAGCTCTTGACTGAGTTTCTAACTTGGTATTTTTACCATCAACTCCAGATGAACTCATTCAGACGCTCAAGTCTGACCCCTAGCCACAATGGCTCCTAAACCCTCTACCTCATCTTCTTCCACCAACAAGAAGAAGACCAAGGTCAACAACCAACCCTCTCCCAAACCCCCCTCCCCCTCCAATCCCCCCATCGACCCCTTCTCAACCGCCTCCTTCACCACCGAACTGCAATCCCTCGCCGCCAAAGCCCGCACCGAAACCCTGTCCAACTTCCTCCTCACCCAAGCCCGCATCTACCTCCGCTCCGCCGCCCTCCTCATCCTCATTGCCCTCTACTCCACCATCTCCCAGCTCGCCCTCTCCCCCGTCTACGGCTCCATCCCCGCCGCCAAATGGCACGCCAAACTCATCATGTTCGCCTGCTTCACCGGCTGGTCCGTGAACCTGGCGCTGCACCAGGTCCTCCGGTTTAAGCCGGAGCGGCTCCTGCCTGTGCTCGCAGCGTACGTCCCCATTGCGCAGTTCTTTCTCGGGAAGGTTAGTGGACGGCTGGGAGCGGAGTGGGGCCCGTCGGTGACGGAGGGGGTGACGCTTTTTCCGATGGTGATGGTCTCGGTGGCGTGCGTGGCGACAGGGTTGGAGGAGGCCGATTTGTCGGCGCTGCCAGGGTGGTTGGCTGATGCGGCGCCGGGTTTAGGGGCGTATGGGTTCTTTAAGGCGGCGGAGGGGGTGCTGGGCGGGGTGGTGGAGGGGTGGGTTGGGAGGACGTTTTGGAATACGAGGATGGGGATGGAGGTTGTGCTGGCAGGGGTGTATGCGCTGTTGGCGCCGTCGAGGTTGTTGGTTTGGGCGCTGCCGGCGTTGATGCATACGGCTGTGTTGAATACGCATGTGGCGACGCCGATGGCGTTGGCGAGGCTGAATAGTGGGCTGGAGGAGGTGGGGTATGTGGTTTTGGAAAGGGCAGAGTCTGTCACCGGGTATATCTCCGTCATTGACAGCCCGAAGGAGGGGTATCGTGTCATGAGGTGTGACCACAGTCTGCTGGGTGGTGAATGGGTCAAGTTTCTTGGGCAGGGGCCGTTCAAGGGAAACCAGGTGGCCGAGCCTATATATGGAGTGTTTGCCATGCTCGAGGCGGTCAGGCTGGTTGAAATGCCGAAGCGTGTGTCTGACAACGAGGCGAAAGCGCTTGTTATGTAGGTGCCCCTGAGAAACTCTCGTCAACAAGCTAACACTTCCCAGCGGCCTCGGCATCGGCACCACGCCCGCGGCCCTCGTAGCCCATGGCATCGGCACCACCGTGGTTGAGCTCGACGCGGTGGTTCACAAGTTTGCCTCAAAATACTTCCAACTCCCCAGCAACCACACCGCCGTCATCGAGGATGCCGTGACCTACACCTCCCGCTTGGCCGCAAACGAGTCCGAGGCTCGCTACGACTACATCATCCATGACGTCTTCACAGGCGGCGCTGAGCCGATCCCGCTCTTCACTCTCGAGTTTTTGCAGAACCTCCACACCCTGCTTAAACAAGACGGCGTGATCGCTATTGTACTCCCCCTTCCCCCCCTCTTACCCTCCCCAACCATCGCTAACACACCACCCCAGAACTACGCCGGCGACTTCGCCCTCCCACCCCCTCGCATCGTCGTCAACACAATAAAAACCGTCTTCCCCACCTGCCGCATCTTCCGCGAGCACCCGCGCGACGACGCAGATTTCACCAAAACGGGGCGCGACTTCACCAACATGGTTATCTTCTGCACCAAGCAGACCGGCGGGCGGATCTCGTTCCGTGAACCGAATGAGAGGGATCTGTTGAACAGCCCCTCAAGGCGGGCATTCCTACTACCGCAGCATGAGGTGACGGATGCGGATTTCGTGGAGGGGAAGGTGGGTGAGGGGATCCTGAGGGCGAATGAGACGGAGAGGTTGGCTAAGTGGCATGCGATGAGTGCTGCGGGGCATTGGGGGGTTATGAGGACTGTGTTGCCGGAGGTGGTGTGGGAGGGTTGGTAAGTTGTGGTGGACGTATTGTGGTGGGGGTTCTTGTTGGTTGTGGGTATGTTTTTGGGACGTTGAAAAGATGTATGCCGGGTGGGAGCACCTGTATTTGGATGGTTTGTAAATCAGGCCTTGGATTTATGAGAGAACACATGTTTCGACTTTCACTTCTGCATCCATCAGCAAACCCCGTTACGCAGCCTTCCCATCCCCCACCTCATCCACCGCCTCCCTCGCGTAAACCTCCTTCTCCCTATTCTCCTCCCCCCTCCACTCCTCCAAATACCCCGGCACCTCCTTCAACCTATTATACCCCCCCGGCACGGGCTCCCCCATCACGCTATAAACCGGCACGACCCCGGTCCACACCCTATCCAACAACTTTTCATCCTCCATATCACCCCTCTCATCATGCGGTCCACCACTCCGGATCTTGGCGCTGCCCGTCGCAATTTTCACCTTCAAAACGCTGGTGCTCTGCATCTCGGCGTTGTTGGGCGGGACTCGGCTGTTCTCCCACCGGGACGGCACGACGCTGTTGGTGATGAGCTCCATGGCGAAGAGTTTTTCTGCGGGGTCGGTGACGAGGGTCGCGTGCCCGAAGAGGAGGGCGGAGCGGTAGTTGTAGCTGTCTGGAGGAGGGGTTAGTGGTGGGGTGTTGGGGATTTTGGGGGGTTTGCTTACGGCTGTTGGGGGTGAGAGCGAGGACGAGGCCGTCGAGGTGGGAGGCGCAGACGGTGATGGGCATGCCGTCGGGCTGTTCTTGCGTGCGGGTGAGGTTCATGACGCGGGAGGAGACGTAGCTGGGGGATGGTGTTAGTGATATTACATTGGAGATCAGGTTTGAGGATGTTGAGGATATGGGATCATAAGAGTTGATCACTTCGGGATATCTGAGTTGGTGAAAGGGCAACGAACCCATGGAGATACAAATCCAGCACATCGCCCAGATCAGCACTGGGCCGGGAGAAGGAACCCATCTGGCCGATCATGGGCAGGATTGCTGGAAAGGGGCTGTTGGGTGGCTGGAAGGAGACATGGAGCATGGGGCATGAGTTCACGATGCCATGGATTGTCTCGAGACCGTAGTCCGCTATTCCAAAGTTAGCTGGGTTCTCAGTGTTGGACTGTGTGACCAAGCTCACCCCGGTCCTTCAAACGGTTGACCTTGCTGTAAGGCTCGGTTGGATACTGAAGCTCGCGGATAGGCATGATGGGCGCTGTGTTGCTCAGGGGAGAGCTCAAGGATGGTGAGGGAGATGTCTGGAGTATAAGAAAAAGTGAAGGGTCCCGTAGTTGAAAAGACTTGTTGTTTATGAGCAATTTGGTCTTGAGTCACACTCTCATCTCAAAAGTCAGAGGTTCCGCAGCCCGGACCGCTCACGGAGCATGGACGGATGCTGTCTGCCCCTCGATTGACTCCGAGAGAGCTCGGCGGGTCACCCCCGCTTCGGCCTGCCGATGCTGCCCGAAAACTTAACCATATCAAGACGGCGCGCCCTTGAGATGACCACTTGGTCTCATCGGGCCGCAAACATGATGATTTCGGGAGTGCCCGTTGATCAAGCCTATGTCCTACTCTTCCGCAAATCAATGCATTTCGATTTGGAATCATCCCGTGGGGCCATCCTGAATGGACGGTTGTCTCCTCCGGAGCAGAAAATCCCCACCTTTGAGCCCGTCACTCTCCGGAGACCAAAAAAACCTCTCCCAATTTTTGAGATTCGACTCATCGAGCTGCGGTGTTTCGGAATGTGAAAGGTTTGTGAGGAAATGAGGGTTAGGGTCTTGGTGGGCTGTGTTCGTGGGAAATATCGTGCACAGACCAACTGCTGGGGTTCCATGTCCTTCCAAACGAGGCAGTTGCCCCATCCCTTCTCATGACTTCCTTCACGGAGCCGTGGATTGCACTGCAGTTCTTCCGAGTTTCCCGGACCATTTTCACTTTTATCTCTCATAAAACATGGCGACCAGGCGTCTATGCTATCGAAAATACCATTCATTTTCAGCACGGATATCAGACGAACCTTCTGATGGACTGGAACGGGAGCAACTGCCACAGCTTCATTATCGATGGGCTATCACCACAGTCGAACTTGAAGTAAGAGTCGGCGTCCGCTTGCTGAAAGATATTGAGGACCGAAGAAAAGAAACAGCCCCCAACGAAACGATTTCATCTCATCTCCATCCCATCAGCCACTCCGGCCGCTCGCCGGGCACGAGTCAGTGTGTGGCCACCATCTCATTCGCTGCACACCGACGCCAGTTGAACTTCCAGGAACAGAAGAGACGAGCCCAGGAATCTTGATGGATGACTGGGTGCTTGCCATTGAAGATGGTGGTCCAGTTTCGAGAGTCTGTGTTGGATGTAACAACCTGGGTTTCAAGTGAAACACCATGAGCTGGGGCACGATGCAGCCGCCGGGTGACGAGTTCCAACCTGTCATTCACCCAATCATCGACACGGCCTTTTGTTCGCATGACAGCAAAAGGAGGAGCCTGTTGAATGATCACCATGTGACCCCTGTGTCGATTGAAGCCTCGCGGGCAGAGACCCAGCAAGATGCTTGTCTTGGTCCACGAGGGAGTTCCGTGTCACAACTCTCGCCTCCCACCTCCGTCCTGACAAGCTATGCCTTGGCGCCGTCGGTGTCTCCCGACAGTCTCGGATTCCTTCCCCACCCGGAAGCCGCCTCTTGAGCTGTTCCGTTGTCGGTACTGGCGGCTGCTCTCTCTGTGGCGCTCCATCTCTCGAGATTCTCTCCTTCACCTTTCACTGCTTCTTGGCAGCTCACGGCCTGGCTGTCGTACGATCACGATATTACGGCGTGGCGGACGGGAACCTTCACTATGATACGCTCCTTCTAGTAACAACTTTCACTTCTTTTTAATTGTCCCATTGACTGGGCTGGTTCTATTCTCTTCTTGCTGTCCGTTACTTTCGAACGGTAGCCATCGATATGGCGGTCGAGGTTACGACGCAGGCCCTCGTCGCGGCTTTCTTTTTGTAAGTATTCGCCACATCGTCTGAATCAAAACTTGAGATGGTAAACACGGCCTCTACTAACACTACGTGCAGCGGAATCGTGTTGAACGCGGCGTCCGCGGCTTTTGTTCTCTGCCTCAGGGGCTATGGCCTCGGCGCGGTATTCCGGGACAGTCAGAGGCTGGTCCTCATTCTTTTTCTTCTCAGCGCGGCCCTGTGGGCGCTTACAGACTTCGTTTCGATTCTTCTCAACACCATCCCGTCGTCAACCCCATGCCAGATCGGCATCATCTTCTCCACCGTCTTCGACCAATTTGCGAGGTTCTCGATCGAGCAGTTCCTCCTGTGGGCACTGAGCAACAACAATGGCTCGAAGATGCCAGTTATCCAGTGGATCTCCCAGCTCCTGGTCGTTGCCAGGTTCCTCGCGGGTGCAGTCTTCATCGGCTTTACCAGGCCTCAAACGGATTCCTTCTGCGTGCCAACAACCTCTGCACGTCCGATTGGGATTGTGGTTACTGCCTTGGATGGAGTCATCATCCTACTCCTCCTTATCAGAGCATACTCGGCTGGCGGTGCTGCGAAAGAGAACCGTACCGGCACAGTGGCCGAACTAGGCCGCGCCAGGGCTCTCATCTCTGTTCTACTGGGCCTACTGTTTTGGACCGGGGTACGTATAATGGTGATCTGATTTGAGTTCCCATGCTTACTTACAGGTTTACAGATGAGTGTACCGCTGCTTCTTGGTTTTAGGTCTTGGCCTCTAGCTACCAGGACAGCCCTCCCAGCTGGTGGCTTGCTCATTGTGATCGGTATGTTCACCACTTTAGTTATACGCCTCCTTCTAACAACCCCGTAGTTTTTGTGTCATGTGGTTTTGGATCGATCCTTGCCTCTCGAGTTTCAGAGTCTCGACCTCTCGAGGCACCATCACCGAGACGCATCAATATTAGCCGCGACATCTCAACTTCCCACTCCGATTACCCGCCGAGCCGCTATGAAGACCTCAAGGAGGCCGCTATTCGGTCCTCAATCACGTTCGTCAACCCCAGAGATGCCCCGAGAGTCAAGGATGACGGCATCAATGGATTTGAGATTACCACCCCAAGCGAATCGGCGCACACCACCGCCACTTTTCCCCCAAAGCTGGACAGGTCTGTCGCCCAGAAGAAGGGTCACTTCGCCAAAATAGCCATCAGTCATCCCATCTTGCAGCAAACTTCCGACCAGAGTCCTTTGAACAAGATACACGTCATTGATCTTGCGGAGGCCGCCGTGGCAGACAAGGAAAGGAGAGCTAGGATGTGTGAAGAGGAGGGCATGGCGGTTAGCCGCCTCGCTGGACCGCCCGAGGGCATGTCTCCGGAGGAGGCTCTCAGACGCGTTTCAAGTGTCAAGAAGAGGAAAGAAGTGCCTTCCTTCGCCTTGAGAGATAGCGTGTTTCCCAGGGGTTTCCAGGCTACAGATACCAGCATTGCCTCAACTACTTCGGCCCAGCTCTCTCCCGGCGAGACTCGCCGGAGATCGCCGCGGCAATTACCGCACGAGTTGTCGACACAGTCTACGCAACCCGGGCGAGGGAGGTCTGATTCGCCCCAGCAGTCTCGCCCCAGACTGGATATTCGGCCGTCGAGAACACTTCCTCCATCTCCAGAGCCAGAACCAACAAAGACGCCTCTCCAGCGGCGCCCAACAATCGGTTTGCCATCAAATCCAAGGTCCCGGGGTCTTCAGATCTCTGATGACCCAGAATCGCATCACCGAACCATTTTGTTCATCAACAACATCGAGTACAATGATCCAACCGTGGTTGAAGCCATCGTCAAGGGTGCTGGCACCAAAGCTATGACGGTTCACCCGGGATCCGCGACTCCTGGAACTTCGGGTTCGATGGTCCACCGCCCGCGCCCCATCCCCCGCAAACCTGCCGACTCCCCGGCCCATTCTAGCCCATCTAGTAGCCATCTACGAAGCAGGTCTGGTGGCTCGTTGAGGGGGAGAAAGTCTCTCTTCACGTCGTCGCCGGGCAGCCCGACCCAACTTCCGCCTCTCCCTGCTATCCCTAGGAGCGCGACCTTGCCGGCCAGACCAAAACTCAAGAGCAGCAAGAGCATGCCCGTGGATGAGACGGGTACCTTTTTCTTTCCGAGCCCGCCAAGTGCAAAGGCAGTCAAGCGGAGGTCATCTGTCCCCGAAGTTCCTCGCATTCCTGCAGCATACTTGGGCATGGATTTGCCGAGCGAGCCGAATGACCGTCAACCTCCCAATCGGAAAACCAAAACCACCATTGGCAGCGAAAGGATTTTGGACGTTGCCGAGATCCCGCATCTGCCAGGGAGGGTCGTGGTGGAAACCGCAGGCGAAGCCGGAAACTCTTGGCTCCACGATTTCGATGACGATGGCAGACAGCCAAGCAACAGGCACGTTACGCAGCCGAGCGGGAAACGTGGATCGTCACCTATTATTCCAGTATCTCCTGTGCGCGCCTCGGCGTGGACCGAGAGCACTGATGACCGGTCGGAAGCCGAAGACTGGAGCGCCATGCCCTCGCCGGAGGTCGCAGTCAGTGTTCCGGTGGTACAGAGGCTTGGCCTTCCAAACTTCCGGATGCTCGCTCCGCAGGGGCAGGACATGAGAGGGTCACAGCTTTCGATCATGGATAATCGGAGCAAAGAAACACTCCCGATTATGCTCGATACCTCTGCTGAGGACGAAGCCGATCTCGTGGCGCTTTCGCTTTCGGACATAGAAACAGCTGTGGTGACGCCAGAGCTGCCCACTTGGCACCGGCGCGTCGGTGACGAGTGCCCGACCTTCTTCTACAGGAAGGAAAACGCCCGGTTCAGGAAAATGTCTCCTCCGCCACCTCTCTCGCTGCACACTACCACGACCAGGAAGATGATTGCCGTCCAAGTCGAGCCATCCCCGCTGGAGTCACCAGGACAGGCGATCCGGCAAATACAAAACCAGCTTAAGAAGCTCGAAGACCTTGAGCGAGCTTCTCCGCAAGACGAGTCCCAACGCCTGGTACTGCTTGAAGATCTAGAGCGGGAGATGGGCCAGCAGGCAGAGCACTGGCAAGAGATCAAGCACAACATGGCTCACGATTCCCTGTCCACTATGCAGACCGCATTTTCTCTTGGTCAACCCTCACGGCGCGAGTCGGTAGCCAGCACTGTCCATGCAGCCCGCGAATCGACCCTCCAGCAGAGCATCGGGGTGGAACACAGGGCCTCACTCGCCCCTAGCATGCAACAGAACGGCAGCCCCGGGTTCTCGGAGGCTTCGGTGCGGAACTCTGGAAGCCCGAAGCTAAGCAGGTGGCAGAAACGGCTCACGGAGGCGCAGTTGGATTACATGGATGCTCAACTTTTTCGCAGCAGCAGTATTCATCGCTTGCAGCTGTCTAGGGCGCAAATTACAAGCCCAACTCCTCCAGACTCAGACACAACTTCTGCGGATGAAGTCCCATCTGTGTTGGAAGTCCCAGAAGATGAGGTCTCGGACGAGCAGCCATACGAAGCACTCATCATACCTGCCGCCCTTTGGACGTTGGTGTCTAGGCAATCGCCGACATCGATTGGATTCCTTTGGACCGCCATCCCGAGGCCTGCCCCGGACGTCCAGGCTCCACTCCCATGCCTTTCGGTCCGGCCGGCGCTGAGAAAGGAGCTGGCGCCGCTCCAGATCAAGAGTTCACAGCTCTGGCGCAAGCCTTACAATATCACCAGCCGCGCAACATCCGGTCTCTGGCGGCCCCTCTGGGCTTCAGCAGCGCCACCTGCTGTGCCCCTAAGGCGGGCACCTTCCACCAAAACCTCGCAGAAGGCCCCGCGCCCGACCACTCAACGGCCTCCTCGGCGCAGCAGGCGCATGACGCTACTTCCAGACATCCTCGAGAGCCCCGAGCCGTTGCCCGACAGGCGCGGAACCCTCGGCATCTTCCAGTTCCCGTGGGGCGAGAAATCCGACACGGCTTCCATGCGAAGCAGCATGTATCTGGCCATGCCCGGCACTATGACCAGCGGTGGCCCGTCTCTTGGAGCTGCGGCCCAGGCGCGCTCGGAGCAGCTTGAGCCGACCGAGTACACTTCTTCGTTCTTTGACCACTACGATGATGAGGACGGGGATGACAGCACAGACTCTGACGATGAGCACAGCGATGATGGGTTTGACGACTCTACTCTTTGGGAGATTGCCAGTCTGCTCAAGTCTGATGCTGTACCCTCGAGGGGGAGCCTGCTCCCGCAGTCATCGGGTTCGGTGGTGGGTGATTACATGGACGAACTTGCCTCGGATGACGAAGGGCACAGCCTGGAACAGTCAAATATATTCAGTTTGGGCGAACTCCGCGAGCAGCAGCGCGACTCGGCGACGATCGAGAGTTCTACCTTGGCCATGCTTGAGGAGACACTCGATTTGGAGGCGCTCGATCCGGCGACGCCTGAGCTCGAGCCCGTCGCCAAGCACGGATCACCTGCAAATCTCACAACGGCGCTGAACCACGACGAGACTGCGCCTCCGGCCGGATCAGCTGCGCCGTCGCCGATCCCCGAGGTGTCTCGGATGCGGCGCGCCTCCGCCGAGGCCCCGAGGGCCGAGACCAGTGGCAAACAGGGATCGGCCGGGTTGTGGTACCCACCCAGCCAAGCGGACAAGCTTTTTTTTTCAACGGCACACGGCCTTTTCAAGGCTGAGCCCAGCCGACCGGAGTCCCGTGGCACGTCCGAGAATTCGGCTGGGAAATACTTCAGCCGGAGACCGCGGCCGGTCGAGCAGAAGCCGCTGGGCACCTTGACCTCGACGCAACTCTGGAAGGCAAATGATGTTGTGAAGCAGAGTGAACGGAACTGGATACACCGGGCCAAGGCCGAGCACCAGGGGAGCAGCAAGGTTGCTGTGAGTCACTGCCAGCGACCTCAAGCGAGCATTGCGGACTGGAAAGCTGCCCTTGACGAAGCGATCACGGCCAGCTACCCGGCAAGGAGGCTCAACCGCATCACCGCAACCCCAGCTGAGTGGGACGCCGCGCTCCAGGAAGCCATTGCCCTCTCTGGTCGCCACCCTGCACCCCAACCGGCGTTCAATTCCTCGACCCGGCACCCCGTCTTCACCGCCCGGTCCCTCGTCACACGGTCCGAGTGGTTCCATCCCGCCGCGACAGGTTACACCTACGACGTAGCCGTCGTGCACCCGGTCTTCTTCGGCTCGCTGGCCATCACCTGTCCCGAAGAGGCCGTCCACCCAGCTTTCTCAGCGTACGCGGCAAAGAAGCTTCGTCGCCAGCGCTCCAAGCAGCAACGCGATCGCGAGAGGCCGTCAACCTCTCGCAGCCGCAGCCGCAGCGCCAGCCGACGCAAGGAGGAGATCCGCGCGCAGATTCGCGCTCTGGAGCAGCAGCAGGAGAGCGTAACCGACGACGTGGTCTACACCTCGAGCGAAGCCCCTCCCCCGCTTCCTCAGGGTCTCTCCCTCTCCCGGCGTGACTCAACCCAAGCGCGGATCGAAGCCCTCGAAGAGGAACGCCTTTTTGCGCAGCGCATCGCCCAGGAGAAGCACCGCCGCCGCCAGACGACAATGGCCTCGCCCATGGCCGCTCCGATGCCAACTGGCGCGGAGACGGTTCAGGACCTGCAGCGACGCCTCAGCCAGCAGATTCGCGAGTCACTCGTCTTTTCCACCCCATCTACCCCGTCTTCGACCAACAAGACACCCGCCCCCGTCACGATCTCAATCCCTCCCTCCTCCGCCTTCCACTCACAGAGCACAAGCTCCCCCTTAACCCCAACCACAACAGCAACAGCAACAACAACCGCTCCCACCACCCCAGGCCAAGCCACCCCTCCACCTCTCAACCTCAACAAAGACGCCACCACCACCACCACCACCACCACCAACCAAAAACCAAAACCCTCCCTCTGGACACCCCCACCACAACCAACAGTGGTAGTATCTCCTCTCGCAACCAAGCCCGGCCTTTGGACAAGACCTCCCAGCTCAATCCTGCCGTCAACCACCACCGGTACCAGCCTTTGCGCAGAAGAGGATGCTGAGGCTGCTGCGCTGAGGGCAAGGAGGCGGAAGGAGAGGTTGGAGAGGGCGTGGAAGGTGGAGAAGGGGGTGGTTGATTTTGGGGCGCAGGGGCTGTGGACTCGGGGGAACAGGAGGTAGTAAATGGGTGGTTTTGGGGATGGGAATGGGAAGGGAAGGGGGAAAGGTAAAAAGAAAAGGGTGAGGGAAGGTTTGACTTGTATGGGTGATGGGTGGGAAAATGAGAGGAGGTTTTAGGTTTTGGGTGTGGTTGTGGGGTTAGAGAGTGTCGGCACAATGGGATGTGGTGGGGAATGGAGTTTAGGCTGTGAGAAGTTGATGAGATTTTGGATGTCGGCTTTCGCTTTTAAAGACGAGTTTGGAATGGAATAATACCCTGGTGTGAAAACCGATTACTGTTTGTTCTCTTGTCTAATGCTTAGTAGATCTCCTTGGTGAATTCGATCGTGTTCGATGCCGTCGATTTGCAATGCCTTTTTTGTCCCCCATAGGAAGCCAGCAGATGCCAGAAAGACAGCAGATGCCAGAAAGACAGCAGATGCCAGAAAGACAGCAGATGCCAGAAAGACAGCAGACGCCAGAAAGACAGAGTTGCTCAAGGATGAGCCCCACCCTGCTACATAGCTCAATTGGCAACAGATTTAATGGACAAAATACAGATGAGAAAGCTGGCGACCTCGGATCTCACCCATGTTGCAGGAGATGTGCCAAGCCAAAGAGGGTGTCGAGTGGTAAGTCGTCCCTTGCAGAGGCATGTGTTAATCTGAAATTTGAAAGAGAAACAAGAAAAGCAGTGTTACCCTTCCTCAGGCGTTGGATGTCGTTCGTATTGAAGACAGGAATGTGTTGCCGAGACCCCTTGCGGATGACAGCGGATGACGGCAAGGTGGGCTGACTTGGATCCCTCAACGTGAGATCACAATCCATGTGAAAGAAAGAAAAAAACAACCAAAAAAGGACCACAATCAGTTTACGAAAGAGTGTGAATAATTCTGAAGCGAACAAGATCTTTGTCAACTCCTTGACTCTTGAGTCCTCGTCGGTTGAAGTCAGGCTGAAGACGGGAGGCAGCGCCGCGGGCTAGGATCGTGGGGGTCCCTTGAGGCTCATCAGGCCCCTGATGCCGAAATGTGGCCGGGCCAAGCCGGCCCCACTGTGACCGGCAACCGGCTCGACCTCGACGGGGTCATCCCGTGCGGGTCCGGCGACGGGGCCATCGCCACAGTTAGCCGTTGTGGTTAGATTGAGGCTTGGTTTGTTTCTTCTGTGTTTCTCCCTGGAAGAGGCTGTTTCGAGCTCCGTCGATGTCGTCCAAGACAAGAGCTTTCTTTGTATCACGCTGAAGACGACCCCCAATTTTCGATACGTACTCTCTGCACCACAGCCGACTGCCGAGCGGGTACCTGAAACTGAAATCGAGGCCAGTGCAATGGAACCTGGAAGTGTAAACGCAGCGAGTGGGCTGAGTTCTGAACCCGCAGATAACGCACGATCGGGACCATCTCCGCGGGCATCCCAAGGAGGAAGCGACACCTGGTATACACGGCCTCTGATTGGTTGGCACCTTATCTCTAAATCGAGAAATCCCCTATCGCCATTTCCTCGATCAACAACACCCCAACGACACGGCCCAGAGCCGACTCAACTTTCAAGGTCGCTTTCACGGGTTCCTTGACTGTGTCCCGATGTCAGCATGCGGCAATCGCCACGCCAGCCGCCCCGTGGAAATGCGAGGCTGTCTCCATCCCGCGCCTATGACCCCGGCTGGGGCTTCTCCGCTGGAATCACGATACTGTGTATTCTTTTCCCCATGGGCATTGACGCCGGAAATGCAGACTTCTCGGTAGTTCGCCTTTTGAGGCCATCTTTGCCCGTAGGCTCCGATGACGGGAGATCTGCCGCCGTGATGGCCTGCCCGCGGTCGAGATTGCATGTGGGATGGCTGTGGGATCTGGATTCCGATGGCTTTTCCGATGGGCGCAGTCAGTGCCTTTGTAGATGATAGACTAGGACTATTATCCCATATGTTTCTCTTCTGTTCCATTCTCTCTCATCCTCTTCATCTCATTCTCAACTTGACACCACTGAGCAGCCCAGGCTACTGAAGCCTTTTCCCATTTATCACACGCTTCTGCCTCGTGCTTGATACCCCTACTGTCCGCTTCTGCTGTGTCAGCCTCTGTTTAGGCCCCGCCAAAGATGGCTGTGGGAACTAGGAAACGAGTGGTTGTTGTCGGCCTGGGAATGGTCGGCATCAGCTTCATGTAAGCCGGCCGAGAGACAACAATTCTACCTCCGTGCTGACTCTTTGCAGAGAGAAACTCCTCAAGCTCGACGCGAGGACACGAGAGTTTGACATCACAGTAATCGGCGAGGAGAAGCACGTCGCTTACAACCGCGTCGGCCTGACAAGCTTCTTCGAGCACCGCAAGGTCGAGAACCTGTACCTCAACCCATTAGACTGGGTAGGTCACCCTTCTTCATCCTCATGAAACACCTAAACTAACCCCCCTAGTACGACACCATCCTTGACGGTGCCCTCACCTACCGCCTCAACACCAAAGTCACCCTGATCGACCCCACACGAAAAACTGTCACCTGCTCCGACGGCGCCGAAGTCGACTACGACATCCTCGTCCTGGCCACCGGCTCCGACGCCATCCTCCCGCGCTTCATCCCCAACTACGATGCTACCGGCGTCTTCCTCTACCGCACTGTCGAGGACCTCGAGAAGCTCATCTCCTGGTCAGCAAGCCAGCATGGCGCCACCGGCGCTGTCATCGGCGGCGGCCTGCTCGGTCTCGAAGCCGCCAAAGCCCTGATGGACCTGCAATGCTACGAGAACGTCAAGGTCATCGAGCGCAGCCCCTGGGTGCTTAATCGGCAGCTGGATCGCGATGCGGGGATGATGGTCGTGGAGCAGGTGCGCTCTTTGGGTGTTGATGTCGTGCTTGGCAAGGGCGTGAGCAAGATCGAGGTTGATGAGGAGCACAAGGTAAAAGGGATCGTGTACGAGGATGGCGAGGTCTTCTCGTGCTCGACGGTGTGCTTCGCCATTGGTGTTCGGCCGAGGGACGATCTGGCGCGTCAGTCTGGGCTGAAATGCGCGGATCGTGGTGGCGGTATCATCGTCGACGACAGCCTCATGACCAGCGAGCAGGACATCTACGCCATCGGCGAGTGCGCCAACTGGGAGGGAATGGCGTATGGCCTGATTGGCCCCGGTGTTGAGATGGCCGATCTGCTGTCGTTTAACCTTACCCAGGCCAAGCTTCATCAGCCGCGGCTGTTCAAGCGTCCGGATATGAGCACGAAGCTGAAGCTGCTTGGCGTCAATGTTGCCAGCTTCGGCGACTGCTTTGCGGATACCGAGGGCCCCAAGTATCTGCCGGCAAAGGCGCCGAAGGCACTTAACGGCCACGGGACGAATGGCGTCAACGGCAATGGAGTGAACGGCAACGGCGTCAATGGCACCAAGACGCCCTCATATCCAGTCAAGGCCCTGACCTACAAAGACCCCTTCCAGAACGTCTACAAGAAGTACATCTTTACCCTGGACGGCAAGTACCTGCTCGGCGGCATGATGATCGGCGACACCTGCGACTACGTCAAGCTGGTGCCCCTGGTCAAGAACCAAAAGGAGCTCACCATCCCCCCAGCGGAGCTCATCCTCGGCGCCAAAAAAGACGGCGACGACGGCGACGATCTCGACGACGACACCCAGATCTGCAGTTGCCACAACGTCACCAAGGGCGACATCGTCAAGGTCGTTAAGGACGGCACCTGCAAGACGATCAACGACGTCAAGACCTGCACCAAGGCCGGCACCGGCTGCGGCGGCTGCATCCCGCTCGTCACCTCCATCTTCAACAAGACCATGAAGGACATGGGCAACGAGGTCAAGAACAACCTGTGCCCGCACTTCAACCACTCCCGCGCCGAGCTGTACCACATCGTCATGGTCAAGCGCCTCAAGACCCTGCCCGAGGTCATGCGCGAGGCCGGCACCGACCCGGCCAGCCTCGGCTGCGAGACCTGCAAGCCATGCCTGGGCAGCATCTTCGCGTCGTTGTGGAACAAGCACGTCATGAGCAAGGCGCACCACGGCCTGCAGGACACCAACGACCAGTTCCTGGGCAACATTCAGCGCAACGGGACTTTCAGTGTTGTCCCGCGCGTCTCTGCTGGCGAGATCACCCCGGAGAAGCTCATCGTCATGGGCCAGGTGGCTAAGGACTATGGTCTGTACACCAAGATCACCGGCGGCCAGCGTATCGACATGTTTGGCGCTAAGAAACAGGATCTGCTGGAGATTTGGAAGAGGTTGGTGGACGCTGGCATGGAGAGTGGTCACGCGTATGCCAAGTCGCTGCGGACGGTCAAGAGCTGTGTGGGCACCACCTGGTGCCGTTACGGCATCGGTGACAGTGTCGGCATGGCGGTGCGTCTCGAGGAGCGATACAAGAGTATCCGCGCACCGCATAAGATTAAGGGTGGTGTCAGTGGGTGTGTGAGAGAGTGCGCAGAGGCTCAGAATAAGGAGTATGTTTTCCTTTTCCCCCGGTTTTCTGACCGCCATACTAACAACCCCCCCAGCTTCGGCCTCATCGCCACCGAAAAAGGCTTCAACATCTTCGTCGCCGGCAACGGCGGCGCCTCGCCCAAACACGCCACCCTCCTCGCCAAAGACGTACCCCCCACCGAAGTCATCCCCATCCTCGACCGCTACCTCATGTTCTACATCCGCACAGCCGACAAACTCCAGCGCACGGCACGCTGGTTTGAGGCCCTCCCCGGCGACAGCATCACCTACCTCCGCGAAGTCATCCTCGACGACAAACTCGGCATCAACGCCTCGCTCGAAGCGCAAATGCAAGAGCTCGTCGACAGCTTCTTTGACGAATGGGCCGAAGCCATCGCCAGCCCCTCCATCGCCGCCAAATTCGCCCAATTCACCAACACCCCAGAAACCCTCGAAACAATGGACCTCGAAACCGACCGCTCCCAACTCCGCCCCGTTATGTGGCCCAAAACCAACCCCTCCACCACCACCAACTTCGCTGCCCTCCGCTCCTCCTGGTCAACCACCACCTGGCAACCCATCCTCCCCGCCTCGCACTTCCTCGGCGCGGACAAACTCCCCAACGGGATCAGCGCCCCCGTCAAGCGCGGCGACACGCAGCTCGCCATCTGGCGCGTGAAGGGCCGCTACTACGCCACACAACAAATGTGCCCCCTCAAACGCGCCTTCATCCTCTCGGACAGCATCGTCGGCGACGACCCGTCCTCCCCCTCTTCCCCCTACATCTCTTCCCCGCAACACAAACGCAACTACGACCTGTCCACCGGGCTCTGCAAAAACGACACCCTGTCTATCGCGACGTTTGACGTCGAGGAGCGCGGGGAGGATGGGATGGTGTATGTCAAGCTGCCGCCGGTGGAGGAGTTGGATGAGGCGCTGGGCACGAAGAGGTGGATGGTGCGGAAGGGGGAGGCGGGCGCGGGGCAGTTTGATGAGGTGGATCGGAGGATTGGGTTTAAGGGGTTGAGGGTTAAGAGGAAGGGGGTGAGGCCTGTAGGGGAGGGGGGGATTAATGGGATGGGGAGGAGGGCGGTGGAGTTGATGATGGGTGGGGAGGGGGAGAATGGGGAGGGGAAGGGGGGGTGTGGGAGTGCGCCGGAGTGGTAGTGAGTGGTAGAGTGAGGGAGAACTAGAACGTAGATGGGAGAGATGGGCTTTGGGTTTTGGAAGAATGGCTATTACAGGTTGGAGAGGGAGGATATAGGGAGGACGGCGTTGGGTATACATTTGCTTTGTTCTTGTTTCATTACATGTTGTTTGTTTGTAACTCATGCGATCTGTCTATGAACGACCGATTCCAGGCCATGATGTCTCGAGAGGATAGAAATGAACCTTGACTGATAAACCAAAACTTGCCACCCGCTGAAAAGACATGCCGTATTCAATGATAATGCATGATCTATGAATGGCCGATCCAAAACGACGTGCAAGCCAACTCAAACCGACAATGCTTAAAATGAGGGTATCGACATCCACTCATTCACACTACACCATCCAAAACAGCCGCCAGCATCCAAGAAACAGACCACCCAACCTCAAACCCACTCCTCACTCAACTCAAAACCAACATCATAAACGAGAACAGCAAAAGGTTCAAGCATACAACATCCCCCTCCCCGCACCCCCCCCACCAGCACCAGCCTGAACAACCAAAATACTCGCCCTCACCCCCGTCACAACCAACTGCTCCGCAACAGCCCCCAGCGTCTTCCTCAACTCACTGCCATCTGCACTCGCACTCCCCTCAACCATTGAACTGCCGGCCCTCCGCCCCAAAACAACAACATCCCCCGCATTCTTCGGCCGCTGCCCGACTGTCTTTTGGGCGAGAAGAAGGATTTCCGCAAGCGCTGACCCGGGAGATGATGCGTGGGGGGATGAGGATGATGCCCCTGCTGACGGTGATGTTGCGGCAGCCGGGGTTGTCGTCGCCGGTGACGCAGCTGCCGATGCCAAATGCGATGGCGACGGAGGGGAGATGGGAGAAGAAGAGGAGAGGATGTGTTCGGAGAAGACGACGCGGGAGGCGAGGGGCGTGGGGAGGGCGGTGCGGAGAGTGGTGAGGAAGGTGGTGTCGTCTTGGGGGTCGGCGGGTTCTTCGGGTTGTTGGTTGGTGGGGGTGGTGTTGGATTTGGGGTCGGGGGTGAGGGTGCCATGGGAGGAGGGGACGGAGGTTGGGCGCGGTTGGGAGGGGGGGTGTTGGGTGGTGGTGGTGGGGGAGATGATGTGGATGATGGTGGCTGTGACGTGGGCGTTTTTGGCGAGTTGGAGGACGAGTCTGGCTGCGACGCGGTCGTCGGGCCCGCCGAGGAAGGGGAGGAAGAGGTGGTGGGACTTGTTAGCGACGGGCAGGGCGGCGGGCTCGGCGCGGTGGCTGCGGATGGAGATGGCGCTCTTGCTGCGGATCAGCTCCGGGCGGTCGACGGGTTTGGTGATGCCGCCGAAGCCGTTGTCGATGAAGATGCCTGCGTTGCAGGTGTAGGCGGCTTTTTCGAGGGTTTGGTTGATGAAGTCGAGGTGCGTGCTGGAGCGGAAGCGCTCGCTCGCGCTCATGGCGACCGGGAAGGATTGATCTTCGGAGACGCTGCCGTATTCGCCCCAGGGAATGAGCGCGAAGTCAGAGGATACTTCGGAGGCCTGGGTCATGAGCGTCTCGGCGTAGGAGTCCGCGGGTACGACGGCGACGCGGCCTGAGACGGCGACGTCGTGGAGCTGGGAAAAAGTCCGGAAGGCGTTGACCACGGGATCGCGGAGGGAGTAGAAGTCTTCACCCTCGGTGAGGTGCATCACGGACGAAGTACGATCGGTGAGTTCGAGGACGCGCAGGCCGTGGACCTCGAGCGGCCGCTTCTTAATCTGGACAACCTCGCTGCCCTTGGAAGTCTCTTCGACAGCTTCTGGGTGGGATGAGACAGCAGGCGCTTCTGGACTGAGTAGGGTGATGAAGGTGAACAGGCTCGGAAGACTGTCGAGGCGGAGGTGCACCATAAGGCGGCGGATCTGAGACTCGACGGTCTTGGGAGGCTCCTGGCCAGGTTCGACAGTGGGGTTGCCGTCCCAGTCGATCTCGCCCCTTCTCCATCGCTCGACTTTCTTCTGATACCATGGCGGATAGAGCGCCTTGGTGAGAGGTGTCGTTGCGACTGTGGTGACCAGGGCCATGACAACGAACATGCTGAAAGTCGTTTCCGAGAGGATACCTGCTTGGTAACCAATGTTCTGCTCACGTCAGTTAAGGTTCAACCGTCTGCTCATCCCGTACTTACCAAAACGATCAGCTCAACAAGACCCTTGCAACTCATCAAACATCCAATGGTAAAGCTCTCACGCCAGAGCAGCTTGTTCCCGCGGGCGGCGAGAGTACCACCAGCGATCTTGCCGACAAAGGCACAAGCAATGATGCCAATGACATAGGCCCACGTAATACCATCGCTCAGGAGACCCAAGTTTGTGTTCAGGCCGGACAAAGCGAAGTACAGCGGCAAAAACAAGACAGAGATCAGATCTTCGATCTTCTCGGTCAGCTTGATGGCGAAGCCACCGTCGTGCGGGCATATTAGGCCGACCAAGAAGGCACCGAAGATGGGATGGACACCAATAATGCCTGGGACGGTCAGCACCTATACCCATGCCCTTTGATGGGGTGTTGACCTACCAGTAAACCAAGCGGACGCAAGCACCATAAGCATAGTCAACGCAACCATCCCTTGAGTCGGGCCATTCTGCAGACTTCCAGTCCGCCTAAGAACCCAGATGAAAGGCGGCCGGACAGCAAACACCAGCAGCAAAGTCCAGCCAATACAGCAGAGCAGAGCCCAAAGCGCAGCCAAACCATTGCTGTTGTTGACCAGGGCCACGCACAGCGCAAGAAGAATCCAGCCCGTCACATCATTTCCAATACCAGCCGCCAGGACCGTGACACCAACGTTGGAGCGGAGCAGATTCAGCTCAGAGAGAATGCGGCACAGCACGGGAAAGGCGGTGATGGCGAGCGCTGTGCCAATGAACAGACCAAAGACGCCAAAGCTAATGGGGTCGTCGGTGGTGCCGACGAGGAACTGGTGGTAGATGCCCCAGGCGATGCCGAAGCCTAGGCCGAAGGGCAGGATCATGCCGGCGAAGCCGACGCTGAGGGCAACCTTCCAGTTTTGGGTGAAGAGGCGAATGTCGACCTGGGGGTGGTTAGCTAGGGTAGGGTAGTGGGTTATGGGGGCTGGGTTACGAACCTCGAGAGCAACTAGGAAAAGGAAGATGAGGAGGCCTAGGTTGGCTACATTGCTGAAGACGGGCATAGAGGCGGTGGGGAAGATGGCTGCGTGGGGTCAGCAATGAGCTCCAGTCCTGAGGAATAGGGTGAGCGTACTGTCTTTGAAGCCCGGTATCCTCATCATCACCGAGGGGCCCAGCAGGATGCCGCCGATGACCTCGGCGATGACACGGGGCTGGTTCAGCAGGCGGAGAGGGTCTGAGGCAGTCCATCAGCAACAAGCCTTATGGTTTCAGACGGGTATACTCACAGTGTAACAGCTGGCAAAACAAGATGACGATGATGGCCTGTGTGAGGTCCTATTGTTAGCGCACTGGCCAGTCACACGGCAGACCGCCTGGCCGGGCCCGGGTTACATCGCCGGCTTGCGAAACGAAACACGGCGGTCCGGCGCCGGGTTGGCCAGAAATACCTGGGGAACTTGCCTGGATGATGAAGAGCGTAATCGGGTTCGAGGGCGAGTACGCGATGGGGTTGACGCCTTCGAGGACGCCGGCCTGGGGGGGCGCCCCGGTGCCGTTGGCCGAGACACCGCCGGCCATTGCGTCGGGAAGATATCTGGATTTCGGGATGAGACTGGGATGGATCTGGAACTCGACACGTGCGTGAGTGTCGTCTTTAAAAGGGTTGGCCACAAAGCAGAGGGCTTGAGGCGGGGGACAGGGGTCCCCAAGATGTCTCCAACAACACGGTCGAGACTCGAGATCGGGGCTTGGCGGCGTGTCGGAGCAGGGAAGAGAGCAACGAAGCGTGTGGACCAAAGTCGATGTCTCAGGGTCCTTTTGTGATGGAAGAGATATTTGGTCAGAGATATTTGGTCAGCGCCTGGAGCTCGGATATGGGATGAATCCTCCATCAAGGAAGCCGTCCGGTGCTGGATGCATCCCCCACATGATGGTGCATCTGACAGCTCTGGGTGGTCCAAGGCGCGCTACGGAACAAAAACAAGCTTGGGAGCTAAGCGGTGTGGTGCCGAGCGCTGCTACGAGGAGCGGCACGGGTGGGCAGAGAGGAGCAGAGCTGAGGATGCCCGAAGGCGCCATCCGGGGCCATGGGGTTGGGGGATGTCCAGCAGGTGGTGTGCCCCACGCCTGCGCGCGCCTCTCTTTGTCCTGCTGACCATCTTACCTCTTACCCAGAGTCCCTTCCGTGCCTCTGTCGAGACAAAGACGACCAAACTGACCCTTCTCTGTCCCGTTCACTCGCCTGATAATGATGACAGAAACACCCCAAAATGCCACCCTAAGCAACAACACAATCCGGGTTTATCTCCGCGATGCAAGCACTGCAAGCGACCCGTAACGATGCCTGTCACAATGCCTGTAACAATGCAGCCCCCGCGCTGCCAAGGCTCAAGACTTTGGCCCGGCACTCATCTGACATTCTCCGCTGCTACTCTGCATGAGGTGTGCCGCCCATCGTGCATGTCGCGCAGCGTCGGGCAAAAGCCAGGCGGTGTGTGTCGGGTGTCCCGGGAGTGTGGAATGTGTTTGTGGTTGTTGGACTTTGGGACAGAGGCGAGTTTGCGGTCAAAGTGTTTGGAAGCATCTTCTGTGAAAATTACGATATGGAGCTTGGAACGTGGAGACAAAAGGTAAAAGACGAAAACGAGGGGGAAGCAGGGAGGTACTTCGTACCCTAACCCTAGCTACAATCAAGCCCATTTCAGCCACTGACGTCGTAAAGACTTGGCGCATTTGGCCCCTGTTCGCCTCTTTCCTGGCTTCTTCCCTCAACATCAACATTGAGCTGAGAAAGCAAAAGAAACTTGCACAGAGAATTCTCAACCATTATTTTCTTTCAAACCCGGTGTCAGCACAAATGCTTCATCCTCGAGATGACGGTCAACACAGCTAAACAGGTGCCGCCTCCTGGGTATTGCCGATTCTGACGTCCAGTCAGCCTTTAGAAACCACCAACATCCGTGATGCGGCAATTACCTGAAGCAGCAATGCCATGCTCAAGAGAAACCCGGCTCGCTTCTGGCCTTCTTAAAAAGAGCGCGATTCAAGTGCCACATGGCACAGCAGTCTCATTCCTCAAAGCCCGTTGACTGTTGTGGAAAGTCGCCATGGCACTGAGTCTGTGCCGCTCCCATGAAGGGACTCGAAACAGACGATCCAATGCTTTGGTCAGAGCACCTGAAAATATTGACCACGTCCCGGCCGGCCGGGTCTCTTTTCCGGTTCGGTCGGTTAACTCGACCCATTGAAATCCCTCTGTCTACTTTGTTTCTTCTTTTTTTTCTTCTCTGCTATCCCCAAGGAGCATGTGTTTATTTTTGTACATTCTAATATTCCTTTTCTGATGCAAAAAGCTTGACGTCCTCATCCTCCTCCGTCACTTTCTCTGACTCCATGATCGATGAACTTCTTCATTTCCTTTAGCTCTCAGCTCTCCCTCAACCAGACCTGACCCAACTATCCTTTCGTCCCTTAGGAATCTCCAAATGCGTATCGTTCTTATCTTGCCACCTTCTTTGGTGGCTCTTCTAGTCTTCTCACTTCTTTCTGTCAGCGTTGAGGTAAACCGGGGGAGTAAGTTCTTATCAAGCCGTAAACATGACCCCAGAGATGGCGAGCCAGGCTTCAAGCCCGCTCCAGCGGGAAGAACCTGATCATAAAGACGGGCTCGTCGAGTATTGACACACCTGGGAGCCAATGTAGCTGGGATGGTACGCTACTTCATCAAAATCCTCGGTCACACAGCTAACACAACACAGATGTATTCTCCGAATCCATCATCACGTCCCCCCAAGCAGAAGAGAACCAGACATACATTACCATGGCCGTGTAGCTATTACTCAACTTCACCTCTTTCGACTCGCTCACCACCATGCACTCACCAAATCTCTACATCTCTTACATCCAGTCTGGTTTGCGGGCAAAGTCTGCCAACAACCCGGTCCTGATGTCCGACGTCGATCCGCTGGTGCCCTTCCATATGACAGGGCAAAACACCAAACAGCCGCAAATGCTCATCACACTCCTCTACATTCAGCCACATCCTTTAGCCATCAACGACACCTTTCTGCACGCCTTCGCCGCCATAAGACAGACCCCTCAAAGCGCCAAAACTTCAACTTCGAAGCGCTTTGCGAGAGCGCGGAACTCTCAGACTTCCAAGCCGCCACCTGGGTTATGGTCAACGGCACCTCAGGAGCGGATAGCAGTACAGTGTCATCTGGTGGAGGAGTGGTCACTGAAACGAAGCTAGGGACTGAAATTCCAACCGCAACTCAAACACTCGGCGGCGTGACAACAGGACTTGGTGGCAGTACAGGAGGCATTGGGGAACGAGTCAGCCCCGCCACGACCACCACCACCATCGCAACCACAAACGCGGATGGTCAACCATTGACGCTCACATCCACTCTAGAAACTACCGTAAGCGGTGAGAGCGGAAGCGGGGGCGGTCCCGTAACCGCCATCACGTCCTCTCCCAGTGCTGGGGCTAGCGGGTCCGGAGACGGGTCAGCAAGAACCACCTTAACTGCTACTTTGATGTCGACTACTGTCTTGGTGACAGGGGGAGAGTCTTGTGAGGGGCGAAGTGGGGGTAGTGTGACAGCTACTGTGACTGTTACTGTTAATGGGGATGGTGGGGTAGTTGGGACTTGGCTTCCTGGGTTGGGAGATGGTGAGGCTGGCGGTTGGAATGAAGGAACCGGGGGAGGAGCAGGGGGTACTCATGAGACTGGAACGACAGGACGTCTTTTGGTATTGAAACGTCATCAACGCCTACGCCGACGACGGATGCTTATGGCAGCTCCGGGGACGAAACCTCCGAGACCAACACTATCGGTATCCCCTTTTCAACACCGAGCTCAGACAAAGACACTTGCAACAGCTGCACGACCCTCGACTCAACCACTCTCACCACCTCGAGCATGCCTACCATGACTGGTCCTAGCACTAGGAAGACAAGGCTGACGGCGATCTACCCGATCCAGAGCTCAAATCATACAACATCAAAAACAACCTCAAGGATTGGCTCTGCTGGGTTTACAACTGGTACTGGTGGGTTGCCAGTGCCCAGCTCTGGTCCGCTTCCGGTTGTCGTGTCTGGGGCTATGATGCTAGCGGCACCTGGCGCTTTTACTGCGTTTCTGCTTAGTGGCGTAGGGTCCATTTTCTTTGTTCTTCTCTGATGGATAAAAAGGAAGGGCCTGGGATGTGATGATCATCGAGCATGTTGGGGAGTGAGAGGTGATAATAAGGGAGTGAGGCAGTGTTCAGGATGGCATGCCAGAGAGGTTCATGGCTTCTTATTTATTAGATCCTTATTTTGTTCCTCGGCCGACCAAGCAGGATTTTGCTATTTTTTTGTAGGATTTACCCGAGGCCAGCTTTGTTTCAAGAGCTGTGAGTGTTTCCAGCCCTTTCCCACTCGTCTTTGTTGTGTTGTCGAGGGGAACCGAACGTGGAAAGAGCAGCCCGAAAATGGACTGGTGCCTGCCCCGTCGGCATTGCTCTGATTGGGTGGGGCCGAATCGGCCCCACTGTGGCCGGCGAGCACAAGCTCACCCCACAACTGGCCCGTGCGCGACCGCCGAAAACCGCGATTCGACATTTGGGTGCGGCTCTCGACTTCGACCACACCCAGTCACACATCCCGGCCCCGACGACACCCGCCTACCTTCCCGCACCGCCGCTCCCGCGTTCAGGACCGACCGACGTCGACGCATGCGCCTTTTACCGCAGCGACCAAGCATCCATACACTCCGCTCATGACGCCCAGCCCGAAACGGCCGCACGCTCCTGTTCCCGGCGACAGATAACCTCCGCCCGTCTCTCCCAGCCCAACCCAACCGACAACCGACCCGACCGAGTCAAACGGCATACCCAAGTCTTGCGAAGCTGCAACGCGGCCACCCCCACTCTCCCCCGACAACTCCAAGTACGCGCCGCCAAGATGATGCCAAATCCCCACGTCTACGGACACCACCAGTATCCCCAGGCCGAGTCCGCCTGGATGCACCAGCAGACGTCGCACCAGCACCACGCTCAGGCCGCAGCCGCCGCCGCCAATGTCGCCCAGCAGCAGCACTACAACCGCATAGCCGGTGCCCACAACAGCGTCGGCGCCCTCGCCCAGGCCCATGCCCAAGACAATACCCTTGAGGCCGCCGTGTCGGAGGACAACCGCAGGACCATGCAGTACATTGCCGACCTGCTCAACGAGAACACGCGCGAGGCCGCTCTGCTGGAGCTTAGCAAGAAGCGCGAGCAGGTTCCCGAGCTGGCCCTGATCCTGTGGCACTCATTCGGTGCGACATACCCGGCCCTGCCGTCTCGCGAGACACGTGTCCGCTAACCCGTGCTGCAGGTGTCATGACATCGCTGCTCCAGGAAATCATCAGTGTCTACAACCTCTTGAGCCCGTCCCAGCTCACTGCGGCCGCCTCTAACAGGGTCTGCAACGCGCTGGCTCTCCTACAGTGCGTCGCCTCGCACAACGAGACGCGCACTCTCTTTCTCACAGGTGAGCATGTCGCGCTGGCTGCTGGCAGTTGGTTCTGGCCTCGAGTTCGCTGACACGTCGCACAGCCCACATTCCGCTCTATCTCTACCCATTCCTCAACACAACCTCGAAGTCGAGACCATTCGAGTACCTCCGCCTCACGTCCCTCGGCGTTATTGGCGCCCTGGTCAAGAACGACTCGTCCGAGGTGATCAATTTCCTCCTCACGACCGAAATTATCCCGCTCTGCCTGCGCATCATGGAGACGGGCTCCGAGCTGAGCAAAACGGTCGCCATATTCATTGTTCAGAAGATCCTGCTTGACGACAACGGTCTCAACTACATCTGCGCGACCTACGAGCGGTTCTATGCAGTTGGTACCGTCCTGAGCAATATGGTTGCTCAGCTCGTGGAGCAGCAGACGGCCAGGCTCCTCAAACATGTTGTTAGGTGCTTCTTGAGGTAAGAACAACTGTCTTTTCTATTCAAGCCCCGTATCGCCATACTCACATGCCGTCATTCAGGCTCAGCGATAATGCGCGCGCCCGCGAAGCTCTCAGACAATGCCTCCCCGACCCGCTCCGCGACCACACCTTCTCGGCCGTCCTCCGCGACGATGCCGCCACTAAGCGCTGCCTCACTCAGCTGCTCATCAACCTCTCCGAAAACTCGATGGAGCCCTCCGCCGGCCAGCTTGGACTCTAGGAGTAAGATCCAAGCCGCGAAGGGCGGTCTTCAGAGTACTACCACGGGGAGCAATGTGTTGAATATGTACGGATTACCGGAAAATCTCGCTTCATAGCATGAGATCACCCGGACTTGACGTCGAATAACACGACGACCCCAGCACAACGAGCAGCGAGCCAGCCACCTTTTGGCTCAACCCAACGGCAGCCCGCCACTCCACTCGAAACATCGATATACAGAACACGGCAACGGTTGGAAGCAACGCCAGCCGGCCAACAGGACCACATAGGACGGGGAATAATGGGCGGCTAATAGTGGTAAACGGAAAGGAATGAAGGAAGGGAAAACACGAGGTGGGAAAAAGCGAGAGATCCCTTCTTTTTATCATGTTTCATGAAGGAAGGAAAGGAAAATATCCACATTTGCAAGCGAGGAGGGTCGGCGGGGCAGGCGGAGGGGCAAGGCAGGCCGGCGTTAACTGGGCGGGCGGGCGGGCGTTTTTTGCTCTCATCATCATTACATCCCTCCTTCTACATACCATTTGCCCCTCTCTGTTCTCCTCTTTCTTCCCCGGCTCACTGGGGGTGGGACATCTCTTGGTGTTCCTGAGACTGGGAGTGGGTAAGGAAGGGGAATTTGTTACTGGGAGCATGGGACTTGCATAGCAAAAGGATGGGTGGGTTGCTTTTTTCTTTCACTTTACTTGATGGGTTACTATATTTTTTTTCGCTTCTTCTATCCATGTTCACACTCAGAGACAGACATACCGACATGCCGCAGGGTGTTTTTAGAGGGAAAGCGATGGCGATGGCGATGATGGATAGCAAGAGCGGGTTTGGGCTTTGCTTCTCAATTGTTGTTCGCTGCTGGTCCGTTTGGTGGTGGGGGTGGCGTGCGGCGGGTGTAGCTTGTATGGATATGTATGGTATGAAATGGTAGATCTGGGGGTAGCGGTGCTAGTCAATAGGAGCGAGATACCCATGCTGGAGGTGGTGAGTTCGTCTGCTTTGGGTACCTGGTGTTGTTAGTTGAGCCGGAGGTGTTGGTCTGTTGGCCCGTTCTCGGAACATCACACTAGACCTTTGACAACTTATCATTCTCCTCCCACCACTCATGACGGTTCTCCTCCCACCACTCATGACTTTCTCCAAAACTCATGACATTTCGCGTCTAACAACTCATAACATCTCTCTTCAGCAATATCATCCATCTCAAACTCAACCGATGGCCTCCCACCACTCATGACTTTCTCCAAAACTCATGACATTTCGCGTCTAACAACTCATAACATCTCTCTTCAGCAATATCATCCATCTCAAACTCAACCGATGGCCTCCCACCCACCCACACCCCCCGATCACGACCCTCACGAAGAAGCCGACTTTCGCTTCAAAACAAACGGCACAGCCTGCGAATGGGGCGAGTCCTACCACCCAGGCTCTTACCATCCCGTCCATCTAGGCGACATCCTCCACGACCGCTACCGCATCATCCGCAAACTCGGCTACGGCTGCTTCTCAACCGTCTGACTCATAGCTGATACCGGCTCTAATTCCTTCGTCGCCCTGAAAGTCACCACCGCAAACTCATCTAAAGAAGACATCACCAAAACCATCGATATTTACCGCTCTCTCCCGAAAACCAACCTGTAGTATATCACCCCCCTACACCACTCCTTTTCCCTCACCGGCCCCAACGGCACACACACCTGCCTCATCCTCGACCCCCTCGGCCCCCACCTCAGCTTCGCCCTCCAGCACCACCCCGCCTTAAAAAAAAAAAAAAAGAAAAAGCCCTCCAACCTTGGGAATACAACCGCGCTTCCCGCTGCCCCTCGCCAAGCGCATCCTGCGCGACACGCTCCGCGGGCTGCGTGTGATGCATGGGAGGGGGGTGGTGCATGGGGATTTACATATAGGGAATGTACTGTTTGCGATTACGGTGCTGGATGGAGATGCGGAGTCTGATGAGGAAACCAACGATGAGCATCTCATCCAGATGTGCGAGGTTCTTGGGCCGTTGCCGGAGGAGATCGCTTCGCGTTGGAGGCGGCGGGAGAAGTATTACGGGCCGGACGGGGAACGCCTGAACGTTGCCGAGGGATGTGATTACGAAGGGAGTGACAAATCTGACTGTGGTCGCGTGGAAGAGGGCGAGAATGGTAGGGAATCTGATGATGAAGACGCGCGGGACGAAGCTATGACGCCCGCTTCGCCGACCTCGACTTCGGGTGGTTCATTCTCCTCCTTTCTTGCGGAAGTTGGCGCGTTTGCCCCGTTGGAAGAACAGCTGCGGAAGAATAAGCCGGAGGATATGGGTGAGGAGGAGGTGGAGGAGGTTGCGAGGCTGTTGAGATGGATATTGGAGTATGATGTGTCGAAGCGACCCTCGGTGGAAGAGATCTTGAAGCACCCGTGGTTTGTCTTTTAGGTTGGCGCTTCAAACACATCATCCCTATTACCATTAACTAACATTCTTTCCAAGACTTTACCAGCACACTGAGGTGGTCACCGCCAGTACTCAAAGCCTCTTTTCAGAAACAGGTAAGGGGGAGGCCAAGGAGGTCCGTTGGCTACGCCTATTCTCAAATATAACACAGAAACCAATTTGCTGTTTTCAAGAGCAAAGATTGTTTTTTTAAGGTGCCTATTATTCCTGTACTTTTGACCCAATTACTCTACATAGCCCTAGGGTAAACGGAGAGAAAAAAACTTGTGTTAATGAATGCAAGAGACAAGAGAAATGGCTTTATGAGGAGTAGAGAATCGAGAGGATGGAAGGCCTAAGAGAATAAAAGGTCAAAAAAAGAAAAGAAAAAAAAAGAAAGGAGAGAAATAAGAAAGAAAGCCTAGGGCAACAGTACGAAGGAGGCAGGCTCTTTAAGGGAGACATCTCGCTGTCCTGTCTGTCTTAGATGGGAGCTATAGAACCAGGGTTAGGGTTTACTGTTCTCACCTTTCTTGGTGTTTTGCCGGACGAATGCCTTCCGTTTCATCACTCGCAAAGTCATCTCACCACTGCCAGGCCAAGGCCGGCTGTTGCTCAGCGCTCGTCTTACCCGAACCCAGAGACGGAGGTTTGGGCCTCGGTACCCAACACTTTACTGCCGACCTTCCCATTGCCATGCGAAATGGGCAGATGCGAGAGATGTGCGCCCGCACGTTGACATTGATTGACTGAGAGCAGGGGACGGGGGACATTCGGACGTACCAGGGACAGAGAGGCAGGTCAGCCACGGCTGGGTAGTATCAGCCAACCCAATGCCGCGTCGGGTGACCACTTTCTGGGCAAACGGACGTCATTTCAGCTTCGGCACTTTGTACAAACCAAGCAGACGGTGTTTCCGGTTCAACAAGAGTCTTCGCAATTCCCGACACGACCTGCCAACGCCCAATGGTCGTCCACAGCCACCTTGTCTCGCCGTCTGCGAAACGCCAGCGACAGTGACGAAGCCTGCCTCAAGCCACCGCCGTTAAACATCACCGCCCGTCTCGCTATGATTGGCTTGATCGACTTGCGACCAGGCGGGAATGCGGCGGCCCGAGGGGAGTGTCACCCCGGAGAAATGCCCTGGAAGAAGCTTAGCATGGACTGCCTGCCGACAGCAGACAGGACCGCGATGGATGGCTGATCGAAAACCTGCCCACGCGACTCACAAGACCCCGCGGAACGAAAGCGATGTCCAGCTCAGGCAGCATGCGGGTTGCATGCCGCTTCTCAGAAGGGGAAGTCCCCCCGAACATCACCACATCTCTTTCCTCTTTCGATGTCGCTTCCCACTTCCTGCCTCCGCTTCCCTGCCGCTGCCTTGAAGATTTGGACCTGAACAACACCAGCTCGCCTTGGACCAGGCACGCTACTCCCACTCTGGTATCGTCTCTTGCGGGGAATCCCTGCCTGTCCTCAACACCACAAAGTCCCCCAACAAGTCTTCGGGTGCTTCCCGGGCTTTTAAGAGAGCCCGCCGCCTCCCAGGCGCGGACGGGGACCTCCTGGCCCAGGTCACTTGTCATCCATCTCTGCGCCCTCATCACGGCAGCGAGACTGGACCAAGATGCCGTTCCAACACCACCGCCGGGGGGCTCCCGCCCCGAAGAGGACCATGATGGCCGTGGTCTCGGCCGTGTCGCTCTTCATCCTTGCCATCTTTGCCCTGGCTCAGCTCAGCAACACCCAGCCCAGCTCCAAGTTCGCGACCAGGTTTGCGAGGCATGATACTCCGCTCCCCAGAGCCGCTGCAACCGGCGACAAATACCTTCTCGGAGCGGGCAAGGCCGACATGACCGGCCCGGTCGTCGAGATTAACTTTGCCGGTTATGCCGACACCGCCCAGGTTGGCTCTGGCGTCCGTCAACGCCTCTATGCCCGTGCCTTCATCATTGGTGAAGTCAACAACCCAAAGAACCGCTTTGTCTATGTCATCCTCGACTCCATGTGCGGTGACACTGCGGTTCGGAACGGCATCCTCGAGGGCTTGGCTGCTCTCGGCTCCGGTTACTCCATGTATGGGCAGCCGAATGTGGCTGTCGTGGGCACTCACTCTCACAGCGGGCCAGGAGGCTGGCTTAACTACCTCCTGCCCCAAGTCACCAGTCTTGGCTTTGACAAGCAGGGCTACAAGGCCATTGTTGACGGCGGTGTTTTGGCAATCAAGCGGGCGCACGAGTCGCTTCAGGAGGTGAGCACCGTCGATGTCTTTCGCAACATCCTGATTACTAACCCCCTCAGGGGCACCTCGACTTTGGCACCACGCGTGTTGATGACGCCAACATCAACCGCAGCTTGTACGCCTATCTTGCTAACCCCGAGGCTGAGCGCGCGCAGTACGGGGATAGTGTCGACAAGACCCTGACGCTGCTGAGGTTCAAGCGGGCCTCGGACGGCAAGAACATCGGTGTCCTCACCTGGTTTGCCGTCCACCCTACCTCCATGCTTGGTAACAACACTCATGTCACCGGTGACAACAAGGGCCTGGCCGCCTATCTCTTTGAGCAGTCCGTCAAGGGCACCGACCATGCTGCTGAGAATTTCGTGGCCGGCTTCTCCCAGGCCAACGTGGGCGACACCACCCCGAACGTTCTAGGCGCCTGGTGCGATGACGGTTCTGGCCAACAATGCGACCTCCAGACCAGCACTTGCTCTGACGGCAAGTCCCAGAAGTGCCATGGCAGAGGCCCGTTTTTCCAGAAGCTGGATCTCGGCGTCTCCAGCTGCTACGAGATTGGCAAGAGGCAGTTCAACGGAGCAAAGGAGATTTATGTGAGATACCCCTAAGTAAGGCCTGCAGAAGGCATGACTAACAGCGTCCAGGACACTATCGACACCAAGTCAACCGCTGTTGTCGGTCCCACTGTTAGGTCCTTCCATTACTTCAATGACATGCAGTACTACAAGTTCCCCCTGGACAACGGCACCATCGTCCAGACCTGCCCGGCTGCTCTCGGGCACTCCTTTGCGGCGGGCACCTCGGATTGGCCCGGAGCCTTTGACTTCAAGCAAGGCGACGAAGGCGCCCCCAACAACCCACTCTGGAATGTTGTAGCCGGCCTCCTCAAGGCGCCCAGCGCGGAGCAAACGAAATGCCAGGGCCCAAAACCCGTCCTCCTCGACGTCGGCGAAATGTCAGTTCCCTACGCCTGGACCCCCAACATCGTCGACATCCAGTCCTTCCGCGTCGGCCAATTCATCATCGTCGTCTCCCCCTCAGAAGCAACAACCATGGCTGGCCGCCGCTGGCGCAACGCCATCAAAGCCGCCGCCAAAGCCTCTTCCATCACAGGCAGCCAAGAACCCTTCGTCATCCTCGGCGGGCCCGCCAACTCCTACGCCCACTACGTCACCACCCCGGAGGAGTACGCCGTGCAGCGCTACGAGGGCGCCTCCACCCTCTACGGCCAGTGGGAGCTGCCCGCCTACATCAACCTCACCCTGCGCGGCCTGCCCTACCTCGCGCCCAACGCCCAGGGCTCGCCGCCCCCCGGCCCCACCCCGCCGGACAACCGCGAGAAATCCCTCAGCTTCATCACCGGCGTCGTCCAGGACAACGCACCCATTGGCAAGTCCTTCGGCCAGGTCCTCAAACAACCCGCTGCGTCCTCCCCGCGCGGCAGCGTCATCAGCGCCACTTTCCAGGCCGCCAACCCGCGAAATAACCTCCGCCTAGAGGGAACATACGCGGCGGTAGAGAAGCTGGGCGGTGATGGCAAGACGTGGAGCAGGGTGTTGAGCGATGAGGATTGGAGGCTGGTGTATACGTGGAAGAGGACGAATGGCGCGCTGGGGTATAGCGAGGTGACGATTACGTGGGAGACGGATGCGGGGCTGGATGGGACGGGGACGTATCGGGTGAGGTATTATGGAGATGCGAAGCCGTTGATTGGGAAGGTGAAGGCTTTTGAGGGGGTGACGAATGCTTTTGCTTTGACTTAGTTGAGTTAGTCCTGGGGTTGCGGGAGAGGGTTTGGGAAGGATATGGGGAGGGCTTGGGATGGTGTGTATATGATGGCTGTTCATATTGAGAGGATACTTAATGATGATGATTTATTGGAGATGGCATGACATAGTTTCTTGTTTTCGAAAAAGTCTCTGTGGTGCTTTCAGCTGGCCGCGTTTACTTCCCGTGATGAGCATAGCAAGTATCAGCTTTGCAACCAAGTAGTCCAGTCTTTAAAGCGGACACAAACCCAGAGCAATCACTCTAAAGGGTGAACGAGTAAAACTCTACAACCTTTTAACCATGAATTGTAACTCTACAGTCTGTTCTGTTCATACTAATGCAAAGTAATACACTAACCCTCCTCAACCACACCCCACCCCATCCACCCATGCATTTTCCCATCTCCCCCGACAACCTTCCCCTTCCAACTCAGCCAAAATTAAGCGCTAACCATCCTCCCAACCCCCTCCTCCCCATCCTCCACCAACTTCGGCGTACACCTCCCCATCACCAACTCTGACCCACCACCCCCCTGAATCCTCGACCCCATGCGATCCGGCACCAGGTCAGGCGACGCAGAGCGTGAGCGAACAGGGTACTCGGCTGCGGGTGTGGCGCGCAGCAGGCGCGAGGTGGTGGGCTGTGGGGAGTGGATGGTTGGGGCTGGGAAGGAGGTGGGGGAGGAGGAGTCGGTGATGATTGTGGTGGGGGGCGCGGCGCGTGGGGTGGGGGAGGGGATGAAGGTTGGTGTGGCGCGGACTGTGGAGGGGAGGAGGTGCGAGATGCCTTGGGCGATGGCGACGGATTCGATGTCTTTGAAGTACTGATGGGGGGTGGGATGTTAGATTGGGTGGGGTGGTATAAGGGGGTGGTGGGGGGGGGGGGGGGGGGGAAGAAGGGGGATGTGTACCTTGACCGTCTTCACCTGCAACTCCAGCGTCGCATCCTCATCACAAACAATCATCGAATGCGGATGCAACTGCAGCGCCGACAGCGTCCACATATGATTCACCCCCTGCTCGACACACCTCTGCAGCGCCAGCGCTTTCCTCGCCCCCAACGCCAGAACCACCACCTCCCGCGCCTCCAGCACCGTCTGCACCCCCACCGTCAGCGCCATCTTGGGCACTTTTGCCAAGTCATCCCCAAAAAAGCGGCTGTTGGCTAGGACGGTGCCGTACGCAAGCGTCTTGACGCGCGTGCGCGAAGCCAAGCTAGACCCGGGCTCGTTGAACGCGATGTGTCCGTCCTCGCCCATGCCGGCGAGGAACAGGTCGATGCCGCCCGCGGATTGGATCGCGGCC
The DNA here is from genome assembly GCA_027569505.1 of Chloridium humicola. Lineage (NCBI taxonomy): Eukaryota > Fungi > Ascomycota > Sordariomycetes > Chaetosphaeriales > Chaetosphaeriaceae > Chloridium > Chloridium humicola. The sequence continues at coordinate 412,647 of JAPDFF010000005.1, forward strand.
TCGTACGCGACGCATTCGGCTTCGAGGTCGGGCGCGTTGCCGTCGAGGATGTGTACGTTGCTGGGGTGGAAGTTGACGTGGGAAAAGAAGTGTTTCCACATGAAAGAGTGGTAGCTTTCGGGGTGGTCGCGTGGGATACCGATGTACTCGTCCTGTAGGGGTTAGTTTATGGGTGGGGGGTTTTGGTGAGGTTGGAAGATGCTTACCATGTTGAAGGTGACGACATTTTCAAAGGAGACCTAGTAATATCCCATGAGCATGATGATCTGGATCCTTGGAGGGGTTATCTGTTTCTCTACCTGGCCAGCCTTGTATTTCTGAACGAGGGCCTTGTAAACACCGAGCGGAGTTGAGCCTGTTGGGAGGCCAAGGACAAATGGCTGTGCTGGGGTTGGGGAGAAGTGGTTGATGCGATCCACGATGTAGTTTGCGACATGAGCGCTGGCGGCCGCCGCGTCGTCTCTAACGAAGAACCTCATTGTTTAGGAACGTGGCAGGGGTTGGTATAAGCGGAGAGTGTCTTTCAGAGACGAAGAAGGTTTAGGAAGATTGAAGTAACAATGATGAGTTAAGTCTACTAAGTATAGCGCTGCTAGTGAAGGGGAATACTCAAGGAGGCGAGTCTGCTTCTCAAATTCATGTCAAGTATTCAAGGAAGAGGGTGAGACATGGCCATGTGATGATATCAGAGCAGCCGTGAGGCCATCGGCGACTGGCTGAGAGCTGGCTAAGACCGACCAGGCATAGCACCGGCCACCCGTGGCACTTGCCGGTCGTGCCGGGTCCTGGTGAAGCAGGCGATGGAGGTATGGAGCCTCGGATGGAACGTTGGTGTGTTGCGCTTCCACAATACTGTACCATAATGAAGTGGCGAATGGAGCTTGGACGGGGACAAGCCGGTGGTGCGAGCGAGCTAGAAGACGCGGGCCTTCGATCCGCCAACGAACATCCCTCCAAGTTTGTTAATAATTGAGGTATACTATTATTGGAAGTTCAATGGCAGCTTTGATCGCTGTCCTGCTTGACCAGGGTAATGGCTTGTCGTCTCCGCCCCAGCGGTTCCATGTGGTCGGTAAGTGCTTCCCAGGTCGAGTGGAATATTTCAAGTTTCACACAGAAACTGTGGCAGGTGAGTGGCAGTAACAATCCTCATCCAGATCAACGGGACCTTCCTCAACACGGCTAAGATTCCTAGAGTTTGAGTAGTGGCTCTGACTGGGATGCTCGGCGGTATTACGGCTGGTAAACCAGCATGGTAGCGCGTGTATGGGCCAATTTAAAATTGCCCTCGCTGATCAACCGAGATCTCTGCTTGCCTCGATGGAGTTGATGGAAGGAGCGTGAGGTTGTCAAGTGTGATTGTGTGAGTCTTGGGACGAATTAAGCTTTTGTATGGCCCGTGCGCCTTCCAGAACCATCAGGGTGCCAAGGCCCCATAGGGCCCCACCGCCAGCCTAAAATGCCCCGCCCGCGCCATCAGTGGCCCCGACCGACAGCTGCCGTCGCAACTGGAACTGACAACAACCGACCCCACGCGCAACGTTACTTTCCCTCTGTCCCGGGCGGAGGAGGAGGAGCAGGAGGACGACGACGAGACGCGCCGGCCCTTGACGGCCACTCGACTCGCGACGCTGGGATTTTCGCAATTCCACTGGCCGAGGCAGATGTGCACGTCTCGCTTCTTTTTACTCGCTATGGACAGCGGGGGTGGTTTTTGTGCTGTCTGATGCCGCGTTTTGTCTCGTCGGTGTCTAGCAAGGGAAGTCGACAGCTTGGAACAACTCCCTCCTCCACAACCACCACCTCGTTACACGCGCACCGTGCTGCATCCCATTCGCCACGACCGTTACCCCTGGATTCCGCCGCTCCCTTGCCGCCATCGAGCCCGCTGTCTCAGACGCCTCTGCCCGTGCTCTTCTGGAATTCTCGACCGAGCGCCCCCCACACCATACCGGGCCGTCTTGCCCTTCCTCCCCTGTAACCACCACCGCGTCTCGCTGGAGGACCGCCTGCTGAGGTCGCCCTGCTGCCCCAATCCGCGCGTCTCTGCCATCTGCACGGCGGCATCTGACAGGTTTCATTTTCCCGTGTCAGCCTCTTTTACGGGCCCGAGTGGTGTGTTTACTTGGCATGCTGTGGTGCCAGCAAAGGTCGTGCCAGGGCCGGGTCTAACCAACAACCGCCGTTCAGTCCAGTCCGTCCAGCACTCCTCTCTGCCTTTGTCTTCCTTCGTTGGCCTTGCGGATACCTCCTTGCCAGTCAGCCTCTCCCCAGCACTCCATAGGACAGACACCGTATAGTGGGAATGTGCCTCCCTTACGCCCGCCTCTCTCCTCCCTGTCTCGGACGCCTTAAATAAAGTAGGACCCTGTCCGCCGCAACTCTATTCAAGGGGTCTCTAGTGCCAATGCGCCTATGCCGCTCGTTTTTGCCATGACGTCGCTACGGGATGTTTTCGCCTCTGCCCTCAAGTCTCTGCTTCGGGGCAAGTCGTTTCTGAAGGCGCTGCTCGCCTTCTGGAGTACAGGTTCAACAGTCCGCCCCGTCACACCAGTCACCACCTCCCAGGATGGCAGCACAACCAAGGCCGCCCCCGCCGATCTGACAGCCGACTTCCTCGTCGAGGCCGAGCAACTACTGCTAGGATACATCGACGCCGGCGGGTTGAAGAAGTTCTCACGAAAGCTGAAGCGCCAGTTTCGAGAGCGACTGCGGTCCAACCCCGAGTGCATGCTGCCCTCCTACAACTCACAACTGCCCACCGGCCACGAGTCTGGCAGGTTTCTCGCCCTAGATGTTGGCGGATCGACACTGCGTGTGGCATTGGTGGAGCTCAAGGGGCGTGGGGAAGCAGGCTCGGAAAGCGGCATCATTCGCATGGACTCATTCAAGATCAACAGCGATGTCAGGAACCTCAGAGGCGTCGAATTCTTCGACTGGATGGCCGAGAGGATACACCGGACCGTCGCCCAGGACGGCGAGAAAGCCAACAGTCCAGGCCACCCACTTCTCATGGGGCTCGCATGGAGTTTTCCCATCGAGTAAGCCTCCCTCCGTTATGTTTACTGGCAGCAACTAACAATAGCAGGCAAACATCATCGAAAGGAGGTAAACTCAATGGCATGGGCAAGGGCTTCCTCGCCAACGAGGGCCTGCTAGGACATGATCTGGGAGAAATCATCGAGTCCGCCTGCCGGCGAAAGGGGCTCCACGTTGAGCTCTCCGCCATCGTCAACGACTCGAGCGCCGCCCTGCTCTCAGAAGCATACATCACACCCTCCACCCGCTACAGCCTGATCCTCGGCACAGGCTTCAACATTGCCGCCCACCTCCCCGTCGCCACCATCGGCCAGGAAAAGTTCGGCGACCGCCCGAGCAGCTGGCACGAGAAAGCCAGCCACGTCATCGTCAACACCGAGATGGGCATGTTCGGCCACGACATCCTCCCCCTGACCAGGTGGGATAAACTCCTCAAGGCCGCTCACCCGCGGCCAGACTTCCAACCCCTCGAACAAATGGTCAGCGGGTACTACCTCGGCGAGATCTGCCGTCACGCCCTACTAGAAGCTATCACCACAACAGGCGTCTTCGGCGGCAAAGTTCCACCCTCCCTCCAAAAGCCCTACTCCCTCGACACCGAAACCCTCTCCCTGATCGAAGCGTAAGCCTCCCCCTTTCCCCTTCCCAAATCCCCAACCAAACAGCAAAGAAAATAACCAACTAACCCCCTTCCAGCGACACAACCCCCACCCTCCTCACCGCCCTCGCAACCTTCACCACCCGCCACCCCTTTCCCTCCTACACCCCTACCACCACCGACCTCCTCTTCCTGCGCACCCTCTCCTCCCACATCTCGCGTCGCTCCGCCTCGCTCGTCGCCGCATGCCTCTTCGCGCTCTGGGAACTCAAATCCGAGGCCGAGCATGAGCTGCTCGCTACCCTGTCATCATCTACTACTGAAGAGGAGGGTGTGAATGTCTCATCGTCGTCGGCGGCCGCCGCTCTCGAGACGGCTATTGAACTGGAGTTGGTTCAGGGGGGTGGGACGTCGACGGTGTCGTTTAATGGCTCGGTGGTGGAGCATTATCCGGGGTATAGGGAGGGGGTGCAGGGGTTTGTGGATGGGTTGGCGGAGGGTGTTGAGGAGGAGGAGGATGAGGATGAGGATGATGATGGGGAGGAGGGTGATAGAAAAGGGGTCAAGGAGAAGGGGAGGGTTGTGCTTGTGGAGGCGAGGGAGAGTTCGTTGCTTGGGGCGGCGGTGGCGTTGGCTTGTTTGTCTTAGCTTTCTAGCGTTGTGTGGGTTACGTTACTTACTTGGGGAGTGGAGTGGGAGGTTGGCAGGAGTGGGTTGTGGTATCGGGGAGGTGAAGAGGTGGTGTTGATTCCCTTGGAGCATAGTAGCGATTTCGAGTTCTGGTGGATTTGTATGTCTTGGGTTATCGGTTCAAGTGGAGGACTGTAATGTACATAGAGGAGGCACATAGTAACATGGAACGTACTGAGCTGAATCACACCTGGAGCAGATAGGAAGAAATGCTTGTCAAGTCGATTTATTCAAGCCACGGTTTGAGCCGACAAACTTTTGAAGTTCACGGGCTACATCTTGACCTGGCATCTCTTCGAATTACTCGACTTGGACGCGACAAAACCATTGTTCGTATGGGTATCCAACCAATTACACATGAAACAACCACATCTGCCCTTCGTATCCAACCAGGAACCCTCGGTAGAAATCCTCCCAGAGCCATGTACATGCACCTGCCTGCTCATGCTCACAACATCCCTCTCATCCAACCAGTCCCCACAGCTCCCAAAACACCCAAAACGATTGTTTGCGCCCCTAAACAACCGTGTTGACTCGCAAGGACAGGCCCGATATTAAACCAACACACCATCCATATCGTATCCCACTCCCTCATACCCCTTCCCTCCAACGCCCCAAAAAGCCAAGCCTGCTACTTCTGACCACGCTTCCAAGCCAATCACAGGGAAACAAGAATGTAACTTCCACCTCACCACCAGCCCGGCCAAGCCGCCCTCAATTCCCAATATCACCGCCATATTTGCTTTCGTCGATACCCCTTTAGCATACACACATCCGCCCCGCGCCTCTCCACCACCGGTCAGGCATCAACTCGGCTGTCTGGAGGTAAGCGGTGGCAGCACGCTGCAGAACGCGGAACGGTCGTCGCAGCTGTTGATGGTGAGATCCTTTGTGTTCGGGAGAAGAGAGAGTGTACCGGTCCCTGGTGGTAGAATGGCATACGCGGCGCCGCCGTCCCTGGCGCAGAGGTGGTTTTGAGGGCAACGTTTCCGCCTGAAAAGGGGGTTTGAAGAGGAGAGGTTTGGAAGTAAGGAGAAGAGAGCGGGTTGTCGAGAAAAAGGGTGAGTGGCCTCGGAGGAGGTTGCTGTTACTCAGCAGCAAAATACCGCTTCGCTTTGCTACGGATTTGTTGCGCCTTGACCTCAGGCGGGACGATGGTGTGGTGGACGACGTGGGGGCGGTAGATTGCGTCTACGGGGGGCATCCTGTTGTTAAGATTGTTGTTAGCATCATTTAACACTCTTCGTATGTGTAGCGAGCTTGTTGAGGAAAGACAGTGGGGTTAAATAACAAGGGCCGGCTTACCAGTCATCCAAACTTAGTGGGAAATACTCATACAACATGTCGTCCGTGTCAAGAGGGCTGGCTAGCGGGTGTTGGCCTGCCCCGGGCTGGCCTTGTGGCCCTAACCCGGACATTCCCCCGGCGGCGGAGAGGATCATAGAAGATTTTGTGAGCTGGGGGCTTTGGGTGCTGTCGTTTGAACCGGCGCGGTTAGGCGGACTGCGGTCATCTTCGGAGAGTGAGAGGTTGATAGGGAGTGGTTGGGGTGCTGTGGTGCTGTTGCTGCGTTGGGTTTTGGCGGTTGGTTTGTTGTTGTGTTTGGTGTTGGCGTCTAAGGAGCCCCAAGACGGGACTGGTGGCCTGTTCAGACTGGGGGAAGTCATGGCCATCTTCTTGTTCGCGTGTTGTTGGGCGGCCGGAGTATAAGCGGGATGGGGGGTTGCCCAGTCAGTTGGTGGTTGCTTGAGACTGTAAGTATGGTTGAAAAACATAGATACTGGGGCACCTACCTGCACACTCCCGACCGACCCAAATCGATTCCTCCCCATCTCCCCACCGTCCGCCCCCGGTACTAGTTGTTGATTCTGCTGCTGTTTCGGCCCACCCCCGGCGGACTCATTCGTATTCCTCCTCTCCAGCGGCCTCTTATCCCCCAGCGGCACCTCCTTCCGACTATCAAAATTCCTCGGACTCCTCCCCCTCACAATAACCGGCCCCGACTGAATCTCCGCCACCTTAACATACTCACCCCCGCTCTTCGCCCTCACCAACAAGTTAATCTGCACCACATAATGCTGCTGCAGCCCCTTCCTCCTCCCATTATTCGCCGTCGCATGCTTAAACTGCAACCTCTTCCACGCCACCGGCACCGACACGCGACTCCCATCATCCAGCTCCTGCCCGCTCGTCAAATCCAAGGGCACCACAGGCGGCACACTGACCACCTTCGTCTCATCCGCCCCAACGGGTGCGTTGCTCCCGCGCCAGGGGATGGTAATCATCTCCGCAATGCGCCCCTCGATGCTCTCCACCGCTGTGATCGAGGCCGCGAGCTCCACGGCGGGCGCATGCCGGCCCATATCATCCACAAACTGCGCGACGTGGCGCGGCAGCGTGATCTGGCCCGAGATCTGCCACAGGTTGCGGCGGTAGCAGGTCAGCTCCAGCGGGCGGCCGGTGGTGTTGCTGTCTACGCCGAACACGTCCTCGGCGACGAAGAACATGCCGTACAGCTCGCCCGTCATGAGGGGCTCGACATACTGCCCCGCGTCGGTAATCAGTGTGGCCTTGCCCGGTATCGGCGCGCCAAAGCCGAGGAGCTTGTTGTCGAGTTCTTGTGGGGATGAGGCGTCGATGTTGAAGGCCTCGGCGGCGAGAGCGGAGGCGGAGGCGCCGCCGCCTTCGAAGGGCCGGGCGGAGTAGGAGAAGGGGTCTTCGAAGGTTGTGCTGAACGTCTCGAAGTCGTAGGGGGTGGGGGTGAAGGGGATGGTGGGCATGCCGTGGACGGTGTCGCTAGTTTCGGGGGCTGATAAGCAGGCTGCGACGGCTTGGTCGCACAGGAGGGGAGACACTCACAGTAGGGAGTCATCAAAGGCCGTGAAGGTACTGAACGCCTCCATCTCCGAGGCTGTCATCGTCATGGCTTCCGGGCCGGGGGTGGCGCCGGGCATGGCCGGCATGGATCCGAAGCCGGCCATCTCATCGTAGTTCCTTGCCTGGAGCTTTGGGATGGTTCATGCAGAGCTGGCTGCTGCGTCGACAGGGCGCGAATCGGAGATCCGACGGCAACAGGTTGAGGGTCGTAACGGGGTCCTCTTAATCATGACATTTGGCGGCAATGATAAGCTCCCTCGTCGAGCAGCAAGATAAGGCCTGACGAGCGTCGTCCACATCACCCGCGGCCTTGTTGCGCTCAGGCATGCAGCTGGCAGCATGGACGTGGTGGGAGATTGGAGTGGGAGGTGGAGACCGGCGACGGGAGAGGCTGGCCAGGATGCATGCAGCAGCAGATTCCTGGGGTAGCCCCCCCCTTCTCCCGTCCCTTCTCCAACTGCCAGAGGCACTTCCGATTGCCCGCTTCGTGCCGCTTTGGGGGGCGCCACCCACTGTAACCTGGCCGGTCAACGACCGGTCATGGGCCCTGTGATTTTCCCCAGGTGTCTCCCCGGCCTTGCCCCTCAGCCAAGGCTCCAACAAGACCCCAGCAAAAGAATCTGTCCTTCAGGGGTGTCTGCTGTTGGAGGACAGATGGGTTTAGCTCATCGTTAGTCAGTTTCAGGGGACTCTCATGCTGTACTCAACCTTCCATAACAGAGTGACATCCCCCAGCAACTCTGGATGCGCTGTGTTGCATCAGACGCCAAATACAACTCTCCTGATTGCAGAGGCGCCTCGCCACCGGAGAGCCATGGTAGCCGGACAAATGGGCACTTTCGGCACTGTGAAGGAGTTTCTTGGCGGCTCCCCAGCCGATGCGGGGAGCTTGTTGGAGCTGTTCGCGGGGTCGAAGAAACAGAAGGATGTTGCTCGGTGAGTTTGTCTGAAAGCTGCTCTTGAGGTGTAGGAGTCCTAAAGAGCAATAACATTTACCAAAAAGTAGAAATATGCTATCCAAAAATAATATGACGAAGTCAGAGATATCAGATCCCCAAAAAGTTACCCAAGTCCAAAGACATGCGCCAAAGAACAACACAAAAATTATCTCAACACATCCCAGACTCCTGAAATCAACCCCAAGCTCCCAACCCCTGATTCCTGCGGAGTGCGGGGAGCGTTCATCCCAACCTCGCGGCTCGCCCGCTCGGACACAGCTCCCCTAGTTCAGATCTTGCCACTACCGAACCGGTCAGTCATTGCGCCATCGCCCCGATCAGGAAGCTGCTGTCGGTAGTTGGGCAGGTACTTACATTCTCGGGCGAGTTCGTAAACTCCTCAAACGCCTGGACCACCTCAAACCCCATGGCCAGCAGCGGCTCAACAGCCTCGTCCTGGGCCCAGCTGAGGACGCTCCTGAGCGATTTATGCGACTTGTTCTGGCGCAAGCCCATGAGCGCCAGGCCCTGAAGCACCAAGGTGCCCTGTGGTGTTGAGGGTGGCACGATAGGGGCGACGATGCCTCCGATGGGCTCGTCCTGGGAGGAGGGGAAATGTAAGGGGGGGATGAACCCGGCCAGGGGACTGCCGGGGCTGCAGATGATGACGGTGCCGAGCAAGGTCTCGCCGTGGCCCTTGGCCCGGACGACACCGCAGGCCTTAGCCTCTTGAAGGGCGAAACGGTAGAGCTCCAGCACCTCCGGGTTGGCGTGGGAGCTGGCGTGCACGAGCACGCTCTCTGCATTGTCCAGGCCGTAGATGAGGTCGAAGCTGATGTTGGCGCGCTGAATGTTTTGGAGCAGCCCCTCGGGCGCGCTCCAGCTGTTCAGGGATTCGATGGCCATGTTTGTAAGGCGTCGGGGAAACTGGAGGTCCCAACCGCCGTTGGCGAACCACTGCTTGAGTCCAGCACTGTCGTCTGTGGGTATCCCCAGGAAAACGCCAGGGAAAGACATCCCGAGCTGCATCTTCTTGACTCCACGCCTCTGAACGAGCCCGCGCAGGGCTCTGCGCTGCAGTGACCTTCCGATAGACACGTTCCGCTTGCCGGGATCCACGAAGAGGGCGCCCATGATGCCAGTGCCTTGCACGAAGTAGGTCGCGCAAAAGCCGTACAACGCATGAGTGCTACTGTTACGCACCACGAAATGGGCCTCCTCGATGTTGGGGTTGAACAGTTCGAATGTGTGGGAGCTTGTTGTTTCGAGAAACTGGTGGGCCGGGGCACTTGCTCTTGCCAGGGCTTGAAGAAGGTCGTCCAGGCCCCTTCCGTCGCGGTCACGGTTGTAAGCCTCAACAAGCCAGTGTTGCCTGGACTTCAGGACCTTCCGGCTCTTCCTCAGCGTGCCCGGCAACACCCCTTGAGGTTTGAACTTGCCGCACAGCACCCGCACTAAAGCCGCCATGGCTGTCTCGGTGAAGTCAAACGTGCAGATGTAGGTGCCAATCGTTTTGTCCATAGCGAAGTCGTATGGCGAGCTGACGGAAACAACAAGAAGGGACTTCTTCTGGCCGCTCGCCCTCATGATGGAACACATCATAGCGACATGCTTGGCGAAGCCAGCTTGGTACAGGTTTCTGTTGGCATCCGCAGTCACCAGAATGATGCAGGAGGCTCGGTTGATCAAATTCTCGTGGACTGCCTCGAAGTTAGAAGGAAGTTTCTCATCGGAGTGAGACACGTACCAGGTCTGACGCCATTCGCGGTATAGGAGGTGTGCAGCAGCTTGCCATGGCGAGCCCGAGCAAGAGATCTTCCGAGTTCCCTAAACACGCCCTCGCCGCTCATGATAGCTCCTCGGTCGCGGTGCACCCACCTGTCATGGAGACTCGGCGTGTCGGTCCTGTTTTTGGCTTCCAGAAGCGCCTTGGTCAGGGATGACGCAGGCAACGGTTTCACCAGAGGAGTGAGCAAAAGCAACTCCTCTTCTTGGTGCATCGAAGCTGACAATGGGAGCAGCTTCTCATTGTCTCGTATGACGGCAATGGAGTCGTCGTAGGCCTTCAGCGAGAGAGCTAGATGGCTGGGATGGATTTGTGACAGCAACGAGATGCCAGGTGGATTCAGCGCCTTTGACCAGGAAGTGCAGGACTGCTTCAGCCGAAGAACGCGCTTCAAAGAAGTGTAGATGCGCTCTTTCGTGACAAGTTCGTTCTCAACGCCTAGCTTAAGGCCTGAGATGGCTTCAAGCTGCACGTCGTACGCCCGGCATAGCATGAGCAAGTCACAGCCGGCCTCGACGGCCATGACGGTGCCGGTTTTGACGCCAATCTCGTTTCTGAGACCCTCCATCTCGAGGCATTCGGAGATGGCAACGCCCTGAAAGCCGAGCTCGGCCCTGAGCAGGTCATCGACCACCTGGTCTGACAGGCAGGCGTGGTTGATGCTCATTGACGGGTTGGTAATCCCACAGCCACCGACGAACATGGCGTCCAGTTTCCCCGTAGTGATGGCATTTCGGAAAGGGACGAGAGCGCTCAGAGCAAGCTCCTCCAGCGTCTGGGTGATGATGGGGATGTCCATGCTGGATCCGAGGAAGTCCAGATTTCCGTATGAAGGGAAGTGCTTCCCACAGGTCGCAAGACCGGCGTCCCTGTACCCGTTCATGGCGGCAATGCCGTACTGTGACACCTCCTGAGGGTCATCGCTGGTGGCCCGCACGCCGAGCGGCTGATAGCGAGCGTTGGTCAGGACATCCAACACCGGGCCGAGAATGAGGTTGACGCCGACAGCAGAAACCTCGGTGGCGGTGGCCTTGGCGATCTTGTAAGCCAGTTCGGCGCTCCCGGCGGCAGCCTGGCCCATGGAGCTGGGAAACTGGCAGATGTAGTCCTCATCGTACAGGCTGTTAACGCCGCCGTTCTCCTGGTCCAAAGCGATCAACAGGGGCTGCGGATGGCCGGCCTGGTGGGCGATGGTCTGCAGCTCCTGGACGAGCCTCGCAGTCTGCTGGGCAGCTGCAGGCGCAGGTTAGCATGTGAAGGTGTAGAGTACAGCGTTAAGCCCTGGGTTGACAACATTTGAGGTTTTTGGCAGTCAACAAGATGGAGCCCAGATGGTGGTTTTCGATGAGATTACGAATTTGGGGGGTGACTTCGGTGCCATCCCATCCCATAATCAGCATCTGCCCAATGGCCCTGAGATGGTGTTAGTGATCTAGTATCACAAGTGATTTGTGCATTTTCCATGATGTCTAGGGCCTATCTGAGCTGCATTGGGTGCTCCAAGTAGTTCCACCAGCAGTCAGGGCCTCAAGACAGCAAATAGGGAGAGGTAAACAACAACACATACCAGTCGAGGTCCTGCCATAGTGGGTCCAAGTCGCTGTCAAGCTTGGTCATCTTGTTGGGCTGCGGTTGTCGGAGAGGTGGGTGGTTCGGACCGTCTCCCTCGGCATAATTGTTCCGCGAGGGCTTCTAGAATCTAGAATCGAATCTCGAGTCCAGGATGCAGATGAAGTGGCCAGCAGCGGGTGTAACAATGCCACGGCGTCTGTTATCAGGTCTCCATAAGAATGTTGGCCACGCTGCGGTCTCGGTGCTGCCGCATGGGTTGCTCGCGGACAGCACCAGGGCAAGACTGAGACGAGCGGAGAAGCGCCTGACCGTCGTGACACGGTGCCGATTGGGATGTTGGGGTTTGGGGTGCTGAGGTGTGTGAGCCAAAAGGGACAAGAGAAAGGGAGGGGTCAGGCAGAAGGCTGGGACGGTATTACACTAAACCTAACTTGGCAGGTACGACCCAGATTTTCGGTTAGCGCCAATTCGGCAACGTTACATCCCCACTTGCCCCGGATGGCTCATGCCCCATCCAGCTCATCCATGTCCCTCTTTCAACCCCCCATCGCCAAACTTCAAACGTCCATCGACGACCTGGATCCGCCGTAACAACATCCCAATAAACGGTTATCCCAGGGAAAGGCTACATCGGTGCATAAAGTTGCAATCTCCACTCTTTCAAGGTGGCAGTCAGCGGGCGGTGGCAAGGGTAGCACCAAGCAGAGTGCAACATGGCTTCCATCTTTCCACCTTTCTGGGCTGCCACATACTCACCACACGGGACCCATGGCAATGCATCAATAATCTAGGTTTCTGATGAGATATCGTCAAATTCACCACCTGAAACAGAGCCATCAACCAAAGAGCAATGGATGATGCGCCCCACACCCTCTGTCTCTCCTCCTGCTCCGGCGAATCCCAGGTTTGATGGGAAGCACGGGGAAGTCTTCCATCATCCCATTCGGAAAGGTCGAGTTCCTGAGACAGATGACGTCTGTTTATGGGCCTCAAAGGCTGTAGTTCTCGCCCGATCACGGGGCTACGATCTGCGGTTGAGCAACCCAGATCAGGCCCACGACTCCCGGAGTACCCGTGGGACCATGTGAGGAATGGTCCTCCGGTGACCGGCCACGGTCCATGACCGTTGAATGGCACTGCGGGACTCATGGGGGCAACTAGACCCACGGCCACCAGCCGCAGGGTTTGAGCTCTTGCCTTGATCCATATATCCATCAACCTTGCTGTCACATCCGCTCCTTCTGTATCCTATGGCGTACACACCGGGACACACTGGGCAGCCTCATGCCCTCTGGCATCAATACGACCCCTAACCAGGGAATTCACCCTCCTGATAGCAACACCCTTGGATACTATTCTTAGTTTCTCTCCCTAGTGTCTTAGTCCTCTTAACCTACAATGCCCTCCGCAGTCCGCTCCGCCTCTCCCCGCCAGAACGGCATCACCAAGCTAACCAACTGCCGCCTCGTCCGTGGTGATGCTCTTGTGTGGGACGATGTCTGGGTCAGTTCTGTCACCGGCCAGATTATCCGCAGCCAAAACGCCTTCTACGATGATTTCATCATGCCGGACGAGGTCATCGACCTCGGCGGCCGCATTGTGTCGCCTGGCTTCATCGAGTGCCAGCTGAACGGCGCCTACGGGTTCAACTTCTCCACTGAGACAGACGACATGGTCCAGTATGGCAAGCAGCTGCGGGAACTGAACAAGAAGTTGATTCAGACGGGCGTCACTTCATACATCCCTACTGTCACCAGTCAGTCGAGTGATCTCTACAAGAAAGTTAGTCTCAAACCCCATCACACCCCGTTTTCATACTCAACCATGTTGACATCCCCAGGTCCTCCCCTATCTCGGCCCATCAGGCTCCTCTCGGCGTGCCCACGACGGTGCCGAGTCTCTGGGCGCACACGTCGAAGGCCCGTTCCTCAACCCGACCAAAAACGGCGTCCATAACCGGTCCATCCTGCGCGTTGCCGAGTCCTTCTCGGACCTCGAAGAGATGTACGGCGCCGCCAACATCACCACTAAAACCAAACCACACTCCCATTCCTCTTCGGAGTCCGAACTCGAATCAGAAAATCAACAGGATACCATCCCCATCAAAATGATCACCGCCGCCCCCGAGCTCGGCGCCATGACTTCGCTCATCCCTGACCTCACCTCCCGGGGCATCATCTACAGCATCGGCCACTCCGAGGCCACGTACGAGGAAGCGTCGGCCGCCGTGTCCGCCGGCGCAACCATGATCACACATCTGTTCAACGCCATGCGCCCGCTGCACCACCGGAACCCGGGCATTTTCGGCGTGCTGGGTGTTGCGGAGCAGGGCCAAGACGGTCAGGATGGGGATAAGAAGAAGAGGCCGTACTTTGGGATCATCGCAGATGGTATCCATCTGCACCCGACGACCATTAAGATCGCGTGGAATGCCCACCCAGAGGGCATGATTCTCGTGACGGACGCGATGCATATGGTGGGGCTGCCTGATGGGAGGTATCCGTGGACGAATGGTGAGGGCGAGCATTATATTGTGAAGAAGGGGGGTGTGCTGGAGCTGGAGGGGACGGGAACAATTGCGGGAAGGTATGTTGGCTTATTTCTCTTTCAAACCCTTTCCCCCTTTACACTGTCCCCTCCCCACACCCCTTTCTACCCCCTCTCCCAGTTCTACTCCTCTACACCCTTTCTCATCCCCTCCTTTATTGGAACACTATTCATCTATTTCCCCTCGCGTTCTCTCACCCTCCCCATTTCCATTTTTCCAACCCTCCCCAATAACCCCTATCCCCACTTCGCTCCCCCTAACCCTGACCATCAACAATACATACTAACCAGAGTACAAGCTCCACAACCCTCCTCCAATGCCTCAACAACTTCCTCTCCCACTCCGACGCCTCCCTCCCCCAGGCTCTGGCCGCCGTCACCACCACCCCTGCTGCCATGCTCGGCGTGAGCGGGGTCAAGGGGTGTTTGGACGCGGGTGCTGACGCAGACTTTGTTGTGCTCTCTGAGGTTGATGTCAGGGGTAGGATTGGGGCCGAGGGTGGAGGAAAGAGGAGGCCGGAGTTGGTTGTGGATGAAGTTTGGAAGTTTGGGGTGAGGGTTTTTTGAGGGGGTAGGTAGATGGTGCGGTTTTGTAAGTTGGGTTGCGAGGGGGAAGATGGGTGAGATGAAGGGGGGGGGGGGGGGTGGATAGAGATTGTTCCAGTATTAGTATTAATAACATTGTTGGAATGCTTTTTTAGAGATGGTCGAGGGTAGAAGGCACGGGTAGAAACTTGCTTTTGCTAGACTTACTTGTTTGTTGTTGAATGCTTCCTTGAAGGGATGTATGTATAAAAGAAACCATCACATGGTATGTTATGGAGATCGCAAGCAGGGAGTAAAGGATACCCAAATACCCAGGAGACGTAGAGGCAGCATCACATTCACCCACAACCAGCAGCTTGTTGAAAGCAAGCAAAGCCTTCCTCAATTCCCTCTCTACCTCAAACCGCTACTCTACCTCCCGCTGGCAAAATTTGAGACCACCCATCGCTTCCGTCTTCCTCCCGCTTGCCCCGACGACTACAGCTGATACTACAACACTCAACAAAAACAATCAACACTAGTAAAAATGCTGACAATGATGACGACCATAGACAACGACAACAACGATGGATAGATAACACCGAAAATACAAGACACTTAGTTGATGTTGTCTGCTAAACCCATCCACTCCCACTCCCTTCAATCTAACTAAATCACCCACCCACCAACCCAAGCGCACTTCCCTTCCTTCGCATGTGTTTTCCCATGTGCGCCACCTCCCTCCCTCCATCCTCCCGCATGTTTTCTGTATTTCCCCCACTAACAAGAACCCCTTCACCCCAAAGATTTCGCCTCTTACGCCACGTCCTTTGTAGTAAAGCATGCAAGCATGTAAAAAGCAGCAAGATATTGGTACTCTTAAGAAAAGAAAGGAAAAGAGATAGATGGAAAGAAGGCTAGAAGGGGAATAGTGTGTGGGGTGTCAAAATAGAAAAAGAAAAAGAGGTATAATAAGATGCCGCAATGCATGTACTGTGTTTGGACTTGGAAAGCCAGGATAGGATAGGATAGGATAGGAAAGGTATGTTAGTGATGGTGACAGATGAGAGAGAGAAGATTATGATGACGATGATCAAGGAAAATAATGAAACAAGCCAGTCAGGCATAACACGCTCCCGCGTTCACTTCACTCTTCATTCATGAGGTTGCTCAACAACCCCCCTCCCCCCCCTCCTCACACTCCACCTCCTCCTCCATACTCCCATACCCCGGATCCACCTCATTCCCAACCGCCACCTTCTGCACCTGCACGCACCTCTCCACCAGCTGATTCCGCATCGCCTCATCCACTTCCATCTTCGTGCCCGCCGCCCTCGCACTGCCACACCACCCCCTCATACTCGCAGCCAGCCTCTCCAGGGTAGTCCAGCACCTGTCCTGGCCCACGGGATGCCGGCTGAGGCTCTCCATCAGGTGGAACGCAGCGGTGAATCCCAACAGCGACATCGCCTCGACGTCCGCGCCCTCGGGAAGCACAGACTCGATGACCGCGAACGCGGCCCGCGGCGGGTCGGAGAACTTCTGCAGCTGGGCGATGCCCATCGCACAGCGCAGGGCCATGTGGGAGTCATGGTCGGGGACGATGGTGTTGAGGGGCGAGTCGATGAGTGGCGGGACACCCTTGCTGTACTGCGGGTGCTTGTCCGGGTTGGCGGCGGGGCCGAGGGCTTGCAGGGCGGTGACGATGTACGCGCCGCGCTTGCCGTCGGCGAGGACGGCGCGGGCAATGAGGGCGCGGACCTGAGCGTTGGAGCCGATCGGGGCGACCTTGACGGCCAGGTTGATGCCGTTCCCTGCGTCGGAGCCGGGGAGGAGGGCGAGGTTGTCGCGGGATGTGCGGAGGCTGTTGATGAGGACGCGGTGCAGGGTGAGGTTGGAGTACCATGCAGCGACGGCATCCATGGGCGAGCGCACGGCGGGGTCGTCGACGACGGCGTCCATGCCGTCGATCTTCTTACCCACATTGTAGCTGGTCTGGTGGTTCCAGGCGAGGTTGTGGGCGCGCTGGATGATGTCGTCGTTGAGGACCTCGTCGCAGTCCTGGCTAAGGAGGATGGCGAGATGCTCAGGGAGGATGTCGTCAGGGGTCTTCTCGCCTTCGGAAAGCGAGTTGAGCAGACGGTTTAGCTGTCTCGCCTCGTTCCACCTGGCCCTGGCCAGTTTGACAGCGATCATGTCAGCGGGGAGAGACGCGCCGTTCAGCCTCCAGAGCAGAACCCGGATGTGGAGCGCCTTGAGCATCAACCGGAGCGGGGTGTCTGGAAGAGTGCCCGAGGCGATCAGGGTCAGTGTGAGACGGCTCTTATTGATCTCGACGTCGCCGCCGGCCAGCTGGGCATCCAAAGCAATTGTCCACGCCTTGATGCGGGCAGCCTCTTGCTCCTCGCTCAAACCAGTGAGCGTGAGGTAGCCGTGAGAGCCAACTACATTTCTCAACGTATACTTCAGCATTTTCAGCAGCAAGGCAGCGGCCTCCAGGAAGAAGTTATGCCTCGGTACCCAAACGGTCTGAATAGCCGTGAGCCAGGCCTGTCTCCTGACATAAATCGGCGAGGCAAGAGATGGCACAGCCTTGACCACGGAGGCCGTACGTTTCGACTTCTTGGACGGCTTCAAGCCGGACATGTCAATGAATGACGAGCATGCGAGCCAGACAAAGATGCCCAACAATACGAGCATCCTCAACGTTGTGATCATGTCGAGTGCCGTAATGTGGTAACCGCCAACGGTCAGGTGTGTCATATGGATGAAATCGCTGAAAAGGTGGACGGGGACGATGGAGAGACCGCGTCCTTCTGGTGTCTCGTTGCTGGGCTCCTTCTCGACCATGGCCTCCATGAACATCAAGCCAGCCAAGGAACCAACCATGAGCTTCCCGAAGTAAGGATTCCACCGGCCAGCCTGTGCTTGCGCCTGCTGTTGTTGCTGCTGGATCTGCTGCTGCCGCAACATGGCGGGATTTTGCCCGAAATGCTGGGGAGGCACAGGGTACGGCCGGCCGGCATTCATCTGCTGGGCGGTCAGGATCCGTTTCATGTCGTCTGGAATCGGTATCATTCCCGGTGGATCTGGTCCCCGGGGTGTTGTCATTGGTGTGTTTAAGAAACCGGCATCTTGCGGGTACTGCATCGGCGTGGGCGGCTGCTGGAGGGGATTTGGTAGTTGGCCGGTGATGGCACCAGCCATGAAGAGCTTCTCGAAGGCGGCGATTCGTGCCTGCATGCTGCCATTTTCGTCGATGAGGCGGTTATTCCGTTTCTCAAGATGCCTGATATATTCGGTGGCTTTGCTGAGGACCTGCAATGACAGTCAGACAACATCCCGGTACCTCGAAGAAAAGTCTTGATGGACCCACCGTCGCCTTATTAAGCTTGTGGGCGGGCGTC
Organism: Chloridium humicola; assembly: GCA_027569505.1. Lineage (NCBI taxonomy): Eukaryota > Fungi > Ascomycota > Sordariomycetes > Chaetosphaeriales > Chaetosphaeriaceae > Chloridium > Chloridium humicola. The sequence goes on from JAPDFF010000005.1 coordinate 430,626, forward strand.
AAGCCGTGTAGTTCCTCTCTGTCCTCTGTTGTGTCCTCTCCCCTCGCGCTCTTGGACATAATCCTTAGTGACGGGACACTATCTCGCAGAGCTGCTATCTTGTCATTGAGATTGGTCCTGTACCGCTTCTCGATCATGTTGTGGGCGGTCTTCTTGACGGGTTGCTCGTCGTCATCGTCATCGTCTTCGTCGACTTCGGCGGACGACTTCCGCTTCCTGCTGTTGGTCTTGGAGAGGTCTATGCCGTCTGGGGAGGAGACGGCGCCCTTGTCGTGGCCGCTCGAGGCCGAGTCCGGGCTCCCGGCGGCACTCTGGGGCGAGTGGTACTGGAGGTGGGCGGGCATAGCGATCGACCTGAGCCGCTCGCGCTGGGCAGGTGTGAGTGTATTGTGGATGTTGCGATTGTTTGGATGTTCGGGTTTGATGAAGGCCGAGTCGGGGGCGAAGGCCTGGCCTATAGGGACATTGGCGCCGGTGGTGACAGGCACAAAGTTTGGGTCCTGGGCAGCGAGGTTGGAGGGCTGGAGATAGAAGGACGGATGTTGCTGCTGTTGGAGGAGTTGTGAATCCAAGCCGAGATGCAGCGGGAGTTCCCACGAGTGCTGCTGCTGGGGCGCAGGCGGGATGATACCAAACGGGTTGTCGCTGCTGATGGGCGAGTCATACGGGGGTGTGGCCTGAAAGACCCATTGCGGAGCAGTGGCCGGGTTGAAGAAGTCGGGCTGCTGGGCCTGCTGGTGGGAGGATGCGGTGACACCCGAGGGCGAGCCCGACGAAGTCCCACTCCTCCCACCCGCGCCTTGCCCAGGCGCAGGCGTTGCATTTTCGCCCACCGTAGAGGAGGCAACGGTGGCCGCGGCCGTGGCAGAGGCCGAATTGCCGAGCCCTCCGTCAATCAGGTCCTCGACTAGGCTGCTGTCGCCCAGCGAGCCAGAGCCGTCCCCATAGTTGAAGGCATCCAGGCCTCCGTCCAGATCGGCGAACAGGCTCGGCGAGCTAGCGTCGAGGCCGGCCATCACGGTCTCCTCCCTCTGCTCAGTCTCTGGACAATACTGCCCTGCCCTGCTGCCCGGGGTCTGGAAGCGGCGGTCCGATCAGCTGTTGCATGCGGGCCCTCCTTCTGGTGGTGTGCGGGCGGCAGTCTGAGACGAGCGGGCGAATCGTAGGGACCGGGGGGGACTCTCAGGAGGGGGTGTCAGAGTCTCAGGGTCGACGACGGCAGAGGTGCGGGGACAGCGAGGGCAGCAACGGGCCAATTGCGCGTCGCGTCGGAGAGGTCTGGAGGGATCGACGGGGGTGGACTGAAGCTTGGGCCGTATGCGGACCGCAATTCAGCGCAGTGCTGGGCTGCTGGTGCGGGCTGGTGCGGGCTGGATGCTGTCGAATTTTTTTGGCGATTCCTGACGTTGAAGGTGGGAAGTCGGACAATCGGGTTATGTGTGGAACGATTTGGGCCAGAATCGTATGATGGACAGGCGGATGGAGCCGAGCTGCCTTGGTGGGGCCCCCAGCGCGATGGCACGTGCGGCAGGGCCAGACGGGGCCCAATTCACGCAATTCGCCCGTCGGATTGGTTGGCTCAAGTTGGCTGCGGCAGCCACACACGCGACGGTGTGGGTCTGTCTGGTCCTGATCGTCAACGCTTAAGGCTAGCGGAGGAATGCGAGGATCGTCAATCAGTCAAATCGGGCTGCAGCCGTTCGTCGAAGAATCGTCTCTGGTCGCCTGCGGCTCGATGGCGATGTGTTATACTCGAGCGTGGCGGCAGTTAGCGCTGTTCTTGACTCGGAGGATCGTTGAAGTCTCAACGCCACTGGATGAATGGAAAGGAACAAAACGATGACGACGAGGCAGCGCCCGCTCCCACGGGAGGACGTTGACGTTATGTGCCAGAGCTCTGTTACAGAATTGCGGGGGGCATTGTGGATTTGGGATGGACATCTGGAAGCTCTGTGCTACGGTTCAGCTCACCTGGAGAGGGCATTCCGTCTTTGTACCACCAGCAGCGGCACAGCAAAGGCATGATATTACAGGGTCCTCGGACCAGAGATGGGAGTTTATGGTCGCGCTCGTCGTGTCTCTTTCGTCTTGAACATCTCAACCCTGAAACGTCGACAACTTCTCCCTTCAGATGTCGTCCCAAAAGACTTACAACAGCAAATCGTCACGTCTTTTACACCTGTGATCTGCAAATCAGGACGGGAAGGCCTGGACGACTTCCCGACCCCCATGGGGATGTGGAGTGAACTCTCGAGGCAGCACCCCCGTCTCTTGGACCCCGAAGAACCCTCAAGTGTGCGAAACCGCCGAGAAACAGCACAGCGGAGTTGTTGAGATCATCGAGACGTGATGCGTGGCAAGCTCAGTCCCTGTCGCAGGGTAGGGTCTTGCAGGGGAGGGAGCTCTTTCAGAGTGGTCAGTTTCACCGCTCTCCTTGAAACATCACCATCCACAAGCTTCACTCACCTTCGCTCGGGGCACGGTGTCGCGTCTCATCTCAGCGTATCCGTCCCAAGCGGAACTGAGGCTATGTTTTATTTTGTCGGAGCCAAACCTTCGAAAATCGTTCGGAACCAACTCTTCAACATGAGGACAAACAAAGCTCGGAATCAGAGCAATGACTGATGTCACCCGCGATGGACGGACGCCTCCAAGAGAGGGTTCAATCTCCTCCAGGCAAGATGCGGTTGGGCTCTCCATACTGTCTTTAACTCCCGCGCGAAGTATCGTTGTATGCCCTCTTTTCTCTGGCACAGGAAGCTTGAGCAGAGCCCACGATGCTCAGGCGCGTTGACGACGCGGTCCTACGCGCGATCACGTGCTGTTGAGCTGCATTTGTTGGTCCTTGAGACTCGAATTATCAGGCAGGACATTTCAATGGCTGAGAAATGGCGCTGGGGACTGTCGACCGAGAGTCAATTCGCTGACCGCCGATTTCAGGGCTGAAATCCCCTCACCGGTTTCACCAACAACCCTCCTGCCGAACTCTCCATCCATCGCGGCGTCCCGAACAAACCGCAACCAGCCATGGTATTCTGATGCGCTTAGCCGGCCCAACGTTCCCTAGATAATGTGGCTAACTTCGCGATAGTAAAATGAATCCCGTGATCGGGATCTCGGTCGCCCGGATCAATCTCTCTCGTTGGATTCTTGGCTCCTTGATGGTTTGTGAAGAGGTCGACAGCCCAGAGTCCAAGCCAGCGGACGCAATTGCCCACTGGCGAGATGGCGACAACACTCTCTACCTGCGAAACAGGTCGGCCGATGACCCGGAGCTATCGGTGGGCGATTCCGAGGCCGATCAGATCCACTCCGCCGGAATAACAGCCGCTACTTGGTGTCTAACAGGACACATTCGTCAAAGTCCACTCCTGGATCAAAGGCGTCGAGATGGAAGCTGAGAAGATCCGGTTCGTGACGGAAAAAGCCCCGGAAGTGCCCGTCCCGGAGGTTGTCTATACCTGAATCGATCACGACCTTAATAGAAGCTTCCTCATCATGAAGCGAGTCAAGGGGGAAGTTTTGGAGAAGGCATGGCCGAAACTCTCCACACTCGTTCAACGCACACAGATTGCCGACGATGTCGCGCGGTTCTGCATGGCCCTGGCCGCTAACACATCGACTCGCTTCGAAACGGTCACTAGACTGCCCGTTTCCAACGAGCGGTGGCTGATGGACGCGACACCCGAATCCCACCTCACCTGGCACCCGAGATTCCTTGGTCCTTGGTTGCAAGACGAGTTGCAGGCCTACCTGACCAAGATCTCGACGGAAACCCCTCCAAATATTGACGCCGAGTTTCACTTTTACCACGCGGACCTCGGACCCACCAACATCATGGTCTCCGACGATGGCCGCCTCTCTGGCATCATCGACTGGGAATCTGCGGCGTATTACCCCCGTTTTTGGCTGGCTACCAAGCCCCTAGTTTTATGGGCTTTTGCACTGGACTGCGAGGAGGACGAGGCTCGGAAGGTGTGACCCAACCTCCTGGTGCAAGGCCTCGAGACGAAGGGCGGGTTTAAGCCGCTGGACGAAACAAACCGCCGTTGGAATGGCTCGGTACATGGGAAGTAATGGGGGAGGGAAGGCACAAGGGGGGTTCACGAGTGGTAAGGGGTGTTTCACAAAAAGAACAGCGAGCTTCATTTGAGGGATACATAGCCCGATCATCAATCTAAATACTAACTGAGAAGACGAGCTATAAGTACAGAGTCGGCCCCTTTAATGCCCCTACTCGACTACGAGCTGTCGGGAGGAACATCATATGCCTCCGAATTAAGACAGGAAGGAAGTCCGGCTACCTGGCCGTGGGGACACTACTCAAGCGAGTTTTTTTTCGAAATAAGGGTCTTCTGAAAAGCAAGAAAGTTTTTATCAAAAAGCATTTAAATAGGGATGGGGGCGATATTCGAGCCACTAATGGAGGTCAATCACCATAGCACGCTCGCTCTTCCTCCCACATCTCGACCGAGAAGAAAAGGTAAACCAAAAGACTTTATCAATTGCTCATCATAAGGGATATCAAATCCTCCTCTACGACAACTACTCTACGGCCACCATCAACAGATGGATGACACCCCACTTATCTCACCATTAACCCCCTTTTCAGAAGAAAACAAAGAAAAACACAACAATTTGGTCCAAACCACACTTTAACAACCCAATTTCATCACAGAAAATAACTACAAAGATCACTTTACCAAAAAAAAAAAAAAAACACTACCAAACCTCCTCCTCATCCCTAACCATCTCCACAGTCGGCGTCTTCGGCTCCATCCTCCTCATCCTCTTCCGATCCGCCCTCGTCACCACCGTCGGCGTGATCGGCACCACCGGACTAAACGGCTGGTAGGGTGTATACGGCACGGGGGCGCCCGTCCAGGGGGTCCTCAACCCCCCAGTCTGCATCCCACCCCCGCCGGGGGACATCGGCCCGCGCGTGAAAACAGTTTGCTTCGTCGCGTAGCTTGACGCCGTTGGGGAGCTGAGGGACGAGGGTTCGTACGCCCGTAAGGGGAGGGCGCCGCCTTCGCGGACTGCGGATGGGCCTTGTTGGTGGTGTTGGTGGGTGTGGGGGGGGAAGTGGGAGCGGGTGGCAGAGGGTGGGGGGAGGAAGGTTTGTTGGTGGGGGCGCGGGGAGGCCGGGAGGGAGTCGATGCCTGAGGGGAAGCGGGTGACGCTGGGGCGCGGGGAGCAGGGCAGGCCGACGAGGTGGGTGGTGGATTTTTCGGAGGTGGCGGACACGGGTTCGTGCGGGTGGTGGTGGTGCGGGTGGGTGTCGTCTTCGTCTTCGTCGGAGACGGTGCTGGGTGTGGCGGAGATGTCGCGCGAGTGGTGGGAGGCGGTGCGGGCTTCTTCGCGCTGCTTGCGCCGGGCGGCGCGGGAGGGGGGTTTGCCGACCGCTGCGTCGATGCGCGAGTCGATGCTCTGCGTGCTGACCGGGGAGATGTCAGGGGTCGGGAGGTGCTGGCTGCTGGTGCTGCCGGCGGCGGCGGCGTGCCGGAAAGGGAGGTCGGTTGTTGGGATGGGGGGAGGAGGCGGAGGGATGTAGTGCCGGGGTGGGATGGTGGCGAGTTCTTGGTCCTCGTGGCGGGGGAAGGTTCCCGACATGGGCGTCATGATGGGCGAGGAGATGCTCAGGCCGGATGGCGCCTTGTTCTTGCGCGGCGACTTGAGGAAGGAGAAGATGGACGAGCCGCGTGACTGGGCCTTCTCGTCATGCGAGAGGTTCAGGCTGGACGGCTTGTTCCTCTCTTTCTTGCCGGCCTTCGCAGGGCTCATGTTCAGCGTGCTAACCGCTGGGGACATGACGGGCGGGTGGTACTCCCTACCCTCCGCCTTGGCCTGCTCCTGCTCCATGACATGTCGGTACATGTCCTCCAGCTCTTGTTGTCTCATGGCTGCGTCTCGCTGTACCACAGCTTGGTCGACTGAGAGATCAACGCCGGCGGCGAGGATGGTCGATGTCGGCGAGTGGGTAGTGAAGAAGGAGTGCTGGGACTTGCTTGGGCTGAGCGGGCCTGTTCTGCTCGGGCTCAGGGGCGAAGCGGATGGGAACGAGAAGCTCGGGACTGGGAAGTTGGTCTGGAGTGAGAGCTTTTGCAGCTCCCCTGTCTGTATCCGGTATGCCTCTTCCGCCTGGTACTGCTCAAGGTGTCTCTGGTATTCCTCCTCGGACTGGAACTCCTCAAGCTGTCTCTTGTACTCTTCTTCGGATTGAAGCAAGAACGGTTGGGGGAAAGGGTTGAACTCGTAGGAGATGGGATCGATCGGGTTGTCCCGATTCCGCAGAGCCTCGCGGCGGACCTTGGAGAGCGCAAGAAGAAGAAGGGCGACCAGCACCAGAGAGAGGGCGTAGGCCCCGACAATGCCACCGATCTGGGCCGGGAGAAAAGAGGGATCACGGAGGGCTCCAGCTGACAGCGGAGGGCCTTCCTCAGGTGGCGGGGCGGGGGAGTAGTCAAAGACTAACAACGAACGGCGAGACAGGAGTCCAGTCCAGGGCGCGGCGACACACAGTGAAGGCCAGGAGGCCGCAAGAAGAAGAAGAGAGGCTGAGTTATAACCCGAAACACCAGACGGCATGGTGGTGGTTGAGGGGAAGGTCCGGGAGGGCGCGGGCCGGGTCCGGAGAGGGGTCGTTCGTCAGGAGAGACGTGAGGCTTTCAGGGATGGTTCATGCCTTCATGACATCCCGCTGTGCCGAAACAGGTTGTGATTGAGATGGGCAGGATCCAATTACGCTGGCAATGGCAAATGGCGAACGTCAGGAGGCACAATCACAGTGTCAACGGGTCTGACTGGGTATTTAGCGGCTGTTGAGACGCAACGCCCACGAGGCGAGCCGGTCTCTTGTCACAGTGGGTGGCGGGACCGGCACTGGCGCTGCAGGGCGTTGGGTTGCCATTGGTCGCGGGTGTGAACTGGCCTCTGGTTTGCTGGCCCGTCGTCCAGGCACAGATGCGCTTGCAGAATGGGCAGGGTTTGATCGAGAATAGCGCCCGCGTGTGTGACCTCTGGGCGCCCTCGATAGCCTCCTCGGCCTCTTCGTGGTGGTGAGAGCGGGAGTTGAGAGGCAGTCCGGCCCTCTGGTTGGTTGGTGTTTGCTGGACGCACAAGTGGTTCAGCGGTAAAGGCAGCCCTGCCATTGGATGGCGGCATGAAAATCGACAATCCCCCACTGTCGACCTGCATCAACCCCTGTCGACCTCTTCCCGTCACCTCTCTTCTCCAACTCCCCACCCGTTGGTGATGTGACCATGGGAAGATGTGCGTTGAGAGGCCCATCACTGGGCGCTGACTCGCGATTCCAGAGATGCAGAAGGGACATCTGGTCAAGAACGCGTGACATAGGGGAGGCCGTGGTTTCCATCATCTGTTGGTGTTGTGATATCTGCGCTGGATGCATTCGGTCCGAGCCCCGGGCATCACATCCTCAGCACAGGCATGTGTAGCCAGAAAGTGCTGATCGCCGTGGGCGAGCCGTGAGTGGCAGAGACATTGGCGGCCACACGTGCCGGGATCCTCGAATTGGAGAACGAGCTCAGCCATCCTCCTCTCAATGGCAGATGAGACTCTCCATCCCCAGAAAAGCCAGGTCGAGACTCGGGAAGTTGGGAGTTGTCGATCGAGGCCCAAGCAAATTCGGCTAGGTTGCCGGCCTTTTGTTCCAGGTTGATTGTGAGGTCAGACCAGAAGGCCAGTGACCATCGCAGAATCTGGACATTCCACAGCTTGGAAAAGCAAACAAGCTCGGAAGTCGGATGCTTTGTTCCCGAAGAGGAAACAACCAAGGTTGGTCCAAGTTCAATTTCGGTTTAGGTCACGTGATCTCGCGCCAGCCCTGAATCCACTTCGTGGTCAACATCCCAGCAGTCGCGCCTTCCGCGTTTGCTGTGTCCACTGTCCTTCTGGTAACTGGCACTTGCCAACGCCTGGCTGCCACCCATCGACACTTGGTGTTGTCCACGGAACCTGAAAGTTGAGGCATCGCCCAGTGAGACATCAACAAAACATTTTCCATGTCAACTTTTGATCTTGCTTTTTCATAAACGACAGCGCCCTGGTGGTTGCTGTCCCGCTTCTCCCCATGCCGCCTTCAACGCCAAAACACGCGATTCTCGGGGGCCTCAACAACGCCCAGCGACGGGCAGTGACCTCTAATGCTGCCACCGTTGCTATCCTTGCCGGCCCGGGGAGCGGAAAGACTCATACACTCACGGCTCGCGTTGTCTGGTTGGTCGACCATGTGGGAATCCGGCCCGAAGATGTTATTGTCGCGACATTCACGGTCAAGGCCGCTCGGGAGATGAAAGAGCGTATCGGAAAGGCTCTGGGAAACGGTCGGGAAAACAAACTCATTCTGGGAACCTTTCACAGCATCGCCCGCCGTTACCTTGCCGCTTACGGACGCAATATCGGGCTCAGCCAGAAGTTTGGTATCGCTGATGATGCTGATTCACGCGCCATCATTGCTCGCATTTGCAAGAGGCTGCAGCTGGCTGTTGACCCTCCTGCTGCCCGCGCGTGGATTAGCAAAAAGAAGGCCAAGGGCACTGAGGCTGCCTCGAAATCGGCAAGGCAAGACGCCAAGAAACTCCCAGGCCAGCAGGATCTTGATACCTGCTACAGCGAGTACCAGGACCACTTGGAGAGATCGAATCTGCTCGATTACGATGACCTCCTGGTCCGCTGCGTCGAGCTGCTTAAAAGGTCCCCCTCCTGCGTCTCAAACATCCAGACGGTCCTCATCGACGAATACCAAGACACGAACGGGGTTCAGTACGAGCTGATGAAGTTGTTCGCTCAACGACAACAGAAAATCACCATTGTGGGAGACCCAGATCAGAGCATCTACGGGTGGCGGTCGGCTGAGATCAGGAACCTGTGGCGGTTGCTCCGGGAATTCCCCCAAACCGACGAGATCTCTCTCGAAGAGAACTACCGGTCGTCGCAGTCTATCCTGGACCTGTCCCTACTGGTGATTCAACAGGATAAGAAACGATACCAGAAAGCACTGAAGCCGATTCACAACAAGGCCTCGCGGCCAGTGCTTCGCAAGTTGAAGAGCGCCTCTGCCGAAGCAGAGTGGATTGTCTCAGAGATCAGGAGAGTTCTCATGATGTCAGGCTCGATGATGACGCACAGTGATGTTGCTATATTGCTACGCTCTGCATCGCTGTCGAGACACGTTGAGAGTTCATTGGGAAAAGCAGGCATCCCCTACAAGATGGTCGGCGGCTTCAAATTCTACGACCGCGTCGAGATCAAGACCCTCATCGACTATCTCCGCGTTATTCACCAGCCGGAGAATAACGATGCACTCGCAAGAATCATGAACGTTCCGCGGCGAGGGATAGGGGATGTCACCACTAAGAGTCTCATGGAGGAAGCCGAAACGTCGTCACTGAGCGTCTGGACTGTGCTATCAAAGCACTGCCGGGGCGACCGCACAGCAAAAACGAGGATACCACAACCAATGGAACTCAGGATTAGTGGTGGCCTGATTCGGCCGCTGGACGACATCAAGAGGCGGATTGGCGAAGCCTCTGGGCCCAACGGCACTCCCTTTGGGCTTGTCCAGATGATCGAGCAGCTCCTCACCGCCCTCGATTTTCAAAAGCATCTTCAGGCCACCCACCCAGACGACCACGAGCAGCGGTGGGCCAACGTGCAAGAGTTTATTAGCCTTGCTGCCGACTTCGTGCGGGACATGGACCGCCTCGGCGACGATTCTCTCCCGGAGATCGACGGCCTCGAGCAGGTTAAGGAGCTCGAGATCTTGCCGCGCTTCCTGGCCAACATCTCTCTGGCCGCTGACGCTCAGAAGGGAGAGGAGGATCAGAGCAAGCCACTCGTGACCATCTCGACCATCCACGCCGCAAAGGGCCTCGAATGGCCCATAGTCTTTGTTCCTGCCGTCTACAACGGGTCAATCCCTCACATGCGGGCCGAAGACGGGGACGAAGAACGAAGGTTGCTGTACGTTGCAATGACAAGAGCACAGAGTTTGCTCTATCTCAGCTGCCCGGTGTTTTCCTCGAACGGGAATGGAGAACGCAACGAGATCTCGCCGTTCGTTGCTCCAGTAAGCGGCGCGTTTCTCAACAAAGGTCCCTGCCTCGACCGGCCCGTCATGGCTGAGATTGCCAGGATTCTCCAGCGCAAACTGCCACCAGAGGATGCCATATTCAAGGGTCTTCCAGCCATGTTCAGCACAGAGGATAGCCTGTTCCCTGTTGACCCGGAGGAGGCTAGGAAACAAGCGGTCGGCCATCCTCTGAATGATGGGCCGCGAGGCAAACGGCCAAGACTGCAAGGGCCAGTCGCAGGGCAGGATACCGGCGAGGAGGTCCAATGGTGCAAGGACTACAGCACTACCATGGAGCAGTCTTCAAACTTCACAGTTGCTGCGCTGCCTGGCTTCATCAGCGTGGGAGCCCACCAAGCAGCCATAGCCGCTGCAAACGCTACAGTTGAAGTCACCCAGAAGGTCGACAAGACCAAGCGGACGACAACGAAGCGGCCAGCAGACCAGCAGAGCATCATGGGATTTGTGCGGAGCAACTCTGGGAGTGCCCGCCCGGCCGCACCACATCCATCAACACACTCACGGCCGAACAACCCTGTCCTGACACGAAACGCCTTCGGCCTCCCACGACCCCGAGCTGCGCCGCCTCAACCCGCAATCTCCCTAGACCTCGCCGGCCACAGGCTCGGGGCCGGCAGGTTAATGACCCGACCACCACCCCCAAACCCAGAACCGACAGTAAAAGGAAGGCAATACCACTGCTTCTCCAGCTCGCCACCCCGGCCAACATCCGCGGGGAATGGTAGCAAGAATAAGCCTATGGAAGACCCGGACGATAATGAACCGCTTGAGCCAATGCGTCCGGCAAATTCTCTGCATGCGACGACATGCACCCTGCCCAAGGGCCTTGGAGGCGGGTTTAGGAGACCGGCTGGGCTTGGGAGAGAGGGGATTGCACCGATTGAGAAGTTGAGGAAGCCGTTTAGGCCGTTGACTTTTAACAGGTCGGGGGGAAGGTGAGGGGGAGGTGTGTGGTTTGAGATATCCGGTAATGATGGAAGGGTTGAGGGCAACGAGAGTTCGCCGAAGCCTAGCAGTGGCACTTGCTCCTCTAAGGTGCCAATTTGATCTGCTTGACGATTCGTGATGACTGCATACCCCCTGTGTATATTGCAACCCCCGGCTTCTCCCGGCCCTGAAGGTTGATGTGTCACAAGAGAGCAAGTGACTTCCAATTCCTCTTTGGGGAAGCCTATCATCAATGGCACCCTGGTCTTGGTCATCTCTCTTAAACCCCTCTTCGTCCCTTCACAAAGAGGACCTCGCTTCTGCTTCCGTACTCTCCGTTCGCGTCAACCACGTCAAGTTATACTGTTCCCTTCCAACCTTAAATAACAAGACCATCAAAACCTCGGCCGTCCAAATCGCTGCCGCTCAACTCGACCAGAACAAGCATCATGACCACCCTCAAATCACTCGCCAGAACCCGTCCCTTACAGTATTCACTCCCGCGCTCCTCCACTACCCGTTTGTTCTTTTCCACGAAACCAGATCCATCAAACCCCGAACTCCTCCCCCGCTTCTCCCTCAAACGCGCCGTCCCCAACCCGCGTCTCCGCGCAGCAATTTGGGCTGGACTGGGCGTGATGGCTCTTGTGGAGGGATGGACGTGGGTTACGTTTTGGCCACAGATTACGGGGAGGGGGAAGGGGAGTGACGGGGAGGGGGAGGGGTTGAAGTCGGCTTGAGAGCCGGCTGGGATGCACTGGGCTGGGGCAGGTTGGAATTTGGAAAGGGTTGTTGTGAGTGGGAGGGAGTTGGGGTTGTTCGGGGTTTGATGTGTGCCGAGGGCCGAGCTGGGGGGGTCTGGGAGGTTGGTGGTGGAGGAAGGGAGGAGAGGGGCTGGGTGGGTGGGAGCTGTGTTGTACTCCGTAGGGATGATGCTGTCAGAGAGAGGGGTGGTTGGGGAGGGCAAATGGGTGTTCATTAACTGTGGTGTTGATGTTTCGTATATTGGGTGTACAAAGAGGGTCATTGATACTTTCGGGGGTTTAGACAACCAGTAATATTCACGACATTCTCAGCTTTGCATAGACACTTTTTCACCCCTCTGTTTCCCCTTCTTTGTAGTGTACTCTCGAGTCTCATGGTTAACTCAGCTGGGAACCTGAGTCGGTGCTCAAGAGTAGTCATCTTTGCCCTGGTCTTCAACCAACACACGGAGAACCAGGCCCTTGCATTGACGGAAACGGAAGTAACAGAAAAGAAGGCATCGCAAGGCTCAGTATTAAGTAGTGTACTAATTACAAATCACGAATTGCCCCTGAGACAGAACCCCGAATATGCACGCCCATCAAAAACACAACCTCAGAAAGCTAGCTCCCGCATAACCAGAGACACAAGAAACAAAACCTTAGAACGCTCACCCCTTCCTAGCTGGATGTGCTCCGTCCTGATGTATCCCCTCTTTCAACTCCCACACTCCCTACCTTACAACCTCAACTCCCTCACAATCTGCTCCGCCATCGCCTTATACTGCCACGTATCACCTCCCACCCTCTTAAACTGCACACCATGCAGCGTGACAATCGGCACCTTGACAATCACCATCTCAAACCTAATCTCCCCATCCGGCAGCCTCTCAGCCTGGGAATGGTGGTGGGAGTAATGCCTGCCCAGCTCCTCCGGGCCCGGCGCGATGCTCGGAGCATGGTGGCAGCTGAACCCGCCCTTGATCTCGGTGTACTCGACACCGAGCATCTTCAGTACACGCTTGATGTCCGCGCGAATCTCGGGCAGGGGTTTGGTGGAGGTTGTTGAGACAGAGAAAATGCCCTTGAGGTAGACGGGTTTCATGAGGTCTGGGTCTTCCTGCTCGAGACGCTCGTGCGAGCCGCCGCTGGTTTCGCCGGCTTCGGCCTCCATGCCCAACTCGGCGTCGGTTTCTTCGCGGAGCATGGGCTCGCCGGCCTGGTGGGTGTTTGGTGGCGGCTGGAGGTGGGTTGGTTGTTGCTGTTGCTGCTGGGCCTCGGCCTCGCGCTTGGCGCGGCGGGCTTGGATGCTCTCCCTGCGTGCGTGGCCGAGGGATTTGGCGCGCATCGAGACGGACTTTTGAATGAGCCCGCTTGTTCGCCCGCCCTCGGAAGGCTCCTTCTTCCTGTCGCGCGTGCTGAGGCGCCGGAGAAGGGACACGGGGCCGTTGCTGCTCTTCTTTGGAGGCACCATTTCCGGCGAGAGCAGCCCGTTCTTGACCGGCTCACGGACTTGATCCTCACTATGAGACCGCGCTCGTGGCCGTGTCCGCAGGCCGCCGTCGGTGTGTGCCGGTTGTGGCGGGACAATCTCGGCAAGGGAATGCTTCTCCTTTGGCCGCGCGACTGGCGAGGGAGGAACGGGTAATTGGGGTGGTTGCGGCGATGGTGGGAGCTGCACTTTTGGCGTCACCGGTTGCGCGGCCTGCGCGGCCTGTCTTTCGCGTTCGATCTTCTCCCGGACGAGGTAGTAGATGGAAATCATGGGGTCGAAGGCGTTAAGCGGGTCGTCGCCCGTTGGCAGACCGTCTGTGCTGCCGTTTGTCAGGGTCTCCTTGCTGGTTATTGAGTTCCTCCTCTTGTAAAAGTCAAACCCGAAACCGCGCTTCTTCTCAGCGTCTCTCGGGGTCGGCTGTGGCTGATCCCTCTCTTTCTCCCAGCGCCGAATAGCGGCCTGGTACTTTGGCGACGTGATCTTTTTGGTCACCTCTTCCCGAATGTAGTCTGGAGGGCCAAACTTGAACCCGGTCATGTGCGTAATAACTTCTTCGTCGAGGGGTAGCCTCAAGGGCTCGCGGGGTGGCAGGAAGTTCTCAGGAGGCCCGTTATACCCCTTGAGCATCCACGGGTGGTTCATGACCTCGTGCATCGTCGCTCTCTGCCGCGGGTCGGTCACCAGCATCCGGGAAATCAAGTGTTTGCATTCTGGACGCATGTCAGCAAAAACCACGCGCAAAAACATCCAGGGGGGACGTACCACTTGATAGCCAGTTCGGGTAGTCGACGGCACCCTTCTTAATCTTCTGATGCAGAGCTGGCATGTACTGGTCGTCGAACGGCACCTTACCGCAGACGAGCACAAAGAGAACTACGCCGAAACTCCACACATCGACCTCGGGACCGGTGTACGGTCTCGCTTGGAGCAGCTCGGGGGCGGCAAAGTACAAACTCCCACAGAACGTCTTGAGCTTCCTGTCCTCGTCCGGCGAGAAGAGGTTGCTCAAGCCAAAGTCGATAATCTTGATGTCGCCCGTCTTGCTAATCAGGATATTTTCAATCTTGAGGTCGCGATGGACGATGCTATTCCGGTGGCAGTAGTCGACAGCGCTGGCGATCTGGCGCGCAAACTTCCGGGCCTGCTTCTCCTTGAGCTTCCCGTGGGAGATGATGTAATCGAGCATCTGGCCGCCGTTGACGTATTCAAAGAGCATGTACCAATGCCATCTTGTCCGCAGGTTGTCCCGCAGCCCGCAGATGTACTGGTGGTTCAGCAAGCTGACGATGGCAGCCTCGCGGGCATTGCGGTCCTCCCTAGCGGCGTCAGCCTTCTCGCGATCCTCTCGGCTCTGTCGCCCGTCGTCGACCGACACCCTCTCGATGATTTTACAAGCGACCTGCCCAACAGAAACCTAGTGTTAGCGGTGGTAAGCGCGGAGGGGGCGCCAAGACCTACCAGCTCGTTGGTTCCCTCCCTCTTGGCCAGCTTGACCTTGCCCATACTGCCCTGGCCGATCGTCTTTATGAAGGCATAGTTGCCCGACGGCGCAGGGATGACGGTACGGTATCGGTGCTTGGAGGTGCGCTGGGCCTGGGGGTCGGCGGCCTTGTCGCGGGGTTCCTCGGCGGTGCCGGGGTTGTGAGCTGGAGGAGCGACGGGGGCGGGCATTTCGGTGTGATGTCGCGGTGATGGCGCGTTCGTGGATCGCTGGCTGCTGCGGCGGTGAGGGCGTGAGGACTCGGCTTTGGTTGATGATTCGGATCGCGGGAGAGGGTCGGGCCGCGATGAGGTCGGCGGGCGGCGCGTCCGAACCGACTGCGATCGTAGGGGCATTTCAGCCCCGGCGGAAAGGGTTGTCGCCATGACTACGTTGGTGGAGGAGATAAAGAGGCTGGCGGCGCGTGCCCAGGTCCTCTTTCTGGAGAGCCGACTGCTGGAACCTGCAAGACACTACCTGAGCGAAGGACAAGCTGACTCAGAAATACACCAAGCCTTGTCGGATCCTGGCCGCCAGCAGACAGCACCTCACCACACGGCAGGTGCGCGTCGGATGGGGAGTCAAAATAGGAAAATCGGGGTTGAATGGCCGATTGTTGGCGGGTGGCAGGGAAATGACGACGTGAAGGGACGATGACAGGGAACCTGGCGAAGAATGGAGGGCACGCTGTGGCAGCGGATGTCGGTCGGTCTCTTCTGGGAGAGGAAATAGGGGAAGGAGTGCGGATTGGTTCCTTGAAAAGAAATCGACGGGGCAGGTCGCGGTGCGAGAAGTGGCTCGAATGGTCGGCGTAATGGTGCCGCCGGCGTGTCGCTCTCAGGTTGGACGGTTTGGAGCAGCTTTTCGGCGAGAGTTGAGGGGGACAACTCGGGTGTTTGGCTTGGGCTGGACCTCTTGTCAGGGGGTCAAGTGGAGGTCGAAGCAGGCAGACCCACGCTCGATTTAGTAACGAACCAGGCGTTGTAATTTACATGTACGTTACAGCTTACACAGCCGAACCTGCCTGATATCAGGGATGCTGTCGTCATTCCTTACCTCATTTTCTTTTGACTTTTTTGTCGTGTGACGGAACACATTGTATTCGTATCCCCGACGTTCTGCTTACCTTTCTGCATGCGTAAGACGACTCTCTCTTTGGTACATTTCCTGACTCTGGCCAGGACCTGGGATCCACTCTCAGTCCCAGCTGCCGGCCTGGCCGCTGGGCCAGACTTGAGTCCAGCATGAACATCATCCCTCCTGTTCCGAGGCCAGAGTTAAAGAGCTGGAGAAACCCAGGTTGCTTCGGGAAAAAGGCGCCCTTCCTTCCCGTTGACCTTCCCAAATCGCACAGTGATGTTTTCTTCCCCTTCATTTGCCATGCAGCGTGTTTGGCTCAGTGGCTGCAAGAATGTTTCCTGATTGGTCTCTTTTTCAGTGGAGAAGCACCAAAGAGGTTCTTCGCAGCAATGGAACGTTCGCAGAGCAAGCCAGCTTGCTTCATCGGCACTTGATTTCCGGTGTCTCTTCCGTATCTGCAAAACTTACGGGAAGGGGGCTTCCCGCTGATTGTTGGCTGAAAAGATGAAGGTGGGTGGTCTCGCAGAAGAGTGCCAGTTCTGGATGTTTGTTACAGCTGAGGGCATCCCTGGTTTGCGTGTAATTTACAAGCAAACAACAGCAGCTCGGCATGCACTCATTGTTACACGGCGCGGTCTGCCGTCCTGTAACTAAAACACGCATCGTCGTTGTGGAATGAGGTGAGTCCCTGATTAAATATTACTCTCCAGGATGAGCAGGTGGGAGGCTCAGAGAGCCCTGGAGGACCGTCCAATATGTGAAGGAGGGCACCAAACATCGATTGAGGAGAATCATGTTGCCCAATGCCTCCTTCGTTGGGGTGGCCTTGCTCTTGGATGATCTCATGGCGCTGATCACTTAGCGCCGAGACCTTTCTGAACCTGGTCCCACTCCTCCCAATGCCACTCCAAGCTGTGACGTCTGGGGACCGCTCATGTTGGGAAAAAGAAGTGCAAGACGGGCTGCCGTGGAGCTTCGTGGACTTTCAAACGAAGACGCAGAATGTATGACCAAAGATCTCCAGGACAAGAGTGAGGTTCATGACTGTCGAGCTGTCAGGATGATCGTCTGAAGACGAGACTCAAAGTCCGTTTTCAACCAGCAGTTCATCTTCTCTGTCTGAGGCAAAGATGGGACTTATTGTGTTAAGTCTCATATTTCGGTGAATGGCTGGCAGTTGTCTCTTGCCTGCTGGGTTGTGCCTCCTTCAAACTGGAAGGAGTGCAGTTTCCCCGCATCCTTCGTGGGCCCCAACGAGTGGGTCCCAGCCGTGGGCAGTTCTTCACCGCCTTCCCCTCCTGGCGGATCCCGAGCTCGACTTGATGCCACATGCAAGGGCCCTGATTCGGGAATTCAAAGCTCCAACATCCGTAACCAAACAACACATCCTGTCCGCTAGAAAGGCGTCGTTTTGCATCCCGCTCAACTTGCAACTCGTCCTAGACCCCATGTCATACAAGCGATCACGCGCCACCTACGAGGCCGACTTGATCGCGCAACAATCACCCTTCGTCCTCTTCGGAACACCACTTCCACCCCTCGACCCAGACGTCCGGGATGATGGCTCTTACGTGCCGCTGTGGAAGCAAGAGGTGAGGGACGAGCGGGGGAGGAAAAGGCTTCACGGCGCATTTACTGGTGGTTGGAGCGCAGGGCAAGTACGCTCATCGTCTGGCTTGCGATGGGCCACGCTGACATGTTTTGTAGCTACTTCAACACCGTCGGCTCGAAAGAAGGATGGACGCCCTCGACCTTCGTCTCGTCTCGGGCAAACCGCCGCAAGGATGACTCGAAAGCAACTCAGCAACGTCCCGAGGACTTCATGGACGAGGAAGACATTGCCGATGTCGAGGAATCGAAACGGATCCAGACCCAGGCCGCGTTCTCCGGTCTCGGCACCACCGCCGATGATGTCTCACGAACGAGCGGCCTCATGGGCCTGTTCCACGCAGAAGGCGATACGATGGGGACGAAGCTGCTGAAGAAGATGGGCTGGAGGGAGGGTCAAGGAGTTGGCCCGAAAGTCCGCAGGGCAGCCCGCCTCGACCTACGCAGCGATCCGAACGTCGCAGGGGAGAAGCATCTGTTTGCGCCGGAAAACGTTCCCATGATCAGCTTCGTCAGGAAGACAGACCACAGGGGGTTAGGTTATGGGGGGGAGGCAAGATTGGCACCAATCGGTCTGTCAGCCAGGAGCAGCGGCGCAAACGATTCCGACGAGGATGATGACGGCCAAAGTTTGACCAGCATTGGACGTTCAAAGTTCACATTATCGACCGGGCGCAAGAAAGAGCGGGACAAAAACCGAGGGGGAATCGGTGTTGGTGTCTTGAACGACACGGGCTCCGACGACGAAGATCCATACGAAATCGGGCCTCGAATATCGTACAACCGGGTTATGGGAGGCGACAAGAAGAAGAAGAAGGCGACCACCTCGATAAACCCAGCACTCAAGGCAAAACCGACATTTGTGCCCTCCAAGAAGTCGATCCTCGGGAAGGTTGCGCTTGGGGTGCGGAAGTGCCACGATGGGCGGCTTCCCCTGGAGGGATTTGTTTTTGGCAAGGAGCCTGATGCCTTGACTTCCGAGATCAATGCTGAAGGGAAATATCCGTCTCCCAAGATCCCGCCAGATTGGGTTTCATCAAAGCAAGCAGCGCAAAAGGCAGGCGCAACTGGCTACATCTCTACGGCAGACGCGGCCAAGGCCTCAACGCTCGAACCAAAGGCTCGCGCCGCCCTTCTTGGGGAAAAACAGCTTCCCGGGAAATCTGTGTTCGACTTTATGTCTGCAGAAGCAAGGGAGCGTCTGGCTGCTGCCAGCGGGAGGGCCGACCTCCCCCAGGCGCGCGGCGAGATTCCTGCTGGCTATGCGCTCAGCGAGGCCGACCGGCTGCAAGAACTTCTCAGTCGCGTCCCAAAACTAGACAAGGAAACTGCCATTGCTGCTATCTCCAGAGGGGCGGGCGGCAACGCGCCATACGTAGACGATGAGGCAAAGCGCGCGAGGTACATTTCCTTCCTCGAGTATCAAGCCGGGTTCAAGCCTACTCCCGGACCTCAACCACCCAGGATAAAAAGTGAGGACTGGGTGAGAGAGCTGCAGGAGTTCTACAACTGCGCAAGGATATTCAAACCCATGACGGGGTTCATGGCCAGCCGGTTCACAACATCTTCGACAACCCCCGGAAGTGCTTCAGGCGGCGAGACAGGCAACAGGGAAATGCTCTCAAAGCCGGCCCCTAAGCCTCAGGATCCGGCCGAGGAAGCTGCCAAGCTCGGGATGTTCGGGCCGATGACGAGGTCGGTGACCGACTTCTATCCCACGCGGTTGCTCTGCAAGCGGTTCAATGTTAAACCTCCTGAGCACATTTCCCCAGACGAGGTCCCGCCAGCTGGTCCTGGGCAAGGCCGGGGGAAGTTTGATGCCGCGTCCCAGTCTGGCGCCTCCCAGGACTATGGCTCTTCAAGTCGGGAACCGCTGGCGTTGGAGTTTGGCTCTACTCCTGAGCCGTCGAGGGGCACCCTGACCCCAAGAGAGCGAGAGGTGGTTTTCAACCCAACAGCGGCCCCGGAGAAGGACGTCGATGCAAGTAGAAACGAGGCTTTGGAAGGGAACAGGGCTGGAGAGGATGTGTTCAAGGCCATCTTTGGCGATAGTGATGATGAGGATTGAAATGCCTTGGACTCAATCATGATCAAAGATAAACAATTAGCAATTCAGAAAATTCTCTAAATTCCAATTAATTGTTCTTTGTCAGTTGAGTTCTTTTAACTTCACATCCTAAGTCTCTCATAGCCAGACCAGAAATGTTGAATCGTGATTGGCTCGTTTGCAGGGCGGCTACTCCAGCTTGGCGCTGGCCAATCTGGACTCCTGGAGGGGATCCCCACAGCAAGCAGCTGCACGAGGCTCAGGGGGCAGCCCAGCCCAACAGCGCTGGGCCAACCTCATCTCGGGAATGGATCCCTGACATCCCTGACAACCAGGACGACCTTCTGAACGAAACCTACGGATTAATTACCCATGTTGCCAGCGTCCCCTCTGCTTCTTTTCCTCTGAATTTCATGTGTCGCGGGGTCTGGGACTTTTGATCTTTACTGTTTGATGCATTGAATTGTGCGCGAGCACCCCTGGATACCCTACTCCCCAACCTTAGACTCGGCGCCAGTCCAAAGCATCCGTTCCTCTGGCAATCCGGGCCCTTTGGCTTCTACACCCCCGACAAGTCACGACCTAACCGCCGCTCAATCACACGAATTACGGCCCAGTCGTCCAGGCAGCGACTTCAACACAACACACATAATCACGCGAGCACAGCGCGACGCGAGCACAGCGCGCCGCGAGCCACAGCGTGTCAATTCATCGAGCGACGTTCCCTCGAGCATCACGAGTCCCTGAATAAAGAAGCCCGTGTCGCACAGCTGCCGCCTACCGCCGTCACGTTGTCCGACCGCCAAGATTCCCGCAGCTCGTCCCTCGGGCCCGCCCCCCGCAAACGGCGCAGTGTCGAAGAAGAAATTGGCATCCCAGAGCCTCCCGACATCGTGGCCGAGACGAACCTAGTGTGCTTCACCGCCGAGGTCGACGCCGAGCTCTTGCACTCTCCTGACGACCAGGACGGCTCACCATCCCGCGCACGTTCTCCCCCGCCGCAATATCCCGCTTCTGAGGCCTCTGGCACCACCGCCTTCCGGCCACCACCCTCGTTTTCGTCGCTCTTTCCGACCCAGGTCCACGAGCCCGTCTTCGATTCAGACAAGCCTCCCGTCCGCACCGACGACGAAGTCACCACAGCAGCAACCGCCTCGGCCTCCACCGCCGCGCCAGCATATGCGCCTTGCTGTTCCTCTTCCGAACAAGTAACATTCCCTGGATCATCTTCAGCCAGCAGCGCGGCCCTCCGGTTTCAGGACGAGACCAAGCGCGCGCTCCCGCAGGACCCTGAGAAGGGACGCAGCAGTAGCAAGGACGACGAAGCAGAGCCGCCGCCGGCATACGAGGAGGGATCCAGTCCCCTCCACTCTTTCACATATCTCATGGCTGCCGCAGGAGGCGCCTCGAGTATTATTACTCAGGTTCAACAGGGCGGGCCGGCGCTGAACCCGTTAGGAGGTTGGTAGTTTTGAGTGGGAGGGGTATTAAGGGCTTATGGGGCTAATGATGAGTGTCTAGATGTTCCCGGAGATGAGACGATTTTGATGGACCTGCGAGGCACCCGCTTCAAGCTGTCCCGCGACGAGCTGCTCACACTACCAGAGTTTGTGCTCCTCTCACTCTTTCCCAATGGGCTGTTCCCCGAAGGCCACATGGGTGGTTTTGGAGAGGGCGGCGCCGTGCAAGTTGACGTGAGTTGATCACCCCCCAAACCCATTGACCAACGTCGCTAACCCCCCTTCCAGTACGACCCTGCCTCCCTGCAATACATGCTCGACTTCTTCCGCAACGTAGCGCAGAGCATCCCCGCCGAGCAATCCGGCAGCGGCAGCGGGCAGCAGCAGGAGCAGGGCACCGACGGCGTGGTGCCGCTGGATCCGAGCGCGCGCGACGAAAGCAGCCGCCGCGCGGGCATCATTGTCCTGCGCGAGGATCTCGACTTTTACACGATCCCGCCCAAGCAGGACATCGGCCAGCCCGAGATGATCGAGGTCAAGCGCGCCGCCGCCAAGGCCCTGCTCAAGCAGGACGGCATCTTCAGCGGGCTCAAGAAGAGCGATGAGCCTGGTACAACGGAGGCCCATCTCATTGAGATGTTGACCGCTGGGTAAGCCCCCCTCTCCCCCTCACATCAACCCACCCATTAACGTCTCTGTCCTCCACAGCGGCTTCAACCACGACGACACCTGGGGCCACCGCGCGGGCGAGCCCAACAAGGCCGTCATTTGCTCGCTGGCGCTCGCCCGCCTGCGCTCCGACATCCGCGGCAACGACATGGGCAGCTCGGCCGTCGGCATGGCCCAGAAGCTGCTGCTGTTTTGGCGCAAGCCGGCCCGCCGTTGCTGGTGGGAGGGCATTGAGCTTGAGAACGTCGAGGGCATGCCCCCCGGCTCGAAGCTCAAGGTGTGGATTCGGAGGGTGTGGACGTTGGAGATGAGCGTTATTGGGCTGCGTTAGGTGACGCGGTGTGGAAAGGGTCGGGGGGGGGGGGGGGGGTGAGAGTGGGTTGAGTTTCTGATAGGGGGTTGTGTTTGTTGTATTGTTGGGTTGGGAATGGGCCCAGGGAGCGGTTTGTTGTTGTTTGGTGGTTTCTTGCGAGAGGGTATATACAACTCTGCTGGATGGGCGCTCGTTGTTTCTGTCTTTTCACTACCCATTTTCTTTTGTTTCACCCCCCATTCTGTCTGTCTTTCTTTTTCTTCCCGTCGGTTCTTCTGCTTCTTCCGCTGCAAGGCATGGGGTTGTTGGTTTGCTTGGGCACAACTGAGACGAAATCTGTTAATAATACCAAAATCGCGTTGGAGAGACCACCACTACCCAAAGGCCTGGACACAAGGCTCTGCCTGTGATATTATCCCCGCTCGGGAGCAACCCCAAGCCAGCTATCCCCGGACTCGGCCCGCCGCCAACCGGGTCCCGTGGGCCTCCGCAGCCGGTGTCGGCGCCCTGCCCCGCCGGGTTCCCCGGCGCCCAGGCACGCGTGGAGTTGCCCGAGTGGCTCCCCCGTCTGCAGGATGCCCCTATCCGGACTGCATGGCCCACCGCAGAGGCGATCTGGATCGTGGATGGGTGTGATCTTGCCGCGCCTAGCCGGAGATGGGCCCGCTTTTTGTTGGCTTACACGAGGGCGGAGGGTGGTTATCTTCAGGTTATGAGTCGCCTGTGTTTGGTTTTCGAGAAGCGATATCATCGACTCTCACTTGGTAAAAAGAAACCCGCTGCCAGACCAGCTTAGTGTGTTACCCAGACTACACCTCAATAACACCCACCATCGAAAATGGCCCCCCACGTCCCCGCCGCCGGAGTCTGGTGTCCCGCCGTGACGCTCTTCAACCCAGACACGGACACGCTCGATCTTGATGGCCGTATGTCCTGCAATCTCTCATCTCATTCATTCCCCCGCAACATCTACTCCCTCCTCTCGCCCCATAAACCGCTAACCTCTTTATAGAAGCAAAGTACTACCACTACCTCTCAACCACAGGCCTAACCGGCCTCCTAATCCTCGGCACCAACGCCGAGACCTTCCTCCTCACCCGCTCCGAGCGCAAGCAACTCCTTTCCCTCGCCCGCCGGGTGCTCCCCCCCAACTTTCCCATCATGGCGGGCGTTGGCGGCCACTCGAATGCGCAGGTCAGGGAGTATATCGCCGACGCGGTCGACGCGGGCGCGGACTATGTGTTGTTGTTGCCGCCGGGGTATTTTGGGAAGGTGGGGAATATTGGGCAGGTGGTGGAGGGGTTTTATGAGGATGTGGCGAGGGAGTGGGAGGGGAGGGGGGTGAGGGTGGTGGTTTATAATTTTCCGGGGGTTTGTGGGGGAGTGGATTTGGATAGGTACGTCTTTTCATTGGGAAGTGTGGGGTGGGGGTTCTTGGGGAGGAAGGGCGTTTGGGTGAGTGTGGGCGCTGACAGGACACAGTGAGACTATCGCGAGATTGGTGAGGAAGCATGAGAACATCGTGGGTGTCAAGCTTACGTGCGGAAGCGTGGCCAAGATTACGCGGCTGGCGGCCGAGTTCCCGCCGGAGAGGTTTGCGGTGTTTGGGGGGCAGAGTGATTTCTTGATCGGGGGTTTGGCGGTGGGGAGTGCTGGGTGCATTGCGGCGTTCGCGAACGTCTTTCCCAAGACGATCGTCGAGGTGTACAACCTGTACCAGGCGGGCAAGATGCAGGAGGCCCTAGAGTTGCACAGAAAGGCGGCGCTTGCTGAGCAGGCGACCAAGGCTGGGGGGATTGCGGCGACGAAATATGCGGCGAGTGTGTTTACAGCGCCGGTGGCGGACATCGAGGATGCAGAGAGGAAGATGCAGCCGAGGAAGCCGTACTTGGGCCCGGGAGAGGAGGCGAAGAGGAAGATGAGGGAGGCGTTGGCTGAGGTTGCTGAGATTGAGAAGGGCATTGTGAGGTGATATCCATGAGGCGGAGGAATAGCCATTATCCAGATAGAGGATCTGTTGTAGCAGGAGTTGGTTCAAGAGAAGCCAGTCTATATGCATTGCTGTGATTTCGGTATTTACGGTACTCTCTGATGTGTTCAAGAAGCACATTCTTCGACAGAGAGCCATCAAGTTTCTATTTTGGTCCTGTGAGTGTTTTGATCTAGAAGCATTCAAGGCCCTCAAGGTAAAACCAGCCCAAATTCACAAAGAGAAATATTTATCAAGCCCGTTTACGACCTAAACACAAAGTGGAAAACGAGGGAGAGCATGGTGGGCTTGATGTCAAGCCGACAAACTTTCCTGGTACTATCTTCTTTCCAAGAAATCTAGATACAGTTCCAGATCGTAGTTCCCGTCGTCACTGGAAAGCAAACTTGCTTTGGTTCTATTGGGGAAGGTCTCATGAGGCAGGCTTCAATGGCACCTCACTCAGGTTTTGGAATGTGGCAACCAAGCCGGCAGGCAACCTGGAATGCGGGCAGCCACGACTTGGCAACGACAACTTGGCAACGACAACTTGGATGACGTCTCAGGCTGAAGCCATGCAATAAATGCCCGATTGCTTTCCTGCTGACTGAGAAGGCTTCTCACGAATTGATTCTGTCTTGCTATGTGAATTTATGCAGAGTTGTTCTTATTACACCAATCATCAACAGAATGAACGGTTCCATGAAGCGAGCTGCAACGGCAGCCCTGCTGCTGTACTCTACCAACGGCGTGGAAGCGCAGGAAACTAGTGCCGCGCCGGCGACCACCTGTGCGACCGCCCTGGTGCCATCCTATACACCACCTGTGGTGGCTGAGGGATGGAGTGCCCAGCTGGTGGCAACCGGGCTCAAACGCCCCCGCGGCATCAAGGTCGATAGCAAGGGCGGACTGCTGGTGATCGAAGCAGGCACCGGCCTCACTCATCTGACGCTTCAAGACAATGGAGGCACCTGTGTCTCTGTAAAGAGCAGTACCAAAGTGATTGACGATGAAAATGTGAGCATCCCTCTATACCTGACTCTGGCCACAAACAGAGGACTAACCACTGCCCCAGCTCAACCATGGCCTCGAGCTGTCCGAGGACGGCAAGACGCTCTATGTCTCCTCCGAGGAAAACGTCGACAGCCACGACTACGACCCCGAAACCAAAACCGTAAGCAACCTCCGCCGCCTCGTCGCCAACATGTCGCACCCGGGACCAGGCCACAGCACGCGCACACTCCTCCTCTCCCGCCACCAACCCGACCTCCTCCTTGTCTCGCGCGGCAGCATGGGCAACCTCGACCCGGACGCCTCCAACAAAACCACGGGCGTCTCCCAAATCCGCGCCTTCAACATCGCTAACGCCACCATGACTTCCACCACCTCCCTCCAACGTCCCTACAGCTACCCGGACGACGGCCTGCTCATCGCCTGGGGCCTGCGCAACTCGGTCGGCCTCACCGAACACCCCCTGACAGGCGGCATCTGGTCCGTCGAAAACTCCGCCGACAACATCGTCCGCGCCGACACCGACATCCACGAAGACAACCCCGGCGAGGAACTCAACTACCACGGCACGCTCTCCGACCCCTCCTCCCTAGGCCACAACTTCGGCTACCCCTCTTGCTTCACCCTCTGGAACACATCCTCTCCTGACTTCCCCTCATTGGGATCCCTCACAGTCGGCAGCCCCTTCTCCCTCACGCCCGCCAACACCTCGCTCGACGACAAAACCTGCTCTGAAACCACCACCCCCCCACGCCTCACCTTCCGCGCGCACATGGCTCCGCTGGATATCAAGTTCCCCCCTACCAAGGACAACAACCCGGGGTTGGCATTCATCACTTTCCACGGGAGCTGGAACCGGGAGCAGCCCGCGGGGTATAAGCTGTCGTATGTGGTCTTTAACAGCACCAGTGGTGAGCCGACCGAGCCAAAGGATAGTGTGAAGGCGGTGGTGGATGTGATGACCGCGGCGGATGTGGGGAAGTGCGCGGAGGGGGAGTGTTTTAGGCCCGCGGGCATGGCGTTTGATAATGAGGGCGGGAGGCTGTTTGTGACGAGTGATGCGACGGGGGAGGTTTGGGTTGTTATGAGGAATGGTGGGGGTTGGGGTGGGGATGGGGAGGATGGGGGTGAGGGTGGTGAGGGTGGGGGTGGTAGCCCGACGGGGACGGGGGCGCCGCCGGCGAGTACCTCGTCGGGAGCTGCGGTGCCTGGGGTTGGGACGGTTGGGAGGGAGGGGTGGGTGGTTGTTGGGTTGACGGTTGTGATGATGGGGTTGGGGGCGTTGGGGTTTGCTGGGTAAGATGGGTAATGTGCGATGGCTGATGAGTTAATGTCGGAGAGGGGGGTTGATATGGGTGGCCAGACACCTCGAACATGATGGGATATCTACGATCATTCATTTAATTGTTAGTCATTGGCTTCCACATAAGTGTGCTTAACACAATTCCAATTTGTCGCCTCGCCAAATGGTACCAGTAGTGCGATCGCAAGATGACACAAACCACATGACATTACTCTACCAGACCGTCCAAACCGTAACGCCCAAGCCCTTCCGCCGTCCCGTCATTACTCCTCGATCGTCTTGACGCACTCCCACTCGCCCTTGAGGTTCTCCTTCCACAGCGTGACCTTGTTGTCGGCCCCGCTGGCGGCCAGGACATTCCCGCTCAGCGACCAACTGACGCGCCAGACCTCGGCGTCAAAGTTGAGCACTTTGCAGTTCCACTGCGTGGGGTTGGCCGGGTCGCTGGTCCAGATGCGCACGGTGCGGTCCTGCGACGCGCTCGCGATGTAGCTCTTCTGCAGCACCGTGGGGCTCCAGGCCACGTCGCGCACCCATTCGGTGTGGCCCGTCAGCGGCTCGCGCTCGAGCTTGTACGTGCTGGTGGCCGGATCGAAGGCCCAGATCTTGAGCGTGTTGTCGGAGCCGCCGGTCACAAAGCGCCGGTTGCCGGTCGACTTGGGCCCCGGCTTGCTGCTGACGATGCTGCCGGGGCTGGTGGCGGGGGCCCACGACACCGAGTTGGCTCCCAGGCCGTGGGCGTGGAAGATGCTGTGCTCCCAGCTGTTGTCCTTGAACTCGAGCACGCTGACGTTGCCGTCGGATGAGGCGCACGCGAGCAGGCAGCCGGCCTCGTGCGGCGACCACGATACCACGTTGACGCTCGCCTTGTGCAGGGCAAAGTCGAAGATGCGCTGCCACGCGCCGTTCATCTCGCGCCAGATCAGCACCTTGCCGTCGTAGCCCGCGCTCGCCAGGATGTTGCCGTACTTGGGGTGCGCCCACGAGACGCACCACACCGCGCCGTCGTGCCTGCCGCCATGAGCCTCCGTCCGTCCTCGTCTCGTCACCGGATTATGCCCACATACCCCTTGAGTGTTTCGGTGAGCCGTTGTGTCTCGCCCTCAATCTCGAAGATCTTGATGGTGCGGTCCGAGGAGCAGGTTGCTAACCTCCGGCCGTAGTAGTCGAGGACTGCATCGTGCTGCGGGGAGTCAGAATCCGGTGTCCGTCGCGGTTCGTCGGTGGAGATGTGGAGGAAATGTGGCAAGCTGTAAAGCAACGTACAATCATGTCGTCGTGCCCAGAGTTGGCGATGACCTGGGTTCCTGCCGCCTGCGCGAGCTGTTGTTAGCTGGAGTCCAGGGTGGGCTGCTGCCAGTGTCAGGAGACGGGACAATGGGGGTGCGCACCATTGTGTTGTCGCTTTTTTTTGATGCGAATTGGGTAGGTTTTTCAAAAAAGAAACGAGAATGGCAACGTTCTTTTTGATTCCGTAAAAGTGGTGGTTTCAGACGGCTGGTGTGAGTTGCAGGTCCCAGGCTCGGCGCCGCCTTCGTGATGGAGCCAGTCGTGATGCACCCCCCTGTTGTTGTCCAGCTGTCAAGAAAATCAAGGTGAGCTCGGTGAGTGGCCCTGGTCTGGCCTGCAGGGGCTGCCACCTTGGAGCCCCACCGTGTGCTGCCCGCACCCACTTCGGCTCTTGGCTCGCCCCGCGGTCACAGGCCTGGTCCTGTCCCTCAACCGCGAGGATCCGGCTCCGACAACCACAGACCGTGCCATCACGAACCCCATGGCCGTTTCAGCGCTCACAAACACCACACGTCGAAAGCGGGGCCGCCTCGGAATGGCTTCATCACTCTATTGTCTATAGACCATGATTCTTATTTTTCAGACCTTCTTTTCTTGTTCGACAACGCAAGCGCAGTAGCCTCCGCCCGCTCGGTTCGACTCGACGCCCTGCCTCGGACGACCTCGGCATCTCGAACCACCCTTGATTCTCCTCTCGTCGAGCAAAAGAACCCTATTTCAGGCTTCAGTCTTTGAAGAAGAAACCGAAAAACACCTCACAACCGACTCTCGCTTTGCAACAGTCTCCAAGATGGCCGACGCAATGTGTGGCCCGTCCAACGGTGCCAAGAACCTTCTCGCCCATGTCGACCGCGATCGCAGCCATCACCAGGACCGCCTCGTTAATGGCCCTCAGACTGGCGCGGGTTCGGTATGTTTACTGCGCGCTAGAATGTACGCTGAAGCATTGCTAATTTGTGTGTTCCAGTCTTTCCGTTCCCAGGCCGCTCTTGGTACCGCCGACGCGGCCTTCGGTGGCTTCCAGCAGGCTGGCCTTCCCCTCGATGCAACCTTCGGTCCCGGCCTCGACATGAATGCAATCCATGGCGCTAGACCCTACGGTCAGCCTGTTTCCGGCATTCCGGCTCAGATGGGTCACGTTGGCCCGGCTCCTCCTGCTGCCCGGCTGGCCTCTCCTGCTACCGGCGGTGCCACCCACCAGGAATGGGTTGGTCAGTTTGCGGGCATGCAGCTCGGTCCTGGCGCGGCTGGTCCCAGCGTTGCGATGCCGATTCAAGCGCACCATACCACCATGTCCCCGATGAATCAAACCCTGATGCAGTCGGGTGCCTTTGGCATGCCCATGTACGGCGCGCCCCAGCCCATGTTCGGCTTTCAGAACCCTAGCATGAACACCGTCATCCAGCAGCAGCCGCAGACCAATCTCGCCCACGATCCCGCCGCCGCGATCGACGTCGAAGCCTTCAACAAGGCCTTTGGCGAATACGACGACTCGAACTTCGAGACGGAGCTTGCCGGTTGGACCGAGCAGCAGAAGCTCGCTAACAACGAGTTCCTCGAGGCGCAGGACCAGTGGATGGCGGAGCACGGGCCTGAGGTCGCGCCCCCCACCGCCGAGGAGATGGCCATCATCGATGCCAACATGGAGAAGCTCGCCCAGGAGCAGGACAAGAAGCGCTCCGACGACGAGCTGGCGCAGGCTGCCGTCGACATTGTCAACTCGGTCGCCGACAACACGTCCGAGAAGTTCAAGAACTCGCGCTTCTTCGAGCTGATGCGCCGCATCGGCAACCGCGAGGTCGTGGTCGAGGGCGACGGCTTTGTCAATGCCGTTACCGGCGAGACGGTCAAGACCACGCAGGACGATGACGATCTTCCTGGCCCTGGCGCGCTCGGCAAGAACAGCGCCTAATCGCGTCGCGTCGCACCCAGCTGAGAGGAGAGCACTGTCAACCCAAACATACCTTTTCTGACACATCCTCCACTGGGAGAGGTCTTGTCCCTTCTTCGTCTAGGGACCAACCTTAGTTATTTGTATGACGTATTGTTCCACCGTCACGTCTCGACTTGCACCTACTGTATTTTGCTTTTTTTTGTCTCGACTCTTCCTCTTCACCTACAGCTACCACCCCCATTTTCGACATGGGACTGGTTCCTCACTCTGGAACCGACTCTAGCTCGGCGCTTCGGCCTATTTGGCAATGGCATGATGGATGGATAGGGAAGGGAAATATGTGTGTGGGTGTTGCATACATGGGGCGTTGGAAGGGACGGATGGTAGGATCTGGAGTTTTGTCTCTTGCCTCCTCGTTTTTGATTTTGAACCTCGATTGGCTTTTCTTGCATTGACACCTGGAACTGGCATGGCAGCTGGGGTGGTACAACACTCGAATGTACGGACCCTGTGCGCATTGCTGTGGTTGCTCGCTGTTAACCGATGCTCCCTCTCGGAACGGATAGAGGTGTAGACGTGTAGACGGACGGTTTTGAATTTGGTGGCTTACGGGACCCTAAATAGTTGATACACATTGTCTCCATCTCTTGTTCTCTTGCTCCGAATGTGTGATGTGTGGTGGGGTGGTCGTGTTCTCATCACCCATGTGATCCAGACGATGAAGCTAGTGTGGGGAGCTTCATGCACACACTCGCAGATGTGGAGTTTTCCTGACATCCCACGACCTCCATCTCACACCCCTCAAGACAACACATCCAACCTACAACATGAACCAAGAAACCTCACCCTCCCCTCCCTCAGCTGCCACCCTCCACGGCCAGCACTTCCACCTCCCCAACCTCCGCCCCGCCTTCGCCTCCTGGCATCATGGCATCAACCCCCACTACCCCCAGCTCAAACAAGCCGTAGACGCACGCTTGGAAGATCTCATTAAAAATGAGAAGGTTCTAGCCAAGATAAGAGCGGCTGATATAGCACTCTTTGCGGCAGGGTATGAGCATTCTCCTCCAATGGCCAGTGCAGTACTGAACTGGTCCAGATGGTTCCCCACCCTCCCCTACCACCCCCTCGAAACAGCTGCATTCTACTGTGTCTGGCTCTTTTTGTGGGATGATGCTATTGACGGCAGCAACTCTGTTATCTCCACCGATGAGGACTCTACCTTGTCTGCGGAAGAGTACTGCTTGCGGTCTGTGGCGTTTGTGAGACACCATCTCGGTTTGAGGGGTGGGGATGGGAATGGGGAGGAGGAGCCAAAGGCGCCGACGATGGTGTGTGAGAGTTTTGCGGAGGTTGGGAGGAGGGTGAGGGAAAGGTTTAGTGAGATGGGGGAGGCGTGGGGAAAGGAGGAGATGCTGAGGCTGGAAAGACATTTGAGGGAGTATATGGAGGGGTGTGTGGAGGAGTGGAGGGCGAGAATGGATGCAGGTGTGCCGGGTGTGGAGCAGTTTTGGGGGTGGAGGTTGAAGACGTCGGGGGTGGATGTTATGTTGGATTTGAGCAGGTTGGTGGTTGGGGTG
Organism: Chloridium humicola; assembly: GCA_027569505.1. Taxonomy (NCBI): domain Eukaryota; kingdom Fungi; phylum Ascomycota; class Sordariomycetes; order Chaetosphaeriales; family Chaetosphaeriaceae; genus Chloridium; species Chloridium humicola. The sequence goes on from JAPDFF010000005.1 coordinate 461,609, forward strand.
GGGATGGGGCAGAGGTTGATGCTAACTGATGTGGCAGGATATTGAATGGGATTGCGCTTCCGAGGGGAGTGCTTGAGTCGAAGGAGTTGGTGGCGATGGGATCGGGGGTGAATCGGTTGCTTGTTTTGTGAGTGGTGGTCGTGGCGAGGAGTGATCCATTGGGCTGGCTGACTGGTTGCTTGCAGGATCAACGAGCTGTTCTCACTTAAGAAAGAACTAGTAAGTTTTCCTCTAATGTTGGAAACGAGGAAGATGGGTAAAGGATGGGGGGCACCAGGCAACCTAACCACTTATTTTTTGTTCTGACCTGCTTTCCCTTTCTTTCCTTTCCTTTTCTGTTTTCTCTTTGCTTTCCCTTCTTCCTCTTCTTCCTTTCCTTTTATTTGAACTACCACATGCTTCATATTTTGGGCAAACCTATACAGTTTCTCTGTCATAACCAATATTCTAACTGGTGCTCAGAAGGACGGAGCACTTGGGAATTTGATTCCTATCACGATGCATTCGTTTGGGTTGGACCTCCAAGAAGCAGTCCGGAGCGTTGTCCAAGCCATCCACAACTGCAGACGGTACTTTGAAGATAACTCGGCGGCGCTGAAAGCAACGGTCACCCGCGAACACGGACGAGATGCCACCAACCAACTTGGGCAGGTCATCGATGCGTACCAAGCCATCGCAACCACTGTGCTCAACTTTTCCATTGAGAGCCCGCGGTATGAGCTGCTAAAAGATATGCAGGAGGGCGGGTCGTTTTCGGTTACCCTGTGAGATCAAAAAGGAAATCAGGATATGACCGGAAGAGATGCTATAGCTCCCGATGAAGGACCCGCTTCCGGCGAGTGGATCCGCGCCGGAGCCGGGTGCCAAGAAACCGGCTCCGGGGCATCCGGGATTTTGGATCAAAGAGGAGGGAGGTCTAACTGGCGCCGGCGAAGCATCTGAGGGTCATAGATCATAGGCCGAGGGTATTAGGAATTTCTTGAATAAGTCCCAACTTTGGAATAGCAAGATCAATCACGTCATGTTCGACAGCACAGCTCAGTGGCCGTCGACGCCGTCCAAGTGCGGGGCTCCACCATCGGTCATGCTTGGTCAACTGTGGGACGCTGCTGACAAAGCTGTCGACGTCGTTGAACCTCATTGACTTAGAAGTTGATGATGAGCCCAGCCAGTTCGGCTTAGAGCGAACAATCTCATCAAAAACATTCTCAAAGTGAAGACCTAACAGAGCCGACGATGGCTGACTCCGGCTTCAACTACCCCTCGCCGCTGGCCGGCTACGAGAACGCCCCACCGCTCCCCTCAGACAGGGCCGAGGATGGCAAGAGCTTCAAGAACCCCCAAACCGGCGTGCTCAGTGAAGCTTACGAGAAATTTCCTAAACCACTGGACAACGGCCGACGAGGCGGGTTGTAAGTTCCCTTTTACCTTACCTTCCACCTCACCATCCATCACCCCAACCTTCCATCTTCCCATTCCCAACTCCCCTAACAACCTCCACAGCGACGTCCACATCTACCACAACCAAACCAACCCCACCGAGTCCCTCTACGCGCACCAACTTTGGGAGCGCATCCGGCGCGAATTCCCCGAGCTGCGCATCTACACCTTCTGGGACCGGCCCGTGGGGCCGCACCCCATCGCCATGTTCGAGGTCAACTTGTTGTCACCAGCACAGTTCGGGGCGTTTGTGCCGTGGATCTCCGTCTGGAGGGGCCCGCTGTCGGTGCTGGTGCATCCGAACACGACTGAGGAGGATGGGAGGGGCGGGACGGAGTTGGAGAGGGAGTTGAGGGATCATACGGAGGGGGCGATTTGGTTGGGGGAGAGGGTGGAGTTGGAGTTGGGGATTTTTAAGAGGTGAGGGGGGAGAGGGGAGTTGGGAGGTGGAGGTTTGAACAATCGATTTTCGTGGAGTGAAGGTCTTACTGTGTAAAGGTGGGTTTGTTGGTGAGATTTTAAGGAGGTCATGGCAATGCTGATGTTGCTGGCAGATTTGAACAACACCGGATGGAATTTCTTCGGTTTTTATTCTGCGAAACACGAACAACGTCATGCCCTTGAAAATTGGTGTTTGTCTTCTTCCGTTCGATTCCAACTGGAACGTGAGATGGAACTTGGAATTTCCACAGATCTGCCCAGAGGAGGGCACCATTGGGGACCAATCCGGCGGCGTCATGTTGCGCCGTGGCTGACATGCAGGATCAACGGGACTCGGCATTATCCTCCTCGTTGTTCGTGTCTTGGTGGTTCGTGATCGCGGAGACGGCTTGATTACTCCAACGTCCCATCATGTGATGAGCTTCTTGTGTGCTCCGCCCCCTTGGTCACCAACGCTCAACGCGTGAGTTGGAGAGGGCAGCTCGAGAGTTTTGAACTTGCTCGTCTTCAAAATTTACAACATCTTCTGTACGAAAGAAAGGTCAAACGGGAACGAAACAGCTCATCTTCGCACTGCATGCCCAGATCAGCCTCTCGACTGCCGAGCCCCAGAGTCATTGGCTGGACCTGCAAATGTCCTCTGAGTCCATTGGTCAATCTGTCATCGAGACAAGCTTCTTTGTATTAAAGTTCGGCGCCGTCTTTCAGCTGACAGGGATTCTCAACCACCACTCCGTCAGGGGCATCACATCGCCTCTTTTAGCAGGGCGTTGCGGTGGGCTCTCCTTGGCAGGGACGGCTCGCCGAGTTTGCTCCCACGAGACATGCCATGGCGGCGGCCTGCCTGGAGCGAGGCGCGCTTGGGGCCCCTCCCACATGGGAAACCATCTCGAGGCTGCTTGCCCACACCTTTTTTCCCTCTTCCTCGGTCGTGCTGCACATCAGGCCCGTGGAAAGCCCAGGGTACCCCTCGGGACAACGCCATCTCCCAGTACCGTCCTCTCGTTTACACTTCTTGTTGAATCTGTCTGAGACACATTTGTGCCCTTCGTTTTTTTTCCTCGACTACCAAGATGGGCCAGACACTCCTCCCAGCTGCGCTGTTGGCTCTGGCCGTAGTGTCGGCGAGGGCAGCGTCGGTCGCCTACGTGACCGACCTGCCCCTGTTCGATCAACTTGTACGGCCAGGCCCCAAAACCTCCAACCCTCGAAAGAAACTAACGAAACTGTGTTTTCAAGGCGCCATGTGCTCAATACGCCATCAGTTACGGCATCCTGTCCCAGACGTACAATAACTGCCCCGAAGCCGTGACCGAGCTCCAGTCATGTGTCTGCACCAAGAACAAGAACTTCGGCTCGATATCGTCCAAGGTTTCTGCCAGCATCGCCTACAGCTGCGGATCAACGGCGAGCGAGGACCAGGCGTCAGCTGCGACGGTCAGACAAACCTGATCGGCGCGCCATGGACAAGTTGGGCTGACTCGTGCGCAGGTCCTCAGCGCGTATTGCAACCCGGACTCGACATTCACGTTCGCTACTCCGACCGCTGTCAGCACTCACATCACCGAGATCCCCGAGTTTAGTTACATGGCGCCATGCGCCCAGAGCGCGCTGTATTATGCCATCGGGTATGTGGAATCCGTGCTCCTGCAAGCACATAACTCGGCGGCTGTGGCTAACAGAAAAACAGGACCATGGTATGCCACGCGATGAAACTGCACACGTTCGAAGAATACATACCTGACTTAAGTCCAGAGCTCCAGATGCCCAACACAACTGCCCGCCCTCGCGAGCTGCGCCTGCTTCAAAAACCAGAACTCGTTGGTGGTCAGCCAGGTCATCAACACTTCGGCAAAGTCCTCCTGCTCCAGCCACATGGAGGATGTCTCGTCGGCCCAAGCCATGTTTGCCGCCTATTGCCTCATGAACAACGGCACAACGAGCTTCCCAGTCCCCACAAACCCGCCGGGAGACAGTAAGTCAACACGATAGACCGCAACCCATCGGGCGAGATCTGACAGGGACAGTGACCTACTACATTACCGACTTGCCACAGTATAGCTCTCTGGCCCCATGCGCAGCCAACGCTCTCAGCTATGTCATCAACTACGTATGTTAACGCCATCTACCTACAAGAAGGAAATTTCCAGGTGAGAGGGACTGACACAGTTTGCAGCAAACCAACTACATGTGCCCCGAGGGCCCGCAGGCTCTCGCCTCGTGTGTGTGCATCAAAGAGGGCATGAGCAACGATGTCCTCAAGGTGCTCACCTCATCCGTCAAATGGAGCTGCCAGTCAACTGCCACTGAGGACATTTCTTCTGCTGTTGCAGTGAGTCCCTCGCCCACCCCAAACTGTCCTGCCAGGAGCTAAACCCCCTCCAGGTTTTCGATTACTACTGCAGCGCCGCCCAGGCCAAAGTCACGGCCGCCGGTGTGAGCGCCTCGATTGAACAAACCTACCCCGCGAGCCGCGCACCCGGCGGTCCCCAAGAAACCGGCGGCAGCAACGGCGGCGGCAACGGTGGCACCGGCACCGGCAACGGCGACTCCAACGGCGGTTCCAACGGCTCCACCTCAGGCGACTCCTCCTCCACCAAAAAAGGCCCCAGCACCCCCCTCATCGTAGGCGCCGTCGTCGGTGTAGTCGGCGGCCTCGCCCTCCTGGGCGCCATCATCTTCTTCATCATGAAGACCGTCCGCAAGCGCCAATCTCCCTCCCTCCCCATCCCGGACTCCGCCCCAGGCTCCGTCCCGCCCCAGCCCCCCGTCCCCCTCGTCCCCTTCACCCCCGCCGGTGGCAAGGCCGAACTCCCCTCCGACTCCGTCGCCGTCCCTCCTCCCTCACCCTCCCCATCAACTCTCAAAACAGCCGCTGCTGCTGCCATCTCCCCGGCCCGCACGGACACCGTCTCCCCCGCGTCAACACACCCCGCCGCCTTCACTCCACCGCCGAACCAGGCGGAGTTGAGCGGACAATCGGCGCTTTACCCGCCCCGGGCTGAACTTGGAGCGGGAGCGAATGTAGTGGCGGGGAGCCCGCCGCCTCCGTCGCTGGGGACGTCGGAGCTGTATGGACAGGGCGTGCCTAATGTTAATCGGCCTGAGCTGGCGGGGCAGGGCGCGATGTATGCGCCGCCGCCGCCCGGAGGGGTGAGTGAACTGCAGGGGCAGGGCTCGCAATTTCATAATGTGAATGGGGGGAGGCCGGAGTTGGCGGGGGTTGCTGTTGGCGGCGGGGAAGTGGTGGCCGCGGGATATGCTGGGTATGGGCAGGGGCAGCAGCAGTATCCGGGGCAGCAGCAAGGAGGGTATCCGGGTCAGCAGCAGGGTCAGTATCCGGGTCAACAACCGCAGCAGTACCCACGACAGCAACCGCAACAGTATCCTGGACAGCAACAACATTACCCGGGACAGCCTCAGCAGCAGTATCCTACCCCAACACCCTCGCCGCATCCGGGACAGCAGATGATGATGGGCGGCGGGTATCATCCGGCGTATCATCCTGGGACTCCGCCGCCTCCGCCGCCGCCGCAGGGTCATCATCCGGGGATGTATGGACCGCAGCAGGGCGCGCCGCAGGCGACATGGCAGTCGGGACCGGTGCCGGAGTTGCATGAGATGGATGGTGGGGGGCATGCGAGGTGATGGTTTAGGTTGATGGGGGGAGCTTGAGGAGGGATGAGGTTGGGATTTTGTTAGGGTGGTTACGCGAGCAGGTGTTTGTCTGTTATGGTCTTGTCATTGCTATCTTGGAGATGGGCGTGGAGTGTTTGTAACACCATCGTTGTTGTTATGCCATGCGAGATCGTTTGTTTGGATATGCCGAGTTGGTTATGACAGGGGAAATGTTCTTGATTTTGGATTGAACTGAAGTACACTGTAAAATTGAATCAGAATGTGGCCAGTGATGGTCTTGGACAATGCCAGATCGATGAGAGAAACTTGGAGTCAAGAGAGAGGTTGAAAGCTTGAAATCGAACTGCGTGAACTGCCAAAAGGAGACCAAATTGTCGAAAATGCAGGAAGGAGCGAACTTGAAGCAGCGAAGCCAAGCTGCCACGCTGCCTGCGCACAGACCAACTGCTGCCTTCCAGACCCACCACCCCTGTGGTGACACAGCCCCACTTTTATCGTTGCACTGCTTGATTGGCAGCCGCGCGCAAGCTCGCAGCTGGCTGGCTCTTGCCGGAAACAGTTGCAACCAAAGCAACAACTTGAAGCTTTCTTCTTCACCAACCTCAAAGAAAAGCCCTGCCTAACCACCACGCGATCTGTCGCGCCCGGCGGATCTTCGATATTTTCTCCTTCCATCATCTTAATTTCTGTCACCAATTCCGACCGGCGTACCAGACCTTTCCCCATTCATGCGCTGAGATCCATCACCAAACAAGATGGCGGCCGCAGAGGTTGACATCAGCTACCTCGCGGAGCACGCTGGCGTGCCGGCGCCCGACCTGGACACTGCTGTAACCGCGCCAACACCTGAAATTGTCGCCTCAGTTTTCAGCGCAATTATCAGGAAGCTTCGGGACCTTGAGCAAGACAAGTTCCAGCTCGGTGTCGAGCTCGAAGGCGCGTTCCGAGGCGCAGAGTCCAGATGCGAGCAATTCAAGGCCACATCGGACAATGCCCTCAAGCAGGTGGAGGAGCTGCGGCAAAAGCTTCAGAATGAAGGTATGTCGCTGTTCCCTTGCATTCCTTGCCGTTTTGTTGGTTGGCTAACCTTTGGTTGTCCAGAAACTGCCCGGCGATCGTTGGAAAACGAACTTCAAACCCTGAAATCATCAGGCTCCGCATCCACTTCGGAGATTGAGATACTTCGAGCGCGCATCGCGTCTCTAGAGACTTCGAACCGCGAAACGCTGGCGATCGTCGATTCCAAGACCACGGCAAACGCTAGCCTGTCTGAAGAGCTGCAGAAGCAACACCAGAAGATCCTAAAGCTCAACCAGGACATCACCGCGCTGAACCAGTCTGTCCAAACCGCACAAACCGCAGCGAATTCGGCCAAGTACCGCGAGGAGGCCCTGAAGCAGGAGCTCGAGCTTGCCAAAAAGAACAACGATTGGTACGATGCCGAGCTCAAGACGAAAACCGCCGAAAGCCTGAAGTTCCGGAAGGAGAAGGGTGCTCGCATTGCCGAATTGCAACGCCAAAACGAGGACGCTCTTTCCAACATTCAATCCCTTACCCGGACCGACCAGCAACTCCGCAAGAGGTTGGAGGAAGCGCAATCAAAGGCGGAAGAAGCTCTGACAAAGGTGCAGCAGCTGCAGGAATCTGCGGCGCGCGCCGAGGAGAGCTTCCGGCAGGAACTGGAGTCATCGAGACGCCTTGTTGAGTTGAAGGACCAACAATCCCAGACTCACCGAAATCGCCTGAAGGACGTGGAACTTCGTTTGGAGCAAGTCAAGGATGACAGCTCCGAGGAGATCCGACGCGTCCGGCGCGATTTGGAGCAGGAGAAGGAAGCCCATGCCCAGACCGAGAAGCAGGCCCAAGAACTCCAAGCACAAATTGACACCCTCACCACTCGTGCCGACGCCCAAAATGGCATTCCCGGCTCAGCACCTCAAACGCCCCGAGCCAATGGTTCCTTCCATGCCCGGCCTTCCTCGCCATTCGGCACCCCGGGGTCTTTGCGTGGAAGGGCGTCCATGCGCGCCACCGACACTCTTGAGGAACTCCTCAAAATTAAGTCCCAGCTCGGGGCCGAACTGCGCCGCAGCGAGAGAATCCAGGTAGAGCTTGACGATGCCGTTGCCATGTTGGAAGCAAAGATCCCGGAGCTCGAAGAACTTCATGCTGAGAAGGACCGCTTGACCCACGAGGTCGTCCAGATGTCGGAGCTCGCCCAGCAATCTTACGAGGAGCGGGACGCGGCGGTCAAGGTCGCTCGGAAGGCTGAGAACACCGCCGCCAGCGCCCAGGCCGAGATCACCATCCTTCGTACTCAGCTGCGGGATCTGAGCACACAAATTCACGTGCTCATCTTCAACATTCATGCTCGGGAGAAGGGCATGGACCAGCTGACCGAGGATGAGATTGCCCAGTTTGAGCGCCTCCAGCGCGGCGAGGTCGCTGAGAATGCTCTAGACGACATGTCCGACACTCATCGGTTCATCACAGAAAGGTTTACGGCTTTCAAGGACATCTATGAACTGCAGGAGAAGAACGAGCAGCTGTTGAAGCTCACTCGCGAGCTCGCCACCAAGATGGAGAACGAGGAGGCCTTGGCTGCCAAGCAGCAGGCGGCTTCGGATCACGAGGAAGTCCAACAACTTCGTGGCGTGGTCTCGGCATTGCAAGACGAGGTCCAGTCGATTACGGTGCGCATGAAGAGCTACATGACGGAACGCGACATGTTCCGTCGCATGCTTCAGCAGAAAGCTAGTGCCGCCGAAATTAACCAGGTCCTTGGTGGACCCCAGTCCGGCCAGCGTGAGGTGCTCGCTAGCATCGAGCAGCCGCACGTCGAGGATGCCAACCTCACGGTGGCTCTGAGAGAGCTGCAGGCGCAGTTTGACTCTTACCGCAACGACCAATCGACAGACAGGAACGCGATGAAGGACCAAATCGAGAAGCTCTCCACCGAAAAGGGTGCCCTTCAAAGCGAGATCTCGCGTGTCTCCAGCCAGCTCACCCTTGCGACCGAGCGTTTTAACATGCTGGATTCCAACTTCAAGGCTCTGCAAAACGAGAAGCAAGAGCTGCAGAAGAGGAACCAGGTCCTGTCCGAATCCGCCGCAAAGCAGGACATGCGCACCCAGCAGGTGGCCGAAGATCTTGTGGAGGCTCGCGGCCTGGTTGAGAGCCTGCGGAGCGAGAATGCCAACCTGCGGGCCGAGAAGACCCTCTGGAAGACCATCCAGGAGCGTCTCAGCCAGGACAATGAGAGCCTTGCTCAAGAGAAGACCAGACTCAACGGTCTTTTCTCGAGCCAACAATCACTCCTCAACGAGCGTGAGCTCTCTGAGTCGGAAACGAAGCGCAGGCTGCAGGCTCAGATTGATGCTCTCGACACTGAACTCACAACCACCAAGCGGAAGCTCTCTGAGGAGATGGAGGAGGGCAAGAAGATTCAGCTTCGGAAGGAGTTTGACGCGCAACAGTCTCAAAAGCGCATTGACGAGCTCACCTCCCTGATCAGCCAGATCAAGGAGGAGAACGTGCAGGTCAAGACGACCCGCGATCACCTTCAGGCCCGTGTCAATGAGTTGGAGATTGAGGTCAAGAACGCCCAGGAACGTGCTGAGCGCCTTCGCCCGCTCCCAACACCCAGACCGGGCACCATCAATGATCAGGACACCTCTGATGAATCTCAGGCTCGCATTGAGGAGCTCGAGAACGAGGTTCAGGAACTCAAGAACAACGTGGACCTCCTCAATGTCCAACTCGACAACGCAAAGCAGCAGGCTGAGCAGTTTAAGCAGCTCAGCAAGGATATGGAGGAGGAGCTGACAAGCATCAGCGAGTCCCAAGAGCAGTACCGCGAGGAAATGGATGCTGCTCTTGAGTCGAAGACCAGCAACATCGCTGAGCTACACCAACGCGTGGAAGCACTTACGGCCGAGCTCTCGAACTCCAACAACGAGCTTAACATGCTGCGGGATTCACAAGGTGACATTGCCAGGAAGTTCGAGGACAAGGAGCGAATGCTGCAGAGCGAGATCACTCGTCTCAAGGACGAGGAGGAGCGGTTCAAGGAGACCGCGCGCTTCCATCAACAGGATCTGCGTGCTCAGGCCGAGATTGCGACAAAGGCGCAGCAGGACTACGAGGTGGAGCTGGTCAAACACGCCGAGGCCGCAAAGCTGCTGCAGCAAATCCGTGCTGAGCACAACGAACTGAAGACACAGTCAGCATCGTGGAGGGCCGAGGCGGAGTCCGCCAGGCTCTCTCTCGCACAGAGTGAACAATCTTGGGAGGAGCGCCGGCACCAACTTGAGCAGGAAGTGACCGAGATCAAGACTCGGCGCGACGACATGGCGGTCCAGAACAAGCTTCTCAACCAGCAGCTTGACAGCGTCACGTCTCAGATCGCTGCCCTGCAACAAAACCGTGCTCAGGCCGATGGTGAAGGCCCCTCGCCTGCTATTGCGGACACCGCGACCGAGGGTCTTCGTGAACTCAACAATTATCTGCGTCGCGAGAAGGAGATTCTCGAGGTGCAGTACGATATCAAGCTACAGGAAGCGAAGAGACTCCAGCAGCAGCTCCAGTATTCTCAGTCGCAACTTGATGAGGCGCGTCTCAAGCTCGACCAGGAGCGCAGGGCGCAGGCCGACAGCTCCAGGAGCTCCCTTACTCACAAGGAGCTCATGGACAAGCTCAACGAGCTCAACCTCATCCGCGAGAGCAACGTCACTCTCCGGAATGAGAACCACCGCGTCCAAGCTCAGCTTGAGCAAAAGACTCGGAAGATCTCTGAGCTGGAGGGCAAGATCCATCCTCTCGAGGCACGCATCTCCGAACTCGAGCTGGATAAGAGCTTCAAGGACCAGGAGATCAAGCAGCTCCAGGAGGCTCGTGATGGCTTGCAAAAGAGGATCGAGTCCATTCTCAGCAAGTATGGCCAGGGTGATCCTCAGGAAGTGGAGCAGCTCAAGGCCACGATCGCGACCCTCGAGGCCGAGCGGGACGCCCTCAAGGAGTCCGAGCAATCCCTTCAGCAAAAGGTGAAGGAGGGCGAGGAGACCTTGGAGACCAAGACAAACGAGTGGCAGGCCACCAAGGCCCGGTTTGCTGAGGATTTCAAGACACGCTACAGGGCCATGAAGACGCAGCGTGATGACGCTGTCAGCGAGAAGAGCACGCTTCAGGGCGACCTCAACTCAGTCAACGAACGACTGGCTAGAGTTGAGAAGGAACTGGAGACGGCCAAGCAAGAGCTGGGTTCACTCACCGAGAAGAACCAAGCCCTTGAGAAGCAGGCGGCGGCTGCCCCGGCGGCTGCCTCGGCGCCTGAACAACCTGCTGCCGCTTCAGCTGACGACGATCGGTTTGCCGAGCTCACGCAACAAATCGAGAGTTTGATGCCGGAGTTGGATGCTATCTCGGCACAGAAGGATGCGGCGGAGGCCCAGGTTGAGCAGCTGAAGTCGGAACTCGCGGCCGCCGTGGCGGACCGTGACCAGGCTCTCGCAAAGGCTTCGCAAATCGCGAATGCCGGCGACGCGCCCATGGCGGATGCTGCTGCCGCGCCTTCCCAAGCCGCTGCTGGTCTCTCCGACGAGGAGCGGAAGGCTCTCGAGGAGAAGATCGCTGCTGCTGAGGCCAAGGCTGCTGAATTTGAGCAGAAGGCTAAGGAACTTGAGGAGCAATCGGACAGCATTGTTAAGCAGCGGTCGGAGAAGATGAAGACCGCGCTTAACAAGAGGCTTGCGGAGTCCAAGGAGACTCTGGAGAAGCAGGCTCAGGAGGAGCGGGAGAAGTTGAAGGCGGAGTTTGATCTCCGACTGCAGCAAGAGCTGGCCATTGTCAAGGCGGAGCAGCAGACCGCCGCCCCCCAGAACGGGGTACCATCAACCCCGGCCAAGCCCAACGACAACAAGGTGCCTCAGACGCCCGGTGCTGATCTCAGCAGCATGAACGATGCGCAGATTCGGGACTTCGTCGCGACCAACCCGACCGTTTCAAGCATTGTTAAGGCCAATATCAAGAGGATGGTCGCGGTCGAGTCCAAGAAGGTCAAGGACGAGACCGAGGCTGCGCTCAAGGCCGAGTGTGATCAGAAGGTTGCCAACGCGAGGGAGCAGGCTGCTGCGCTGAGCGAGAAGAAATCAGCACTGCGCATCAACATGCTCGACCGCCAGAGCAAGACTGCGCAGGCGAAGATTGCTGTCGTTGAGGCAGCGGCCAAGGAGACGCCCCAGAGGCCGGTCATTGAGGTTTGGACTATCGCCAAGGACGCTAAGCCGCCTGCACCTCCGGCCGCTCCGGCCACTCCTACCAGGACGGCATCCCCTGCTGGTACCGTCCCAGCTCAGGCCGGTGCTCCGGCTGCTCCGGCCGCCCCTGCGGCGCAGGCTCCTCAAAGTATGTCATCAACCCTCTACCCCAAAACAACCCACAAACAAACTAACAACCCACCAGCAGCTCCCATCAAAGAGGAACCCAAACCCGCAGCAGCGCCCGCTCCTCAGAGCGCTCTCCCGCAACCCCCAAAACCATCTGGAATCCCGCCCCCGGCAGTTTCCAACCCCTTCGGCGCTCCAGCAGCACCAACCACCGGCCTGCCGGTCCCCACCGCTGGCCAACAACAACAGCAGCAACAGCCGCGCGGCATCCCGGTGCCCTCGACCCGAGGTGGCGCCAACCGTGGAGGACGCGGCGTCTATCAGGCCGGGCCTGGCCGCGGTGGCCAGGGACAGCGTGGCGGGCGTGGTGGGTTTGCTCGTGGCGGGATGAATCCTGGTGCCGGGGAGTTTAACCCGACGGGTGGTGCGGGAAGTAAGAGGCCGAGGGATGGGGCGGATGGGGGTGGGCCTGGGGATGGGGGACGGGGGGGGAAGAGGGCTAGGGGTGGGGGGCAGTGATGAGTTTTCTGAAGGGAGAGGATATCTTGGTTTTTTGGGAGCTAGGAGGTTGAGTGCGAGGTAGAGGGGGATATACCATGACATAAAAAATCGTTGGGTGGTTGATGGGGATGAAAAAGAAGAATGCTACAGCTTCATGGCTCTCTGGCTCTGTCTGATACACGGACTTTGTATTATTTATCTTTGCTTTTGCTGTCTTGGCATGGAACTAGGCGTAGCATGGGATCTGTTTGCTGGGGTGAGTGGGAATGAATGGGATTGATGTTGTTGGCGAAATATGTGTCTTGAACTTGGTGCTCAATGAACTGTGATTGTGGGAAGGTGACAGTTGACCACTGTATGGTGTTCAAATGCTGTGGGGCTATGTCTCTGTCTAGACGAGGGTGGTTTCGCTTGTAGCCAGCGGCTTGTGTTAAATGCACAGTGTTTACTACACAATCTGAACTGACGAAAACCATGTTGGTTTGAGATATTGAGAAGGTTTTCTTGTTGCCTAGCTGTCGACTTAGTTTTGTCTTGTCACTCTCTCTCAACAATGTTTTGTGTATATCTATCTACCCGTATTCTTTACCCTCATTGGTCTCTTACACTATTTGTCATGAACTACTTGTCAAGCTCAATGATGATAACATTTAAACAGAGGCTAGGAAACGGAGTCATGAAAGCAGGTCTCAAGATTCCCAGTAACGGAGAAGCAAAACGCTCTATCCCACTCCTTTCCCCTGGAGGAAGTAAACTACGGAATAAATGGGCCCGACCCTGAAAATGATGTGGGCTTGCTTCTTTGCAGAATTGTCCCACGGTCTTGGGTGGAAACAAGAACAACTCCATGCGGGGACGGGAGGCCGCGTGTTGGTTTTCGGAAAGGTTATCCCCATCCAGGGGAGAAGATCTCATCGAGGCTTGGTAGTTCCTTGGCCATAATTATCCACACCACGACAGTAACTTCACTCGCTTTCATCTTCAAACTCTTCACAAACCCCCATCTTCTTCCCCTCTCTTCTCACAGGTAGATGTACGGGGACGGGGTTGCTGTGGAGTGGATTGCAGCTCATTAAACAGTCTCCCAAGAAAGGTAAGGAGAATCTGACATGCGTCTGTCCCCCAACAAAAAAGCTTCATCCGGGAAGGCTGCACAAAGGTGTCTTGTCCTTATTTTTCTGGAAAGGAAGCCAAGCCCGGCCCCTTTCCCACCCAGCCCACTGGGCCCTGGCGTAGGGCTGAGCGTTGGGAGATCACACGGAAGGGAGTGGTTAGTGGGGAGAAGGAAGTTTGGGTAGCCGCTGAGGCATGGCCGTGAGTCGACGATTGGGAAGGCCACGCAGATGTTTTGCTGGATGTGGCAGGAGGTTTTCAGCCTTGGAGTGGTGCAGTTTACGAGGTCTTGATGGCAGCCAGCTAGCTTTTCGGGGTCGTTGACGGCGACGTCTTCCCAAAACAGCCCGTCAACCGTGAAGGATTCTTCTCCCAGGACGATGGTCCCGGTAACGGGGGTCGGCAATTGTTGATCGGGAGATGGACTGCTTGTTGGTGGTGGAGATGTCACCGAAGATGGACCGCGAGAAGCCCTTCCTAGCGCGCCCATCACCGCCCCGGCCGGAGCAGCGAGGAGCTACCGCCGTGGCTGTGGGATAGGATGGTGACCGGGCGGGGCTGAGTTCGGATGGGGGGTGGACCCGAGGACAGCGGGAGGTCCTTATCAAAAAGGCCGACGGTGACTTTCCTGCAGACGCGCCCCATCAGCACTCAATCGGCCAGGGGCTCGCTTGTCGGGAAACCCTGGATGTGCCAGTTTAGTGGGATAATAGTCAAATCGAGTTGGTGAATCTCGAACCAGTCTGCGAAAATCAGGCGATCAAGCCATGTCTTGTCAAAGTGCCTTTCTTGGGTTTGTTGATTCCATGGCCCTTGTGTTGTTCAGTCAGGAGTGAGAGCCAGGGGAACCTGGAAGGAATCAACAGCAGGGAAACCACCCAATCGGATCGGTCAGGAGCTTGCGGCAGTGGGTGGCTCGTGCACGGATACAACGTCAGGTCGTCTTCTCCGGGCACTTTTCCGTGAATCGTGATTCCATGCCCAAGCCACCCAAAAGCCATCGACATGCCTCTGGGATTCCAGCATCACAGGATTCCAAAATTCCCGAACTCACCGTTTTCTGTAGGTGAAATAAAGGAGCACGGAAGGATTACAATGAAACGTCTCCGGCTGGGAACAGACGGCGGTGTGGGCTTTTGACAGCCGCCGGGCAGTTTGGCGGTTCAAAAGGGGGGAGGGCGTGTGTGAGGATTCAGGATCCATCTCAGACTAATCCTGGCCTTAACAGCCAGCACAAGGACAACGCAGCTGCGCACAACGACAAGATGGGGACAAATTGCATACTGTGGACTCTGCGAACGACAATTCTTCGACCCAAGCCCTGCCACCTCATCACCGCTACCCTGCCGTGCCCCTGCAGGTAGCAGATGCTCAAAAGTTTCCGAGCTGCGGGACTTGAATCATTAGAACTCGGATGGAATCCGGATGTCACCAAAATGAGAGTTGTTCCCTAGGCCTTCAAGCTGTTTAGGCTTTTGGACCCCACAGCCAAAGCACGGAAGTGCCGTACCTGAGACTTTTACATGGACAAGCGTTTCCCTTCCATTTTCCCGGCTGCTTTCCGATGACAAAGCAAAGTGCTATTGTCATCACATTGAAAGGGATTTGCTTCCTTGTTGGTTTGGGGGTGGGATGAGTGAATACCTCGCTACCTTGATTTCAAACACACGTAGTACCCACATGCCTACGAAGCAGCCACGCAAGACGGTGGATGATGGTCAAAGCAGGGCGATGGCATGGGTGCCGCAAGACCTGGTCGAGGTTGGTTGAAGGCGGTGGTGGCTCGGACGGGGGCACGGGTTCGGGACAATTGGAATGTGTTTTTTGGTAGAAGAATGAAATGCTGTGTGTTGCGGCGGTGTTGAGGGTGGCTGGAGGTGTGCTGCTCTCGCAATGGTTGAATATCTGAAGAGGTCGTCGGGCTGTTCCGATAATGGTGGGATGCCGGCAGGGAACTGTGCCGTCGCCGCTTGTTGGCAACAAATATCTGGAAACAAAACATAAAACGAAACACACTCCGGCCTTTTCGTCACCCGGGTGGCGCAGCGGAAGGAGACGAAACGAAACGAAACGGAACGGAACGGGAGTTGGTGGCTTGAGTGGCAGGCGTTGAGTTCGGTTCTGAGAATACGAGGCGGGAAAGGGGTGAGCAGTGCGAGGAAGAATATGGCGGTTTGTAATGACCAAAAGTGAGGGTAAAGGGAGAGACAGAGAGTGATGAAGAGAATGAGAGAAAAGGATGAATTTAGATATTTGTCGATGCTTCTTCGATGCTTCTTCAGCCCTATGTGTTGCTTACTGTGACACCTGCGCTAGTGAGGGGACTGTCAGATCTTTAAAAATTGTTTCTTTTCAACGGCGTGCCAAGAGAAAGAGCACATCTGTTGAAATGCAAAATTGGGAGGAACACTGGCATATGAGAAAACGCATTGAATGTTGATCTTAAACTTCGTCATTGGATTCGTGAGAGGTGACTGTCTAGATGATCTGGGCGCGACAGAAACGCCGATCCAATCTTGGCCACCTGCTTTAAAATACAGATGGCCGCAACCCCCTTCCCGTCGAGGTCGAGCACTTCGACGGCGAGGGAGAGAAAAAGTACAAATCCCAATATCCAATGCGCCTTTGACGCCCCCGAGTGAACCCCCTAGTGTATCAAAAAATTATTCGCTCCAAGCCAAAGATGTCTTCACTCCCCGTCATTTGAGGGAAAAACAGAAAACCAAAACGTAGTGGCGACGGTTGTGTGTTGTGCAAAATGTATCATGCGCCTTCCCGCGGCGACAATTTCCAGTGTATCCTTCTTTCTTCATACTATCAAGCCGGGAGAGCCCGGCATCGACAGCGGCGTCGTGGGGTAGGCTTCGTAGCTCCCCGCGTCCGAGCAGGCCCCCGAGTGATCGAAGGATTGGCACAAAGGAGGAGTCTGCGACGAACCACTCGTCAGCAACGAGGATAGAGAGGTTGCAGGTTGCGCGAGGCACTCACGAGAGGCATCTGGTCGTACGGTGACGGGTGACCGCCCATGTCGACTCCCGGAATCTGATAGGCGTTGTAGCCCATGTAGGCGAGAGACTCCTCCGGCCCGCCCGGGTAGCCCGGCTCGCGCTTGATGGCGTCGCTGAAGTGCGTCATCGGCGGGAGCGTGACTGGCAGTGACGGCGGCGATAGGTACCCGGGGTATGTGTCGGTAGGCATGGGCCGGTACGTGGGCATGGCCCCGTATGTCGGCATCATCATCTCCTCGGGCGGAGGCGGGTATGTTGAGTACGCAAACATGGGAGGGGTGTGCGAGCGTTCCCGCTCGTCGTAGGCGGATGGGGGGAAGAGGTATTCGTCATCGTGGTGCATGGGCGGAGTGAACTGGCCCTGGAGTGCGGGCTTCACTGGGGCGGGCGGTGTCTGGCGCCGCGCCTTGGGTGTCTGCGTGCGCTTCGTCTTGGCTGGGGGGCTTGGCTTCTCGCTGCCCGATGACGAGCCCGCATCCGAGGTCCCCGCGCGCCTCTCAAGATCCTCCAAGCGCTTCTTGAGCTTCTTGCCTGTAATGAGCGGGTTAGCAACCAGCCCCACCCAACATCACTGCCGGAGACCACATACGGTAATTGCGCTGGGCAATGCGGTTCTGTATCCTCCTGCGCTCGGCCAGGTCTGAGATCTTGGTCCAGTCCTCGTCTGGGTTTGCGGAGCTGCTGAAGGCGCTACTTGTGCTGTGGTTGGCGTAGTGCCTTGTGGGAGGAGGTGGCGGTTGAGCCGCGTAGGCGTATGTGTGGTGCGACATGGTGAACATGGTCACTCAGTGGACCTTGAGTGTAAAGCGGTTGCTTGAGGCGGGTGGTAAGCGACACAGAGATGATGTGAGAAGCAAAACCTCGCGATGGTCGGGGAAGTGTGAGATATAAGATATAAGGCTGACGGCGGATGTGTGTTCTTGGGGGAGGACAAGTTGGAGGGTAGCTAAGAAGTAGGAAGGGCCCCAGGATTAAATATCCAAAGAGGACGTCCCTCGTTCAGCCATAGGAACCCACATGGCGTAGGGGTGTCGGTACCTTCTTGGCTGTGCACCCCCCTCCCCCTGTTGATTCCATTGTCGCATCGGCCACACCCCAGACCCACCTAGGATCCGACAGGGGGTTCGAGTCTCGAGACCGCGCCCGGCAATGATGAGGACATTGGGGCCAGGGTCTTGTCTGGGATTCCATCTGCCCGCGGTTTGGCAGCCTCAGGTCGCCTGAGGTACGGAGTACACTCCGACATCTCGAGACCTCATCCCATGCCTCACGCTAACAATCGCTGCCCTCACACTCGAGAACCGGCGCGGCCCAATGCTCTGTGTCGTGGCAGCAGCGCAGCCCGAAAGCCCTCCACAGCAGCAACGGAGCCCCGAACGGAGTTCCACTGGCGGGGAGAAACTTTCGAAGTCTCCCGGCTGGGGAAGATGTGGAAACGGAATCTCTCGCTGCTCCATCGGCTCGATCACCAGGTCTAGCAGTGTGGAGTGAACCGCAGCACACTTCGGCCCTTTCGAGGTTGGGTGCCGTCCGGAAACGGAGAACGCTGTGGAGTGTCGGCTCGACCGAACTGGCGAGCGTCGCTTTGTTGGACAAGATCGCGACCAGCTGCGTGGTCGACTTTACGAGAAGCTGGCGGTGGGAAACGGAGGGAAATGGCCAGGCAGCCACAAAAGGGACCGTTGGGTCAAACTGGCCCCACAAAAGGTGTATTTTGCCCATTTCGTGATTCTGGCGCAGGCTTGGATCGGTGATTGGCAGATCGCTGGCCCCTGCCCGAACATGTCCCCTGGGGCTTGGCTGGGCATAGGGCTGCGGTTCACTTTCCTGTTTTGGACGTCTTCGTCGAACAGCCCGCGCCGCAGAGGAAAACCGTTGCGGTATCGGGCAACGTCCTTTTGCAAAATTGCAGCTGCTCTGGGACGCCATGTCTGTCGCAGGTGTGCTCTGTATCAACAAACATCGGTCCCGAAGCCATGGCCGATGGTTTTTTACCGAGTCCCAAGGGAGTGGTTCGCTGCTGACCGTTGGCTGTTGATATGGTTCGTGCTACAAGCTGAAAATACTTTGGCACGACCAACCGCGCCCGTGCCGTCCCTCCGTTCCAGGCACCAAGGAAATGGGTGAAGCGGCCGCTCAGGTCCACGATCAGCCAGCGGTGGCATCGGCGCAGCTTGACGTCGGCTATGGTCACGTGCGTCTTCGCTCATTTCACCCGCCAGAAATACTACAGTACTATGGTAGACGACATTGGTGCAGTGTGTTGATTGGCCCAGGCGCCGAGACAGAGCGGGTTCTGAAATAAGGTTTTTCTTCTCGCGTCTTGGCATCTCTGACGCCCTCAGCGATCAGGCCAACAGTTTGGTGGGGCATCTTGCTGGGCCAGTTGCGTTGCGCCAAATCTCGCTGCCTGGTGCCCGAGTCTCCATCGTCCCATCTCCATCATCGGCGCCTGTCTTTCTTCCGTCCACATCCACCAATCCATGCCCGAAGGCTAGTGGCTGGCTTTCGTCTTGTCTTCTCTTCAGGCTAATCATGATCCATCGCTTCGTTCAGCCCTAGAGGCACGCTCTGCTTCAGAGTTCTGTGCCACCGCCGACCGAGTCACTTTCCGATCACAAACACACAGGCAGCATTCTCCAAGCTCCTCAACTCAACAGAAGCTTCACTGAGATCACCCAGATCCCCCATCTCTTGGGGGATCTCCGCCAATCCACTTATGTTACCCACTTGAAGTCCGCTCACCCAATTATGCCGCGCTACTCGTACCCGGCACGGCCTCCGCGTGGTCCCTGGACCTGGTTCCCCTGGCCAACACCGTCCCGCGATTCCTGATCAGGCCCACCCAGCTCGATTGCACATGCCTGATCTGGCGCTTGCCCGAGGACACAGCCATGGCATCTCTGTGATGGATATCTGTGACCTCACCGCGGCTGCTAAACCTGAGGCGCGGCTGTCATGGGGCACTGCTCGAGCTCCATCCCCAGGCATCAGGTTAACTCTTCTCCAGAGCAATTTGCCCAGTCTAAGATACGGCACCTGGTCGTTGAGCCGAGGGAATAACATTCCAAATTCATTCTCCCCTTATCCGTTCTCTGGGACAGCGGGCTCATTCGTTTGACTTCAGGACACTCGCTCAGGCTCCGGGTTGAGAGCCCCGGAAGCAATGTTTCACCCAAATCTCCCCGAACCATTCACAAGGCAAGACCAGGGGTTGACGTTAATTGCTTCAACTAACTTGGCAACGCCTTACCAGGCGAGCTGCCTTGAGGAACTTGCTGCATGAAGGCGGCGTCGAGTTGGATGCACAGGCCGCATTCCGGTGCCTTCTTTTAAGGTGCTGACAGCACCACGCCTCCCCCTTCCTTCCCTGCTTCAGCCTTCTTCGGTTTCTGATAGGTCAGACAGGTCCCTTTTGGTGAAGGTCTTGGTCCGGAGTGCCAGGCCTGCCGGCATGGGAGTGTCCCTTGGGACCCTTTTCTCTTCTGTTGAGTCCCCTTAGACAAGACATGCGCTAGTCCTGGCTATCCAGCAATCCGAGAAATAAACCGCGAACCCGGGATATCAAAGGTTCACACGACTCGGCCTATTCAAAACCTTGCTTCATCAACACCCCCCGTGGCCTTCCCGAGGATCTCCCGATCCGTCTCACCTGCCGTCCAGCCAAGACGTTGCTAATCCCAAACCTAAAATGGGAGGGTGCTGGCGGTTGAATCTCGCCTTCGGCGATTTTTCCACCCAGGGCCTCAAGTTTCGAGATGAGGCCACTGCAGCCGATAGGAGGCCAGAAATTGACCGCACCAACAGTGCATGAGGCGTCTGCGCGCTTCTTCCCGCAGACAACGGCCAACAACACACAACTCATTCCCCTAGTCTTTTAACCCTGCCAAACGGCCGCCATTTTGCCCTCTTTCTCCCTCCAAAATTCCCCATTCGGTGGACCAAACCGGGCAAAGCCGCCATGTCTGTACATAATCAGGGCTAGCTTTCCGGCTCGCTTTCGTAACGGTGCCCGCAGAAGCTGTCGGTGATCTCGGCCCATTGCTGCCGGGGGGCCTTGAGGCGGCGCCAAGTACAACGCCATCTTTTCTTGGCGTAGCTTCGAAAAATGATACCGCAAGTGGTAAGGTCGGCATGTCCTGCCCCTTTCCTTTGCCGATAATTTCGCTGCCTGGAAGAGATTTCTGGACTTTCAGGCTTCGCTTGCTGATGATAACGGAGAGGGTGATTGGCCGCAGACCGACGGACGCAGACCCGATGGAACATTGCCATGTTCAAATGAAGGTTCCTGCCATCTGGAAGTCAACGCGGTCATGGCGTTGAGTTCAGCGAATGGACAAAGACGTTGTTCCAGAAAGAGCCATGCTTCGGCTAACAACTTAGCCTGCAGCTTCAGATTGCTGTCTTCAAAACCCAATGCATGCTTCTGGGGAACGAGGTCCACGCTGTCAAGCGAGGACATTCCCAACAAGGCATCATCCCTCACCTCTTTTCCTGAAAGTCCCAGTGTCTCAGAATAGGAGAGTTCCGGTCCTTCCCATTCCCGTGATCAAACACAGCCCGTCCCTGTATTCCACAGCCATGCCCATCGCCTCCGCCCTCGAAACGGATGTCCTTCCCAAAAAAGGGAAATTCCACGATCTCTCAACGGTGCTAGAGTTACATACAACCCGAGTCCCACAAAGAAGCAAAAACCCCACAACCCAACAGCATCTCTCCGGAAGTGCTGATTCCAAACCGGGGGCGAAAAATGCCGATGACAAAAGCCGATGCCCGCGACGCGCAAAGCCACACCCACGGCCCCGGGATTCTGGGTGGCTTGTTCAGTAAGCACCTTGCAGGACTAAGCTCCGGCGGGTTATTTCCGCGGCCGGACTTGTCTCCGGACGGGCAAGACAACGACAGCGCCGGGAATGCCTTCGTGGCAGAGCGGGTTTGAGTGGAATCTTCATTATGGAAACAAGGCAGCAGCAGAAAGACTTCGAAAGAGAGGGAACACAGCCGACAGAGAAGGGACGGCTCGGTGACGGTGACGAGACAATGCCCGAGTCAACAACAAGCCACCGACAGCTGTGCCGGACGTTTTCCAAAATGTTTACCCCAATCCAAGGGTCCAGCCAAGCCAACAACAGAAGCACACCTGCATCACACCACCAACCGGCAATGTAAGCCTTCCCGACCCGGTCCCCCGACTCTGGGTCCGGAAGCTAAAAAGAAAGCGTGATGCGGGGAGGAGGTCAGATCAAGCAAGAGACCGCCATCACGATCGATCCCTCAGGAACATTGCGTGAGGCAGCCGCATAGTAATGTAGCTCGGCAAAACACCAAGGATCAACACGAACTAAAGACTGCCGATGAAGTGCTGGCTGCTCGCAAGACAAAACCATTCTAGGGACCGAAGCGGTCGTGGTGTTGCTATTCCCATGCCAGCGAAAGCGAGCTGAACTTTCAGGCACCAGGTTTCTCTCCTCGGCGACCAGTTAACATATGATGGGCTTTGCTGGCGGCTTTCATTTCACTCGACCGGCCCGGTGAAGGGGAACCACTGACCGCCTCGCCGACAACGACAAACCCCTTCCTTCCCAGTTGCGCGCAGTCCAAAAAGGCGGGAGCAGAGAGAATCAGCGGGGAGGTCAGAGACCTTGGCCAGTGCCCGAAACACGCGATTGTTCGGTGAACCGCGGCCAAAAGCCTCGAAAGATATATCCATATCAGAACGCGCTCAGGCATGGGTAAGTTCACCACCACTTGATTCACGATCGTCAACGAGCCGAGGGACTGGGTTGTTGACAGCGAGTCAAGCGCGTGTGTGTGTTGGCCAGAATCTCGCTCTGGAACTTGCATGCACTCCATCGCCAATCAGATCTCTCACCAGCCGCCCCCTGCTCCAGGCTGAGACTCGGAAGAGGGCTAATTGTCTCCTTTAGGAAGGTTATAAGTGCAGTGACATCCTGCCCCTCCTCCGTTTTCCCACCCACTTCGGGCTTTTAACCCCCCTCAAGCACATCTCTCTTCAAACTCTTGGGTTAAATCAAGAGAAACACGAGAACAGACTCGCACAAGCCCGAAAATCTGCTCACGTCTGATGAGTAAGACCTAAACATGCGCAGATTCCAGGTTCCAGCTCGTTTTTCTCAGTCTCTCATCGTTCCATCTGGGAGAGAAAGAGAAGGAGAGAGGTGCTGTTGTTGTTCAAGAAAAACGGATGCCTAAGCTGCATCAGGCAAAGCCCGCGAGGTTGCAAGACACACGCCCCCCCTCCCTGCTGCTGCCGAGACGCACACACAGCTTCTCCCCCACCCACGTGGTGCCACCACACCGAAGGGGTCCTGGCTCGCGTAGGGCTGGGCTGGGCGAGGTGTTGGTGTGGCTGTTGCACCACGGTGCTCCACACGCAGAGCGAGGGGGATCTCCAAGCACTGTGTGCGTGTGGATTTGACCGATGATGCGACGGATGATGCGAATCCGAGGCTGGATCCGTCAGTTACTATAGTATCGCGAGTTGCTTTCTGGGGTTCCCGGTTGGCGAGTGCTGTGCTGCGCTGCTGCGCCAGAGATTCCTTCGGAGGCAATCCCTGGCGGCGGGCCGTACTCGTTGCCGAAGCACCCCCCTTGTGCTCGCCGATCTTCCACCACCACTTTCTCATGACCGGCCAGTCAAATATGGCGGTGTAAGGGTTGCAAAGACGGGACTCGCGAGTGGGACAGAGGAAGAACCCTACATGATTGCATGGTCGAGTGGCCGGTTACACCTCGCCGTCCTACATACAGTCCGTACGGTGTCCTGGACGGCCCGGCCTGTGGGACGGGGCCCGGCTGTCATGCTGCATGCGGGCGGGTGCCTTATAGGGCTGAGATTTGGCGGTTGGAGCCGGACGGTTGGGGCTGCCCTTGGGGAAAGCAGCAGAGCTCCTCCATCGAGCCAAGAAGGAGAGCAAGCGCTTTGACTCGCCTGTCAGCACCCAGTTTTCGCCTCTTCCATGCCTTAGTTCCTGTCGACCTCGGGTTGTACCGCTGTGCAGGACTTCACACCCCTCGCTGCCTTCTCGGCGTCGGCGCCTCGAGGAAGCTTGGTGGAGCTGCCGTAGCTCCAAGCTTCCTGCCGTACTGCATACAGCCCTCGAGGCGGTCAACTTAACAATGGCAATGCCTCTTCTCTGGTGAGCACGGCCACGTTCGAGCGGAGTATCGCGAGGATCCGGATATTGAGCTAGATGTGACGCATAGCAATGAGTCCCCGCAGCGCTTAAACAACCTGAGGTGTAACCGATCAGGGAGGCGAGATGCCGCATTGATACGCCTCTACGGTCTTCTGGTAGCCATGTTGCCGTAGCACTGTCAAGCCGTTGATACTGGTGGCGGGATAAGGTCGCTTGTGATCCTTCTGGAAGGTCGTTGATGACATCGAGAGGATATTTGTCATCGAACAGGATGGAACTCTGAAGACAGTTCGGGAAAGAGAACGAAAGACGGCATTGTTCCCCCATCAAGGGCCACACATGATCAAGGCGCTGGGTGCTCCGGCGGTCCTCAAAGATCGGCCAACCAAGATCTCCAGCGTGTCTGTTGACGCGTGAGGGCCATTCTCGTGATTGTCGGAGCCGACAAACCACCCTATCCCAGAAAATAACCTCGACATTGCCGCGGGATCAGGCAATCCTTGGAGGCAGCCCGCCCTGCTCTTCCCATTGCTCCCGTCTCTCTTCAGGTTCCCGATCAAGCATGAGGGCGGGCGATGCCGCCCCGTCTCTGTCACCGAGTGACTCGGAGAGGAAGCCGTACATCGACGAGTCGGAGGCGCTGAATGGTGGCGGGCCCGCTTTCGCCTCGATTTTACCCAGGACGGGACGGATCGAGATGTAGCGAGGGAGATCCCAAAGGAATGATGCTGCCAAGCGAGCCGTGGTGGAACAACGGCTGCGGCTGGCGCTGGATCATGGATGTTTGGCGCAGTAACCTCTTGGCGTTGGGCGTTGCTGTGTGGGCCAGATTGGCGGGGGATTGGCGGGGACTGGCGGCGCAGCATGCAGAGCAATTCCCGCCTGTTTTGTATGAGAGAGCTGGGACTGCCACCAGGAAAGAGCGGAGTGGGGCAGAAACAGGGGTTCATGGGTCCCTGCAAGCATTGACAGGGGTCCTCTCCCAAAGCAGCTCTGGATGATCTCATGTGCATCATGGACCCTAACCCTAGGTAGGATGCACCACACTCCAAGAACCACCAACCAAGAATGACAGTCCGCGGACATCACCTAGAGGCAACGAGCAGGCAGATTGAGCTGCCCCAGGCTCCCTCCTTGGGAGAAGGTATTAGGCATTCTGGATTAGAGAAGAAAGATTGCGCATCCGCCGTCTTTGCTTCGTCCTCCCCAACCCATCCCTGTTGAGAGGCAGTCGACCACCACCGTCCGTGTATCTCCCTGGTAACAACCTTCATCGAAACTGGACGTGAAGATCAATCTTTGAAGACAAGGCTTCAGATCCTTTCCAATGAAGAACCTCTCGAGCGCCGCCGAGAAGTAGTCGCAACCATTTTTTCTACCCAGAACAGCTACTCGGACAACGCCCAATCGTGGCCCTGCTGGCAGATCACCGGTTTCATCGACAGCGAGGCTCAAAAGAGAAGCTCTTTTGCCATTCTCATAAACTCCGATGCGTCTCGGAACTTCTATGCTAACTCCAGACGCCAGTACCGGGACGATACCACGTTGGTTCAATGACGACACCAAAAGTTTCAACAGGTGAATCCAACCCCGTGGCACAGGGCTCTGGGTGGTGTCGCACAAGGCTAGTCCCATTCCTCGACCTCGCCTCCATCCCGTCGGTGATACTAGCCGGCGAAGCATGATTCGCTGATGCAAGAGGCACAGGCACAATCCTTCCCAAGGTTCTTGAATCCTTCGATCGCATTATCACTTCCAGAAACATCAAATGAAATCATCCCGCCGTCGGACTTTTGCCTCTGCTTGCTGCAAAATTACTTACGATGCTTAGAAATCCCCCTCGCACGATGTCCTCAGCCTTTGCCTGTCTCAACCCCGCGACCAAAGTCCATCAGGCTGCGCACCCGCCTTGCTTCGGCACACGCTCGCATTGGGAACTTTGCAGACACGACCACCCCACCACCAAGCATGAGGCGTCGGCCGGCGACCCAAGACGGTGGAACATGGCGTTCTCGCAGTCAGCACCCAATCGTCCCCGGAGCCGTAGCGAGATATCCGGAGCCTTCCTGCCTATCACCCCGCTGAGGCTGGGCTCTAGCTGCTCCGAAAAGCTGCAGGAGGAGCCAGATCCTCCTCTGTGGCATGCGGCCAATGCCCTTGGCGTGTTTGAGCCACGGATGCGAGATGATGGGGCTCAAGCGAGCTTCTTCGTTTCGTTGAACTGTGTATGCAGGTTTTCGATTCTGGGGAAGAGGCGAGCCTCGCGTTTTGAGCTACCGCCGTTTTGTTTCTCTTTCCCGCAAAGCATTCGCCGAGGGACACCGGCGCGACGGGACCGCAGGGCTGATGCTAGTTCTGCCGGAACGTCGTGCAACCGACGTGGGATGGTTTGAAGCAGGGGGCGGGGCGTCCGTCGGCGAGTGAGTTCTAGGAGACATTTCTCGCAGCTCGGGGTTACATCCATCCGGCGGTCTGCAACAGGGCAGCAGTTGGAGCCGAGGAAGGCTCGAGGCTGTGCTCGCAACGACCGTCGGCTGAATCACCCCCTATGGTAACGTTATACATACGCCAGAGGAGTGTGAGGCTCTTGTTGAAGTATTTCCCTTCGCGGCTTGGAGCGGGAGTTGAGGCACTTGCGTAACCTGAGCCGCTTTCTTCTTTCTTGAACTGGCAATAACAAGTACCATTGGAATCCAACGCGAGACTTGACGTTTCTATCGCGCTTCGGGTAAAGTAACCGCATCCAGAATGATACCTGTGTTTACAAATTCCGTGGCTGTGTCGTCGGCTTGTCGCGGGATGGATGTCTTCCGGGCAACGGATGAACATGGCCCGATGCTTCGTATTGCGCCTGGCTTGCTGAAACTGGTAGTCTCCGCGGACAACGGTAATAACCGCGGACATTCCAAAGCAGAAGACGTGTGCCTTGGTATTTACATCGTATTCATTCGACGCTTGGTCCGAGTTTAGGCCTTGGGCGGTGGCGGAGACCAAGATGTGTGAACTCACCTGAGATCTAATTTCCAAGCCCTAGCCCTGGATACCATTTACAAAGGTCTAACAAACGCTTACCTGATCTGGGCATGAGGAGCTTGAGACCCCTTGTCTGTCTTTGGGGCTGCCAGGAGGACTTGGGAACTGGAAAGATCCCAACACAAACAAGAAGTTTAGCAATTTGGATCAAATAACCTGAGATACCTGGGATGGCCAGAAACCGCGCTTAGTATAAGTATTGAGAACTGAAGATCTTGGTTCATTGGCCTCGAACGAGGTTCGTTTTTTTGTCTTTCAGAATCTCAGATGCCGAAAAAACCAGCATCAAGTTGAAGCTCCAGAGTCTGACAAGTACACTCATTGTAATCTATTCATTGTACAGGGCTCAATGGATGAATTGTGTGTATCTAGAATCATTAGCAATTGGCATCAAAGCAAGAACCAATTGGTAACAACTCTTGTGGTGAATAGCCAGACAGGCTTTTCTACTAGCTTCCAGCCTAGACATAGGAATTCGGCTCCCTAGGGGCTGGAATCTAAACACTGAAGCGAGCAGCAAGATTAAATAAGTAAGAGCGACAAGACCTCGAGCGCCTGGCATTGGCAGTTGACGGAGCATTCAAATTGGGAGCCCTGAGTCAACCACTCCATACTCAAGATCATCACGGGGTCAAACAACGGGGGCGAGAGGCTGCAATGAAGAGACTCGAATTTCATGATGCCCTCGAAATATTGATGAATTGTTGTAGTTCAAACCCACCCAGTAATCTCTACTCACCAAGCTATGACATTGTGTGTGAACGGCACGTCTTCAAGTGACCAACGGTTTTGAGATCCATGCCAACCATCCCAAAAACAAACAAACAACCAGCGACCCTACCTCGCCATCTCAATCACCACTTCTTCTCTCTCAAAAACTACTGACACACCTCATTGTCCAAAAAGCAGCCTTGCACACTGCCCAAACCATCCCTCACTCCTCATAACCATCACATCCCAACACTCTCCATAAAAGCTGCCCAACAGGGTGGGCATTTCTCACCCGACCGCTCCCCCAACAGCAGCACCATCTCACAACCGCAACCCAACATAAACCCCCCTCACACATGAGAGTGGTCTTTTGCGACGAGATTGATATCCCCTGCCTAGCTAGACAGACAACCATAGGACACTAGGACAGCATGTGATGCTGGTACCCAGGTACAGTTGGAATCGAAGGTTGGGGGGAGGGCGGGATTGAGAGGATTAGGTAGTATCGGGAGGAAAAGACCTCTGATATATCATGGCCAGCAACGCATGTAGAGACACAGAGATGAAGAGACTGGGAAACATAGAGGTAGAGAGACAAAGACAGAGATAGAGATGGGGAGAGAGACGAAGATAGATGATGAGAGGGAGGCAAAGCGAAAAACACATATCTCGAGATATACAGGCGGAGGGAGAGCGACAGGGCGAGAGAGGTCTTACGTACGTACCCAAGAGCAAGGAGGTCAGAAACTTAAACCCAAACAAGTCTTTCCCACGTAACCTCCCTCACCACACCAAAAATCACTGGACCCCGAGCGTCAACCAACACCACGACCCTCCGTTTCCCATCTCAGCACTGCCCCCCGTACAGGCTTCATCCACCAACACAACACAACGTCAACACAGCAAACCACGACAGATCAAACCATTCGGCACCACCATTACAGTGTATGTATTCATCCGGGCATGATACGAAGGTAAAACAACAACCACCAAGGGAGGGCCGAGTGGACTGAGCTGGATCATAAATACAGCCCAGCAACCCCACGGGCCCTCTCTCCTCCTCAGATTACGATACCATAGACAAGCAACTCACAGTCGCCTGCTAACTGCAAAAACCTGGCCCAGGCAGACCAGACAACACGGACAGCAGTTGGTTGTGCAAAAGGGCCCAAAAATAGTAAGCGGCAAAACACGCCTGCTTGATATTAAATCATCATTTATCCACGCCAACAGCAAGACTAGCTCACAGCTGACCAGACCGGCATTGTCCAACAAACAGACTCGCTAAGCCCACTGAGGATAACACACGCCGAAGTCTTTCCCTCTTCGCACTCAAAGCAAGCTTACGCTTACTCGTCGTGCTCAAGGGGAGCCTCCTCCTCGTACTCCTCCTCCTCCTCATCGACACCAGCATCCTGGTACTGCTGGTACTCCGAGACGAGATCGTTCATGTTGGACTCGGCCTCGGTGAACTCCATCTCGTCCATACCCTCGCCAGTGTACCAATGCAAGAAAGCCTTGCGACGGAACATAGCAGTGAACTGCTCGCCAATACGCTTGAACAGCTCCTGGATGGCCGTCGAGTTGCCGACAAAGGTCGACGACATCTTGAGGCCGCGGGGCGGGATGGAGCAAAGGGCGGTCTGCACGTTGTTGGGAATCCACTCGACGAAGTAGGACGAGTTCTTGTTCTGCACGTTGCGCATCTGGTCCTCGATCTCCTTCATGGAGACCTTGCCACGGCTGTGAAACGGTTAGTTTTCGGGACGTTTACGACTCGAGATGAGAGATCTTACAAGATGGCAGAGCAGGTCAGGTAGCGACCGTTGCGGAAGTCAGAGGCAGCCATCATGTTCTTGGGGTCGAACATCTGCTGGGTGAGCTCCGGCACGGAGACGGCGCGGAAAGAGTTGGCGCCGCGGCTGGTCAGGGGGGCGAAGCCGACCATGAAGAAGTGGAGACGGGGGAAGGGCACCATGTTGACGGCGAGCTTGCGGAGGTCAGAGTTGAGCTGGCCGGGGAAGCGCAGCGAGACGGTGACGCCCGACATGACGGCGGAGACGAGGTGGTTGAGGTCGCCGTACGAGGGGTTGGACAGCTTGAGGGTGCGCATGCAGATGTCGTAGAGAGCCTCGTTGTCAATGCAGAAGGTCTCGTCCGAGTTCTCGACCAGCTGGTGGACCGAGAGGGTGGCGTTGTAGGGCTCGACGACGGTGTCGGAGACCTTGGGGGAGGGCACAACTGAGAAGGTGGCCATCATGCGGTCGGGGAACTCCTCGCGGATCTTGGAGATGAGGAGGGTACCCATACCGGCACCGGTACCACCACCGAGCGAGTGGGTGATCTGGAAGCCCTGGAGGCAGTCGCAGCCCTCGGCCTCGCGGCGGACGACATCGAGGACCTGGTCGACGAGCTCGGCACCCTCAGTGTAATGACCCTTGGCCCAGTTGTTGCCAGCACCGGACTGGCCGAAGACGAAGTTGTCGGGGCGGAAGAGCTGGCCGAAGGGACCGGCGCGGACAGCGTCCATGGTGCCGGGCTCCAGATCGACGAGGACGGCGCGGGGAACATACTTGTTGCCGGAAGCCTGCGGGGGAACCTGTCAGCAAACGCACCCAATGCCAAAGAGACGTGTATGTGCCCGACTAACCTCGTTGAAGTAGACGTTCATGCGCTCGAGCTGGATCTCGGAGGTGCCATTGTACCTATCGGAGCGGTGAGCGAGGGATTATCAAGCGCGGATCGGCGACGGTCACGTACACACCGCTGCTGTCGAGGCCGTGCTCGCCAGAGATGGTCTGCCTGGAGAGGAAGTCAGTAACAAATGTCTTGATGTGATGCTTGTTGTTGATCATGAGGTTGAACATACCAGAAGGCGGCACCAATTTGGTTACCCTGTCGAGCTTCGTGTCAGTCCACCCGCGCCACTTGATTGTCGTCGATGGTAGAGTCGGTTGTACTTACGCACTGGCCGGTCTGGAGGTGAACCTGTAGCAGAGAAGATGGGTCAGCATCGCGTCATCTTGATTATCACACTGCCATCGCCGTGCGCGTCGGTCCGGGACCTTGTTGGTGGAACGACCCAACGTTGTCCCAGCGTGTGGGGTAGCATCAGGGGCCAAAAAAAAAGGGAACCCGACGCGTCGGCTTGGGTCAGGGTCCAGCGGGGATGGGGACTTACGATCTCGCGCATTTTGGCGGTTTGTGTGGATGATGGTCTGCAAGTCGGTGCAAGTGCTGGAGGTAAAGTCGACGTCGGAACGGGCGAGCTGTGGAAAAGGCAGATGGAGTGGAGAAGGGTTAGTCGGGAGAAGAGAGAGATTGTTGATTTTTGGGGCGAGATTTGAGAAGGCAAGAGCGGCGAGAGCCGTTCACCGCTTGCTGCTGCCCGGTGGAGCCCAGGCACCACCAATTGAGGCAAGTCTGGCTGCCTGGGTGGTCCCTGCGTTGGCCCCCTGATTGCGCTATGCCTGTTTTGGTGGCGAATCAGAGGGGTAGCGCGACCCGCTAGGCCGTTTTCAGGGCGGACACGCCAGACAAGTGTGGGGTAGCTCGCAACCTCACCTCTTCAACACCCACGACAAGGGAAGTCAATTGGCAGCGCCAGAATGCTTGAGACATTTTGGGTTTCCTTCTCGATGTTGCTGTACATCAAGTAGTTGGAGATTGAGTGTTTTTACTACATATTTTCTGGTGTCGGTTTAGATCTTGCGGCGACCTGGAAGCGCAACAGGCTGTTGCTTTTCCCTCAACATTCGATGATCATCTGGGGCCTGGGCTGAGGGTTTATCGCATGATATGAGCTTTTTGCTGCCTATTGTGTACATACTTGGTCTCATGGGCTGATTGAAACGCCTTCCAAGAAATGGCCTCCAACATATCATATTCCCATCCTTTCTAACCCTATCCCCCCTAATGCGCCTTAACCACACCCGCGGCATCCGCCTGCGCCGCGATCCTCTTCTTGTACGCCTGCACATCACCAGGGAACTTCTCAACCGTCCCGTTATCACACACCCACAGCGACGTGCACACAGTCTGCAGCATCGTCACGTCGTGAGAAACCATCAGCACACCGCCCTGGAACTCCTTGAGCGCGTCGGCGAGCGCGTCCATGGCCTCGATATCCAAGTGGTTAGACGGCTCGTCCATGACGAGGATGTGCGGGTTGGTCAGCGCCAGGCAGGCGAAGGCGACGCGCGACTTCTGACCACCCGACAGCAGCTCCATCTTTTGAAGGCCCGTCGTGCCTGTGATGCCGAACGCGCCCAGCTGCCGTCGGTACTCCTCGTCCGTCTTGCCTGGGTAGGTCTTGGCCATGAAGCTGACGGCGCTGGTGGTGAGGTCGAGCGCGTCGACGTGGTGCTGCGCGAAGTAGCCGATGCGGAGACGCGGGTTCTGCGAGATAAGGCCGGATGTTGGTTCGAGCTTGCCGATGAGGAGTTTGAGGACTGTGGTTTTGCCCGCGCCGTTGGGCCCGACGATGCCGATACGGGAGTCGAGCTGGACGTCGAGGTCGACGTTTCTGAGTAGAATATTGTCTTTTGTGTAGCCGAAGGTGACGCCCGTCATCTGGATGATTGGTGGCGTCATCTTCTCGACGTCGGGAAAAGTGAACTTGACGCTGTACTCGGTCTCTGGAGCCTCGAGCACCGGCATGCGCTCCAGCTTCTTGATACGGGACTGCGCTTCTGACGACTTGGCCGCGTTGTAACGGAACTTGTCGATGAAGGCTTGGAGATGGGCGCGCTGCGCCATCTGGTTCTCGTACTCCCTCTTGGCCGTCTTCTTCCGCTCCTCCTTGGTGGCGTAGAAGGAGTCGAAGTTGGCGCTGCGGTAGTAGTCGAGGCGCTGCGAGTGCTGGTGGATGATGTCGGTGGCGATTTCGTTGAGGAAGGCTCTGTCGTGAGAAACGACAAGAACCGTGCTGGGGTAGCCCTGGAGGTAGTTTGAAAGGAAGGTGATCGACGGAACGTCCAACATGTTGGACGGCTCGTCGAGAAGCAGCAGATCCGGTTCGCAGAAAAGGGCACGAGCAAGCGCGAGACGCATTCTCCAACCACCGGAGAAGGTCTTGGTCGCAAACTGCTGCCGCTCCGGCGAGAAACCCAGACCTGCCAGGATACTGGCGGCTCTGGACTCTGCCTTGTCGGACTCCATCTCGGCAAGCTTGGCTTGGATGTCGCCGAGGCGCTGGTCTTGCGCCTCGCGGTCCTTGTCGAGCTTTGCGGCATCGGTGGCTGTGTCGGCCATCCCGGCTCGCGCTGTCTCGATATCTGCCAGCTTCTGAGTGATTTCCGCCTGCTCCTTGAGCAACACCTTGCGCCAGACATCGGCATCGAGGACGGCCTGGAGTGCCGGAGTATCATCACCAGTAATCTATCACCAGTCAGCCAGACTCACGGACAGAGGAAATATTGCAAAACTCACCTCCTGCTCAACGTGGAGAATAGAAATGTGCGTCGGAATGGGAACCTCTCTCCTGGACAGCGCCCTGAGCAGCGTCGATTTGCCAACACCGTTGTTACCAACCAGACCATAACGGTGGCCATACGCCAGTGTCAATGTAGTATCGGTCAAGATTCTCTGTCCACCAATAGACACATCGATATTGTCAATCTTGATGTCCTTGGACTTGCCCTGGCTGCCCAGCTGCAGCGGGTTAACCGCCATGTAGAACTCCTCGTACGACTGCGTCGACTCGGGCTGGTTGAGCAGGCGGGAAGCCTCATACTCAACCGTCTTGAACGTCTTCTTGCTCTGCTTGGCCGCAATCTTGCGCTCGGCCTTCTCCAGCTTCTTCCTGTCGACCTTGGACTCGACCTTGCGCACATTGGCCGACTCGAGATCAACAGCGCCGGTGGCGACAGCCAGAGTCGACGAGATGCCCCGCTGCGAGCTCACTTGGTAGGTTTGGTCCAGTCGCTTGACGGCCGGGCCCCTCTTCTCCTCGCTGTTGCCGGCGGCGGCGTACTTGCCAACCCACTTCTCGACAAGACTGCGGACCTTGTCGTGGGTGGCGGCGCCGAGGCTGCCCGAGGCGGAGATGAGCAGCTCGGTGATGGTGGAGGCGGCCTCGTCGAGCGGGGACGGGCCGACGGCGTCTTCATCTCCGGCCCAGGCGGTGGAGGCATGGGTCAGATAGCCGGCCGAGTACTCGGAGAGCACCGGGTCGATGCCCGGGAGCACGGCGCGGATCTCGGCGTCCATGGTGGGTTCCGGGGGGTTGCTGAGGTCGGGGGGTGCAATGAAATTTCCGGGCCGAGGCAGGAACTCAATACGGATAGTCAACCACCACTTTTGGAATGTTTCAGCTCTTTTCGTCCCGGTTCGTGATCACGTCCCTGGTCCCTGAATTTGGCGCTGGCAATCGCAATCAGTGACTGAAGTGGGGGCGAGATAGTGAGATTTCGGCGGTGGTGGTGTGGCGGGACTTGCCGCCCCCTCCCAGCCGCCCACATCTGGCAACCCGGAAAGTTCTGATTGGCCAATGTGAGACGAACCTGGTCCACTCCAAACGACCAGCCAACCTTTCCAGAAGCATTTCCTGGGCAACCAACCCGACTCTTCCCTGTCAACAACAGCCACCACCAGGCGCTTGCCTTTCATCGTCTCTCGTCGATGGTGGAACCTGGGCGTTGGCGTGGCAGCCAGGAGACTTCTCTCCACGTGGGAAAGGGGCGAAGACGGCGGTTCTTGATGACGCGATTTGAGCTCGGCTGAACTTCATCGAGAGCTCAAGACTCGGACTGGTTGGTCGAGCAACCCCCCGGCTTGCTGTCAGGACATGTTGCGCCAATCGGAGCGCGCTCTGCTCACCCCAGGCCAACTCCAATTCAAGGTCTCCAAGCGGATGATACTCTGTTGGTCCTCTAGCTTGAAGGAGGGCAGCATTGATTCGACCATCGCTCCCATCCGAACCGCACATGCTTCTCCGGTCTCAGGGGCAGCCAGCTGGAGGCGCGCTTCTTGTTTCTTGGGAACAGAAAAGGCGGCTGGAAGTGGCAATGCCCCTCATTCCCATCGATCGAATGCGATCACCGACTTGCATGTGTGACCGAGGGCTGCTGCAGCTTCGATCCTTCGTCGTCGGATGCTTGGCTTCCCGAACAAAACTTCGATGCTCACTGCTCCAGAAGTGCTACCTTGCGCTTGGCGCAATCCCAAGAAGTTGATGTCAGCAAGTGTAATGAACGAAGCCGGACTGCCGAGCCAGACGGGACAGACAGGCCGGCGGTTTCCCGGCTTCTCTCCCATTCAGTAGGATGGAAAATCCTACGAAGTAATCCGGTTCCGGCCCGGCTTACTGCGCTGCCAGGACGGGCCTAGTCTTGGCTCACGAGAGCACCATCCCAAGCTTTCTCAGCTGGAATGGTGCTCTCTGTCGTCCGGTTTCCTGCCCTGCCAAACCGAAGATTTGATCCTGACCTTTTTGTTGGAAAAGCAATGGCAACAAACTGTTTGGTGGTTGTCCTCGGCGCTCGAGGCCTCAAAGATTGGGTTCACTCTTGAGACATGGCCCCCAGCCTTTCTGGCTTCCTTCAAGCTTCACCATGTCAATTTTTCGATTACCGGCCGGGATATCATGAGTTAATCTCGTCTGCTGCAGCGCACGGATTCCAGAAACACGGCACAGTGGGAGCCTGCAGCATCCCCTGGATCTCATTACACGTCAGACTGCCGCCGGACAACCTCTCTCGCTGTTCACGCCCTCAAGGACCTGGAAATATGGATCAATTTGACGGCAACACTCGCAGGTAGCACAGCCAGCTGTCCTGATGCGGCTTCTTGCGCGGGATCGGAGGCCCTTCATCTCGTCAGTGGGATCGCCGGGACTTTGCTGATGCAAGGGCCCGGACCTTCGGGTATCTGGGCTCAACTTACCGTGTCTATGTATTTAATCTCAACCCAGATTGTTGTTGATGAGAGCATAAGAATTAGATGATAGTCGACCTGCCGCCGTCTGTGACACAGCGATATACTATCTGTCGCGCGCAGTACATACGAAGCGTGGCAGAGATGTGTGTAACTACCGCTGATGCGGCGCGAGAAGCACGCTGCCGGGCGCCACCCGGGTCCGATCCTGGGACCGGGACGGCGTCATTCGTTGGCTTGGCCCGGAGATGCATGCTTTCGGTTGGTCTTGTTGTTCTCGGGTTGGGGAGAAGGGAGAAGAAGCTTCGGGAAAGCATGCTCGGAAGGACAGCGCGGTGACAGTCATGTCAAGCTCCCGAGACAGCGCCTTGTTGTGGAGTCTGTCCTTATGGTGATCCGCGTTGAACAAAAGCAAAACAACAACAACGGCCTAGCAAAGGGTCAAAAACCGGCGGCTAGCGGTTGGGCTATGAAACATGTTTGTTGAGAGACGTGGCGGAGGGAGAGACGGCAAGATATGAGTGACAATCGTACTCTGGAGCAGTGATATTAACCCCGAGCCCCTGGCTAGTCCTTTGGAGTTGCGAGAACCACCTGAATAGCCTTTTCCCATCCACGCCCAATCTATCACGAATATTACCACGGCGGAGTTTCAGAGACATCCGCGAGATCAACAACTCCAGGAAAGGGACTTCTCAGAATGGAACAACAAGCCCCCACGCAAACAAGCATCTTCCCGCCCGATCATGCATCACAGCGCTACACCACATCTACATCCCCCCCTATCTATCCCGCGCTCAGCCTCAAACTCCAAAGGCATCTGAAACTCAACACAACAGTGAGGCCCCGTATCCGCCCCAGCTTCTGCAGGTTTGCAGATATTAATTGATCAATAGGCAGGCAGGGAGGCAGGTAGCTAGGCGCAGTATTGTATTGTCGTACGGGAGTACTGCGTCTCAGACAAGCGCCGGGCGGGCGGCAGCATACATACCATACCATACCATACCATACCTGTGCCTACCACTTTACATAGAGGGACGAGCGCGGCAATGTCGTGTTAGGGGGTAGGTGTGTACATTGTCCGTAGTATGGTAGTTTTAAGAGTTTGGATAGATGCGATGCGCTTGGTTGTTGCTGTTTGTACACAACTGACGGACAGCGTTTGAGAGCCGAGTGTTTGGGCGAGGAAGAACTGGAAGTGGTGGGGATGATGGTATGTTTGGAGTCCATGGAACACAGTTTGAGGGGATCAGAACAAGCAGTGAGAAGGTGCGTTTCTCAGCCAGCACTTGCCCACACAGAATATTGCGTCATTGCACCCATTCCTGAGAGTATAAACACCCCCCCCCCCCCTCCCCACCTTCGCCCGTCGGGTTAATTCTCGACCAATTTCTCTCTCATAGGTATTTTCGTGGGCTTTTTGCTGAATCTTTCTTGGGGCGAGATCATGTCCTGGTGTTGGGATTGAGGGTGTGTATTTTAGGCAGGGGTTTGGTGTAACACTAGCGATTGCTGTGGCAGGATTGAATGCATTGAGTGATTCAGAGGACGCCACGGAAAACAGGAGAAGTTCCGTTGACCTGGAAAGAATTATTTTTTCGGCCCAAGTGCAAGCACATGTGGCAGCAGTCCAGCCATGTGCTTTCTTGCCTCTCGAGTCCCTCCCTCTCCAACAAAGCCGAGACCAAAAGAGGGGTGAGGGGCGGTTGGCGGTGGTTGGCCACGGCGGGAGATCCGAAGATCCTTGAGTCGGCCTGTCAGCCTGCCGGCTTGCCGGCTCTTGGGATGCAAGCATAAAAGAGGGACTGGGTTTGTGAGTGGTTGGGTTATGCAAGAGATCTCCGTTCGGGTGACAAAGAGTGCGTTCTGCGGGGAAGAGAATCTGGAAGATCCGCAGGGCTGGGATCGAGAAATCCTGGTTCTGGATGGAGAAGCTGCTTCTGGATCAGCCCGTGGAAGCCGGCATATTTTTGTGCAAAAGAGGGATCGGCGGAGGTGAGATGGGCGAGATGGGCTGCCCGATAGTGTCTTTGGAGTTCTAGTTGTGTTGTAGGTTGGGTTTCTTGAGTATTAAATATCAACTCGACCTGGTATTGACCTAAATTGGTTTTGATAGCGGAAGGCAAAGATTGCAGTTGCCCTGTTGCCCTGAGGAGGTGGAAAGTGGACAGCGCGCCGAGTTTACGAACACCATCACCAGCTTCATTCCCGAGTCGAGGTGTCCAACAAAGCGACAAATATCTGGGAGGGTTGGTATGCGCGACGTCATACCTCACGCAAAGTGGGAATGGAGGTCAACTGTGGGCGACGCTAACAGGTAGTGGCATCAAACTTGATGCCTTCTCCCCAGTCGAAGCTGTTTTTGGATCCATCGCACCAGACTCTCCGGGGCCAGTCAAGTCGATTCGCAGGCCGGAGATTGGAGACATGTTTCGCGTTCCTGGAAGTCACCCTGCCATGCAGGTCTTTCGTCCATTGGCAATGCTGGATGGCCTTTTGCCTTGGAAGGATGGAGTGGGGAGATGTGGGTGGAGCATTTGATTGCTCCCAGCTGTCGTCCCTACATAGTAGCTTCTGATATCCTTGGATCTGTCTGGAAGCCGATTGGGGAGGAGGGGAGGCGCTATGGGATGTTGTCGCGACTGGCGCAATGATGCCCATCCACCAAAGGCGGCTAGCGGGCTGCTTTGAGGGACGCCGGTCAATGCTCTCGGCCGACTCCGAGCTGGATCAGATCGGGTTTGAGAAATCGCGCTGTGCTGATCAGACGAGGGGCAGCCGGGACCAGACATCGGGAGCCAAGATGCCCCTCAAGCACGGGAGCCTCATCAGACGAGGTTTGTGTAATAATAAGGAGGCGCCGATGCGCTGTTGCATGTTGCGAGGGCGGCGTGGGATGACTGGCTGTTCCGAGCTTTTCACGCTGGGCGGGCGAATTTTCTGCGGTGAGCTGACCTCTCGGGAGTTCAGGTTGGCTGAGAGGGCGAGCGACATGCGCAAGCGCGCAGTGCCGGCTGCAGAGGGGCTGCGTCTCTCATCAAACAGCCCTGGATGCACATGTACGCAGCATGTACGAAACAGTAACGACGGGCTGCTGGCACCTGAAATTTACACAGCAGTAAGCACGCCGAGATCGCACAACAAACCCAGTGGAATCCGCGGTGGTTGTGCTGGCGCCAAGGCGCAGAGGTCTTGCCTTGGTCTTGGTTTGAGTCTTTGAGACTTGAGAGTCGGCCACTCGCTGGCGGCCACTGGCCACGGCCATGTTGTGTCGAGGTGTATCCGATACCCGAACGAAGGGAGCGACGATCCAATCGTTCCATCCCTGCGATTCGATGCTCTCCATGCCCAGAGGCGTTCCCTCGACTCCACTTTCCCTGCCCACAACACGCCCCGTCGCCCACCAGGGCCACTGCCCATCTCCACCTCAGCAGCAGCCATCCATGCCCACATCCGCCCCCCCCCCCCCCGTCCTCTATCCCTGTCTGGACAACGACCTGTTGCCATCCCTGATGCCCCCGTTGCCGCCAGGACGAAGCTGAGACTTGCCGGTTTGCTCGCTGTGTGTGTCCCGTCTGTTGTTTGCTGCCGCCGTCCCGACCACATTCGCTCTCTTTTTTTGGCTGTGAATTTCCATCCCCTTTGCTCTGGCGGCGTTGTCAGGGCGGGACCTCCTTCTTTTTAGTTTAGTATCTTGGCCCTGTTTCTGGCCGTGGTGTGTTCTGGCCCACCCACTGACGACTTGCGCCTTGCCGTGTCGCGTCTGGAACCTGGGATCTGGGATCGGGCTGCTTGTTTTTCTGGCAAACGGGCGCTGCTTCGTTGCTTCTTCCCCGGATCTGAGCGAGAAACGTGCGACCCAGGCCACGGCCGCGGCCTCCATCCCATCTCGACTCGACAGCAGCAACTCTGCACCAATTGCGGGCTGCCAGCACAAAAAAACAACAGCAACAAGGGCAGTAGCAGCACCAGCACCAGCACCAGCAGCAACTTCCTGCTCGCTTGTCACCGCCAGCCACAACCCGACCGACCTCCAACCTCCAACCCGCCCCGCCGGCTCGACCGTGCTGTCTCCCCCGTCCCCTCCGTCCCCACGAGACACCACCACGCGGCCCCGACTCGGCCGTCCCGTCGAAGCGGCCTAGTGCGCGTGCGCATTGTCGCATTTCCACCATCACTCCTTCTCCCGCCGTCCAAGTCGGGCATCCCCGGCCGTCGACTGCAAGAACGCGCCCTGCATTCCACCTCCCTCGACCCATCCGTTTCCCACCCGTTTCCCACCCCGAGCAGTCCAGTCCCTCCTTTCGTAATGCCCTAACGATGCAAACGACGACCCTCACGACTACCGACTCCCTCCTCGCCACTCTTTCCGCCCACGGCCGCTTGCCGTCGACATAACCACCATCCGCTGCCAGCATGCAGGCTGTGCCGAGTGTAAGTTTGATAATATTATCGCTGCCTTCAAGGTTCTGCTTTTCCGGCGCAGCTCAAACGAGCATACAAACACGCGCCGTTTGGGTTGGCTTGTCACAGCAAACAGTCGCAAGACAGCCCTTCTCTCGCCCCTCCACATCAGCCCTGCTTCTGCGCGACCAAGCCATATGATTCACATCTGCCCTATACTAACTTTGGGTTTGACTAAAGCTCGTGGGAACCGGCACCGCTGCCACTATCGCCGCCATTGGTCTCGTCTTTGGCCAGCCCACCGAATCCCAACCACCGTTCCCGAACCCGATTCCACACAGATTCCCCGCCGACGACAACCGCTTTCGATCCCGGCCTCTCCCTCCGCGTCCCAGCACAAGCGCCGTCCACAGTTATTTCCCGGACCCATCCCCGGTCGAGGACTTCCCGTACGGTTCCTTTCGCCAGTTCTGCGATGCGGCCCCAGGACCGCTTACTTCTCATCCGACTGGCCCACCAAGCGCCCAGCGCCCTCTCACCGGCGTCTCGGTCTCATCCCCCAGGTCGCACGGCAGGAGGCATTCGTTCGTACGGCCCGCGCCAGGGGACGTGGCATCGCAGCCCATTCCCGAGAATGTTCGGGACTCAGTATCGTCAAGAGAGTCTTGGATCCGCCGACTGTCTCTCCGCCCGCTGTCTCACCACGGGAGCCAAAGGTCGAGCATGGGCCCCGACTCGTCGTCAATGACCTTCTCACACGGCTCTGGTGCTGCGATGCTTGGGCAACCGCCAACT
This sequence comes from Chloridium humicola, assembly GCA_027569505.1. Classification (NCBI taxonomy): domain Eukaryota; kingdom Fungi; phylum Ascomycota; class Sordariomycetes; order Chaetosphaeriales; family Chaetosphaeriaceae; genus Chloridium; species Chloridium humicola. The sequence goes on from JAPDFF010000005.1 coordinate 502,112, forward strand.
TCACATACGAGCCCGAATAAACTGGTCAAGAGGGCAACGTCGGGCCAAAATAGGCCGCCCGGTGATGGGACACGGCGAAGCTCCCAGGTGCTGACGCTCCGAAGACCTGCCACGAGCCACCAACGATCCGCGACCCTGCAACAATTCCACCATCAGGGCGCATTCCCCGAACCCCTTTCGCCCCCCGACGTCAACACCACCTTCGATGATTACAATTCCTCGCCGGTATCCCCGACATTTTTGCCAATAGCGGACAACAGTCTGTTCCCCAGGAAGTGGACCTCTTTTTTCCATGCTCGCCGCTCGACCACCTCGGGGCGAGATACATCTGGGCTGCCGCCGGGTGTTCACTTCCATCACGGCATATTCCCCCGAAGGAGGATGTCGGTAGGCCCAAGCCATATTTCTCGCGCGTACCTCATCAAGCCGAGTGACATCACCGAGATTCCTGTCTCCCCAGACGAGCCGGAAACACCTCAAAGCTACGGGAGTAATCGAGACGGCTTTCCGTTCCCGAGCAAGCAGTCTGATTCGGCTGACTCTACGCTTGATCATCCGCCGCGAAGGTCAATGTCGATGCATTTTAGTTCAGCCAGTCACTGGATTGTCCGGGCTGGAAGTACTCGGCGTCCCAGACGGAGCACAATTGACACCAAGACAGGGAGCCGGTACGCGCCAGACCCTGGTGCTGCGCCGCACGACCAAACCTACACCCCGGTCAGCCCGCTGTCTGAGGGGATGTTTGCGCCACACGATGCCCGCCAGCACCCTCGGCCGCAACAGGACCCCGATATGAAACCTGCCGATCTCCCGCGAACCCGCAGGAGAAATTCCTCGACTCCTCTGCCCACCTTGAACCGGCTTTCCAGCTTCAACGTTGACGTTGCGACGATAGGGTCGTCCGCAGCATCAACCGCCCCGTCGAGGCCCTTGCACAGTCCGATAAACTACTCGCAAGCCTCTTCGGCCACCACTCACAGTAGAGGACCTTCGGGCGAGCGATCCGTCACTCTTGCCGGCTCCGATGTCGAGGTTCGCGATGGGGGTTTCGGCGACGACGAGGACACCGACTTCAAGAGCGACGCCATGTACGATTCCTTGCGCACTGGGGCTTCTTCGAATCGGGTGAGGTCGGTCGAGACCCCGCTGGAATCCATGTTCGATGACTCGCCGCACAGCGCCATGAGCAACGGCAGGACGAAACGGCTGTCGATTCAGGAAATGCTTGGACCATCTTGGGATGGTGAAACGAGGATCACCGAGGAAGACGAGAGCGTCCCGACACCAATCAGGAGCGCACACTTGGCGGCCACCCCAGAGCTTGGGCACCAAGCCCAAAAAGAGGACGACTTTGGGTTTGACTCAACGCAGGGCATGTCGTTGGTCGACCGCGACTTTGAACGATTATCATTTGATGATGACGACGATGATGACTGGGCACGGGAAGACGAGAATGCTCTCAGCAACCACCTCTCGCCGCCGAGCTCGACCAACTCCCGGCGCGTCAGCCCCACATTGCGGCAGGCCCTGAGGAATATCAACGGCAACAACGTCCTGGATCCCCAGCGGGACAGCATGAGCGACCGCCCAAGGAGCAACATCTTTGACTGGTCTGAGCCTTCGGTCCCCGATAGGTACGACACGGACATGCCGCGCCCCAAGACGGTGCACGGGAAGCAGGAGCTGGACTTAAGGGGAGGACGCTCCGCGAGCCGGAAACCGCCAGGCGCTGCGCATATACGGAGTCAAAGTGTCCCGGTTGTTGCGGATCCTACAGACGGTTCGAAGCCGCCCCCCAAGTTTGGGACCTGGGGGTTGAGCGCGAAAACGGCCAGTGAGGACTGGGACGACGATTTTGAGTTCGAAGGGGAGGAGCCTTCTGTTCTCTCACCCGGCGGCAAGGACTCGGCGACGAGTTTCTCTGTGGTGGTCCCTGCGTCGATCCAGGCGACCCAGCCCAGCGTGAGGGCGCACTCTGGCCAGATTCGCGAGCTGTCGCTGCTCGTCAACGACCTGAAGAGGCTGTGCCGCCACGGCAAGGATCTCGACATTCTCCGCGGCCCGTTAGCATCAAAGTGGGCCGAGGCAGAGAGCATCATCGCTCTGGCATCGCCAGACGAAGACGAAGACGAGGAGTATGCTTCAACAAGACCTTCAGTGGACTTCGACCGCTCCAAAATCGACGATCGCTTCCTGGACGAAGGATTCGATGGCCCTGCGCTCGACAACGCCGACGACCCCTTCACAATCCCCGAACCCGAAATGTCCAAAACGGCCGTAATCCGTGAGCGGAACAGCGTCCGCCGACGATCCGTCTTCTCCCCCGAAGACGACATCTTCGGCAACTGGCCGCTCGCCGAGGGCGGCACCACAACCATCTCCCGCCCACCCACCCCCAGCCGCTGCTCCAGCCCCAACCGCAACTCAGCCGTCATCTCCTCCGTCATCGAGGCCATGAAACACCAACAACAGCAACAAAAGTCCTCCTCAGACCACCACAACAACCGCCCCACCACCTCAACACCCAAACCCCCCACTACCACCACCGCCACCAGCAGCATCACCTCCCCCGCAACCGCAACCACGACCAAACTCTTCTTCGACACAAACAGTCTCCAAGAACTGGTCAAGCGCGCGGGCCAGCTCCGCGACGCCCTCTCCGACGCTGTCCGCAGGGCCGAACTCCTCACCCAGTCTCCCGCGGGCACACCCAGGCGCGGAGCAGGCGGTGGGAATGGGGGGACAGGAGGGGAAAGACATCGCCATCACCATAGCCATAACCATGGCCATGGGCTGGGGCATGGTGGGCATAATAATCTTAATTACCACCACCACGGACATGGTCTTGGGCATGATAATGGTCGTCAGAATAATGCGGATGGGAGTCCGGCGTTTACGAGGGTTTTTGTGGATCCGATGGGTGGTGGAGTGGTAGGGGGGGGTGGGAGTCCGTCGAGGAGGGGGTTGAGTGCCAGTCGGAGTGCGGGGGCGGTTGGAGGGGGAGTTGGGGAGGTGAGGTTGAGGGGGGTTGCTGTTAGTTGAGCCGGACATTGGGTTGTTGAGATCGTTTCTGCATGTGTTATTGAGTGTCGACGGACAGATGGACGGACGGTGGCGCTGGGGTTGTGGCGACGCCAGAGCCGGCCACGCATGAGCAATGTCAGAATTGTATATCTGTACGAATATCCTTTTTGTGTTTCTGGCTTTCTTGCTCTCCGTCTGGTCAGATGGATGACAAGAAGGACAGACAGCCGGCTGGGCTATGACATGGCATGTCGAGGAGAGAGAGGACAGGTGGGGAAGGTGTGGGGGGATAGGACAGAGGCAAGGGGCAGAGCATGGATGATAACTATTGCTACTTCTGTTACGGTTGTTTTCGTTCTTTTTCTTGCATGACGTGGCATGGCATGGGTACCTTAGTTACTGGCCAAAAGTGGATACTACTGAAGGAAACGGGGTGGAGGTTATTAAGGGGGTTATGGTATTGCTTGGGGAATGGTTTGGCACGGAATGTGGATGATGCCGTTGATGGGTTAGATGAAGAGATGCGGGACTGGAATTGAAGCTGAGAGGGGGTGGTTGCTGGCTGGAGTTGTATGGTCGTGTTCCGGCTGACGGAATTACTGGCGAATTAACTAGGTGATGGGACAAAGAGTCTTTCTTCATTCCCCCTTTCCGTCCTGTCCTCCCTTTTTTTTTCTACGTCTTGTCTGGGATTGTGACGCGATGACACCCTTACAGGGGTATGGACGAACGTATTACTTTGTGCTTAATGGAAATGGATAATGGGGGGGATGCTATGGCATGACATGTTTCTTTTCTTCTTCACTTCGGCTTTTCTGCTTCCTTGTGGGGTGGTTTGGGAAAACAACGTGTGTTTGATGGCCGGATGGTGTTTTACGTGGTTGGGATAGTCAGGAAGGGGACTGGGGATGGGATACATAAAATGATTGCGTTGTCTTTCTCTTCTTGATTGCTGGGCTGGTTTGAACTTTGTTTGAACGGTGGGTTGGTGTTGGTTTTGGGGCGGTTGGGCAGAGAGAATCGGTGTTGGGTTAGAGAGGAGTTTGACGAGGGCGAGGTGGGTTGGTTTGCTAGAGGAGGGGAGACAAGGAGGGTGGCAGTCCTTCTCTCGGGTTTCCTAGGACTGGTGAGCATCGATGTGAAACTGGCTTGCGAGCCCTGCAGACTTAGTTGGTCCGTCTCGGAGTTTGAGTCTTATCAATAATTGCGTCGTTAAACAGTATGAATCGAAAGAATTAATCCATCATCTGGCTCCGGTTCTCCTTCATTTCTTCCGTTTACCGTGCGAGCGGAGTTGCCAGCCTTTTCTTTCGCCTCGTCTCTCGACTCTTTTCTTGCCACTTCTCTCTTCTCTTTTCCTGCCACTTCTCTTTTTTTTCTCTCATTCCTTTTATCTTTCTTCTTTATCTTCCTGTTGATCTTTATTTCTCATTGTTTTTATCTTTCTTTTTATCTTTGTATTTTATTGTGCCTTGTCTTTTGCCTTGTCTTTTGCCTTTTTTTTTTGCCTTTTCTTTCTTTGTTTTCAACACAGCAAGGCTGAGAGGCTGAGGGACAAGGGCGCGAGGTTAGGGAGGGTGGGGGCTTGTGCAATCTTAGCAATCACACATTTGACACTTGCACCTGGAGACACGAGCACAAGACCACGACGATGTTGATGATATCAAAATTCGGTGAATTAACTTTTAGAGTACGAAACCCTCTCTCGCTCGGTTCCCAAGGAATTCCTTGACGAGGAAAATACAATGCGATCCCAAGCCTGGTCTTCATGACAGCAGGCGCCCAAACACGAATAACCCGATAGAAATAATGACACAGAAAGAAATCAGGAAAACCCCTCCTCGGTGACACAAGTACCGAGGGATATCATATCATTCCAGAAGCTAAAGTGCCTGAATCTTTTACTCCTTTGCACCATGAGCCATGGCAAGGTTCTTCCAGTGATCACGCTCCGCCTTGAGCTTCGCGATCTGCTCCTCCAGCTCGTCCAAACGCTGCGCCTTGCGTTCACGCGACTTGCGGGCAGCAAGGGTGTTGCGGGCGCGCTTCATGGCGACGGTGTCGTTCGGGTCCTCCACAACGATGGGAGGCAAGGGCTTGTCACGACGACGCGCGCCGACGCCAGCAATGGAAGATGGGCGAGACGTGGGGGAGGAGGCCGACGACTTGCGGCGGTGACCGGAGAGTGCCTCAGCAATCTCCAGATCGTCCGCCTTGGTGGTCGGGGAGAGCTCAGCGGTAGCAGGCTTAGGTGCAGCCTCCAGGCCGGGGTTGGTCTGGGGAAAGAGCGGGAACCAGTCGGCCGGGCCCGTCTCGAAATCGCTGCCTGCAAAGTTCGGCGAAACATCATAGCAGTCGAAGTCGGGCGACTCGTTGTAGATTGAAGGCGAAGTGAGAGCCGTGAGGGCGGCCGAGTTGGGCGCCGACATGAACGGGTCGTGGACCAGGAGATCTTGAGGAGAGACGGTGCCCATATTGGTCGCCGCGCTCGAGACACTGGCACTCAGGTCGAACACGCTCGGAAGCGCGGGCGACGAGTACGCAGTGGTGGAAGCACCGCCGCCGAAGGCAGTGAAGTCCTCCAAATCCAGATCTGATGTTGCGTGTGAGCCTCGCGGCCGAGCGTGCGGGGCAGAGAAGTGTTTACCTGAGATGTGCATCTTGGCTCGCGGTATGTTACCGGTGGTTTGCGGGAACAGGGGAACAGGCGGACGAACGGGCCGGTTCTGTTTCTGCAGGTTCAGGGCAACAGACGAAGATGGAGCGGACGATGCGTAAAACTGATGCTGGTGCTGGTGGTTCTGTGTGGGAGTGCTGTACCGATTGGAAAAAACCGGGGAAGTCGGGTGCCCAGTAGCGTTGATGATGCTGGCAACTCGCTGGTTCTGCAGAGACGGTGAGGTCGAAGGCTGCTGAAGACGAGGCTGGCTGCGATGTTGTTGAATGTTGCGATTCACACTTCCGTTGGGGGAAGGTTGGACTGCGGTACGACTATGTTGACGGGGCGGTTTGATCGGCTGATCGAACAAGACAAAGTCCTGTTGATGAGGAGGCAGACTCAGGTGCTGAAGATGCTGTTGATGCGCGGATGATGCCGGCAGGCTCGAGGAATTGGAGGGAAACCATGTTGACTGATTTGAATCCGTGGTGAAGACTGGAAAGTCTGGGCCGGGAATGGCGGTGGTGGTGTGAGAACTTGAGCGCGAGCTGGGAAGCAAGGTGCCGAAGTTCAGTTCAACCTTTGCAGGTAGAGCTGAAGGGGGGGTTTGAGTGGGGAGGACGTTAAACTCTTGGGAATGAATTTTGACGACTTTGCGAAGGCAAGTCGGAAGACTGGGGAAGGGGGATGCTTTAACGCATCTTGAAGGTTGTCTGGATTGCTGTGATTGTGGTTCTGGGTGAGAGTTTGGGGTTGGGGGAAAGAAAGAGAAGGCAACCGGAAGCGGGCAGTGGAAGACTTTTTATCAGGCAGCAAGCTGCGCCCAGCAAGGCGCGCGTGCCCTGGCGCCCAGGCAGAGCCAGCTGGGGCGGCGTCTGATTGGCCCTGCGTGGCCGGGCAGCCCCAAACGGCAAGTATGAGTCACACGCCCTCGCAACCCACGCTCCAGAATTTACCCCACCGCAGCAATAACGTCAGTGCAAAGAACAGCGATCTGTGGGGGCCGGTGGATTGCGAAACGCCAATAGTTTGAGGCTGCTGACTTATCAGCCAGCTCGCGTTGAAGGTGTTGTTTGAAACGAGCTGGCAGATTTGAGTCCTTGATACGTGGTTTTATCTGTTGTTGTTTGACAATTGGCGGTTTCTTCCATTTTGCTCGTTGATCGTCCCGACTTCGAGGGCAGTGATTTTTTGGTTTTGGCTTTTCTGTAGCGACCCGCCTGGCGGACACAAGGCGCCCAGCACTGCCCCACCAGGATCTACATTTTTGCAGGCCAGCCAATAGACAGCGGGCTAGTGGAGGCGACCCACCGATGCAATTCCGGTTGGAGCTGCAGGCTGACTGCAGCCACTGTCCCGTCGGCGCCATGAACGACCAGGCCTCCAAAGAAAGGGCGCAGATGTCCCAGGCGGCCGGGCAGGATTCGTCCGCCTGGGGCGGTCCTGGAGGCAGATTTGTCCTCATCGGGTTGAGAGAACTCGATGGAAAGGAAGCCCAAGAAGTTTCGTGGACGATGAGAGACGTTGATGGAGCCGTGGAGAGCTCCAGTGGAGAGGCCACGGGTCAACGTCTGCGCAACCTCGGCCATCGGTTTGACGAGGTGGCCTCTCGGCTCTTCCATGTCCTCGCTGAGGACGCGCAACATGCTTGCGACGCCGACCAACGTCGCGGCTAACCCTGATCGATCTTCTAGTGGGGGCGGGCGGGCGTCCTGACAAGGGGATGCTCTGCGGCATTGTTCGTGTTGGCCATCCCCCCGAAAATGCCGAGGAAGAAGTCGAAATCCTCTTTTTGAAGGGGAGAATGCATTGGCAGCGTCCATGTTGCACAGCAGTCGTGTCTCGAATGGGTGGAACCCCTGGAAGAGGGCTTTTCCATCCATCTCCACATCCATGCCTCCACGATGTCGGCCACGCGACGACGAGGGCTGGGCAGAGCATGATCGTCTGGGAATTAGGAAAAGAGGAAAGAGAAGAGCTGAGTTCCAGTTTCACGACAGAATTCCCATGCCGCAGATTTATTCCTTCCTGTCGAATCAGAAGAGTCAATTGGAAGGAGCAGATCGCGACGTTGCAATTGAGTTTGTGAGTCACTCGCTTATCCCCAGCCCTGGCAACTCACCCGAGACCCATTCAGGAAGCCAAGTCCAGGGCGCCGTCCGCCTCCACTGTGACAATTTTTCCAGTTGCATCGATTTGAGAATGGACGGGTGTTGCTGAGATTTTCCTTCGTCAATAGGCCGTGTCCGCTTGCCCTTAGGCACAAAGTTTCGCGGATAAATGAGGCCTTCCGAGCCTCCAACTTTCGCAAAGGAACATGAGCTTCCGCCGGGTTTTGAGATCCACAGCTCAAGGCATGCCCATCGGGGAAACACCGAACCGGCGGCTGGGTTCTTCAGCGGTGACACGCCGACGCAGCTTGTTCGTCCGAGCTTCTCAAAAACTGGCTGGGTCCCACTCACAGGACCCAGCACACTGGCAGTCGTCCCATGTGTGAAGACATCGACCCCTGAGATGAGAACAACGAGTTTGTGAGCTTATCTCAACCTCATGCTTATTTCCATTCAAAACAAACATTCGTGTCAGATGCCATTAGCCATAAAATACCATATAATCATGTAAAGCCTATCCAGCCGTCCGACCCATTACATTACCCAAATACAAGCCAACTTTTCATATGCCCTTTTCCAACCGCCAGCGCCATCCCAGGCCCTTACCAATGCTCTCTGCCCATCCTCCCCAACCCTAAAATGTCGAACTTCCCAGGCTCTGCGTCTCCCTCCTCCTCGGCGGCTGCACCTCCGCCAACGGCGCCCTCTGCTCAGCCTTATCCGCAGGATGATTATGCCTCATTCCCGTCGGCGAGCTCCCATCCAACGCATCCTTCATAATCTCATTCTTCCTCTTAACCGCCTCCCACCCCCTATTCCCTTTCCATGCCTCGTCAACAGCCTCGCTCAACCACTCCTTCCACTCCTCCGTCCCCGGCATCGCCCCGCTCCTCTCCACCCACGCACCATGCCTCGTCTCCCGCACCGCATACCACAGCGTCCGCGTAAACGACGGCGTCCCCTCCCTCGGATCATCCGGATCCGTCGTATCATCCGCCCGCTTCGCATCCTCCGGCGTCACATCCCGCACATCATACCTCCCCAAATCCCAAAAATACTCCTGCGGCAACAACCCCATCAACCAGTACAACCCATTCAACAAAATATAACCCCCCCCAATGAACACCTGACTATTCCACCCGCAATTCCCCAACAACACAACCGACACCATCAACAACACCATCCCCAGCCCCATAAATCCCCTATGCCACCCGCTACTACTCACATACCTACACTCCTCCGTTCCCGAATACAACTCCCTTGCCACCTCCTCCGTGCACTTCACCAGCAAAAACGCGCCCTCCCGCGTCCGGATCACCACATCCCCCCGCGGGACTTTATTCGTCGTCCGCCGATTCATCAGCAGCGGCCTCCACCACGACGCATAGCAAACAACCGACCCGGCGAGCGAGATGAGCGATACCGCCAGGATGGCGGTGCCGTCGCGCCAGATGGCCGCGCACGCGATGATGGCGATGGTGAGGAGGGTGGAGAAGACGTTGAGGAAGTGGACCGGGGAGTAGTAGGCCGCGGGGACGGTGTAGCGTTCCTCAGAGGTGACCATGGTCAGGTTGGTGAGCATGTCGGTGATGCGCTCTGAGAAGGTGGTCGTGCGGCGGGGAGGGGGGGGGTCGGAGGCGGGGGTGGGGAGAGGCGTGGTGGGGGTGGTGGTGGGGGGGGAGGAGAAGGGGGAGGTGGTGAGGGTTGAGAAGGGGGAGGGGGGAAGGGGGGAGAGGGGAAGGCCGCGCTCGGGGTCGGAGTCTGGATTGGGGGAGGCGAAGTGGACGGTGGGGATGTTTTTGCGGTCCTTTGCGGTGTCGTTGCCGTTTGTGGTGGGTTTTTTCTGTTGAAGCAACCGCCACAACGCTCCCAACCTAGCTATCAGCCTCGCTCTTTTCCCTCTTACCCCAGGAACAGGCCTCTTCGCATGAAGGTGAGCATGCCGGATCTCCAGCACCTTGAAGGCAAACGGCTTTAAGTCCTCCAGCGGGTGCATGATATTCGCGAAGAAGCCGACAGAGTCAAGAATGACGCCACCGTACACGCCCGCCATCTTGGCCGTGACCTCGGGCAGACGCTGCGGTCGCGCCGGCCGGAGGAGGGCCTGCGGCGCGGGGATGATGCGCGGCAGCAGGCAGAGCGACGAAGCGGTTAGTGTCTGGGCGTGCTCGGCCACCGAGGACTCGCCGATAATGGCGAGGAGGGTGATGACGTCGAAGCGCCAGCCGGGGAGGTCTTGTTGGCCCCATGGGAACCTGGTAACAGTGTCAGTCTCGGGTTTTTTCACTGCTGTAGAAGGAGACATACCAGGCCAAGGGCCCAGGAGGGGGTCCGCTGGCGCCTTCGGACATCGCAGTGTAAGTGAGCTCGGTGACGCTGTAGTGGGATATCGATGATGTTCAGGTAAGATATGCTGTTTCTTTCCGTCTTCAGAAGCCCATGAAAAAGAGAGAAAGGGATGAAAGCGAAAGAAGAACAACTGCCGACAGGAGCCTCGTCACCCCCTCGTGGATGGAGGCTCAGTCTTCAAGGCGATTCTTGTCGTGGTAAGGCTGCGGGATCCGAACTTGAAATCTTGGAAGCTGTGCCGCAGCTGTCGCTTCGGTCCGCTCTGAAGGAGCCGCTCGGTACCCAAATATGGAAGAGAAGGAAGATGCAAAAAGTAGACGACTTGGAGCAACTTTGCTGTCCTTTAATAAGCTTTTGACAAGTCTCACTTAAAAACAACAACACAAAGAATTTGAAGAAAAATTGGTCATGGTGGAAACCCGTCAGCACAAGCGGACTCAAGCCCTTGGATTTGTGAAGCGGTTAGGGCGCCTTGATTCCAGCGACAGACAGGGGGTGGTGGTGATGGGAGCTGTGGTTCGTCAGCGTCTTAACAATGCCTCCAGTCTTGGCGGGGAAGAGCTGAGAGAGACAGTGCCCGACTTTCCTTTTCTCAACCCCAAGGGGTGCGCCTGATGTTGCATCGTCCGGTTGGTGCTGCTGAGTGCTGCATCTTGATGTGTTCGAGGCATAATGGACCTTAGCCGCGGTTGATGGAAGGCTGTTGGGCTCACTTGCCCAGGCTGAGCGCGGGGTTGCCTCATGGTTGCCTTCTGCTTCTCTTCCACCTAATAGGTTCACAGTCCTCACTTCGTTGCCATGTCGATTTCGGCTTGTCTCTGATTATCCCACCACCACACAACTGAGGTGTCCAGGCGTCAAAACGATTTGCACTCGATGCCGCGACGCGTTGCAATCCACCATCAGCAATGCTGATAGACGGACTCCAGGTTCAAGTTCCGAAACAGTGGAATGACAGCAACTTCGCGGTGAAAAGCCCCCGAGTATTCCACACCATCCGACGTATCAAAATCTAAGGGAGGCCATGGACCAGCGTTGCAGCGTTTGCATTGCCATCTGGGAGATCCTAGTCCCTGAACAACAGAGCTTTCTCATGAACATTCCTTGGCCAGACAAGAACAGCACCTCGGCGACCTGGCCAGCATCCTGCACGTGGTTTAACGGCCGTCCGGATTTATTGGATGACGGGGAGTATTGGATCAACATTTATTAACCTACCCAAAACTTTGATCTCATCCAGTCTTGGGTTTTCATTCTTCAGTCCATCAATGGCGAGATTTCTTTCCATGGTACTCCGTGACCCGCGCGCCAACCGAGAACTCCAAAATAGATGCCAATAAACACCCTACCGCGCTCACTGACCATACCCGATCCCCCGAGACCTTGGCATTGGCTAAGCGGTGGGTTTCCAAGTGCGTCCGACGCCGGGTCTTGGGACGGGACTTGGTATCCCAACTCGCCTCCTTGATCTGAGCCGCATCAATCATCACGAAGGCAAAGAACGAAACCCGGAACAGACCCTATCTCTGATCCAAACGGCAGAAGTAGCCCCGACTGAACGATACACGACCATGCCCCATCGCTAGGGCCGGCTCACCAAACACACGTATCCGCAACTTGCCGAGGGAGTCCCGCTGGAGTCGCTGCCGCAGCTTATGCAGGATGCGATATTCGTCTCGCTCGAGCTGGGTATCCACTACCTTTGGATCGACCTGCTCCGTATTTATCAAGACGAGGACAACATATCCGACTGGCAGCACGAGTCCACACTCATGAACCAAGTCTATTCCAATACCTTCTGCAATATATTGGCTGGCGATGCAAAGGGCTGCCTTGAGTCGTTGTTCAGCCCCAGGGACAGAGATGGCTTTTCTTCCACAAGTCATTGAACTAAAAGCCGGCGGGCAAGACCACGAGACCGAGCTTTTCTGCGTCTACGACCTATCCTACTGGCGTCGAAACATCTCCCGCGCACTTGTCAACACTCGGGCCTGGGTTCTCCAGGAGCGATTCCTGTCACCTCGTGTCCTCCAGTTTGACAGCCGCCAGGTGCTCTGGGAATGTCTTGAGAATCTGCCACAGAAACCTGCCCGAAACAAATCCCGCGCATGCTCGTTGGGAAAGGCCACATGGTCTTCAAGAAGAGCCTGGCCCCCATCCACATTGTTCAACCCACCGGCCCTCCTCTTCCTCTCATCAACAGTTTCCCAGGAGATGTCAGACACGTTTGGACTTGCCTCGTCAAAGGGTATACTGCTTGCGATTTGACCGTCCCCAGCGACAAGCTCATCGCCATCTCGGGCATTGCCAAACACTTAGCTACCTTACTCCAGCAGCAGGACGGCTACGTGACTGGAATGTGGCGGAGCCATCTCGAGGGCGAGCTTCTCTGGTCCGTCAAGGAGTCCAAAAATACGGCACGGCCTACAAAGTACTGCGCTCCTTCCTAGTCTTGGGCATCGATTGATGGTCGGGCACAGCTGGGGTGGTCGAACATCGATGACTCGCTCATCAGAATCGAGGAGGTGCATCTCGAGTATCTCACAGATGATGTTTTTGGGGCAGTGACGTGGGGGTGGCTTCGCTTGCGTGGCGCACTCAGGTAGCTACAACTTGTCCGCAATACTAACAATAGAGGTATCCTCAACCATCCTAGTCGCAGATGGAAGTGGGACATGATCTTGGAGGGCGTTAATGTTAGCGTGCCGAAGAAACCACCAACGAGTTCCACCAGCACTATTTCCGCACTGGGGCTTTGTCTTGACGTCTTCCACGAGGGTCTTGAGGAAGATAACGCGAACAACATGCTGTTTGCCATGTTCGCCAAAAATGTCGTTTTGACAGAAGGCGTGGACGCGGGACTCGGGCACGGGTGGATGTACGTTTTACTTCTCAAGCTCGTCAATAGGAAGAAGGCCGTCTTCAAGCGTATTGGCGTTGCTGAGGCATGGCATCTGGACGAGAAGGAGGCAATGCTGAAGATACAGAGGCCGAGGAACGCTCCGCCGCTGCAGGGTTTGACTGTGGAAACAGGATGCACTCAATTTGTGCCATCTAGGATGGATACTAAGGTAGGTACCTAAGAATTCTTCACACATACACACAGAAACATTCACTCACCCCTCACTCAGACACTTCCTCACTCAGACACTTCCTCTCTCAGACACCTCCTCCCTCACTCCCTCACTCCCTCACTCCCTCACTCCCTCACTCCCTCACTCCCTCACTCCCTCACTCCCTCACTCCCTCACTCCCTCACTCCCTCACTCCCTCACTCCCTCACTCCCTCACTCCCTCACACTCACACGCCTCTTACACACTCTCTTGTACTATAGACAGTAGATACAAATGGAGACAGCTGCATTGAAGCCCGCCGAGATTACCCTGTGAATCATGGCCAATCAAAAGTTTCATTTCTTCTTACCATTCCAAAGCACATACGAGTCGTTCAGTAAGGATTGTCGGGTACATGAGGTATACTAGCTGCATAACGGGCACACACAAGCAGGCTAGAGGCGGCGCAGCAGTCGCCAACAGCATGCTTGAGAAAGACGGTTAGATCTTCTGGGCATTACATGTTTCTTTGTGGTATCCAAGAACATCTCTCCGTCGTCAGCTTCGTAAGTCATACTCATAACCAAAACAGAGAAAACAAAAGGAGAAAAAGAAGAAAACTGCAAACAACAAGACCAAAGCTCCCTGCCCTTCATAACCCCCCAACCTCCCCCTCAAACCAACACCACCCCCCCCTCACCTCCATCCCCCTCACTCCCCCCCCCCCCAACCCTCACATCCCTTCCCCCCCTGCACCTCCCCATGCAGAGCCCCCTCCATCCCCACCTCCACCCCCCCGCCTCTCCTTCACCGTAAAATCCCCCTCCACAATCCTCCGACAAAACCCCTCCCACATCCCCTCCCAACTCTTGCGCACGTTGCACATCAGCGCCGGCTCCATGCACGAGTGCTCGATGCTCCATTCAACCAGCTGGCGCAGGCCGTGCAGCGTCATGTCGGGCTTGCCGGCCATGATTTGGTAGAAGTCGTGGGAGAGGCGGGATCTGAGGTGTGTGTTAGGATGGGGTTGGGGGGTGATGGGGGGTGGTGGGGGGAAAAGGGTGAGGGGAAGGGAGGGGAAAAGGGGGGAGGGGGGGGAGGGGGGGCATACCTGAATAAAGTTCCGTTGTCTGTGCTGACTGTACAGGGCACGTTGTTTGCGAGGAGGTTGTACGCCGCGTGGCCGCTCACTCGGGGGGTTAAGCCCAGGATCTCGTTCGAGATGGGGCAGACTTCGACGCAGACACCGCGCTCCTTCATCTTCTCCATGACGTAGGGGTGCCGTGGGAGAGCGAAGCCGTGGCCGATACGCTTGGCGCCGATGAGTAGCGCGTCGAACAAGTTGCCGTCGGTGGTGGTGCCAATGTCCAGCGTCTCGCCGCAGTGCAGGAGGAGGGGGATCTCGACCCCGCCGGCCTTGCAGAGGGCCTGGAATTGCAGGAATTGCTGCCGGAACTCCATGAGCGGCTTGCCCTTGCTTTCTTCGCCGACCAGATCAAAACCGGCGATGTAGCTAGAGAATCTCTCGTCCTTCTTGAACTGGAAGCATTGGTAGAGGGCCTCGCCAATTTGCTGCGGCTCGAAGGAGCGGGGCGTGCAGTAGATGACTTTGAGGCCCTTAAGCACTTGCCGTTGGTGTTTTTTCTGGAAAGCCTCGTATTCGCCGATGATCAGGTTCATGATGCCGACGTTGTCGATCCGGCTCGAGCCGTCGTCCTTCCACACCTGGTTTGACGACATGAAGTTGGGCCGGATCTCGGCGTACTGGATGTTGTCGTCGACGAACTCCTCCAGACACTGCCGCGTGTACCGCTTGTAGGCGGTCTCGTAGTTGAAGAGGCCCTTCATCATCTGTGTCCGGGCGTTGAATTTTTCCCATGCACTGCAAACGTCAGTTGCGGTCTAGTGAGTGATTCAGGAGTGGACTCACCCATTTGCTGTTTGTAGCAGATGGTGCGCTTCCTGCTCTTGGAAGACCAGCTTGCTTTGAAGCCAGCTGTCGGCCGCTTCCTGTCCACCGGGGAAAGTCTCCCTAAACTGCTGAAACTGCATGACGCTCCCGCCCTGGTAGTTGCTGTCGAACGGATTGCCGGCTCCCTTTTCTTCCACCGCGGCCGCATTCATAATACTGAACTGTATCCTGCAGAGCCCGAATGCCTTGTCCCGGTCCAAAGGGATGTTGCTCCATATGAACATGCGCGGCATGTCCTTCGCAATGCCGAGTAGCACACTGGGAAGCAGGTTGGCGTTAAAGTGGATGTGGAGGTGTGCGCCCTTCGGCATGGCTCGGCAAAGGGCGAACAGTTGGGTCTTCTCGATGATATCGGCGTTAGAGAGGAAGTGGTCGCCGTAGAAGCGAGGGTGTTCCTGGCCGCGGTAGCCGCGCTTTTTGGGCGCCGTCTCATAGAACCGTTCGATGTCGTTCTTCCTCAGATGCTGCAGGATAGAGTTGGCCTTCTTCTCGATGTCCTTCGCATTCTGGGTGCAGGCGTGCTCGAACCCCAGCGAGCTCTCCTGAGCAATGGCATCTTTGCGCAGTTTATCGTACTCCGCAACTTGTTCCTTGGGGTACGACGCAAGCATGTCCTCCACCTCCTTGGGAATCTCAAAGGGCGCGTCCGCTGAAGACTTTGCCTTGTCTATGACCGACTTGAGCCCGCCGAGGTACTTCTCCAGGGCCTTTTCGCTGTTTGAGGGCGTAACAACCCCCTCGACAGCCTTCTCGGCAGCCCCATCAGCAACAGCCTCCTGTTTCTGGCGTTTGGCCACAGCGTGGCCGCGTCCCTTCTGGCCATCATCTCCCTTCTCGCTGCTGCGGAACCGTTTAGCCACCAACTGGGCCAGCCGTTGTCTGTGGGTTGGCTTTACATTGTCCAGATGCGCTTCCTTGGGCTCTTGCGAAGCCTCGAGACCATTGTGACTAGATTCGGGCGAGTCCACGCTGTTCGGGATGCCCATGTCTTGGCGATGTGCCAGTCGCTGCTGAGAGCTGCTGACTGTCTGGTGAAAAGTGGAGAGGCGCTCTAGGGATTGGCAATAGGAAAAGAGCGTTGCTGCCTCTGTATTTGATGTCGATAAGTCTCTGTCAGATCCGGCAGAGGAGGAGTGAGCGCGGCGCCAAACACGCGGGTGCGACTCTGAGATTTCGGCGATGAAGGGCGATGTCACCGGGCCCGGTTGGGGACGGGTGGCGCGCCGGTTCTTATAGTGAGTGTGATTTCTGACGCGGCGCCAACCGGCATCGTGTTTGTCCTGTCGATGACCGGCTGGGCAAACCGAGAAAGTGACGAGAGGTGACGGCGCGAAGGCTGTCTCGCCAGCACGGGGTGTCACTCAGTGCTGCGCCGCCAGAAGCTGGGCGCCTTGCATCTGAACGCCAAGCCGAGCGGGTTGGGGGGTTAGAAGGGTTCGCCCTGTATGTGCGCTGGTCCCTGCAGGACCCCACTCAAGATTGATCAGATGCCCCACCTTCAACTTCAAGGCTGAATCGGGCAGACCCTGACCAAACACCCGACCACCCACGACATTCCACGCGAACTGCCCATCTCAAACGACGTGTTTTGTGCCCAAGTCTGAGGACCAAAACACGTGTTTTCTCTAATCCCGAGCTGGCGGCCGCTTGGAAAGACTGAGAGGCCTGGCTTTCCCAGGTCTGACTCCCATCCCATCCTGAGCCACGTTCCATCCCTCCAGGATCAAGAGTCCCAGACTGCTGGGTCAAGGTCCGGCAGAGCTTCAGCCACAACATCTCCCCACTTGAAAGCTAGGTTGTTCTCCTTCGCCCGCATTGCCTTACCGTAGGATTCACATTTATCTCCGGAAGGCTTTCTGCACCCCGGAAGTCCCACGTGGATGGCACCTTGCTGCTTGGATTCGTCTGCGGCTGGTTCCCTCCATCGGGGTGGCAGGGGCTTGGAAGTCTGGGCACCATAGTGGCTCAAATGATATCAACTGCCTCCCCATTTACCTCCTTTTCCAAAATTTGCCCTGGGCTTGAAACTACCGAGGAGGCTTGGGATGCAAGCTTCTGATATTTGCCATAGGCCTCAGTTCGCTGGTGTCTAAGCTCCCTCCCGACCATCCCTAGCCTCCCACCCATGCAGCTTCATGTCGCCTCAGTCGTTTGGTTGAGGACTTAAAGCGGCCGATACTACCGGTGTCGACTGCCAGGCGAAATGGCTGCAGCTCAGTACCAGGCCCACTCCCAGGCGCCCTTTGGTACTCTCAAGCTGCGAGAAGGAAACCGATGAGGACGGACATGCCATTCAAGGGCCTTTTTCGGCCGCCTCCACTTGCAATTCAAGATCTCGGCCATCTCCTAGAGTGGGGCGACTACTGGGGCACTGTTCCTTGCCCCCGTCGTCTGCCGGCAGTCTGTCTCGCCCGCCCGCACACCCCAGACCTGCTTCTCCAACTGGGGAGGCTTGGTCTCAGACACACCTCACGCTTGAAACAAACGGAAACACAAGATCCGCGCAGTAAAGATGAAGGCTGAGCAAGTTCACATCAAGAAGCCTGGTGGGGATTGGCATATGGGACTTTGATCTCCTCCCAGCAACCCAACTTGACGGCCACTTCACAACAATGACAGCCTGTCGATGGGGCAAAACGCCTCAGATGACACTGAAATAAGCGATCTTACTTGAAGAATCCCTTGAAGAATCCCTTGCTTGGATTGAAAGGGTATTCAACACAGGAGGATGCGAAAAACGGCCGGCAAGGCTCCCAGGTGAGCCTCCTCCCGCTTCTAAACCCCAAAACACAGCATCCCAGGTTGCAGAATTCCCATCTTTCCGAGTCAACACAACTCAAACAACCGTTCGATCAAGCTTCAGCTTCTGTTTTCACCCGCAGCCCTGGCTCTTCCAAAGTGCCCGCGCCATGAATTGCCCTGAGCCCCGTAAAACCGCCCCTAATATGGAGGCCTACTCCTCACTAAAATGATATAATCCGGAGATACCCCCTAACCGACCTCTGTCACCGGGGGCAACTCCCTTATCCAAGTCAATAAACATCTAAGAAGTACCGGAACTGCCATTGCCTTCCCACCACCTCCCGCCAAAACCCACCCACCCAGTCTGCCCCGGCTGTGTCCCTTTTTACCTTCCCAACCCACCACCGCCACCAGTCACTTTTCACCACAAGTTGCACACCTTCAACACAAAACACACAGGTGAGATGTCAGAGCCAACTGCCCATCATTGCCTGACGAACTTTCTGCCTTGACCCTCAGGAACGAGGCGTTGCCCTCCACTTTCCATCTCAGGCCAACCAAAAATGCCATGCCTTGCCATGACACTGCTGTACGGAACTTGTGCACCCACCTCCAGTATCTGGAAGATGTTTGGGCGGTGTTTAAGGTGTCGCCGCAGCTGTGAAGATGCATGGAAAGAAGAGCAGATACAAAGCCAAGATGCCATGCCATGCCACTTGCTGTACGGAACTTTTGTCACCTCCAGAAAATCTGGATGCTGTTTGGGTGGTGTTTGATGTGTGGTTACGGCTGTGGGGAGGCGGGGGAGGCCTTCGTGGCTAACTGCGAGGCTCTCTCGTAGGGCCAAGCCAGAAAGCAGAAATAATGATATCATTCGGGGTCGTGGTGGCTTGTTCCCTTGAGGTGTTGTGCTGTCACACTAAACGATGAGGTTTTCCCCGGCACGAACAAGCAGCCGAATGATCATGCAGAAAAGGGTCTCGTTGATGGTATATACGTAACACAAAACAAAATAGGCCTCTAACCTCTACCTCTACCGCCCCCAACGCTGCTCGAAAAATGACTTGGTCCGCTCCTCTTTCTTCTTGATCCTCCGCGCCATTCCCGGGAGCGTTGCCCCATGCCTAACCTAGGCAGTACATGTGAAATGCGGGCTTAACAAGCCCGACACAAATATCCCCTCAGACTCCTTGCTATGCCATGTTTACCGGGCCCAAGGAATTACCGGGCCACGACAACGACGCGTGGCAAACCCGCTTTTTGCCAGAACGGCCCACACCTCCCTCTGGAGGAAAATCCCCGTTAAACTCCATAACCGTAAAGGAAGCGACGGTTAGTCCTCAAACTTGAAGCTGGCCACAGCAGAGGTATCGATAAACCCGCCGCGGTAGCTGCCCTTCTTCTTCTTGTTCTTCTCCTTGGTGAAGCCCTTGCCGCGGGTGACAATCAGGTCCTCGTGGGCCTTGCGGCCCCAGTCGTGGCCGAGGAAGGCGTTGGAGGAGAGGCGAGGATCGACCTTGATGTTGCGGTCGATGCGCGAGAAGGGCTGGTTCAGCTTCTTCCCCTCGTTGTTGCGGCCGCGGTTGTTGGCCCTGACGGTCTCCGGGTCGGGCGGCAGCGGGGCGAACTTGTCGACGGGGTAGAGGGTGGGGGAGGTCTTGTCGAGGGTGGCGGAGCTGTCCGACTCGGTGGTGGCGGACGAGCTGGACTTGGTGTTCTTGGGCTTCCCCTCGGACTCAGACTCGGAGTCGGAGGACGAGTCGCTGGAGGAGTCAGAGTCGGACTCCGGGAGGGGGACGTTAGCCGCCTCCTCGGCTTCGTCCTCGGAGTCAGAATCAGAATCAGAGGACGAAGAATCCGAATCCGAATCGGAGGAAGAGGAAGAGTCGTCAGATGAGGAGTCAGAGGAAGACTCAGAGGACGAGTCGTCCTTCTTGGTCGCCTTCTTCACGGCGACCTTCTTCTTGGGCTTCTTCTCGTCCTCAGACTCAGAATCAGAAGACTCGTCGGACGAAGAATTGTCGGATGAAGACTCATCGGATGAAGACTCGTCAGAAGAAGACTCAGACGAAGAATCTTCCTTCTTGATTTTGATCTCCTTCTTAACTTGCTTCTTCACCTCCTTCTTGATCTCCTTCTTGATCTCCTTCTCGTCCTCAATCTCAGACTCGGAATGAGAAGAGTCGGAAGAAGAATCAGAGGATGAGTCGGAGGATAAAGCGGAAGGCGAGTCGGTGGCCGGGGCAGCGACCTTCTGCTTCTTGGCGCGGGGGGCCTCCTCGTCGGAGCTGGAATCAGAGCTGGAATCGGAGTCGGACGAGTCGCTGCTCTCGGAAACGGCCTTGCGCTTCAGGGGGTTGGCGGCCGGCTGCTTCGGGGCGGGCTTCTTGGTCTTCTTCTCATCCTCGCTCTCGCTGTCGCTGCTGCTGCTGGAGTCGGAGCTCGAGGAGTCGGAGCTCGAGGAGTCGGACTCCTCCGCGATGTCCTTCATCTCGACGTCGGCCTCAGCCTCGCTCTCGCTGTCGGACGAGTCGGAGTCGGACTCGCTGCTGCTGCTGACCTTGGTGACCTTGTCGGCGGCAGCCTTAATGCCCTTGCCAGTCAGCGATGTCTCCCAGGTCCGGAAGACGTTGACCAGAGAGTGGTGCCCGGCCTTCTTATCGCCCTCCTCCTTCCAGCCCTTCTTGACACGCTGCTTGGTGAAAGCGCGATGGGCGTCGGTGAACTCGTGTTCGGAGAGGAAGGACGCGACGAGGTCCATGAGCTGGGCAGGCGGCTGGGAGGCCGATCCGGACTTCTCGGCGGCGGGGGCCTTCTTCCCCGACCCGGTGGTCTTGGACTTCTTGCTGCTCGGCATTGTGGATATGGCGTCGCTCGTGGTCGGTTTGGGAGTCGCAGTCGGTGCAGAGCTGTTGGAGAAGAGCCACGCTGGCGGTGCGGACATGGGCAAAAGCGACAGCACAGGATTGGGGAAGCCAGGAGTGTTGGCACCCACTAGATTGTGCGGACAAAGAGACTGGAATGCTGTTAAAGCAAGCGAGTGCTTCTGTTGCAAGAAAATTTGACTTGTTCTGCTTCCGGATGCGCTTCACCGCCTTTTTTTCCAAATTCTGCCATGTAATGTGGGTCTCCAGCCCCCAAGGTCGATTGAATCGGCGGGGTACCTGAGCCAGCCGCGGGCACTGTCCGGCAGCTGCCAGACCTGAATTCGTCTCAACCTCCAGAGCTCCACAGTTTAGATCTATCACGATCACATGTGGATCTCTTGAGGGACGGGCCGAAATGCAACAGGGGACAAAGTTCAAGAAACACTACCATCTCTTCACAGGCAAATGCCGCTTCTTGAAATAAAGTTATAATAAAGCAGTAAGAGAACAGTTTTGCAATGGAATTGTCTCTTCTTTACATACCTCTCCTATCAACTGTGGGTCTCAGTTGTGTTTTTCCTCGCTCGTCAGGTTCATTCTCAACCACCCCTGACTTGCCACCATCCTTCATTCAGGACCTACGACCAACCCCCAGGCCCCTTCTCCAGCGAGATTTGATCTTCCCATCCAATATTGTCACGACCTCGGCTCCAATATTCGTCTTTCCCTTTTTGATGCCAAGAACGGTAGACTCCTCTTTTGGGGGCCAGCAGCAGCCGCGCGTTGCTCCCGCCGCAAGTTTTGCAGTGACGCGCGTCCTCGACGCAGGAGGGATCGCATGGGGTAGTAGATTTTATGCTGTTGGTTCTGAGTTTTGTTTTCGAGACCAATCAAGTTAGAGAATGTGGAGATCACAACCAGGCATCAAAATAATGAACAGGACGTGGGCAATGATGGTTCTCAAAGGGGCATCCCGTGGACAGATAGCTGCCGTGTGCTTCCTTGGAACGTGTGGTGGCCTGAGTTGTTTGCCAGCCTCTGTTGCAGCGACCCCAGTTGAGCCTAAGTACAGCAGGGCATCCCTCTTTGATCCGTATCAAACAGGCTCGCCTCTCTTGACTCGTCCATGAGACAAACATTGAATTGCCCGACGAAACCTGTCTCCCAGAACTCGCTCAGGACATAATCTCTCACCAAGTCCCTCTACACCATCGACGACCAGCAACCTCGCCCTCAATTCGAACTCGATATGACTTCCCCCCCGACAGACCTCGCCCCCAGCCCGAATCTCGCCCTCAGTCCGAGCCTCACCCCCCACCCGGGCATGACATACCAGCCCCTATCCCCTCCCGCCCTGGGGTACGGCATCGACGACGACGAGAACAAACGCTGGAAGCTCAGCATCCGGGTGGCCAACATCTTCCGCCTGGCGCTCGTGCCCCTCTCCCTCACCACCATCATCATCTGGAGCCTGAACGGCGTCCTCCCCGCCGACTACGGCGGTTACTGGGTGGCCTACATGTTCCTGTACTTCGTCTTGCTCTGGAACATCTACCTCCTTCTCCCGCAGAACCTCAACAGCCGCAGGAAGGGCTGGCTCTCCTGGCTGCCGACCGTCGTGTGCAAGATCGGCGTCCTCTCCTGCGTCTTCAACGGCGACGACGAAGAGTACGAACTGCTGCACAAGCCGTCGCGCTTCGCCGGCAAGACGTGGGCCAGGATGCTTATTGTGCTGACGACCGCCCTCGACATGGGCTTTGCGTTCACCATCATCGGAATCAACGCGCATCCCTGGCCCTCGGCCCCATGGTGGACTGGAAAGGACGTTACTATTGTTCTTAGCAGCATCGTTGCGTAAGCATCTCTTTCTTTAGCGCCCTCCTTTCCCTTCCTCAGATACCTGGTACTGACATCCTGGCTTGCAGGGCCTTCGAAATTGTTGCTGGCATTTTGACTCTTGCCGACTGGAACTCGGAGCAAATCCTCGAGCTTGGCATGGTTAACAGACACTACGATGACAGCGGCAGGCACGCCCGCATCAGACTTCCAAGCGACGCTGATGACCGGCGCACGGCGGCAGGGACTGTGACTGTTTCTGTCTGAGTTCCTATTCCTAGCACCACCAACACCCTGCTGAGGTGATGGACTGAAGTGATGGAACTTAAGGTTGCTTAGAAGGAGAACATATGGCGGCTTCAGTGGAACTTGGTAGATCAAGCACTGTCTATGCAGAGGGTAATTATCGGTGAATGGAAACAGCATCCTCAATCGGGTTTGAGCGGGGATGGAGGAAGAGGAGGAGGGTTGGGAAGGAAACGGGAGGGAGTGAAGGGGAATCTCAGGGATATGACGAGTGGTTTTTGATGCGCGAGGGGATGTTCATACGAAACAATCACCACGGAAAGGCGTTGGAATTTGGGATTTGGGTTGTGCCGTAAGTGGTAGCATTCAGGTAGTGCTTATGATTGTGGGCGTGCTTCAAGCTGAGGAAACCGAATTTCTCGAGTGTCAAACTGTCTTGCCTCGAGACCTTGGGTGTTGATGGACGTTGTCCTGGCTTGGGATGTACAGAGCGCAGATCCATCGAATGCTGGACGCTGGATGCCACTGTCCCGATGGACGAGAGGAACCCAAGCGCAGCATGGAGGTCCAGGGTGTATCGACAGACTGGAGTCCCATCCCAAGTCACTGAGGCAGCTTCAGCTTGCTTCCCCCTCCTTCAAGTTATATTGACAAAGTGCCTTCATCCGCTATCACGCGCCCCTTACCCCTGAAATCACCTCCCCTTCCTCGCAGCCGCATTAGCAGCCGCCAGCTCCCTCCCACACCTCTCCCACACCTCCATCCCCGTCAATACAGAGCTCACCAGCATAAACCCCGCCACCTTCGCAGGCGCCACTTTCATCCAACCCACCGCCGTCGCAGGAAGCGGCAAATCCGACAAATCCGCAATCATCCTCCTATACAGCTTCCCCATCCTCCCATTCAACTCCCTCTTCACCCTCTCCCTCTCCTCCACTACCCGTTTTTCCTCCTCCGGGCCTCTTTTCTCCCCTCCTTTCACAACACTCCTCTCCTCCCCCCTCACCCGTCCCACCTCCCACCCCAACCCCCTCCACCGACACCACCCCGCGATAACCGCACACACCAACCCCAAAAACCAAAACCTTTGCCCATCCAACACCATCTCCCCGGCCCTCTCCCTTCCCCACAACCCCCCAAACCCAGCCACCCCCTCCCCCAAAACCATATCTACAAACGCCGCGCTCTCCAGCGCAAGATACATGCTGTTAAACACCTTCGCCCCCAAATCCGCCCACATCTCCACCCTCCCAGTTACACCTTCCAAACCATACTTATCGAGGTTGTTGTTGGTGGTGATGGTGGTGGGGACGGTCCAAGCGTCCCACACCCCGCGGAAGGCGTCGAGAAAGCGGAAGAGCCGGATGAATTGCCGGGTGTGAGCGATTTTGCGGGTCAGGGTTTGGAGGGAGGTGAGGGAGAGGGTTATGGCGGGGGGTGTTCGGATTGCTGGTAATGAGGGGGGGAAGAAGGATGGGAAGAGGAGGGGGAGGAGGATGGGGTGGAGGGGGGGGAAGTGGAGGAGGAGTTGCAGGAGGGATTGGAGGGTGCGGAGGAGGCGTTCGAGGCCGTCTTTGGGTTGATGGGAGTTAGTTATGGGTTGGGAGAGGGGGTGGTGGGGGTGAGGGAGGGAGGTCGGTGGTTGGGCTGGGTTGAGGGTATGAAACAGGGTCGAATTTATAGGTCGGGGGAGCAAAAGATTCCTCCGGTAGACAAGATGTGTAATAGTGGCAGGTACGATGACTTGAGAAGATCGTACAGATGAAGGTTGCCGAAGATCTCGAGATATTGAAGCTTCACTTACAAGCGTCAGTTGCGAACTTGACGAACTGCTCGAAGGTCTTGACCGTTTCCGCCATTGTGGCGGTTACTGGGCTATTACTGAATAAACCGAGGGATATATAACGTGGAGAGTGAGAGAAAACTGAGTAACTGCCCTATCTAGTGCTGTTGGTGAAGTTCTCAACACTCACCGCCTGAGTTCAACATCAGGAGAAAGCTGACAGCTGTGGACACACCTTTGTTTATTGGCCAATCTCCTAGGCTTGGCGTTTCTCAGGGGTCAGGCCATTTCCAGGGGCTAAGATGGTCAGGTAAACAGTGCCGGGGAAGGTTGACGGCTGGAGGAACCGAGAAGATGTGCAGTGTAGTTTCAAAGAGGTCTGGGTACGGGTATGCAGGACATGATCACCTCCACGAGGACACCATCCAAACATCGCCATCTCACCCAATGCATTGAACAAAGTAAACAAGTACAGCCCGCGCAGACACTCCGGCGAAGTAGGCGTATGTACAACGTACATGGAATCCTCCTCCTCCTTCCCATAACCTGCAACCACCCAAGTCCCCTTCACTCTTTACATACCAGGAGAGACAAGCTTGCCCTGCACCTTGGAATCATGGTTCCAGCCACCGGCCAGCGCCTCGCCGCCGTTCTCCTTGGCAAACTTTTGCATACGCGCCTCCAGCTCAGGACGAAAGTGGCGGATCAGACCCTGGATGGGCCAGGCGAAGGCCTCGCCGAGGGCTATCAAGGTCAGTCAGTATCACTCTCACGAAAGACAGCGAGGAAGGGAAACCTACCGCAAATAGTATGACCCTCAACTTGCTTGGTCAGCTCCTGCAGCATATCAATCTCACGCTCACGGCCCATGCCCTTCTCAAAGCGCTGCATGATCTGCTCAGTCCACTTGGAGCCCTCGCGGCAGGGGGTGCACTGGCCGCAGGACTCGTGGCGGTAGAAGTGGCTGAGGCGGGAGATGGCGCGCACGACATCGGTGCTCTTGTCCATGACGATCACAGCAGCAGTACCCAGACCGGACTGGCTGTCCTTGAGGGCGTCAAAGTCCATCAGCTGGTCGTCGCAGATGTGCTTGGGCAGGATGGGGGTCGACGAGCCGCCGGGGATGACGGCCAGCAGGTTGTCCCAGCCGCCGCGCACGCCGCCGCAGTGCTTGTCGATCAGCTCACGCATGGGGATGCTCATCTCCTCCTCGACGGTGCATGGGTTGTTGACGTGCCCGCTGATGCAAAAGAGCTTGGTGCCCTGGTTGCGCTCGCGGCCGAAGCCGGCGAACCAGTTGCCGCCGCGGCGGCAGATGGTGGGGGCCACGGCGACCGTCTCGACGTTGGCGACGGTTGAGGGGCAGCCGAAGAGACCGACGGCAGCGGGGAAAGGGGGCTTGAGGCGGGGCTTGCCCGGCTTGCCCTCGAGCGACTCGATCAAGCTGGTCTCCTCGCCGCAGACGTAGGCACCGCCACCGCGGTGGACGTAGACGTCGAAGTCGTAGCCTGAGCCACAGGCATTCTTGCCAATGAGGCCGTCGGCGTAGGCCTCGTTGATGGCGTTCTGCAGCACGGCGGCCTCGTGGATGAACTCGCCACGGATGTAGATGTAGGCGGCGGTGGCGTTCATGGCGCGGCCGGCGACGAGGCAGCCCTCGATCAGCTTGTGGGGGTCCTTGCGCATAATCTCGCGGTCCTTGCAGGTGCCCGGCTCACCCTCGTCGGCGTTGACCACCAGGTATCTCGGCTTGGTGTCCTTGTCCCAGTCCTTGAAGTTCATGAACGACTGCGGGGGAGGAATTGTCAGCGATTGTGTCAACCCGGACGGACAGCATCAACACCCACCCATTTCAGCCCCGAGGGGAAACCGGCACCGCCGCGCCCGCGCAGGCCCGAGGCCTTGATCTCGCCGATGATCCAGTCGTGGCCCTTGAGGATGATCTCCTTGGTCTTGTGCCAATCGCCCATCTTCTTGGCGGACTTGAGGTCGGGCGGGTAGCGGCCGTAGAGGTTCTGGAAGATGCGGTCCTGGTCGCGCAGGCCGCCGTAGGTGCGCACGGGGTTGGCGGCGGGGTCCTGGACGGTGGCGAAGGCGCGGCATGGCTGTGTGGTGGTGGAGGAGGAGGAGAGGGCGCTCGTCAGTGTCCTCGCCGACGCCTTGGTCGGCGCGGCGGTGCGTGACAGCATGGCGTCGGGTGTCTGTGGCTCTCTGCTCGGGCCGAGCAGAGGTTGCGGATGCCAATTGGCGAAGTTGGTGAGCGCGGTGGACGGGGGTGGTTGGCCTGTCGGATGGAGAGAGCGGGTGAGGCGAGGCACTGGTGAGCGGCTTTCTTGAGGTTTGGTTTCAGGTGCGCCATGATTGGCTGCGGGTGAGAGTTTGTGGCGGGTGCTCTGCTCCGGCTGTGGCGGCAGCTGCCAAGACCCTGACGTGTGTGGGGAGCTTCCGCCAAGAGCAGGGGAGCTTCTCGTGCGCGTCTCCCAACAACCGCCATCTCGAACAGCACTCCCGTCAATAACACGATGTCGCACCAACCCCCGTAAACAAGACAACCACCAAGCACGAAACGAGAATGTCCTCCAAACGCCACACCATCCTCCCCCCCGTCTCCTCCGGCCCCAAACCGCCCATCCACTTCTCCTCCTCCATCACCATCGCCGACTCAGCCCTGCTGACGGGCACGCACCTCATCGCAATCCACTCCGAAAGCGTCGTACACCCCCGCGCAAAACTGGACTCTCTTGCTGGACGCATCAACGTCGGGCGGCGGTGCATCATCCATGAGCGGGCTGCGCTGGGAGCCGTGGGCACAAGCGGCAGGATCACCGAGGCGGCCGTGACGCTGGGGGACTATGTCACGATTGAGGTTGCGGCGACGATCGAGGCTGGGGAGACAGTGATTGGGGATGGGACGCTCGTGGGTGTTGGGGCGAGGGTTGGGGCGGGGGCGGTGATTGGGAAGGTTAGTACTCGGGTTGTTTCTTGGTCTTGGGGGAAGTGGTGTTGACATAACTGCTGGCAGAACTGTACTCTTGCGCCACATACCGAGATCGCGGCCGGTGACGTGGTGCCTGACTTTACGGTGGTTTATTCGAACGGGATGCGACGGACGGACCGACGAGGCGCGGTCGAATTGAGGCACAAAGGCCAGGCGCGGCAGATCGATGTTCTGCGACGGATGATACCCAGTAACCCGGCGAAGTTTGCTTAGGTCGTCAGTTCATTGCTTTCGAGAGATACCCCGGTGTGTTATGATATACATTTTCAATCATGTCCCGCGTTGCCAGTGGCTGTGACTCCTTCCTGTTCCCCTTGTCCATATCCCGACCCATAATGAAAAACCAGGCCTTGGTGTATTCCCTAATCCATTGAATCCCTCCTCCAGTCTCACAAACTCCGTATTTTCATCCACTCACTCGTCCCTAGCCCCAAATTCAACCCGTTCTCCGCCCACCACTTCCTCACCCTCGTCTGATCCCCCAGACTATCCTCCAACGCCTCCTCCACATCCATCGTCTTATACTCGACCCGATGCCCCTTCCTCCCGCCCATCCCCGGCAACTCCCCATGCGCATACTTCCTCCACCAGTCCAACACCGGAACATGCGCATGATACGTCGCATCAATCAAAATCTGGTTATCAAACTGCAGCTTATCATCCCCCCTCAACTGCCTCCACAGATCCAACACCTTCACCTGCCCCCACCGACTCGCCATCTTACACACCGCATCCTGATGACCCACGGGAATCCCGCTCTCCTCCCACCACCTCATCACGGCAACCTGCCCCCACTGCGCCGCCGCCAACAACGACCTCCCGGGCTTCAACACCACCGCCGGATCCTGCATGCTCGCCTCGCGCCACCACTCCAGCACGTGCACATGCCCCTTGGACGACGCCATCTCGAACGCCGTCTCGTCGTACTTCAGCGGCAGCCCCGACCGCCGCCACCACTCCAGGACGTGCACGAACCCGCGCCCAGAGGCGTTGTTGAGCGCCTCGGAGTCGTACTGCTTTTCGAGGAAGGACGGCGACCGCCACCACCAGTCGAGGATCGCGGTGCGGCCGTAGTAGCCCGAGGCCTTTGTGGGGATGGTCTTGCCGTCGAAGCATTTGAAGATGTGCGGGAGGGTGGATTCGATGTAGGTGAGCACGCCGGTGAGGGAGAATTTGAAGATGAGGTGGACGGCGAGGGCGGAGAGGTCGTGGAAGGTGGGCGGGGCGAGGGCGAGTTTGGCGTTGACGGCTTGGGTGTCGGCTGTGAGGAGCGTCCATTCGAGGTCGTGCATGAAGACTTGCAGGGGGTCGTGCGGGTCTTTGGGCTCGCGTCGCCAGCCTTGGGACGTGGGCATGTCCAGGGTGGTGTAGATGTTGAGGCAGGTCGCGAGCTCCCAGTCGTTGGTGAACTGGAAGATGATGCTCCAGATCTCCGGGGGGAGCGTGCTGCGGGCGCGGGTGCGCAGCGCGGGGGGTGTGCCGGGTTGGGTGCTGATTTCGATGTCGTGGCCGAGCTTGAGAAAGTCGGCTTGGTTTTTGATGATCCCTAGCAGCTCGTTGAAGCCGCCCCAGTCGACGACGCGTTTGGGGATGGCGCTCTTGTCGTAGTGCCACAGGATTGGAGGCATGACCCGGATCCAGCTCCATTTCCGGTGCAGCTTGCTCATCTGGCGTTTCGTGACTGGGTTCTCCCACATCTGCGTGCTCATCCCCGGGACCAGGATGATGCGCTTCGAGGCATCCCAGCTGCGCAGCACCTCTAGCAGCAGGGTGTCGGAGATGCCAACCATCATCTTGGCGAGGGAGTCGGCGTCGATGGGGGCCAGCACAAGCAGGTCGGCCCAGTCGACCAGCTCAAGCGCCTGCTGCTGACAGGACTCGACTTCCCTAGGGTTCGACCCGGGAACGCCCTTCCGCAGGCTGCGGTTCTGCAGCACTATGATCTCCTGCGCCAGCCTGTGGGTCATCTCGTCGGCGATGGCCCGTGTGGTGATCTGGGAGTCTTTCGAGAGGCGCACGCCGATGGCCTCGGCAAAAGCGACGTCCCGCGGCCCGTTGGCGGCGACCAGGAGACGCAGCGAGCGCGGGCGCTGCGACTCGTTGAGGGATGGGGCGAGAGACATTCTGTCGGAGACCAGTGACCGGTAGCCACCCCCGGCTTCCGGGTATGCTTCCGACATGGTGGCGGTCGATGTGTCCGGTCGGTGTTTCTGGTTGTTGCGTTCTCCTTTTCGGAGCGCTCTGTTGGTGTTTGGCCAAGCCTATTTCTTTGTTCGAGATGTTGCGGTCAGGCAAGGCAAGCTGGTAGCCCGGTACCAGTCCTTCAGCCTTGACTCTTGAGCGGTGTATGAGGCGCTGCCTGCAAGTAGCACCCTATCTCGGGCTCGGCAAATGCGACTCCTGGAAATTTGGCGCGAGAGGATGATGGGCTCTGGTAGAATCCGTGGGAAAATGTCGTCGATAAATTTGCGTCGTTGTTCAGTGGCAGGCGGTGTCTTGTCGTTGTTTCCTGGTGATGCCTGACGTCCTCATTACCCAATGGCAAAATGGCACGGAAGGGCTGCCTTGTGACGGTGTGACCCCTGTTGGTGCCAGGTTCCGGGCTGAATTCAGCCTTTGTCGATCGGACCGGACCAATGTTGGCCATCGGGCCGGGCACAGCGCTGGCACGGGCCGCAGCAGCTGGCCGTACGGTACCGCAAATACATTACCGTACGAATACAGCCTGGATGCTTGACAACTGACAACTTGAACTTTGAACAACCAAGGCGACATTGCCCAGAAGAAAGAGTGTGAGTCTCTCCTGTTGATGCAGTATTAAAACCAATCATTGCACCATACTGCCTTTGATTGCGTGTCCCAGTCTGAATGAGCTGTGACGTTGTCCAACGACAGAACCGTGAAATTAGAGTGCTTTGAGAACCAGAGGAGTCTGGAGTATTCGTATTGTAAAGTGTTACGAAATCTGTGGAGAACCCCTGTTCCAGCATATCTAATGCGGGTCCAGAATCCCGGCTGCAATGACCTCATGCAGCAGCAGAAACATCTTTGGTGGGGCATCAGTCCAATGATCTCAATCCTCCGAACCTCCAACCTCACTTCACCTCCATCACCCGAACCCATTGACTCTTACAATATTCTTTTTACCAGATTCAATGTTAGATTGGGGTTTGTATCTTGGAAGGCGGATACAAGGTGTTTTGAATCCACCTCTCAGCCTTCCAAATGCAATAAAAGTGATTTTAGACGGATAAAGATGACTGAGACCGGAACGACACCCGGTGCATCTGACCCACGGCCTGCAGTACTCCTGGCCACGATTTTACTGTCTGAACTCACATTTGACACTTGTTAACGCTGTTCCAGGCTTCCGGGCCGGCCTGCAATGCATCCGCCAGTTCCGGCAGCCATACATAGTCCGCCGGAAATCCCGTCCGTGAACCGACGCACCGAGGGGCTTGACAACCGAGGTCATG
The DNA here is from genome assembly GCA_027569505.1 of Chloridium humicola. Lineage (NCBI taxonomy): Eukaryota > Fungi > Ascomycota > Sordariomycetes > Chaetosphaeriales > Chaetosphaeriaceae > Chloridium > Chloridium humicola. Next base: position 533,229 of record JAPDFF010000005.1, read on the forward strand.
GCCATCTCAACATCCTGACGAACGCGTCTCGCATTTCCTGTGAATCATGGATTTCGACTGGAGCCTTCTCCAGGGCGGAACTACAGGTTGCCAGCCGATTGGATGGCTGGTGACGGAACAAGTGCCGGCTTGAACATCTCGATTCTGGAACCTCTCGGACCCAGCCGACAATCAACTCAACTCTGGAACATGTATTCAAGCAAGAAAACAATGCGGAAGATAATGGCGTCAAACAAATGCAAGCCTTACACCACCTGTCAAACCAGACAGGCGAAAGTGTATAAACTCCATCGTCTGCTCTCCTCCTGCCCACTTCAACTCCATAAGCCACACGTCAAGACTCGTAAATGCAAAGTCTAGATCTGCATTACCACCTTTTGCATCATTCAAACCAGCGCTTCGCCCACCAAGTAACCCAGGTCAGCCAGCACTTGAAGTCTATATCAAGCAGCATGTTCTCCCTCCGTTCCAAGTGTTTCTTCCTCCAGCAGCCTCATCTTTCTCGCCCAACATCCTCAAGATCACCACCACTCTCAAGAAAGATCAACCCTGCTTCCACAATGTCTTCTCCTTCCACAACAGATTCCCCTCCCACCACGGGTCTCCCCCCCACGGCGGACTGCTCCCCCATGGCGAGTCCCCCCTCCGCCCCGAGTTCCCCTTCCGCGGCGAACTCCCTCCCCGCGGCGAGCTCCCCCCCGGCGACAGGTCCTTCTTCCCCGGCTGGTTCCCCTCCCCCAGAACCCCGTCTCACGAAGGATCTCCTTCAAGAGATGTACTCCTTGCTCGCCAAGGAATTCCCCCGGAGTTCTTCCCCGGCCGGCGACACGGGGTATCGCCCCTCTCCTAGCAGCCGCCCCAGCGGCGCACCACCCGTCGTCGGCGCCGGCGTTGCAGCACCCCGCCCCGCCGGCGGCCCCCAATTTCCGCGCGGCTTCGCCAGAGTCTCCTCCTTCCTGGCCCGCCGCCGCCGCAGCCCGTCCCCAGCGCCCACCACCGCCTTCCCCTCCCGCTATTCCGCCATCCTCCCACCCTCTTCCTCTCCCACCAGCGCCCCCACCCCCAAGGTGGAGCAAGACCCACACCACACCCTCCTCGCCGTCTGGGACGCGCAGGAGTACCTCCGCGCCTTCCTGCACGCCCGCTGGCCCACGCAGTCCTACAGCATCGTCGTGGACTGCGGCATCTCGCTCGCCCAGCTGCGCGCCATCGGGCGGATGCCCCACGAGCAGGGCGTGCTGGCGTGCCGGCGGCTGCTGCGCGCGCCGGGGATTAGTGAGGAGGTAGGGACTTCGCTGTTTACGCAGCTTGAGGAGGAGGAGAGGGAGCGCGGTGGTGATGATGGGGATGACACGGCGGTGTCGGAGGCAAGTGTGGAGGAGGGCCGGGATGGCGGGCATGAGTGTCCGATGTGCGGGAACAGGTGTGGGCATTGGGGGGAGGGGGGGAAGGGGAAGCAAGCGGTGTATGGGTCAGCATCGGCAAGGGGGGAGGGCGAGGAGGGGTTCTGGCAGAGAGAGGAGTCGCCCCGCAGGCGGAGGCTGTCGGACGCGTCGACGGAGGTGGGGGAGGGAGGGCAGCAGCAGCAGAGGGAAGTGGCGGAGGAGGAGGAGGAGGCCGGTCACCAGCGGGCGTTCAGTGAGGTATTGAGGGTGATAGATGAGCTGATAGGCGTGGCCCGGAGGGTAGGCGCATCAGTACAAGTTCAGACGGGCAGCAGGCAAGGAGGAAAGGTGGATGGATAGACGGGGGTACATTGGTGGTACCAAAAAATAGGTTTTGTTTTTGTTGAATTCAAAGATATTGTTGGCAACCCTTCCGCGTGTGCTGTACATGTACATGTACGTACCAGAATCTATCACCCCCTTCACCGCTTCACAACCCCAGCCCCTCCACCTGCCCCAAAAACTCTCCCCTCGCGCCCCTCAACAACCCCTCCACATCCACACCTGCAAGATACCTCTCGCTCACGCCCGTATTCACCCTCTTACTTAACAACTCCTTCAACTCCCACCGCCACTGCTTCACCTCTCCCTTCGTCACCTCCCTCGCATCCTTCTCCTTCAACTTCCTCCCACTCCCCTTCCCCTTCCAGTTCCCTGCCTGCTCCAGTGACTCCTCATCATACTCCAGCCCCAGATCCTCTGCAGCCTTCTTCATCCAATCATCCTCCTTCGAGCCCTTCTCCTTGGCGAGTGTCGTCTCGGTGATCTTCTTGGCGAGCGTCACGCGCGGGCGCAGGTGTGACACCAAGCGGCGGTCGATGTCGATGGTCAGGACTCCCACGCCGGCGGAGGCGAGTTTGGCTTTGGACGTGTTCAGTGCGGCGGCCGCCGTGGCATGCACCTTTGCAATAAGCCGCTGCGTGGGCACGGCTTCCTTCGGTCCGCTCAGGAGAATCGAGACGCCGGCGCTGGAGGCGCGGGCGGTGCGGCCCGAGCGGTGGACGTAGTCGTCTGCGGTGCGCGGCACGTGGTAGTGGATGACGAGGTCGATGTTGGGAATGTCGAGGCCGCGGGCGGCGACGTCGGTCGCGATGAGGATAGAGGACTGGCCGTCGGTCTTGTCAGACTTGAAGCGCTCGATCGAGCGGAGGCGGGCTTTTTGCTCCATGTCCGAGTGCAAAGCGAAGGCAGGCAGGTTGAGGGCCTGTAGGAAGGGGGTGAGGCGTCGGACGGTGCTGATGGAGTTGGTGAAGACGAGGGCGCGCCGGGTGGGCTGCAGGAGGAGGACGGCGTAGAGATAGAGGTCTTTTTCGAGGTCGCCGCACTGGATGAGACCTTCTTTGAGGTTCTCGGCCATCTGCGAGACGGGATTGGTGTCGACGTATTTGGGGCGCTCCTCGCGGAAGTTGAGCTTCTTGAGGAGGTACTCGAGGGATTCGGCATCGCCCAGGAGGTTGAACCGGGCTTTTCCGGCGAGCTTTTGCTGGAGGGTCTTGTTGAATGTGGCAGAGAAGACGAGGGTCTGGCGTTGGTGGCGGGGGGTGTCCTCGTCGTCGGAGTCCTCGTTCTCCTCGCCTGGTGCTGTCCGGTCCAAGGACTTGATGATCTCTTCAGCCTCTTTGAAGTGGCCATCTTTCAGGAGACGATCGGCCTCGTCCACAACCAGAAAACTGACGCCCCTGAGTGACTGAAGTACCGAAGTGCCTGTGCTCATCACCTCCCACATACGCCCAGGCGTTCCGACAACAATATCGGCCTTCTCCAGCTGCCTCTGCTGTTTCTGCACCGCCAATCCGCCAGTTACCGAGCAGATGTATGGAGCAGCGGTGAGCCCGGCACACAGTTGCTTCAAGTGGTCGGCAATCTGGTGGGCAAGTTCTCTTGTTGGTGAGAGAATCAGCGCAGTCGTCTGATGGTTCTCCCCAGTTTGCTTTGCCGTGGCGTTCTTCGCCAGCCAGCTCTCCACGATGGGGATGCCAAAGGCGAGCGTTTTCCCTGAGCCGGTGGATGCTTTTCCGATGACATCGTGGCCCTTCATGACTTCCGGAATAGCCCTGGCCTGAATCGCTGTCGGCTTCAAGAACTTGAGGCGGGCGATAGATGACAGCAACTGGGAAGAGAGATCGAGCCGATCCCACTGGGACATGTCAACGGCGTCAATCTTGGCATCAGCCTCGGCGACGTCGGCGGCCTGGGCAAAGATGTTGGACTCCAGCTCGGTGTCGGCGTTTTGTTGAGATTTGGGGGTCTTCTTTTCCTTCACTTTCTTTTCCTTCTTGTCGTTGTCCTCTTTCTTTTGAGCGTTGGCCTCCTTTGCCCCGGATTTGGCCTCCTTGGCTTTGGCCTGGGCCTTGGGCTTCGTCTTGGGCTCAGCGGGCGTGGCAGGCTCCATTGCTGCAGGTAAAGCACTCTCCTCCTCCGCCTCACCTTCTGCAGGGGTATCATCGAACCCTTCAAACTCGTCACCAGACTCGGACTCAGCGACGGCATCAGCCGCAGCAACCTGTGTATGGTCAGCAGGGTAATCGAGCAGCCCGGAGTAAACGAAGACTTACAAACTTCACTGTGTTGCCATCCCGCACGATCTCAACACCTTCGACCTCTTCCAACCCGTAGAAGCCTTCCGCGTCATCGAACATCTCCGGAACATCAACCGACTTCCAGGCGAGTGAGTGGACACTGGTCACCTTCTTTCCGACATTGTTCTTTTGCCGCTTCGGGCCGGCGCCAGGTGCCTTCGAGCGTTTCCCTTGGCCATCAGACCGTTTCCTCTTTTTGTCGAAAGCCATCGTGTGAAGTGTCCGAGCGGACTGTGAAGTTCGTTCAACTTGGTTGTTGAAGGTTGATGAAGATGAAAATGGCAGAAATCATCACCAATACAGAAAGCGAAATTTTGGCCCCACCTTTGGTCCTTGCTCCAATGACAGGCCCAACTTCTGGGTAAGTTGTCCATGCCAACCAACTCCCCGTAAGAACATTGATTCTATGTTTAATTCTTTAGACATTCTGCGACACTCCGAGATTATTATCTCTCATCTTCCATGGTCTGGCCTCTTGAATACCGTTGGGAAGCTTCGGAGGTACCAACGGAACTTTGGCTTCACCGCCTTCCCGATTACGTTAGGCTAGTTACCGTACGTTACAGTTGCCCCTCCATTTGTTTCAACTTGGGCTTCAATTTCGTCGCTGGCTGTCCTCACTCGCTGAAGCATCAAGTCACAATTCATCACGATTCAAAACGGGCGCACCGAATTAATCTGTTTCTTGCTACGGCAAATACAGTGAAGGTCACTCTTCACTCTCACTCACTTGAGGGTCTACTCGCAACTTCTCCCACCCTCCAACCCAGGATTCTCCTCTCACCCAAGCCCGTATCAAGATGGGAAAGTCATCGAAAGACAAGCGCGACGCCTACTACAGACTCGCGAAAGAGCAAGGATGGCGAGCAAGAAGTGCTTTTAAGTTGCTCCAGCTTGACGAGGGTGAGTGTCGTCCATCACCCCCCCTCTCCCCAACCCCGCAAAACAACTGACCATAGCAGAGTTCAACCTCTTCGAGGATGTCACACGGGTGGTCGATCTCTGCGCCGCCCCCGGCAGTTGGTCTCAAGTACTCTCTAGGGTGCTCATCAAGGGCGAGAAATTCGGTCGGTGTGCCTGGCAGGACCGGGAAGCCAAGTTCCGCCAGCACATGCTCAAGGTTGTGCCTTCAGACACAGCCCCTGAGACACCGGCTCGGGAAGACACCCCAACCAAGGAAGAACTGAAGCCACGGAGAGACGTCAAAATTGTCTCCATCGACCTGCAACCTATTAGCCCGCTCCCGGGCATCATCACCCTCCGCGCCGACATCACCCACCCGGCGACAGTCCCTCTGCTTCTCAAGGCCCTGGACCCCGACTACGACCCGGAGACGATGAACCAGCAAGCCACGCACCCCGTGGACCTCGTCATCAGCGATGGCGCGCCCGACGTCACGGGCCTGCACGACCTCGACATCTACGTGCAATCGCAGCTGCTGTTCGCGGCGCTCAACCTGGCCCTGTGCGTGCTGAAGCCCGGCGGCAAGTTCGTCGCCAAGATCTTCAGGGGCCGCAACGTCGACCTGCTGTACGCCCAGCTCAAGGTCTTCTTCGAGAAGGTCTACGTCGCGAAGCCCCGCTCCTCGCGCGCGAGCAGTGTCGAGGCGTTTATCGTGTGCATCAACTTCCAGCCGCCCGAGGGGTTTAAGGCGAGTCTGGAGGAACCGCTGGGTGTTGGGAGCCGGTTGCCCAAGATTTTGGCCGAGAGCAATGCGGTTGCGCCGATTACTGCGCCGGTGTTGATGCAAAACCAGGAGACTGGGGCGTGGGATGTGATTCCTGAGCGTATGAACAGCACAGACGAGCACGGAATCGAGGATCTGGAGGTGGAGGACTTGTCTACTGAGCCCGCGGACAAGGACATCCGCTGGATTGCGCCGTTCGTTGCATGCGGCGACCTCTCCGCCTTCGACTCGGACGCGTCGTACAAGCTCCCCGACGACCACGTCTCCCTCGACCCCGTGCAGCCGCCCACCGCGCCCCCCTACAAGCGCGCGATTGAGCTCAGGAGAGCCCACGGCGGCGCCTACGGCAAACCACCCGCGAAATAGCCTCTGCAATAAATAATTAACCCCTCTGTCAAACCAATCTCTATCAATTCTCCCCTCCTACTACTACTACTACTACTACCTCCCCCCATCCTCCCCTTCCCCCTTCACCTCCTCCCCCTCACCCAGCGCCTTCGAAATCGTGCCCGGCCTCTCCATACAAATCAGCCTGCTCGACGTCGTCTCACTCGTTTCCTTGGCCCCAATCGTCTCCCTATAGAGCTTTGCCGCCGACTTGTCCCGCGTAAACAGCAGGCACCTGCGGAGGTGCGGCCACGACACGAGCACCTCCTCCAGACACTGCATCATCCACCTCCCCAACCCCTTGCCCTGGTGCTCTGCCAGCACGTACACATCTGTCAGGTACCCGAAGGTGACGTGATCTGTCACCAAGCGGGCGAAGCCAACCATCTCTTGTTGCTGCTGGGGTTCGGTGCCGTTTGCTGGACAAGGGATGTGAGTCTCTGTAGTTGGAGTGGGAAAAAAGCGGGGGAACTGACCGGTGGTGGTGCCGTTTTGTGAAGTGTCTTTTGGGACGTAGAGGCCGAAGCAGAAGGACTGCTGGACGCACAGCTGCATGGCTTCGCGCGGGAGTGCCTTGGCCCAGTAGATGAGGTCTGAGTCGAAGGCGGCACTGATGGCGTCGACGTCGATTTGGGAGGGGTCGGTTGAGATGATGTAGAGCTGGTCGCCTACTTGGCGGGTCCAGGTGCGGAGGCTTTGGGGGGTTTTCATTTTGGTGGTTTGGAGTGGCTGTGTGGGTGATGGGAGGTTGGAGGGGTTGGAATTGGGGAGGGTGATGGTGAGAACTGTAGAAAGGGGGGATTTGGTGTTTTTATGTTACACGGGTTTGGGCCGCGCCTTGTGAATGACAAGAGTTCCATGCGAGATGGAGAAGGTGCATGAGTCATTAAGGCACCGCTTGCATTCTGCGGCAGCAGCTAAATGGAGGGGAAAGCAGCCCGTTATATTGAGGCTTGGCGTGGGATGGCAGCACCATGAAACGACGACCGATCGTCCTCTTTCCACCGAGTCGTGGCCACACTGAAAGATTAAGGGAAGGGCGTAAATATTGAAACAGTGGTTTAATTCATGACAGAGAACACCGCTGGCAGTGGAAGAAACTCCCAGGAGTGGTTGTTCTTTAGCAGCGATGGACCATCATTTTCCCCAGATGGGAGGACTCCGTGGTACCTGAGTCGATGATAATGGGGATCTCAGACTCCAAAATTCTGATACTGAATAAGTTTATTGTGTTAATTTAACGAGAGGGTAAGAAGTTTAGTACAGACCTAGTAGACATGGAGGATGGAACGGCGTGGCACGCAACCATAGTCGACTTTGAACTAGGTTTTGGTGGAACCTACTGCGACTTTGTCCGTGGCTCAACCTTATGCTTGAAGATGACGGTGACATGGAGAGAGAGAAAATGAAGTCGGAACAGTTGAAGAATGCTCAAAAGCAAAAAGCTCGCCGACCAACCCTCTGCGCCGGCCGCAGAGAAGTGGTCGGTCACGAAAACCCTTCTATTTTAAGAAGGATCTTACTTCGCTGACCGGGAGTCCAACCCGGCCACTTCGGTTAATGATTTCTGCCTCCAAAATTCCAACCCCGAATACCGCTCGGCCACCGCAGACCATTGGAGGTTGGTGACAACGTGTCGACGGACCCGATACATAAAGCACTGGCCAGCAGTCCCGTCGACACCAGGTCTGTGCTCCGAAGGTCCATTAATCATCTCAAATCTCAACAGCACCGAGGAACCTGTATCTGAATGCTTCTCTTCCATTGGGAATGGTCTTCGCTGGCGGTTCGTTTAACAGAACACCGCAGCCGAAATCATGGGGGTGAGGGGTTGATAGTTTTGTTTCGAGCTGAAGTTGGTTGGTCAATGAGAGCGCAAACCATTCTTCCTTCTTCCATTTCCTTTCTTCTCCTCCTTTCCTGTTTTTTTCCGTCTCTTTTCTCTTTTCTTTCCGGTTTTTTTTTCCCCTCTTTTTTTTCCCTCTTTTTTTTCCCTCTTTTTTTTCCCTCTTTTTTTTCCCGTTTGTCTTTCTGCTTTTTTCTTTTGTGGTTGACTCAGAGCTGCTCGAGTAGTGTTAATCTGGTTAGAAATGCCTGATAGCCGTTGTTTGTGTCTGAAATCAGCTTTAGAGCTTTATGAGCTCAAACCACGGACGGTTTGGACACATTTCCCATCTTCCAAGTATATTCCTGGGTTGGTCGCTTCAATAACTTCATCACTTCTTACTTGTCTTGGTTTTATTCACACTAAAGTTTATCCTGACCCCTACTTCCACGCCATCGGCAAGCTCTGTGGCCTAAACGAGCTTCCCAGACAAGTCCCTCGAGCTTGGGGCTGGGCTGACAGGACAGCCCTTCTCAACGCAAACGCGGATGCTGACTTTAGTTCTTCTTTTTGGTTTTTCTCAGAAGAGATATCGAGAGCCCGCACCAACTTCTAATTGCTTGATTGGTATCAAGTATGGCCATGCGGTGAGGGGGATGATCTCAACAGTCAAGGTGCCAATGCGTGATACATTGAGATCATGAGATGGTGACTCTAAGGGGTGAGTCTGCTCAGTACAGGTTCACTATCTCCAGTACTTACCGTGCTTACCTAGGCTTGATAACTTCTCCATCATCACTGAGACTACCAGGTATTGCTTGGATGAGCTCTTCCCTGGAGTGACATGGAGACAGTTATGGCACGGTGCAAGCGACAGCGGATACTGTGTGCTTCCTCATGTGGGCTGATCCACTCCAAGCGCCAAGCCTTTCGGGAGGCAGTCCCAGAGTGCCGGATTGCAGGGGTAGCTCCGATCAATGGGTCTTGGCGAAAGTCGTTGTCTTCTGCGAGGGGATGCCGCGGGTTTGGTAGGAAGACAAGATGTCCGTGCTACTGTGACGGTCACATACGAAGTTTTGCATGTAAGTTGTAATTTTGGGATGGGGTCATCTCTTCGTCTTGAAGTTCTGAAGGAGACGCAAAGAGATGCGAAGCGAAGCAGTGGACCTAATGCTGTGGCCTCCTCCCTCCTTTCCAGTCTTCTAAAAATCGATTTTGAAGTTTGTGCCTGTACATACACAATGGCTGTATTTGTACACGAGAGACGGAATTCCTCCGTCAACTGCTCCTCAAGTTGATCGAGAGTTGCTTGCCCGGGTTGCCAGATTGGGGTTCCGAATAGCTTCAGCATATGGGACCCACTATAGTGTGGGGTACTCGTCTTCCGCTGCAACGGTTCTCGGTTGCGGTTTCCACTGGTCAGTTTGTCTGCAATGTGGGTCCAGTCCCACAACTCAAACTGGTCGGGCCGCATCCGTCCTTTCCATGCTCTTGGAACCTCAATCCATCAACAAGCTGGAAACAATCGCTTCACTGCCACCCGCTTTTCACCATTCTGTCGCTTGCCCTCTTTCTATTGCTGGATCAAATCTCAAAGCGAACCGTCTAGAAGTTTGTGTTCGCGATGGAATGGCATCCAGGGATCTTGGCGGTGGTCTGGGGCGGAGGGGAACAGGAATCCAAAGCTTTCGGCCGCCTCAGGGAGAAGAATCGCGAAAACAATCGCGAGAAAAGGCTGGGTGCCAGTGAATCCTTCGACCGCCACGTGTCACGGCTGTATTTAGGGATGAATCCGACACGCGCGCGGCAATGCGCCATCCGGAGAGCTTCAGGCTGGGGGCTCAATCTCGTCAGGCGCTGGAGCCGGCCTGGGGCTCCATGATCTGGTGGACGAAAGAAGGCCAAATCGGCAGCACAAGCGGCAGAACGCGCCCCTCCAACAAGCGCGAGCTTAGCGACCACGCGGCACGAGTTCCAGACCGCCTTGCTGGGGCTTGTGGGAGGGGCCGGACAAGCAGGGGAAGCTGATGGTGGTGCCGGTGTTGCTCACGCCAACCCCGTGTTTTTGTGCCGCCCACCCTTTGTTTTCCACCCTTCCTGACGACCCCATCCTTTCTTCTCTTTCTTCCAAAGACGCATCTTCGAGTCCGCATCCGGCCGTTTCTTTCTCCAGCATTTTCCGCAGAAGACGCTACTGTTCCTCATTGTAAGTTTGCGTTTTGTGCTGCCCTTGCTACGCGCGCCTGTCGCGCCATGCGACAGCGCGCGACGGAGCCCGCACAATTTTCCGGACCATTCTGTCGCGCGTTTTGCGCGCAACAACACAACTGTGTTCGCGTTCCCGATTTTCGTCGACCGCATACTTATTCGTTCGCGCAGATTACCCGTGCAACGCACATACACGGAAATGGCTCGTGAAACGCGCTCCCAGACCGGCAACTCAAAGCCGCGCGTCGTCCCCGTCGTCGACACCGCGCCCACCATCAAGCGCACCGTCACCAAGAAGGCCGCCTCCCCCAAGGCGGAGGCCGCCAAGGGCTCCAAGCCCACTGGCGTGACCAAGAAGAAGGCGGCGCCCAAGAAGGAGACTGGCGCGGCCGCCAAGAAGGTACGCTGATCTCCCTCATGTCCCCTGATGGGCGGTCGTCGTGACCCCGATACTGACTAGTCGCCTGTGTAGGTCAAGGCTGCGGTGAAGAAGACGGTCAAGAAGGCGGACGCGACCGAGAAGAAGGCCGAGACCAAGGCGGAGAAGGCGGAGGAGAAGACTGAGGAGAAGGCTGAGAAGACCGAGAAGGTAAGACCTATTCCCTAGCCCACCCTCTCCCTCTATCAGTTTCTCCCGCGACTTAACTCAATGCTGACTATCTCCTACAGGCGGCCAAGCCTAAGACGACGACCAAGAAGAAGGAGCCCACCCCTGCCAAGTGAGCGCGGGTTGGTGACTAGTTTTCTTGCTGTCTGTCGTTGTCTATGTCAAGCAAGCGGCTGTATCATCTGTTGCTTTTCTAGGGTTCTTGGTTATCCACATCTCGTTTCTCTGGCTTGGGTACATTTTTGGGCAACGTCTTTTGCAGTCTTGCAGGGTTCTTCATGGTGTATTGGAAGGGATAGGGATGTAGCGACCAGCTGTTTGTATCTATTGATTGTTTTGGAAATACGAGGGACACTTTGTGTGAATCAGCGCCTCCGATTCGACTACTTTCCGCTCACTTTTCCACTCAATCTTCCCATTCCCTCTTCTACTCCCTTTTCCACTCAGCTTTCTACTCACCTTTCCGCTCACCTTTCCGCTCTTCAACGGGAAGGTTGAGAGATATTGGAGGGTGGTCATGCTGAGGACAAGCTTGTCTCCCTGTGTAAGGGGCATGGTCTTGGGAGGGACAAGCTTGTTTGGAGATGGGTCTCATCAAGGACACCACGTTGCTCACTCTCAAGAGCCAACAAGAGTCAAGATGGGAGGGTTGCGGAGAGCCTATGGCTGTATGTGCTCATGTCCTCCAAAGACAAAGACTATGATAGCATGTCCAAACAAGAAAAGAGATCAACGCAAAAGTTATTTCAAGATTCAATAACCATCTACGAATGGACCAAGTATTGAGAAGCTATCTTACCCCTCTCAACCTTTTCCGAGTGTGAACCTCAAGGAATGCTGAACTCCAGCTAATTGAATGTTCTGGCCCAAGCACTGGGACCCACTCGCTGGCAACCGGCAGGCAAGCAGAGGCCGGTTGCTTTTAGCCAATGAGCGCCTCGAACAGCGGCCCATTTAGCGGCGCGTCGCAACACCCCAGGCTCGCTCCAGACGTGCAGGTTCGCGATCTTGCCCAGAGTTCGTTTCGTGCCTTTGTCAATCTTCACCCAACAGCGCCGACATGAGCATTGCGCGTTTACTGGCACCGCACACCCAACATGTATATCATTAAGCCCTCGTGGCTTCGGCACAGTGGTGAGTCTCTAACGGTTTGCTAGTGCTGTGTTCTGTCCAGGTGCTGATACCACCGCCGCGCGCAGGAGAGCAGAAGGACTTCGAGGTCTACAGCTGCCACATCTCCCCAGATGGCTCGAGGCTGGCTACAGCCGGAGGAGGTGCGCCGATGCGATCGATTATTTCCGACTGGCCGACGCCATACTAACTAGAGCAGATGGCCACGTCCGCGTCTGGTCGACCGAAGCTATCCTCAACGCCGACAACCCCGACTACACCAAGCCCAGGCAGCTCTGCCACATGAGCCACCACCTTGGCACCATCCACTCCGTACGATTCTCCCCGAACGGCCGATACCTCGCATCCGGTGCCGACGATAGAGTTATCTGTATCTATCAGCTCGACAGCAACCCGCCCTCACACGCGGCGACCTTTGGTATGGGACGACAAGGAGAGTGAGCCAATTTCTAGGCTGACGTGGCTGTAGGCACAAACGAACCCCCGCCGGTCGAGAACTGGAAAACACACAAACGCCTCGTTGGCCACGACAGCGATGTCCAGGACCTTGCCTGGTCCTATGACAACTCAATCCTCGTCTCCGTGGGCTTGGACTCCAAGGTGGTGGTGTGGTCAGGACACACATTCGAGAAGCTCAAGACAATTGCCGTCCACCAGAGCCACGTCAAGGGCATCACATTTGACCCGGCAAACAAGTTCTTTGCGACCGCCGGTGACGACCGCCACATCAAGATCTTCCGCTTCACCCCGCCCGCGCCGAACGCGACCCAGCATGACATGGTTAACAACTTTGTCCTGGAGACCACCATCAGCGCGCCGTTCAAGAGCTCGCCGCTCACGACATACTTCCGGAGATGCAGCTGGTCTCCGGATGGTAACCATATCGCCGCGTCGAACGCGGTAAACGGACCTGTCAGCAGTGTGGCCATCATCGAACGCACGCGATGGGACGGCGAGATCAACCTCATCGGCCATGAAGCCCCGACCGAAGTCTGCATGTTCTCGCCTCGGCTGTTCCATACTGAAAAGCCCAGCGACAAGGGTTCTGCCTCCTCAAGCCTTGTTACGGTTATCGCCTGCGCTGGCCAGGACAAGACACTGAGCATCTGGAACACGAACACCTCAAGGCCAGTGGTTATTTTGCAGGACGTGGCGTCCAAGTCCATGTCCGACCTCGCGTGGACCCCCGATGGCCAGACACTCTATGCCTCGAGCCTGGACGGTGGTATCCTGGCGGTCAAATTTGAAGAGGGCGAGCTTGGTTGGGTTGCAACGTCCGAGGAGAACGACAAGGCGTTGCAGAAGTATGGCGGGTTGCGGAAGGGGATGGGAACCGCCGAGGACGTTGACGGGTTGCATCTCGAGAACCACAGCAAGGCCGGGGAGCTACGGGGCGCCGAGTCAAGGATGGGTGCCCTGATGGGAGACTTCCAACCGGCGGACAAGAGTCCGGCTGTCACGACAAACGGCATGAAGCCGATCAAGAACGGCGAGACGAACGGCACCGCTGAGCCAAAGGCGAGCAAAGAGGCCTCGAAAGCGGCTTCTGCGGAGGATACCAAGGATGGCAAGAAGAGAGTAGTCCCGACCTCGGTTCCTGCAGAGGAGAGCGAAGAGAAGGCCGCTGAGCGGATAGCAGAGCTCAAGGCGCGGGTGCAGGTTACCAAGGATGGCAGGAAGAGGGTGGCCCCGCTCCTGGTGTCGTCGTCTGCCACCGGCCTCTTATCACTACCCCAGTCACAGCTCGTCGGAGCGAAATCTACAAAGTCGACACAAAATGAGGCACCACAGACAATACTGGATCTTTCCAAGCCATCCCACGGCTTGCCAAAGGGCGGCATTGCCGCGCTGCTTCTCGGCAACAAGAGGAAAGCGGTGGCGCTGGAGGGAGAGGATGAGGACGAGCCGGGTGCAAAACGGCCATCGACAGGCCCTGCGCCGATCTTGGTCGATACACCTGACGGACTCGAGGCTGCTCCTCTCACAACCCCTGCGCACGGCGTTGTCCCGACACCAGAGTACCTCCGACCGGCAGTCATAAACCCTGCCATTACCTTCTCTCAAGTGAGGCTGGCAGTCCCGAAAATCCGGTCGCACATCCTCAGGCCGCTCGAGAAGGGCGTTTTGCAGGGAGAGACGACGCTGGAAGAAGCATCCAAAACACTAGAGAACATCATTTTCGAGGCACGCAACGCCCTCAGACCACGCGAGCCCGCACACATCACCGCCACCAAGCGCGGCGCTCTGCTCTGGCAGGACTTCCTTCCGCGCTCCGTCATCCTCGTCACAGGCAACAAGCACTTCTGGGCGGCCGCGTGCGAGGACGGCTCACTGCACACCTGGACCCCTGCGGGCCGCCGCCTCCTCAACGGCATCATCCTCGAATCCCAGCCCGTCATTCTCGAGTCGCGCGAGCACTGGCTCCTCTGCATCACATCTGTCGGGCTCTGCCACGTCTTCAACATCAAAACCATGTCTGCTGCGCACCCGCCCGTGTCTCTCGCCCCCATCCTCGACATCGCCATCACCTCCCTCTCCCCCGAGGGCCCCACCGCCGCTCCCGGCGTAACCTCCGCGCACCTCAACAGCGCCGGCGCCATCGTCGTCACCCTCAGCAACGGCGACGGCTTCTACTACTCGGCCGCCATGTACGCCTGGCAGCGCCTCAGCGAGTCGTGGTGGGCTCTCGGCTCCCAATACTGGAACAGCAACGACTCGTCCATCAGCGCGCTGTCCTCCACCGCCGTCGGTCCCGCCACCTCTACGAACCCCCCCAACAAATCCAAGCCCTCCCCCGGCGACGAAACCGGAGTCTCCGTCTCCGCCGGCATAATCCCCTTCCTCGAGCGCCACACCACCGCCGAGTTCCTCCTCAAGGGCCGCGCCTTCACGCTGCAAAGGCTGATTAAAACGCTGCTGTCGCGCGACGGGTTCGAGGGGTTTGAGAGCACGGTAAGCGTGGCGCATCTGGAGAACAGGATCGCGGGGGCGTTGGCGCTGGGTGCCAAGGAGGAGTTTAGGTTGTATTTGTTTATGTACGCGAAGAGGATTGGCGCGGAGGGGCTGAGAAGTAAGGTGGAGGAGTTGTTGAATTGTTTGGTTGGGGGGGTGTTGCAGGGGAAGGGAGAGGGGGAGGGCAGGGGGTGGTTTAGTAAGGGGGAGGAGAGGTTGGGGGGGTGGGAGAGGGGAGAGTTGTTGAAGGGGGTTGTGTTGATTTTGGGTGAGTTTTGTGCTTTGTTTCCCCTTATTTCCTCTTTTCTTTGTCCTTCGTTGTATTGCCCTTTTTTTCTTCTCCTTTCTTTTTTCCTTCTTCTTTCTCCTCTCCCCTTTTCTATTTCTTTCACCTCCCCCTCCACCTCCCATTTTCCCATCCCGAAGACAACCCACTAACCTTCCACCTCCAGGCAAATTCCGAGACCTCCAGCGCCTCACCGTTCAGTACGCGCGCATCCTGGGCCTGACAGCCGGCGACGAGGACGGTGGGAATGATGCCGCCGCCGAGAATGGTGTGGCGCCGGCGGACGCGGACGCGGACGCGGCGCTCGAGGGGATGGAGGTGGAAGTGTAGGATACTACTTTTACCTGCCGGGTTGAGCCTGTTGTTGAGTGTGTTGTTGTGGCTGCTGGTGAGCCTGTTGAGCCTGTGGTGCCTGCTGCGGGTCCGCTGAGGCGGTCGACGCGGCGACGGAGGGGGAGGGGGAGGTGGAGGGGGAGGGGGAGGGGGTGAATGGGATGGGTGATGGGGGTGGAGGTGGGGGGATGGACGGGGTGTGGCTTTGTCTTGCCACTTCCGGGTCTTGCTTTCTCTGCAGAAAGTTGTTATTAGACCGCACCCTCCTGTTTTTCTTTTTTTGCTTGGTTGGAGGGAAGTGGTCTTGGTTGATGCGTCTGGGTGGAGGCAGGCGGTATTTTTTGGGTTTGGGGGAAAGGGTTGGCGTCTGGGGGTGATGGCCGGGCAGGGTTTGGGCGTACACAGAGCGCTTGTGTATAATCTTGGAGTTTATTAGTAGAAGGGTCGTAAATAAGATGCTGCGAGGCTGGTTGTCGCGTGGTTACTGGTTATTCTTGACTTGGTTTGGCTAGCTATCACTAGACGTGCCTTGTGTTCTAAGTCATTTCATTAGATTGAAGGGATCAACTCTGCCCAAGTTGAGTTGTAGACGCCCTCAGGCATGGCACGTAGGCTTGACAAGCCAATGGCGACGATGATAAGCCTCGCCGCGCAGTACAAGCCCATGGTCACATAGACCAGCCAGGTGTTGAAAAGCGGGGAGATGCTGCGCCGAGGATAGACGTTTGTCCTCGCGGCCTCGTCAACCATTTTCTTTGGCCCGTCTCCGTCCATCAGGCGACAGAGCTGACGAAAATGTTCCGTGTATTGCGGTGGCAAGTCAATATCAGGCCGATTTTGAAAAGGTTGGGCTTTTTCAACAAAGGCCAGCAGTTTCCTCCGAAGACTGGACCCGTGCTCAAATCGCAGCTTCGGCCAAAGGATATCCCTATAGAGCTCGCCCTTGTCCACCCCTCGGCTAGGGTCTTGCTTGTTGTAGACTTGCTCAAGCATCGTGCAAGCTCGGCTGGCTTCTTCTTTTTCGTTCACATCGTCCAGGTGCCAGACCAGCTCTCGTACAACCCGGACACAGGCATACAAAAAGTCCCCCGGATCGCCATCAGGGAGCGTAATTTGGGAGAGCGGAATGCTAAGCAAGCCGAGCGGTGGCAACCCAATGCAGAGGATCGTGCAGACATGCCAGAGGGTTTCTTCTGCGGTGGTGGGGAAGGCAAAGTTCCAGGCAATGGCGTGCAGGCTTCCGAAGGCGGCGGAGAGAAAGGCCAGGAGCAGGGCGGCGTTATGAGTACGGAGCCGGATACTCCCAAGCGGAATGTTGTCATTGGGCACACGGTCGACGACGCCTCGGTAGTCCACGTTGTTAGTGACGACCTTCCAAAAGCTGTCGAACGAGTTGGCATCGTTCAGGGAGCAAAGGAGCGGGAAGCTGGGTTCCGAGTCTTTCTCCGAACTGTCCGACGGCCGGCGATCGATGCGAACAGGAACGAATACATCCTTGGGCTTGTACCAGTAGGTGGCATAGGTGGCGACACCGCAAACGGCAAAAGCGAGGGTCAGGATCTCAAGCTGGGAGCTCGGGAGGTGTCGGGCGCGGCGGATGATGAGAGACAGCATGAGCTGCGAGATCTGCAGCACTGAGAAGGCCTTTGCAAAACCGTCTGTTTTGTTCTTGTCCTTGATGTCCTCTTCGGAGAGTTCAGGCCAGCCATGCTCGTTGAGAGCCCCGGGAAGCTCTCGGCCGGTAACGGGTTGTAGAACGGGCTCTTCTATGCCCTGGGAGTCAGTGTGGCTGCGCCGCATGGCAACCAGGCCACCCATGTTGGCGAAAAAGGCGTGTGTTAGGGTGAAGTGGTATGGTTTCCTTGAAGACTTGGGCACCTGGCGCTCTTCCTTGTCAAGGGGATCCTGCGACGAGTTGAGACCCAGCAGGACGACTAGCCATCGCGGATAGTGGGCTTGCAAGAAGGTGTAGTGGCGTGAGGCCGCCCTCATGTTTTCCATGCAGTCGATTGCCATGGCCAGCTCCATGATGGCATGCGCCAGGATGAACTCGGGCAGGAGGACGGTAACCAGCATCCATTTGCAGGCACGTAGAAACTTGCGTGTTTCCCCGTCGCCCTTGGCGGGCACATTGAGATGCAGGATTGTCCAAGTGCAGGCAAATGTGGTGGCGGCGCATGCCTTGATGATGTCAAGGGTGCTCCGAGTAACGTCGTCATCTTGCCTGTGTCAACTCGTCAGCCTCACTCAACGCCATGAACAGAATGGACGCCATCACTCACCAACCCACAAGCTTTGCTGCCATCCTGGACTGCGTCAAAAAGCACCGGGCCCAGATGGTTCATGGGTACCCAAAGCGAGCTCTGGTGAGAGCTGCCGGTGCCATCCCCCTTTTCTAGTCGCCTCCCGACTCCGATTCAGCAAGACGGGCTGCGGCGCCCTCTTGCGCGATCCTGGTTCTCACTCTTGTTCTGCTCGGCCATGATTGGGTCTGGTTCCCGATTGCTGCAGCCCATCGATCCAAAGCTGACTGGGTCACTAGCCGCCTCATGTGAAGGCGACCACTGAATGTTGCAGTTCTGCCTGCAGTCTGGCTGCAACCAAGCGCCAGCCGAGGAGTGAAGACCCCACCTTGTACACGATCTCTTGAAGTTGAGTGGCCCAGACAAGTCTTGGCAGGAACGGTGCCAGTGCGCAGAACAGAGGTCGCACTGTCACCGACGCAGTTCATTCGTCGTGTGGACAACGTAAGGCGCCATCCGCGATTCCTGCAAAAAGACAATGCCCTGCAATTCGCCTCGCTTCCATGGCATGGTATTGACAGCTTGTCTCCGCTGCGCACGAGGCAGACCATGGATGGTCTGCCTCGAGGGCTGCCTACATGCAATGCGTGCCAAGAGGTCCTGGGCGTTTGCTGATGGTTCCAGTCAGGCACTGCAATGACTGCTCCTGGAAACCCTCACGACCGAGAGAGGTGCCCAGTCCCCATCTTCATGCTTGACTCGCCATCTTCCCTGGGTTTCTGCTTTTCTCTATACTTCTGCTGTGACATATTGTAGTGACCAGACGCTGCGAATACGCTCAACAACAACAGGACCACGCCCTCAATACACCCCCTAAACCTGAGACGATGGCCACCAAAACTACCGTCAGAAGACTCGAGCAATGGCTCACCAGCCAGAAGCAACATACCGGTCCCAGAGACGCGGATAGCCCAACAACCCTACGCTCCACGGCATCATGGGGCGATGGGTCGGCTCTCCTAAAACTCCTCGGCCACCCCTCCACAGACCCGAACGCTCAGGACCATCATGGCAAGACAGCTTTGCATGCTGCCGTGACCGGCGGGCATCTGGAAACCGTTCGTTCCCTTCTTCAGGACGCTCGCGTCGATGCCAACCTGCCGGACCGCGATGGCCGGACTCCATTGCACCACGCTGTTGAAGCCATCATCGCGCCACCAACCGATGTCGACATTCTGGAGATGCTCGTGCAGCACCCCGGCGTCAACCTCGAGGCCAGGGATAATGGCCAGCGCACTGCCATGGATTGGGCAAGAGCGCTGGGCAGCTTGAGAAAGGCGAGCATTCTCTCTGCCCGCCGCGAGCTGCCGCCACCGCGGAAGGTCCGATATGAAGATGAGGGCGACATGCCCTCCAGACACCCGATGAGCAAACATGGCCACGCTAATATGGCAACCACCATGGACCCTCAAGAAGACAGCAGTGAAGGCGAGGACGAGGACGAGGACAAGGTTGCGGTTGAGCACAGAGAGAGCACACGGCCCAGGAAGCTCATTGTTAAGCTAGGGCCCGTCGTCGATGTTGCTGCGGTCGACCGCAAACACGAGGTACCTGTCAGCCTCGCAATCCAGCATGGTGATATCGACAAGGCGATCAGGCTGGTGGAAGCTGAATACATCAAATCCGACAAAGTTAGATCTGAATGGCGCTGCGCAGCACTTCAGATCCTCGCTCATCTCGCCGGTTGCCCTGATGATTTGACCAGAGAGCGGAGGATTACCAAATTGCTCAGTTGGGCAGCGCGAGAGGGCATCATTGACGTCGTCAGGTCACTCATGGATCTTGCCACTCCAGCGGCTCTCGAGCGCGCTATTGTTATTGCTGCGTACAGGGGACATCGTAGCATTGTGCAGTATCTCGTCGAAAAAGGGGTTGACCCGGACGCTTTTGTTTCCAACATGCCAACCCCGCTTGCCGCCGCTGCTGAGGCTGGACATATCGAAGTCATGGAGTACCTGCTCGGCCTCGATGAAGTGGAACCCAAAGACAACGGTCACTTCGCAGACACGCCGTTGACGAGGGCAATCCGAGGCCGCTCCCGTGCCGCCATCTCGCTTCTTCTCCGCGATGAGCTGCTCGCAAGCGGCCGCGTTCGTATTGACAAGGGGTACGAATCCAACGACGCCTCAAAGGGACCTAGCAGCAACCCCTTGTTATTGGCCTGCGAAATTGGGGATCACGAGACGGTTGGGCTGCTCGTTCATCAGTTCAGCAATTTCGGCATCAAAAACACGACGGATAGCAGTGCGCTGAGAGTGGCTTGTAAGATGGGCCACTGGCGCGTGGTCGACGTCCTTTTGAATTCTGAGCACTTTCGGAAGAGTGCTGTGGACCTCGACGCCCGGGACGACGACCGCCGAACCGCGTTCTCGTATGCCTGCGCATCCTCGCATCCTGAGACTGTCGAGTCTTTTCTCGTGAGCGGTGTCCTGAAGGAGAAGCGGGTTGACCCTGGTCTTCTCAGCAAGCAGGGACTGTCCCCTCTTTGGATCGCCTGTGTGGAGGGCCGGCTTGAAGTAGTGAAACTGTTCGCTGCGAACACCTTGCTCAAGAAATACTTGTTCATACAAGACGCGGGGAACTCACCAGTTCTTTCGGCTTGCCGCGCTGGACACTGGCAGATTGTCGCTTTTTACCTGGACTATTGCTCCCAACACAGCGTGGACCTCAACACCGCATTTGTCCAACTCAAGGGTTTTAGCTTGGAGGACTACTCAGCATTCGACGTCGCTATCTCAAGAACAATGAACGAAAACTCGTGGAGAACGGTGCTGGTGCTTCTGAACTCTCGGCGGCTCGTAGACCTTTTGACGCAACAAAACAAACCAGGGCCGGTTCTGTTGAGAGTTGCGCGCTCTTTAATCAAAAGAAGGGGCCACGACATGGTGGAGGCTGTTGACGATTTCCCTGAAACAATTGCGGTGGTGCGGCGGCTCCAGGAATTGGGGTGCTACGACACGGGCGGGAAGCGATCAGATGCGTCGTCACCCAAGAGAAACTGAACTAATCCTACAGAGGGTGGAAATGTGTTGAGTCTTCACAGCCGTATATCAACCATTTGACAAATCGAAACGGTTTCAAGAAAGTTTGTGATGGGGAGGCTTTAAGTCTTAAACCCTTTAACAAGGGGTTACAAGGTATTGTGGGAGGATCTGCAGCATAGCCCGAGATAATTAAGCAGTCAAGAGCTAGTTTAAGTACATTTCTAGCTGGTAAGCAATATGGTTCTCAACGTCCTCCGCACCAGCTGACAGATCGCTCTAGTCTAGGCGCGTTGTCGTGATGAGACTCAGTGAGGTTATAAAAAGAGGTGGGTGAGAGCCTGAGATTGAGCGGCCTTGACGTCATCTTACCCGGCCTATTCCGTACCAGGGTTCGCTTCACCGACTCACAAAACACACAAACGCATCCGATGCGCAACATCATCGCTTTACCAGTACCTCTGCGAGGGCGCCGTCTCGTCGATCATCATGGGATCGTCATCAGCTCGAGGGAATTCAGAGCCGTCTCACACGTCAGACTCTGATAATCGCAACCTCGGCTCTTCTCAGCAATTGTCGCTGCACCAGATCATCCGCCTTCATTCACGCGAGCCACTCTTTGTGCACCCTCTCAAATGGACGCGCCGCCATCTCAGGATATTGCGCTGCACTTTTGAGGAGCCTGTCCGAGATGCCCCAATTAGAACTCTTTACGAGCCTTCTTATAGTGAAGAGGAAGCCGTAACATGAGCTAAATTCCTGGCCCAAGCCGCAAATCGAGGTATAAATGCATGGCGCCTCGTCAACTTAAAGAACGCACGGCTGAAAACTGTCAAGTCAGTCGTCCTGCGTCTTCCCACTCGTCACCTCTGCCTGTCACTAACACGTTGGAATATAGCGGTGGATTCCCCTTGCGTCTCGGCTCCCGGGAAGTCTTGCCTTTTGGTGGAGTGCCTTGCCTCGGGCTTTCTATTCAAGCTGGCCAAGATGGCCGCCCACTGCCCATCGCGGTACGGACCGACACGGGTATCATCGAGTCAAACCGTCACGAGGCAACGGGACGACTCGGCAGCGGTCCCCGACGCAATGCCCCGGTACGCTCGGTATCCTACCTCCGGTATAAGCTCGTCGCCCCCTCGGACCGGTTACAAGATCCTTTTCTTCTTGCGCTATTGATGTCCATCGCACAGGGACAGCCACAGTCAGAGAAGAAGGACATAGAGACATACTTCTTTTGGGTGAGTTTTCAAGCTGCTAAGCAATCTACGGCCCTGGTATCATGTTCTAACGTCTTTCAGTGCCACGTCATCTTGACAGACTCTGCTGATAAGAAATTCGCCCACCTCTACAGTGCTGACATCCCCGCCACCTTCCTCTGCCGGTTCACCTTGCCTAAAGACATGCCCTCAGCTCCGGTAGCTGTGTCTATCCAGCGCACAATTGTGCCCTTCGAGCCGTATGAGACATTCTATTCCCGGCTGCTCGGCCTCTTCATGCCGGATTCACACACTGGAAGCAGAAGCGGCACACAGGAAACAGATATCGGAGCGGATACTGTGGACAGTGATAAAGTATAGACCTCGAAGCCCTCTTCAGGAAAGCGGCAAAGGATAAAGAGGCACTGCAGGAGCCGAGGGTTGGACGTTGATAGGAGGTGTGAATCTACTACTAGCAGGCTGGTGTGGGGCCTGTATTTAAGCGAAAGGACAACCGTCAATTTTTGAGCCCGTACTCGGCGGGCGCGCTCTGTACCCGCCGTCGCGTGTGGCACAGCTGCCCCCTTTTCGCCGCATTCGAGGTCCCAACTCGGGATGTCGGCAACAGATTGCCCACAGATTGCTTACTGCCAGAACTTAGGCGCCCCTAAAGCCATGTGCGCCGAAACAACCTCTATATGCCGATGGATTCTTGAGTTCTTGTGTCCCTGAGGTGGCCCCGACCCGCTAACCGCCGCCCAACTCCATTTCTAGGTGTTGGTCAACCCCATGGACGGCCGTCTCAATCGCAATTGCCGGCCTGGAAGAAATTGCGTCGAGGCGGCGAGGCCATGCCTTGACCAGTTGCCAAACGCGGCTCTGGCCCGGCGCGGTTCTGTTCTCTTCTCCAGTATTCTCCATCTCGGCAGTCTGCTCGTGGGTCGATGTGGCTGCCCCATCCACGGGAAGGTTGGCCACAGCCTCACCAGCCGTGGCCTGGGGGTGCTCCGACAGCCTCAAAGCCTCCCTTTTCTTTGCCAGCACACGGAGCCGGGTTTCCTCATATTCGGGGCAGCTGGGCCCCTTGTGCAGCGGCACAGGGAACTTGGCAACGAAATCTTCCATCGTCTTGCTGGGGACTGTTGTCATTCAGAAATTAGCGAGCGCCTGGTTCATCAAAAGGGGAGTCACTTACAGCACGTCAGCCACAGCATGGCGTCGGCCTCGTAGTGCGTGCAGTCACCCTACAGCATGGCAGACACGATGCACAAGATGAAAATGGCAACATGGTTGGGACCCAAGGAAACTGCAGTGGCGAACTCCAGGGTCCAGACTGGATGCATTGAGCATTCGGGAGTTGTCGTGAAAATAGACTTACACCAGACCGCGTCCCTGCATTAGTGCCCGACTTGGCACCATTGGAGGTCATGCAATTCAGCCAATGACCGTGCTTCCATCGATTTTGGATGGGGCAGAGGTGGAACAAAAGTGGCAGCTGCGTGTTTGTCACCAACTGACTGAATGCTGCCTGTGCCTCTCTTGATGTGCATCAGTTTGTGGCACGTCGGGTTGATGCAGATCTGATTCAAAGTTTTATTGTGGCTCACAATCCGGAAGGTGGACGCTCAGTCATCCAGGCCAACCTGCCATGGCCATTGTGGTTTTTGGCAGGGGTGGGGGGGCGGTGAGTAAGGCACAAGATACTCGAGGGAAGGCGGGCCGCCTCCCGCGCCGCCGAGTCAGCTGGGGGCCCGACTGAGAGCCCGGCTGCTAACAGTCAGGACCCGGTCGTACTCCAGCGTGTTGCTGATCTGGAGGCAAGGAATGCCGATCTCCGCATTGAGGTTTGATAGACTGAAGGCCGAGTTGGCCGCGGGTGCGAACCAAGCGCGGGCCAGCCAAAAGCTGGCAGACGAAGAGCAGGATGACGGTGGTCCCTTCATCATGGACATTGACGAAGAACCCATGCCCCCATCGCCCCCGCGGCTGACCACACTGCAGTTAGGCCAGGTCTTTCCTGTCCAGCAGACGGCTGTCACCACACCCCGGGTTGCCAGGAAATGCGAAAGAAATTGGTTGATCTTCAACTCAGTTCATCAACTGTCCAGGCCCCTATCGCCACCGCGGCTGAGCCCGCTGCAGTTGAGCCAGGTCTTTCCCGTCCAGCAGACGGCTTTCACCACGCCCCGGGTTGCTAGGAAATGCGAGAGAAACTGGTTGGTCTTCGACTCTGTGGTTCAACTGAGATGTCCACCTCGCCTCGATAGCTAATTGAAATGTAAATCTTTCAGTGTCCCGTACTCGAGTGACTGTGATTGTGTGCATGTTCCTGCATCGTCCTCTCCTTCTAATGTTGTAATCAAGTATTTTTTGCTGGTTTGTCATCGCGAAACTCTGCTCGGCAGTATCGTTATATACAATGGGCATTGTGTGCAGATTCGATTCTGGCCTCGGCGATGCGTTGCGCGTCTGTCCGGCGGCTCGCAATGAGCGCGAAGTTCTCCACTTCGCGGCGAAAGAGTTCCACCACTTGCCAGGAGACTGGTCCCACCGTGCCGTCTGCCCTCTCCTTTATTGCTTGCAAAACTTCCAGACAGTCGAGTAGTTGGTCCAGTGGTTGAGCCATCTCGATTGCACGCTTTTAATGGTCTCAAATTAGAAAAAATCCGAAGGTTGAAGGTGAAAATGGTGCAACAAAACCGCGTGGTTCTGCGTTGGAAGGTGCGGGAGGAAGATTGGCCACATCCATGCACATCCAGGCAGACAGCAACCGGGAAGCTAGAAGTCTAGTGTTGTGTCTCAGGAGTCAGGATTCTTCCTCAGGCTTGGAACCTGGCCGCCTGAGGTAGACACCCGCTCGGCTTTCCTCGAGCCTGTCGCTGCAAACCGAGGTAATTGCTGCAAATCCATGACTTCAAAGTGAAATTTAGCAGTTCCGGGGCTCAGGGGAAACCACCCAGTCATCACCAAAGAACCAGTAAACCAAAGCTTGCGCAAGCGCTCGCGTATATACATTGCCCAAAATATGTACAGCAGAACTAGAAATACGTACAACGAACAATCCACACTCCAACAGCCTCCCCAAACCCCATGATTCCCTCCACAACCCCCTCTCTCAACCCTCCCTCTCCCAACACTCACAGACACTGCGAATACCAATCATTCTGCTTCGTGCACACCCACGGCGCAACACACTGCGTCGGTCCCGTCCACGCCGCACCCCCACACTGCTGCCACTGCTGCGCCAACGCCGTGGCCGTAGCAGCAGGTGCCGAGCTGGTGGAAGTTGAGCTCTTGATCGTCGAAGTATTCGTCGTAGTGCTCTTCACCGACGTCGACGACGACGACGAGGTAACCTTCACAGTCGACGTCGCCATGGTCGTCGGCACGCTGGTGCTAGTCTTGGTCGCGGTCGACGAGGGCACAGCCGAGGACGAGCTCGGGCCGCTACCGCCACCGGGAACTGACACCTTCGCGTAAAAGACACCGCGCCCGTTGGTGCCGACGTAGACTTGACCGGCGACGTTGCCGCTGCCGACGACGCGGTTCGCGCCCATGGCGCCAAAGCCCGTGCTGCCTTGGATGTCGACCCAGGACGCGCCGTTGTCGGAGGTGGCATACAGCTTGTTGCCGGCCGCGCCGGCGCCAAAGGCGTACAGGTTCCAGGCGGCGGCGTCGCCCTTGCCGAAGGCGATATGCTCCGTCTTGGTGAGGGTACCAGCCTTGGTAAATGTGACGCCGAAATCAGTGCTGCGGAATAGGCCCGCGTCGGTGCTGACCCAAACCTCGCCGGCGACGGTGGGGTGTGCGGTGATATCCTTGACGGCTGTGACGTCGCTGGGGAAAGCGGAGGCGACTTTGGTGAAGGTGGAGCCGGTGTCGGTGCTGCGATAGAAGGCGGCGCCGGAGCCGGCGTAGAAGACGGTGTTGTCGCGCTTGTCGGAGGCGATGGCGGCGCCGGAGGGGACGGAGGCGACGGCGGTGAAGGTGCCTTGGTGCTGAGAGCGGAGGACGCCCGCGTTGCCGGAGGACCAGACGATGGTGTCGGCGTCGGCCGAGTAGGCGAGGGTGCCGCTGTTCTTGGTGTTGTCGGTGCCGTAGTGGATGTTCCAGGTGCGGCCGCCGTCGGTGGACATGGCGACCTGAGGGGCGCCGGCGGTGTTGCCGACGCGGATGACGTTCTCGGGCTTGTTGCCGGCGTAGTCTGAGAGTGTTAGCACATGAGGTATATTTTGGCTAAGTGATACTCACCAACATCCGTGGAGCTGGTCCACATGGGGGTCATCCAAGGGGTTTTGGGGGAGGTGCCAAGGTCGCTGCTGCTGCGGAAGGTGAAGCCGCAGTCATCGCCAACGGCAGCCAGAAGCTCGGAGCCACCAGGGGGCGAGGCAAGGCCCAGGACAGCCATCTCTTCAATACCAACAGCCAGGGACGAGATGGAGACGTTGCGGACAGCGGTATCCCATTTTGTCAGGTCACGGCCACCGTAAAGAGTCAGGCCCGTTCCGTACAGCCAATGGTCGCTGTCCAGAGGGTCAATCTCGAGGGCTTCGATCATCCAGCCCAGGCGCTTTGTGTCAACAGAAATGAAACCGGCGTTGATCCAGGGAGCATTGTCGGTCTGTGAGGTCAGCTAAAGTCGTTCAGCTGGGCTTTGCAGACACGTACATTCATGCTGTAGTACCAGTTCTGGCTCGGGTACGAAGTCCACTCCCAGATTTTGGACCAGGTGGCGCCCGAGTCGGTCGACCTGAAGAACTGGGCGTCTGGCCACCACGAGTTCAGGGTGGCGACCATAATAGTGCCAGGCTTCTGAATATCCACACCGAGACCGCCAAACCCGAAGTACAGGTCGCTCCCGGATGCCGGGGTGATGTCCTTCCAGGTGCCGGCGGTGATGTCGTAGCGGTACACAGCGCCAGCGGTGCCATCATACGGGCCAGCGCCATCGCTGTAGGTGAGGTACAGGGCCTTCTCGGTGGGCTGGAGCTTGCACTTGTGGGGGAAGTACTTCTTGGGCTGGCCGGGGATGGCTGACCACGTGGCGCCGGCGTCGTTCGAGACGTAAACCGAGGCCGTGATGTTGTCGGCGGTACCGACAAAGATGCGCGAGGTGGCGCCGTTGGTGACCGCGGACGTCGAGTCGAAGGTAACGAAGGTCAGGCCAATAATGTCGCCGTTGTATCCACCGACGTCCTTGGGGTCGGGGATGAAGGTGCCCGGGTTGGTGAAGGAAGAAACCTTGGCCCAGGTCGCGCCGCCGTCTGTGCTCTTCCACAGGCCGTTGCCACTGCGGGCTCCAAAGTAGAGAACCTTGGAGTTGTTGGGGTCCACGGCCAGCCTCTCGCCCATACCGCGGCCGGGCATGTTGCCGCCGACCTTGAAGGGGAGGTCGGTCACGGCCCAGGTGGCTCCCTTGTCGGAACTGCGGATGATGGCGCCGGGGTTCGGGTCCCAGCTGTTGGTGTACATGCCGGTGGCGGCAAAGACCTTGTTGGCATCTTGCGGGTCGACGGCGACAGCATCGATGCCCCAGTGGCCCCTATTCGTGTGAGTAAGTGCAGTGCCATTGAGTCTTCAAACTGTCTTACCATCTCTCATCAGTGTTGATGTTGTCCGTGATAGCTGTCCACGAGTCGTCGGCATTCAGCCTGTAAAGACCACCGATGTCTGTCCGGGCATAGGCGACGCCCTTGACCTTGGGGTGGAAGACGACACTGGGAACGAAGCCGCCGCCGCCGCCAATGTTGACGTTTTTCCAGGTGGCCGCGGTGACAGGGGCCACCACGGCGAGAATAAGCTGCAACGCGGATTGCCTCATGGTAAAGGCACACGCGAAATGTCGTTGCGGTTGGATGCACAAGCGGCAGAGCCTCAGAACGCAGGGCCGGCAAGGGAGGCATCATGGATGATATACCGCAGGGCAAGCAAATGCGGTAGCGACTCCTTCGGGAAGACATCCGAACTCGTAGGTTCCGCAAGCTGCATCTTCCCGGCTTCCCGTTAGCACCGCTCAGGAGGCAGCCCCAGACGGCGGGGTGTTGTGAGAGACGGCAGAGGTCCCAGACCCATGGTTCGAGCTGGGTCTCGGCAAAAGTCCATCAGCCAAGGA
Organism: Chloridium humicola; assembly: GCA_027569505.1. Lineage (NCBI taxonomy): Eukaryota > Fungi > Ascomycota > Sordariomycetes > Chaetosphaeriales > Chaetosphaeriaceae > Chloridium > Chloridium humicola. The sequence continues at coordinate 561,261 of JAPDFF010000005.1, forward strand.
CTCGCAAGCATATCTCCGAGTCGGTAGTGGGCGGTATGAGACCTGAGGAAGTTTGCGGAGCCATATCCGCCAGCCGGTCCCGCGATTCCGTGGATGCGACGTCGTTTGGGAGGGGGTGGAAGATGTGCTTCCGCGTTTGAAGTCTAGATTCGGGGTTACTGTGGGGGGAATTGAACAGAAGCCAGGTATCAATCAGGCTCAAATTTAGGTCTTCTAGTATGCCAGTGGGCATATACTACATATCGTATGTCCACGATCAACACCAACAAGACGCCACCACTTTTTGTGGTTGCTCGAGTTCGATGTTTGGTCGGAAGCAAGGAGTGAGATGCCGTTGACGTTGTGACAAAGGTGTGGGGTAAGTGTGGGGAAGGCGGATGCACCTTTCTTGGCGAAGTTGAGGTTGCACCATTAGAGATGACAGGGGCAGCTGATGTTCGAAGCCCCACATTTCCAATTGCTGTGATCCAAACCTGTTTCGCAACCCCAACTTCTTCCCCAATTGCGAAATGCGGGGGCGGACAGCTGACCGTCATTCACCTCCAGCTTTGTTGCTTGTGACCTTCCAGCTTCCTTGTGACCATCTATCGATATCTGTGTTCAAATATTGGTCCTCACCTCAATTACCAACCTGTATGACTTCTAAAGCACCACGACCCCCGATTTTTTACTCTTTCCCGGCGCTGTGATCTTCTGTTGATTGAGTGATTCGAGTTCAACCTCCCGACAATGCCCTTCCCGGCAATTGCTTCGATGTTTCGAGGAAACGGAGCCTCCGCCCCGTCAGGACAATCCCCCGCCCCTGGTGGCACTGGTGCAACTGATGCAACGGACTCCTCCCGCCCGTTCCCTCCGGAGACGCCAGACTGGAACAACCTGAAGGTCCTCCATCGGAACACCCTCCCGCCGCGAGCCCACTTCTTCCTGTACGATGACCCCGACGCCGCATTACGGCGCGACCTGTCGGCCTCCAAGAGCAAGCTCCTCTCTGGCACGTGGCGCTTCCACCTATCTAAATCGCCCTTTGAGGGACCCGTCGATTTCCACCAGCACACGATCGAAGAATTGCACAATGGAGGAGAGCGTGCCTTCGATGGGCAGATCCAAGTCCCGGGCATGTGGCAACTGCAGGGATATGGAAAAGGGCCGCAGTATACCAACATCAACTTCCCCTTTCCCGTTGATCCGCCCCGCGTCCCAATCGATGACAACGAATGCGGCCGTTATGTGACGCGCTTCTCCATTCCCCCAAAAGCCAAAGACCACCAGATCAGACTGCGCTTTGAGGGTGTTGACTCTGCCTTTTCTCTCTGGGTCAACCACTGCAAAGTCGGCTATTCCCAGGGCTCCAGGAATCCCAGTGAATTTGACATCACTCCCTTTGTCCACTTTTCAGGTATCAACTACCTTCATGTCGAGGTTTACCAGCGCTGTGATGGCACTTACATCGAGGATCAGGTTTGTTTTCTTTCTACCACCTGCCCTGACGTCGCGCTCACTCCCCGCAGGACCAGTGGTGGTTGAGTGGCATCTTCCGCGATGTATGGCTGCACTACTTCCCAAATAAACGTATCGAGGACTTCCACGTTCAAACTGTCCTGGACCGCGACTACAAAGACGCGAAATTGGTCGTCGACCTCAAGCTGAACTGCTCCGCCGAAATCAAACTGAGCCTCCGCGACGAGGACGGGACGGAGGTCGCCACCCGCACCAAGAAAGGGCATGGCTCAATCCACTTCGACGTCCCAGTCAAGAGCCCCCACAAATGGACCGCCGAGACGCCGTACCTCTACCAGCTGCTGCTCGAGATGCCTGGCTGTGCTGTTGAGGAAAGGGTGGGCTTCCGTCAAACCGAGCTCATCGACGGCGTTTTCTGTGTCAACGGCAAGCCTGTCAAGTTGAGGGGCGTTAACAGGCACGAACATCACCCCGACCACGGACGTGCCGTGCCGTTTGAGTTTATGAAGAAAGACTTGATCAGTATGAAGCAGCACAACGTCAACGCCATTAGAACGTCTCATTACATCAATGACTACAGGCTGTACGAGCTTGCTGATGAATTGGGCCTGTGGATCTTGGACGAGTGGTGAGCTTCATTCATGACTTACTTCGACAGGAAAATAGCTAACGTTGCTTCAGCGACCTCGAATGCCATGGCCTGTTTGTGGTGGGCGGCAACGGCAACGCCTTTGCGTCTGACAACCCCGAGTGGGAGGAGGCGTACATCGACCGCGCTCGCCAAATGGTGATGCGCGATTTCAACCGCCCCAGCATTATCCTGTGGTCCCTCGGCAACGAAGCCGGCTATGGCCGAAACCATGCAGCAATGTACAAATACATCAAGAGCATTGACCAGAGCCGTTTAATCCACTACGAAGGCGACTGGCATGCACAGACTGCGGATATCTACAGCAGGATGTATCACTCGATCTACGACACAGAAGCGTACGCCAAGGACCGCAACTGGACCAAGCCGCTCGTTCTTTGCGAGTTTATTCATGCCATGGGCAACGGGCCTGGGGCTATCAAGGAATACATTGAGTTGTTTTACAGGTATCCTCGCCTCATGGGTGGTTTTGTGTGGGAGTGGGCGAACCATGTAAGTGACGACATGTCCGCTACTGGCTGATATTATGTTAACCTCGCAACCTTAGGGCCTGAGGACAAAGACAAAGGACGGCAGAGAATACATGGGATATGGTGGTGACTTTGGCGACGACCCCAACGACTACAACTTTGTTCTAGACGGGCTGAACTTCTCGAACCACACGCCCACTCCCGGTCTTCTCGAGTACAAGAAAGCCATCGAGCCGGTTCAGGTGCTCGGCATAGAGAAGGGAAACAAAGTGCGCATCGTCAACCGCTACGACTTTCTCACCCTCGAGCATTTGACATGCCGCTGGTCGATCATCTCTGCAAGCTCGCATGGTGCATCCCATAAGAGTGGGACGGTGCAGATGAGGCGAGGTAAGCGTGCCTTGTTTTGCCTACAAGTTCTTTATCTCACTCTTTTCAGATGTCAAGCCCCATGCCGAGGATGTTTTGCACATCCCGGGTATTGAGGATAACCACGCAGCCGACACGCACCTTAATCTGGAGTTTTGCCTCGCAAATGATACCAACTGGGCCAAGGCCAACCACATCATCGCAACCGGCCAGATCCAACTCACCGCACCCACTAAGCTCCAACTCCTCCGCAACCCCACCACCCCCCAACCTCACGCGGAAATCACCTCCCTCCCCTCCACCACCACCCCAATCCTCTCCATCACCAGCCCCCACAACCGGTGGCTCTTCTCCCTTTCTCTTGGCGCCCTCATCAGCTGGGAACGCTCCCGTCCCAACACCTCCCCAATCACCTTCACCCCCAACCTCCTCACCTCCCCCCTCCTCTTCTCCCTCTACCGCGCCCAAACCGACAACGACCGCGGCTGCGACTTCGGCCGCAACTGGCGCGACCGCCGCCTACACCAAGCCGTCCAACACCCCCTGCAAACCACCTGGTCCGCCAACCCCGCGGCAGGCACCATCGAAGTCACCGCCACCTCCCGGATCGCCCCGCCGGTGCTGAACTGGGCGTTGGAAGTGACCGCGACGTATATCTTTACCGGGGAGCAAGTGCTGGTAAAGGCGAGGGTGAAGCCAACGGGGGAGTTGGTGCCGAGGGCGTGGGGGCGGTTGGGGCTGGTGATGGGCGTGAGGGGGTGTGAGAGGGTGAGGTGGTTTGGGAGGGGGCCGGGGGAGGGGTATAGGGATAAGAAGATGAGTCAGTTGGTGGGGGGGTGGGAGAGGGAGGTCGGGGGGATGGGGACGGAATATGAGTTTCCGCAGGAGAATGGGAATAGGGTGGATGTGCGGTGGGTGGAGTTGTTGGGGAAGGGGGAGGGGGAGGCGGTGTTGACGGCGAGGTGGGGGGATTTTGAGGGGGCGAGTTTCTCGGTATTGCCGTATACTGCGAAGGACTTGGATGAGGCGAAGCATCCGTTTGAGTTGCATGAAAGGAAGAGGGAGGATAGTGTGGTGCATTTGGATTGGTATCATCATGGCTTGGGGACGGGGTCATGTGGGCCCGAGACGCTGGAGGAGTATACGCTGCATGCGTGGAAGGAGTATGATGTTGACGTGTTGTTGGAATAGGGGTAGGTGAGCTTGGATTGGAGTTACGGTTGTTCTGCGTTTGATGTCTTGAAAGATAAGACGGGTGGCATGGCACCTGTGTTGTTTGTTGGAGGGATGGAGCCTGAGAAACGGCGAGCTATGATCTCAAGGATTTAACAAACAAGACTCTTACACGTCAGCTGTGAGTTAAATAGCATATTGCACTCATTTTACTCTGACTCCCTTTGTAAATGTCGGCCACTTTTGGTGTTCTGACTCTTCCGGGTTGTGATGTGTGCGATGAGTGTCCACTGACCCCTGTCAGGGGTAAGGGGCAGCATCAAAAAACATACCTGGGAAGCAAAGAGCAGGCTTGCCATCCAGCCACTAATTATGTTTGTCGCTTGTCTTTAAACATTCATTCTATTTGCCATTTGTCTTCCGACCCAAAACTCGAGAATCTTTTTTGTGATTGGGTGTTGTTGGTTGGTTACCTAGTGAGTGAGTGGAGTCATGCCCCTGACTCAGGGGTAAGTAAACATTGCCCCTATTTTAACCCGGCGCTGTGAACGTGTTGGGGAGGTGAGAATCATTCACCGTCGCAATGACCGTCTGGGCCAATGCTTTGGCAAAACAGTCGAGCGGCATTATATACTTGTTATTACTTCTACTACCACCGGCCACACCAAGATCTGGGGGCCATCACAACCGCATTTTGAACCCGTCGTACTGGCTACGTGACGGTGGCCAACGACTTGAAGCTCAACTTGAATGGGTTCAACCGTGCTGTTACTCTCGCTGGGCTAGTCAATACGGTCATCAGTATTTGTACCACCACAAATGCAGTTATGAACTACAAACTGACGTCTAAATACACCATTACGCAATCTTCACTCGCAGCCAGACCGACACCACCACCGGCATGCGAAGAAGCTGAGCATCTTTTGTGATGCATCCTTGTCTCTCCTTGCCTGGGAGTGTTGACAACAAACCATCAGAGCTACAGACTTCTAAGTTTTGAAGAACAAGCCCGGTTGCCCGCTCGCGAAGGCCACCAGAACACTTAGCAGTCGTAAGGCGGCTTTGGCCGGGTGTCATCCTGAGCGGTTGACTTTCTCGCTGCTGGGTATCCAACGTGGCGAGTACGTAGCAGTGGCAGAGTCACTACCTTTACTATCACCTCCCGCATCGAATACCCCAAATTCTCCTGCCACAACATAGCCGCGATAGTTGGTTGCACCTTATTGCCCTGTGTGCTTGGCTCAGCCGCTGCTCCAGACACTTTATTGGCTTCACCGATTGAGCAGAACAGCTCAATTCTCCCGCCTTCACCTTGTTGTACTCGCTTCTTGAGGGCAGTGGCATGTTTTGCGGTCAACAGCAAGAGTTCTCATCAATATTCCGTCTCAGTAGTCGCGTTGTGTGCCGACAGCCTTTGCCTTGCCTTTCATCTGAACTTCAACATACTTAGGGTTCTGACCCTCGTTTTCCATGTGATTTTTACTTGTCGTGTCAATGCTGCTGGGATAAGTGCTGCGCTCGTGAATTGTTTATCTCCAACCTTTCCAGTCTGCTCCTCGAGTCCCCAAAACCATCAAACTCCCAAGTCATCAGCAGGGTTACCTCCCGAGAATTGATTATTCTACCTCCTTAATTTGCATTTGCTGACATCGACATTTATCCAATTGCAATTATCTCCAATTTTCCAGATGGCCGCCGCCGCCGCCGGCATGCTTCTCGCGAGCAGGTCGGCCTCGCGATCGCCCCAGCGCCCCTCGACAACCTCTCACACTCCAACTGGCACCATTCTTCCTTCTTTCGCCAGTCCGATTCACACGCTTCCGGCAGATCTTCTCATTGAGATTGCGTCCAATCACCTTCCTAGGGCCAAGAACCTAAATGCCCTCGCTTTCACCTGCAGCGGCTTCTACCTTCTCGTCAACCCCATTCTCTCCCAGCACAATCTCAAGAAATAGCGCGGCACCGCCGCCATTTGGACCGCTATGCAAGGCAACATTGCCACACTCAACCGCCTCAAGGAGTATGGAGCGGACTTCGACGCCATCCACAAGACTCCGGGCTGCAATATCGACCCGCTCTGCGCCGCCATCAGCCTGAATCAGAACGATGCCCTCTGCTGGCTGTTGGAGAACATGAGCAGCAGCAGGGCTAAGAATAACGCCCCTATGTTTGCCATAAGTGTGGGCGATCTCCTCGTCTGTCACATCTTGAAACACTATGGCGTGTCTTTTCAGGTAACAGGGTGGCCTCGGACTGAAGAAGTTGGTTCGGAAAGCATTCAGGAACGACAATGTGAATATCTTGGGAGCTCTTACATTCTGCTACGCGGTGGATAAACTTGCTCTCGCCGTTCAGGAGATCGACATTGGGGTTCCCGTTATCGGAAAGATGAAGGCACTCCTTTCGACCGACAGGGGTGTTAGGCTCGGGAAGAAGCCCGAGTAGACAGCCTCGGTGCCCTGTAAAGGAACGAAGGCGGTGGAAAATCAGTGTTGTCTTGCTAGGCTGAAATTCTACGCTTGCTCTCGAGACAGTCGGAAGTGGAAGATTGCATTGACATCCAGGTTCTTTTCTTGTCGGTTATATAATTTCGCGCAAATCTTTTTTATTTCTGAATAACTACCGTACTGGCATTAGCCAAATTGCCCACAATGACCGGGCTGAGTGGGCGCTCGACCACGCCATGCTGCTCGTCACGGTAACGAAGAAGCCCCTGAGTAGTTTCTGGGCAACACCAACGCAAAAATCAACAAGTTTGTCTTGTTATATGCGCTCTTCAGGGCTGTTTTAAGCGGGCACATCTGGAACTGCAAGATGTTGATGAATTGATGAATGTGGGAGCAAAGTTCCAGGTCTTCGCGAAGGAACAGAAGGTGAAGCTGGCCAAGAGAGCTCTGAAGGGGCATGAGATTCTCGTGCTAGATGCGCTCGAGCTTTGCCTGCCAAAGGAGGAGGTCGAGCATTTAACCTAGGAGGTCAATAATCTTAAGGAGGCATCGGAGGCGAAAGTCCGGGCGGAGGACAACGCCACTACCTCAGGCTACATCGGCCCGTTGTATGGTTGATAAACGGAACTGCTCGGTCAATGGGGCCATGAGGCCAATGGCAAAGGAAGGACAGGATCTGCGCGCTCTTTGGGAATGGTCATCCAACCCTTCATAAGTCCTAGAGATTCCGTCTTTTTCCCCTGCAAACTTTGTCTTTCATCACTCCGTTTTGTGTTTTTTGTACGTTTCAAAGTAGTGCTTACTTCCCTTCTACCCGATAGCCCCGGCCCCTACCAATGTCCCTCTTTTAGGTTCTTTTCCCAGCCCTATTTTCTTTGCTTCCAAGTGTCGTTTGGAGATGCGCGATACAAGTCTCCCTCCAAACAAGCTTTTGGCAGCCGGAACAACAATGCGTCATGCCCAAGCAACGCTCCGTACTTAAGTAAGCCGATATATGCGTTTAGTCCAACACGCCCAACCCTCTCCGACCTCGACTTCTACGGGTACTCCCAGCAAATCAAGCTTCTCTCATCACCCATCACTAACATGAAAGCTGGCATAACAGTCGAACAGATCCTAAAACTACGGTAGGCCAAGACCTTACCATCACCATCCAGCACCTGCGTCTCAGCACACCACCACCATATGCGCAATGGGCGGGGCCCCCCATCCTCAAGAGACCGAATTTTCCATCATCACGCCAGCCGCCGGTTTGTTTCACTAATGAAGCCAGAACGCCGCATCTGAGTCCCGAGCGATGAATATCATTGGCTTTTTTTCTTCAGCATAGGGAGCCTTGAGCATCTAGGCAAGCCATTGCATGACTCAAACTCTTACAATCCCGAGCCCTGATCCCCCTTGAGGTCAGGGAAAGGTTTAACAATCTCTTTTCCATCACTTCTATATACTTACCTTCTTCAATTCGCGAGTTTCTCCTCGTCTGCCCAGCATGAGGAAAAGGATGCGGGTCTTCTCGTTCCGATACCGAAAGCAGAACAATTTTGCACCTGTCATGCCGCCTGGCTGTTTACAGACACTTGCGGGACCGTCGCCTGCAACGCCGCCCTCACATAATCTTGCAGCCGCCTGTCCCATCCGGTTCCGGTTGCAGGTCTTGGAATTGTTCGTCATCCCTTTGTTGCCATAATTCGGCGATGTTGAGGGGCCATCGGCAGGCATCGACTTTTCTTTGACAACCTGGAGCGGTATCTTGACGGGTTGGATTGGTACGTGGTCGACTGTGCCCCTTGAACTCGGCCTCACTCGCCCTAGAGAGAAAGGACCCTTTTTCCTGGGAGAAACTCGAGGAGGAGGATCTCGCCCAACAACCCCTCCCTCGCTTGCTGAATGCTCAACGCCAACCGGGCTAAGAAACCAAGGATCCAGCCTAGACAGACGCGCCGGGAGTAATTACTACTACAGTGCAATGCAACCTGCTAGCCGAGTCTTGGGGGAGTTGTGCGGAAGTCTGCGACAGCCGCAATGCTCTTCTCGAGCACAGAAGCTTTTCTATGAGTCCACCTCCACAGCCAGCGGCAAGAAGGATTGCCACCAAAATGCACGACCACAAAAACGGTCTTCCCTCCGCCGGTGAGCCCGGCACTATCTTTGCTCTTGCTTGCTCAATAAGGAAAACTGGGAAGTGAACATCGTCAACCTGGCCGGAACGAGGCCGCCGCCCCATGGGGGCTTGTCAAGTCTGTGGTGGAGAGCCAGACGAGAGACTCTCGGTCCATGGGGCCTCACTGGGTGGTTCCAAAACTTAGCTTTTGAGAGCCGCGATCCTCTCCATTTAAACATAATGGATTTTACCATCCTTAGATCCCGCGGTCGCCTAGGCCTGGATATGGCGGGCGCCTGTGACTTCAGCGAGACATTCGCCAACGCGTCGAACGTGCTGTACAACCGCAGCTTCAAGCCCCGCGCGGTTGGCAGCGACTTCTTTTACCTACCCGGTCGTCGTCCAGTATCGCGATTCGGGACCAGATCTTTGGTGGCCGGAGCGTGGATAATGGATTAGAGACTCTGTCAATTCTTCTAGCTCAGGTTGTGCCCAGCAATTGCCACCCGCACAACGCTGTTTTATCGAGATCGTTGGCCAACGGGTAGCTTGCCTGCAACAGGATTCTTGGGCGCCTGCGCTGCAGCAACTCGTCTTGCTACCTGACACAACCAGAATTTGCCGTTTATTGTACATCCAACCTTAACACAACGCAGTTCCCGAGAACGGCAGGACCACAAATGCAGTCAAAACACAAATCCCACAACACAGGACAAGCTGAAGAGGCCACAATGCACACACAGGGTGCTGCAGCTGCCGTTTTCTCTCCAGTATACGAGGCCTGACTACCCACAACACCTTAACCTATATATAATACATCATCATGATTTCCCCGTGTATCTATATGCCCCTACACAGTATACAGCGCGCTACTCGGCACCTCATACAAAGCAACAACCCCCAAAGACAACAGCACGGGCGAAACGGCCTTCTACAACTCGTTCCAGGCAATAACCTCCTGGCACATTGGTCTTTGCTTTCTCCAGGGCGGCTCAGCCTCTGGTGAACGCCTCAGCGTCCAAAAAGGACAGTACGGCAGCTACACGTGGACAGGACCTTCTAGAAACCTCAGCGTGGCCGACAAGCAGATGTTAGCCAGTGCATTTCAGAAAGAGACATTGGCGGAGCCATTTTCTTGGTTTGCTGGGGGACAAGACGCCTTTTCAGGAGAGATCCAGCAAGGGCCTGACACTCGTCACCGACACAACCCGACCATTCGGCAGTGACAGCTGCTCTCGACCCGGGTACAGACATCGCTGCCTCTGGACGACGTTGCTTCATCCGACGATGCCCTGCGCACCTACCACTCAACGCACAGGTGACAGATCACAACCTTGTGCGCGTTGAGGGCTTCAGCTTTGCACCCTTTCAGTCACCCAGCCAGTCGAGGCCCACCAGGCCACAATGGACTTGTACCTCGAGGAGGTCCAGAAGTCGGATATCGCGACACGCTAGAAGCATATCGCCGACACAATCATGACTGCCTCTGCTCCAGCTTAGTTGGTAGTAACCACAATCAACCGCGCGACTCCCGCCTCCCGAGCACTATCCGCGACTGTACCTATTCAAGCCCCCTCCAAGATGTCCTCGATCGCTCCGCCCGATCTTCCAGGCCTGCTAGAACCTTCACGTCTCCCTCGGTGGCTCTGCGAGCCGTGTCCATCGACGCCTGTCGGTGCTTGATGCCTGCGGTGTCTCTCGGCCATCGTCAGCGTCTTCTCCGCGGCCTATCTCGCCCCCGAAGAGGTTTTAGAGGAGTTCGGAGGCTTTCTGAAGGCCTTGCTCCCCGCTCTGTGCACCTATATCGGATCATGAACTGGCCTGCCCGTGCATCGGCGTCGATCAGGATGTGCTTTTTGGCTGTTCTGTCAATGCAAAGGGGAAAAGTCTTAATTTATATACAGAGAGCTAGGAGAAAGGGATATGCCTGGGTTCCAAACGAGGAGGAAGAGACCGGAAGAACACAAAGGAGAGACAAGCAAAAGCAAGAAGAAGAGGGACAGATTGATTTATCGAGGAAGTGCAGTTGGATGCCCCGCTTTCGCCTCGGCCCAACCCGGAGATAAGCCCTAGCCGCTTTGGGCCGCGGCTCAGCTCGCAGCAAGGTGTGGGTCTTGGCGTTGCGAGCCATCCATTCCGGCGGGACAATGTGTGCATTGGAGATCGGACGGTGACATGCATGTGCTGTTGCTTTGCTTTGCTGGATGCGGCTGTGCAGTGTCGATCTGCGGCGCAGGTTGGGCACGTGCTGGGGGGATGGCGTCATGGTTGAGAGGGATTTATGGTTTGGGGTCTGGAGATTTTGGTTTACGGATTGGGGTTTTGAGAGGGTTTACAGGATGTTAGCAGTATCGCGTTGTGAAATGGAGCTGGAATGGAAGGATGGGGAAAAAAGGAGATGTTCTGTCGTATGGTTGCAGTCGTAGTCGCACCTCAGTGTCAAAACACAACCCCATCTTGAGTGACGATATCGCCCATTGCATTGGTGATTGGCTCAACATTTAAATTTCAAATGGATATCCTAAAACTACACAGCTCACACGCATTGCATGCTCACTTCAAACTAATGCTGCCACCCAGCCTCAACCCCCAAAACACCCCCCCCAACACCAACACGCACACCCCATGCTCCTCCCTACCACCCTCCCACCCCCATACCTTCTTCTCTTACCCTACTTAGAAGAAGTCCCAATCCCCCTAAACCACCTCGCAAACCTCGACCTCACCCCGCCCTTCTTCACCAACCCCCCACCGTAACCCTCACCCTCCGTCTCCGACTGCCACGCCGGCCCCGAAAGACTAAACCTCTTCGTCTCCACTCCCATCACTGGCGGCGGCAACAACGGCAACGGCCGCTGCAGCTGCTGCTGCAATCCCCCCAAACTCACCGGCGCATCCTGCTGTACACCCGGCGGCACCACCGGCGGCGGCACCGGCAACGACCTGTGTTTCGTCTGGCGGAGAGCGAGGTGCAAATGCCGACTCCGCCAACTGCCCATGCCGCTCGTACCAGCTGTGTCACTCTCGCTCCACTCCCCCCTCTCCGAAACCGTCGCGTTCCTCTCAATACCACCAGCAACCGCAGCAACACTGCCCCCCCGTTCAACGGCGGTGGTGGTGGACTTTTGCAGGTGCTGCTGCATGAACGACGCGCCCGTACTCGTCGCCCTCCGCGGCAGGGGGCGTTCGCCGAGGGCGGGGATGATGGACGAGGACATTATCAGGGAGGTGGGAGTTGAGGCGCGGGAGGCGGAGGGGGTCGGGGCGGTGGATCTGTTGATGGTGGTGGTGATTGTGGTGATGGTGGCGGTGTCTGGGCAAGGGGGAAGAGAGTGGCGCTTGAAGACGCCCGTGACGGAGCGGCGGTTGGTGCAGGTGGTGGTATTGTCGGTTTCGCGGGCGGATTCGGTGCCGGAGATGTCGCCTGCGCGGGGCTGGTCGGTGGTGGAGGAGCGGGTCCAGGTGTTGCGGCGGGAGCGGGAGCAGGTTCTTGAGGGGGCTGTTGGGGAGATGGGGGAGTTGGGGCTGTTGTCTTGGGTGGTGGTGGATGGTGCGGATGGGGAGTAGGTTTGCGACCAGCCGGATCGGAGGGCGACCCAGAAAGCGGTCACGGCGATGAGCATTTTCGTGCGGTCGTCGATCTGGTGCACTGTCCGCTCGTTGGACTCGGCGTCAGGGGACGAGGGGATGCAAACTGCGGAGTCGTTCTCGCCGTTGTCGTTGGCCGAGGGTTTCGGAGGAGAGTATGGGGCGGAGGAAGTGACCGACTGCGAGCGGCCGATGCGGGTGATTGGCGGGTGGAGCGCATGCGAGGACGAAACGGAGGTGTAGGTGTCTTGCACGTCGAGAGTGGAGGGGGTGAGGGTCGCCATGACCGGATGGCGGCGGGTGCGGGGGTTGAGGAGGCTGAAAGTGTACCGCGGTTGGGGCGGGGCGGCGGATGAATTGGTAGCGTCTGTCGGAACGGCAGTTGGGACGACGGATGGAGAGTACCTGCGCGCCCAGCGTGCGGTGGTGACGTTGCCGTCGACGTCGGTGCAAACAAAGTCAAACGACCCCGTTGGTAGCGGCCTGGCCACCCACACCGATCCGTCATCTAGCACAATCTCGGCGTCTTCCGAGTGTTTCAACGGGCTGTACACTGCCAGCAGATTCCTCCTCTCCAAACCCTCCTCGTGCTCACTCTCTGTCCCATCCACGGTAGCATCATGATCGTCCCTCCTCACCAGCACAATGTCGTCGTAACCGAGATGCCGCTTGACGCCAAAGATGCCCGGAAACCGCTTCGACAGCCTCGGGGCTACCACCGGTCCGGCGATACGCGCCGCGGGGAATACCTCCAGAACTGGGTGGGACCTTCCATCCTCCATGACCTTCTGGAGCTGGAGCAGAAGCCTCGGCATAAAGACCTTCTGCATGACCTTTGTCCTGCCAATCAACCGCGGCGCCGGATATCCCAGGTAGTACGTCGTCTTGAGCTGGGCCCGGTGTGGGCGGCGGCGGCGGGCAGAGCGCGACGACACGGTGCCGTCGAGGGAGAGGGTGGCATCGCTGAGCTCGGAGTCGGAGATGGACCCATCGTGTGTCGTGGAGGGTGTGGGTGGCGGCTCATCCTCAACGTCTCGGAATCGGACGACCGGCGAGGGGTCACGGGAGACATAGTCGGACGCGGGCCGTTGCCGGAGAGCAGGCGGGGGGTTGCCGTCGGCGTCGGTGCGGCCTCTCTGTTTCTGCGAGGAGAAGGCTGATCGTAAGAGCGGAGATCGTCGGGGTGCGGGCGACTGCATCTGATGGGTGGAACGATTCGAGTATTCGTGGCCGTGGAGGCTGGCCCCGGCGTGTAAGAACATGGTATCTGACAGTGTGGTTCTCTAGGACCCTAAAGAAAGAAAAGACAGACGAAAGAAAGATGCCCTTGGAAGGACGACTAGATGCGCAGGACCGGCCTCGCTGGGAGCTTCGAGCTGCCCGGAGGCAGTGCCAGTGCGCGCGGCGATCCGGCGTCGATCGGATGGACCACGGGATGAGCTGATGGGTGTCCCGCAGGACTGGATGAACCCGTCTCGAAGTCAAGGGTCCACCACCTCGAATCCCACTGCAGCTCTCTCCACCAGCCGTGCAGCTGTGACACGGGTCTAGTGGTGACGACAAAGGCAACGAATGCTGGAGCTGACAACAGCAATGGGAGTTGCCATTGATTGATTTGAAGTCCAGCAGTTCCAGTGTCGTCCAGCCTTGTCGGTCAATACAGCTCGTGCCCCAAAGCCAAGCGCTGTCCTGTCGCTCTGAATGTAACGGAAAGAAAAAAGAGTCGGGTGGTATCGTCGAAAGGAAATGTTGCGTATATGTGACGTATGAAGAGGCAGCGCCAACAGAAAGCCAAAGGTTGTAGGTAATGAGTGTCGAGAAGAAAGAAGGACGGCTTGGTGCCAGAGTCGTACGTTTAAGGGCGGCGGTCAGGGGGAAAGAGACGATGTTGAAGGGGAAATGGTACGAAGTGTGTATTATTTCGCTGTTTGTGACGCCAGGCCCACGTTCTGCGTCCCGCTCGGGAACTGCTTTGACTCCGAGGTGCAGGGGGTTGTGGTGGGGCCAGCAGCGGGGCGCCACTGTTCAGGTCTGCAGTGTGGAGAACCAGAGCCCTGGGAGCTGGAATCAGGTGAATCAAGTCGCTTCGAGCCTTTTCACGCTCATTGGTCTCTTGCTCTCGCACTGTCGCTCCCTTTCTTCCAATCTCAACCCAACTTCGAGATGTGATGATTCAAGACTTGAGTAACGTGGCACAGGATCGCCATCAAAAGGGGCTGCCGGCAGTCAAGAGTCTGGGCCAGGAACGCCGGCATGAAAACTGAAGAAAACCTCGAATTTGACGTCTCCTGGTGGCTGAGAAGTGGATCGAGCGGACACCAACACCCTGGACTTTTCTTTTCTTTTTCACCGCGGCCGAGAGCGGGGCCGCCTGGCCACCGGGGTCCCGGGTTTTCAACAACCTGACCTGGAACCTCCAGTTCGGCGACAACCCATCGGGAACAAACGGCATCCAGCCCTAACCCATGAGCAGCCTTTGAGCGAGTGGGAGGTTGGTGTCGTCGGAGAGGGCGGTAAGAGAAATATGTCTCAATCCCTGATTATGAGAGACAAATACAGGCTTCCGGCTGGCTCGCACCACCGGGAATCTCGGAGGCATGAGGGGAACGGCTTCGAGATTGTCATCAGGCGGCAGGGCTGTCGAAGGCATCGGATGATCGACCAACCTGGAAGCCGGACATGGGATCGGGCACTTGAATCCCGCCGACTGGATCCTGGAAACAACGCAAAACTCAAAACCCAGATCAAAAATACTGCGAGCATGCATGACTTTCCAGGTTTGCGCTTTTCATCAGTCCCGGTCGGGGCAACTTGATCTTCGAGAAGTGGCCGAGCTCCGACAATCAATGCAATCGAGGGTTAGGGTCTGCGGGTCGATTTGTGTCGACGGGAACTGGTGGGAGTTCAGCAATGAGACCAGCAACATGGGATGCACTTACCCGAGACTCCCAACGGCATGGAGGCTCAAAATGTTCCAGGCCGAGGGGTGTGTTGCATTGCGTACGGCTGTTCTGTCGTGGCATCCATGAGCCGGTCAGACCGACAGCGCCCGAGGCGACCCACATTTCCTCACCTTGCCTGCCAGGGTTACACCGAACTGCCACGTTGGGGTGACATTCACGATCGCGTGCCAAGCTTCGTCAAATGATCAATAATCTGGCATGAAACAAAACATGAGATGCCAAAAACACTTCATCAGTCGGCAAGCAGGATCCTCGTGCCTCATGGTCTGAAAAAGGCTTCACAATCCGTCTCGTCCGTCCCGAATTGAACTATGCCGCCTCCCAACGGCGCCCTCGCCCGGCCCTACCGAATCCTCCTCACCTCCTTCGCAGCATGGAAGCTCTTCCTCTTCGCCATCACCCTCGGGAGTACCCTCGTGGGTGAAGCCTACGACACTTCGGCAGACCTAGTTGTGCGGGGACTGGCCGGCAGTGATGCCCCTGCTGTCGGCCGGCCCACCACGGATCTCGGTACCAGCCTGATCGCCCGCCTCACCAGCTGGGACGCCATCTACTTTGTCACCGCCGCCCGCCGCGGCTACCGGTTCGAGCAGGAATGGGCCTTTGGCGCGGGTCTGCCGGTTGTTGTGAGGGGGGTACTCAGAGGTGAGTGATCATGTGGTGGATTTGTGATCACTAAGCTGTGATGCGCTTATCGCCCACTTCCATTCCGTTCTGTTTACCTCATCAACTGTACCGTATCCCTCTGTAATCCGTAACTTGCGGCTGACATTACTGTCATCCATCGCGGCCAGCTCTCGAACACATCGGCCTCGTCGATCCATCCGCCGCCGATACAGGCGTCGTCCTTGAAGCTCTGGCTGGCATTGTCGTCGCCAACACCGCCCATCTCCTCTCCGTTCTGGTCCTCTACCGCCTAGGCCAGGTCGTCTGGCGTGACCAAACCCTTGCTTTCGTCGCCGCTCTACTGCACGTCATCTCCCCAGCCGGCCTATTCCTCTCCGCTCCATATGCCGAGAGCTCCTTCGCCCTGCTCTCCTTCTCAGGCTACCTCCTCTTCGCCCTCAGCTGCCGCGCCGAGCGATCCCCCACCCGCCGGGACCTGTACATCATCTCAGCGGGCGTCCTCTTCGGCCTCGCCACCGCCTTTCGCAGCAATGGCATCTTGAACGGCCTGCCATTCGCCTGGGAGGTGCTGCGGGCCCTGCCGAGGCTGCCCTCCCGGCCCACCGACACCCTCCGCCGGCTGCTGGCCCTTGGCGTGGGTGGGGTCTGCGTGGCGGCGGGGTCCGTCGGCCCCCAGGCTGCCGCCTACCTGCACTACTGCCCCGGCGGTTCCGGCGGTGCCGCCCCGCCAAGGCCGTGGTGCCAGGGCTACCTGCCGAGCATCTACGCGTTTGTGCAGCGGCATTATTGGTAGGGCTGATTCCGGGACATCCCGCGCGGGAATGGGTGCGTCTGCTGATGGTGATGATAGGAATACCGGCTTCCTCCGGTACTGGGTCGTACCCAACATCCCGCTGTTCCTGCTCGCCACCCCAATGCTGCTGGTACTGATCCGGTCAGGCCTAGAGCACATCGGTGATCGGCGCCTGCGGCTCGCCGACAAGCCCGCTGAGTCGGTTCGGTTGGTGGCGCTTGTCCGGTCCGCCGCTGCCGCGCAGGTGCTGCTGGCGGTGCTTGCTTTGACGACATACCATGTGCAGATTATCACTAGGATATCGTCCGGCTATCCGCTGTGGTACTGGTGGCTTGCTGGGCGTCTCGTCCGCGAAGAGAAGACCGGGAGGCGTATCGTCATGTTCATGGTCATCTATGCGTCAGTCCAGGGCGCGCTGTTTGCGTCGTTTCTTCCGCCAGCGTAGCAGATGTAATACATACGACACCCGTGTCCTGCGAACGGACTCCGGGTTGTCCAGTCTGGCCAAAGTGTGACTCCCAACTCGCAACGTCACCAACCCAACCCCAACTCCATGGGAGAGGACTTCCACTCACATGCTTTAGTCAACTCAACCTCGCTCTCTCCCCAAGGCACTCGAGATTGCCAACAACCTGAAACACCCCAGGATACCAACACCACGATGGCGGGTTTGCTCCATGAGCAGCAATTCAGATCCGATATAACATCTCCACTAGCGGGTTTAGCTCAGTTGGGAGAGCGTCAGACTGAAGTCAAACTTCGGGAAGTCAATCTGAAGGTCATGTGTTCGATCCACATAAACCGCAATGGATTTCATTTTTTGAGGATTTTTTGGCCGGGTGCCCCGGCCTTTATTCAGATGTTATACAACAACATCCTATCTAACAATCTGGGTATCCTATCCAACGATAGCCCATCCTACAAACTTATATCCTTTTTAGATTAATTGTCTTAGATTTCACGATATCTCACATCACTTTGTCCACCGACCCCTCGCACGCAACCAAGCCGACACCCGCGGTCCGTCTATCCGCTTCAATGCTTAGATGGTCGTCAAGTTGTCTTCGTCCGCGGGTATGTCGTGTTTGTTCTCGGGCTGCAGTGGCGAAGGGTTGGCTCACTTGGCCAGCCCAGATCTAGGGGATCCAGGCGACAGGGGGGACGGTGTACTCCAACTCATCGCTCGGCGGGCGTTTGGAGTCCTTGTCCGCCCGGTGCTCAGACCACTGCGGGAGCTCTTGACCTTCGATCGAGCGGTCCGAGACATTCTCCGCGATCACCGATGACGGGGAGGTAGTGGGTTCAAAGAAGCCAGGCCTTGCACTTCTTGTCAGCCAGGATACTCGTTAAAAGACTGCAAAGCAACAATACAATTAAACAGTACTCGCGATCAACCACCAAAGACAACCAACACCAACGAACTCGCAGCAAACGCGCACACTTACTTGCTCGCCCCCTCCTCCCTAACAATCCACCCCGCCCTCACCATCCACATCCCCGCCAACAACGAACTCTGAAAAAGCCCCAACAACCCCCCATAAACCATCTTAAACACCGGCCCCGTCCACCGCCCCATAAAAACCACATCCCTCCCCACCCCCTCCACATCCACCAACTCCCCCACCATCACCAAAACCGCCGCCACAGGCCCAATCCACACCGTGCACGATATCACCGCCAACAACACCCCCCTCCCCAATCCCGCCAGAACAAACCCCACCCATCTCCCCACCTTATTCGTCTTCCCCAGACACCACCCCAGCAGCCTGCTCCCGCGGAGCTCGTTGTAGTGGTCGAGGAAGTACAGCCAGCGAGAGAAGCGGTGGTGCGGGACGCAGCCGAGCGCGGCGCTGGGGTCGTAGAGGCAGTTGGAGGGGGTGGGCGCGATGGCGCCGCGGGTGAGGTCCCGGTTGATGAGGAGGAGGCAGGTGAACCAGGTGATGAGGGATTGGATCAGGGTCGTGAAAGCGAAGTCGGTGAAGAGCGAGAGGGGGCCGTGGACGAGGAGGGGGGCGAGGGTTGGGGTGGGGATGGGGTAGAGGACTAGGTGGGGAGGGGGGTTAGTGGGGGTGGGGGGTGGGTTGCGTGGGGTGAGGGTCTGGAGGAAGGGGGGGTTCGTACCGTATCCGATGGCAAAGTTAATGCCGCCTGCGATGATCATGGCGCCGATGCCTTGGAGGATGAGGATGTAGAGGAATTGTTGCATTGTGAGTCCCTTGGTGGCCGGCTTGAGGCGGTGGGTCGAGGTTGCGGTTGGCTTTGGGTTGAGCCCGATGACCACGCCCTGGGTCTGCTCCGTGGAGGCGGAGTTGCTCTGGCCCGAGGCGGGTTGAGACTTTTGAGGGTTGGACTGAATCCAGGCCATTTTGATGGTGGTACGTGATGGTACAAGAGGTGTTGGTACAGGAGTGAGAGGTTAAGCTGTTGCTGAGTGCTGTGCTGGCAACGAACGGATGAAGAAAGAAAGAAGAGGAAGGGCAGAAGGAGAGCTGAGGGACACGATTTTATAGCAGGAACGGCTGGGTTGCGAAGCGGTGCGCCCTGACTCTGAATGCCGTCACAATTCGCAGGTGCGATGACGCTCTATGCGGTGCTGCACAGCTAAGACAGTCCGTGGGGAGGCAATGTTCAGTTGTAAAGGCAGTGCCGATTAGAAAGAAATTGAAACCCACGGACATGGAAATGCCCTCATCGAGGGCCATAGCCAGTACCAGTTATACATAGATGATGCTGGGGCTCCATCTTCGGCGTTGAGCTCGCCCGTATAGCGGCTTGAGATAACCCGAGTCTCATGGCGGCCCATTGCCGGAGAGCTTGTTCCAAGTTCGAGAAGGGTGACGCAACTGGGGCATCATAGAAGAAGAAAGAAAGGAAAAGAGGGAAAGTAACACGGGAAGGAAAGAGGAGAAAAAGAGAAGAAATGGCTTCTATGCCATTAAAGATTGTTCATTTCCCATATTCAAGAAGGTAGCGACCTTAAAATTGACTCGAGACACCCTAGAAATTCTCTCTGGGCAGCCATGGTATCAGATCGTTCAGTATTCGCCGTCATATAACACGGCCAGAAGCCTGGTGACCATCCCAGCAACTTAGCGGACAACTAAACTGCTGTGAAATGGGGGAGGAAAAGGGTAATCCAACTTGTCAATCTTCGTCATATAATACGTTTTGATCAATTGATGGCTTTCTGTTGAACAGTTTTATTACCTATACTATTCGCTTTAATAGTTTTACCAGGTGAAGGATGTTCTCTGATCTGGAAGTGGGATCACACATCTCTTAGTACCTCTCAGGGAAGCAGAGCGAAAAAGAGCACCAGAGGAAGATGATGGTGATATGCAGAGCTATATCAGAGGGCGGCGATGGTGGGCAAATAAGCCCACCTAGCCAACAAAGGAAGGATGGGCTTGCAATGGCAACAAAGCCAGTGTAGGAACCACCAAAGTACCAATTTGTTGACCGAAGGGGCATATGTTTGCTCGGCGGGCGTTGTCAGACGCAAATTGCGGACGAGGTCTTCAGTATCTCTTGCAATTTGCCTACATCAGCAAGGTTTCTTTCCTTACGTTGGCCGGCCGGGCAGACAGGATCCATTTCCCTGTTGGTAGAACCGATACTGCACTGGATCATTCATGAACTAAGAACCAATTCTCTAACCATCCCATCCTGACCGACTTGCGTCTGTTAACTATCTAAAAAAACATTATCATTACCCCAAAGGCCCAGCAGCTTAAAACAACCCCTCCAAACCGACTCCTGAAATCCCACCCGGCTCTCCACACCGCCCCTCCTCACCACGGTTCAAGCACCTTCGCAGGTGGCACCCCCACGCTCCTCCCGCTTCTCCGATCCTCCGACAGATCAAACTCCCGCATCACCACGATCCCCCTCACATCGTCGCCCACCCCATCCTCCCCACCACCACCACCCCCATTACCACACCCCCCCGTCACCGCCGTCGTCTTCTTAATACACTGCAACTTGACCACATCCTCCCCCACCAACCCAGCCATAATCTTCTCTTCACTCTCCGTAAAACTGATATTCGTCAGCGGGTGCTGACTCCCCGCCTTACTCCCCCCACCACCGCTCTTTCCTGCCCCCGTGCCCCGGCGGTTGGAATGGGGGTGGGGAGAGTGCGGGTGGCTGCCGCCGATGCTGCGGAAGTGATTGTTGTCGGGGGTTTTGTATTTGGCTTTTTCGGTCGTGCGCTGCGCGCTGCTGCCGAGGAGAGGGCGCAGCCAGGTCTTGAGGAGGGGGAAGACCATCGGGAGATTGGTGGTTGCTACGGCGACGAAGGCTTCGCGCGTGCCCCAGGCGCCGGCGAGTTCGGCGCCGTGGATTTCGTCCTGGGGAGAAAGGATATTGTGTCAGCGGTGGGAGCGGGTAGGCGGGCCCGGGGGGGGGGGTGAGAAGGCCGGGAGGTGAAAAGGGGGTGGAAAGGGGGTGGAAAAGGGGACTTACCACAATGATAAACACCGTCTTCAGCGTCGCGCACACCAGCACAAACACGCCCGCCCCAAGAACCAGCGTCGACGCAATCTTCTCAACCAACCGCAGGCGCGAGCGCCACAGCAGCGGCAGCGGGATTGCGAGGAGGTAGAGGTCGCTGAACAGGTTGGCGCCGTAGGATACCCACACGACCGGGTGCGACACGGCGGGCTGGCACACGTTGCCCGGGTCCGGGTGGATCTGCCAGTTGCGCGGGAAGGGCCGGCACACGAGGAAGATGGCGAAGATGGAGGCCACCCAGCCCGCGAGGACGAGCGCGAGTCCGCCGTGTACGCGGTTGCGGTAGCGGCTGCCGAGGCCGTTCTGCAAGCGGGATGGGTGAGCTTTGGAAAGAGGATGTGGTCAGGGGTATGAAGGGAGGCATACTGTGAGGCGGAAGTAGAAGAACAGCATGGCGCACTTGAGGGTGGTCATCAGCGTTGCGTAGAAGGACCATCCGGCGATTTGGATCTTGGAGCCAATCTCCCGCATGTGGTATTCTGGGTCGCTAGGCAAGAGGGCGGCGCGCTGGTCGTCAGTGAGGCCGTTGTTTGCCATGCCATGCGCATGGGTACCAATTCCGTAGCCCAAACATGTCTGGATTGTGTACAGCAGCTGGATGGACGCGCCGGTTCCATGGTCAGCAGCCGAACTTGAACCATCCCCCGCCGTCACCTCGAAAAGAGAATAGTAACTTACAACGGCAACCCACACCAAGTAATCATCCGTCTCAAAGTGCCTCCATCCCACGGCCTTGACGCGGGCGTAGGTCCTCAGCACCGTGATCACGACGCCAAAGGCGTACAGGGTCCAAAGCGTGATGTCGGAAGCGCGGGCGGCAGCCGCGGCAGCCGCGGCCGCTTCCGCTGCGGCGTCAGACATTTATGAGTCCGCTCTTTATGAACCAAACTGTCGATCCTTTGAGTCCGGATACCGGGGAGGCCCAATTCGATCGAGATGTTGAGCAGTTCCCACCAGAATGATTCGATGAACCGACAAAAACGGCGGAACCGTCGGGAGGTCAAAACATGGAGACATGGGTCCCATTTGTATTTCACATAGAAAAGCTTGCTGGACCTGTAAAGCGACACATGGAGCGCCAGGAAGGCTGGACATTGGCGAGGGCGTCGTTGTGGGGAGCTGGGCACCGGAATGGGGAGGGGTCCCGAGAGAGAAGAGGTCCCCGGAGGTCGAGACACGGCGGCCGTTTGATTTGCTTCTTGAATAGTGGCAAACAACCGCATTCAGCCGGCTTCGCCCGTGGCGCTCTCTGGAGGACAGGCCCAGACGGCGTGGGAATCCCGGCAGAGGGCCCTGGCGATGGCTGCAACATCAAATGCCGGCCACGTCCCATTCCTCGGATTCGCTCGCGGAATGTTTCTCAAGCAGGGGCAGGGGTAAGAAGCAGCCGATTCGATTCCCAATGCCAGCACGTGCAGAAATGGATCTGATGTGGGTGTGAGCTTGTCTTAGCCGCTGGGCGTTGGACAGGGGGTTGGCCGTGGTGTTTCCACTCCCCGTACCCATGGCGCCCCAAAGTGTTGGGAAAATTGGGAGCAAAATAGCCAAAGAAAGACGATGTTCTGCTTCATACTCTGGAGTAAAGGTTTCTTCCCTCTTCTGCTTTTGAAGCCGCCATTCCGGACCTTGCCATGTCCAACATGGAGGCATGTCGTCTTAAGCTTTGAGATAACAAGGGCCCCTGGTCCCTGCCACCAGTTCGCGCTAACAAACGAAGAGTTCTTGGCAAGAGCCGCATTGTGGGGAGCTGCAACGTCCAGCTGAGGGGCTCTGCTGAGATTGTCAACAAACTGGAGCCCGCAACAGTCTCCAGTCTCTCTTTTCTAGCCACAAGCTAGCAAGAAAATTGCGCAATCCTTCCGAAATGGAATCACCAATTGTTCCAGCATGTGAGTCTCTTCAAGTTGACCAAGTTGTGTCCAGGACCAATTTTTTCAAAGACCAAGGCTCCTGGCTGGAAGGCTGAGACATGCATACTGCGGACTGCCGTCCGAGACCCTTTGGACACCCCCCTGCCAGAGAAGGAAAGAATTGCCGCATCTGCACGACATCAAAGCGAGACCGGGGTTACACGTGGAGAAGCACCGGAGCCCAAGATGAAAACGATAAGAGAGCTTGACTCTTTCCGTCCACTCTCGCGTGGCCGTTATCCGCATCGGGAGAGTAGTTCGTGGAGTACAGGAAACTGCGATAGTTAATGGATCCAAAGACCCGACTCGCTGCGAGTATATTAACCGAGGCGCAGCGCATTGCCCCGATGCCGTTGAGCTTGAGAGTTTGACGCATTCCTCCCTTTTCCCCTATCTCGCCCCTGAGCAGTCGCAAACACAATGCGCTGGACCAACCTCCTGGCCTCTGCGGTCGCCTGGGCTGTGGCCGCCGCCGTGCCCGTTGTGGAGTCGGACGCGAGCCTGGCTTTTATCGCCGGCAGCCGTCCTTGCAGCATCCTCGACTTCTGGAAGTTTGCCTTGAGCCTCTCCAGGGACGCCGAGGTCTACTTCCCGGGGATGACTGGCTTCAACCAGTTCTCCCAGAGATGGTCTGCCCTGGAGTCTCCTGCCGTGAACATCACCGTCCTTCCGGCTACCGAGAACGACGTTGTTGAGATCGTAAGTCCCTTACCCGTCGCCATCCTTAGCAGACATAATTGCTGACGGTTCCACCAGGTCCGCATTGCAAACAACTGCAACATTCCCTTCCTAGCGTACAATGGCCTGCACGGCTCCGTCACCACTCTGGGCCGCATGGACTGGGGTATTGCCGTCAACCTGAAGAAGTTGTCCGGCGTGTCCATTGCCGGCGACGGCCAGACAGCCACCGTTGCTGGCGGCACCAACTCTAAGCTGCTCATCGACACCCTCTGGGAGGCCGAGAAGCAAGCCGTGACTGGCACCTGCGAGTGCGTCAGCTACATGGGCCCCGCTCTCGGCGGCGGTCATGGCTGGCTCCAGGGCCGCCATGGCCTCATTGCCGACCAGTTCGTGTCCCTGAGGGTCGTCCTCGCCGACGGCACCCTCAAGACCATCGACGCCAACTCGGACCTCTGGTGGGCCATGCGCGGCGCCGGTCACAACTTCGGCATCGTCACCTCCGTCACCATCAAGATCTTTCCCATTGAGCACACCAACTGGGCCATCGAAACCCTCATGTTCACCGGCGACAAGGTCAAGGCCCTCTACCAAGCCGCCAACGACCACATCCTCAAGAACGGCGACCAGCCCGTCGACATCATCAACTGGTCCTACTGGTTCAATCTGCCCCAAGTTGACCCCAACGGCCCGGTCATCGAGTTCTACATCATCCAGGAGGGCGTCGACGCTGTCGACCCGGCCTACACCGAGCCCTTCCACGCCCTCGGCCCCATTTCCATCACCCCCAAGAACGGCACCTACCGCGACGTCTCCGGCTGGACCGGCATCGCCATGGACAGTCCCCCGTGCCAAAACGCCGGCATGGCCAACCCCCGCTTCCCCATCTACCTCTCCACCTACAACCCCGACGCCCAGGAGGAGCTCTACAAGGCCTTTGCCTCCGCCACGGCCGGCTCCTCCCCCTTCGCGGGCTCCCTCTTCATGTTCGAGGGCTACTCCACCCAGGGCGTCGACGCCGTTGACGCCGAGTCCTCAGCTTACGCCTACCGCGAGGATAACCTGCTCATTGCCCCGCTGCTGCAGTACACCCCCGCGGGCCCCGAGCGCGACGCCGAGGCTAAGAAGCTCGGTAATGTGATGCGAAATATTTTGCATGAGGGCAGCAACCGCGCCGAGATGCATACCTATGTCAACTATGCGTATGGTGATGAGGGTGTCAAGGCGTGGTATGGGTATGAGGAGTGGCGTCAGGATAGGCTGCAGGCGCTGAAGGCAAAGTATGATCCTAAGGGGAGGTTTAGCTTTTATGCTCCTGCTGCGTAAGCGGTAGACACGTGGCGGGGGATGGTGTGCTCTGGTGGTAAGAAGGGAATTATTGTTAGTGGTAATAGTAATCGGGTGGTAGTAGTAATGGACTGAATCTCTAAGAAGAGCAACTCTCTTGCCCAGTTGTCATTGATGCTCACTTCCCGTCATCTATCTTACAAATTCGTTTTAAACGCAGCTCTCACTGCTTCAGAAAACGGCAATCTGTTGAAGAAATGTAAGAGAGAGGGTAGGGTGTCTATGGGTTTCCGTCTTCGATGACAGTCCTAGAACAAAGAGTGAGACTTGCCCTTCGCTGTCGATGGATTAAGAATTAAGTTGAGATGGTTCAAGACATTCGGTTTCAACAACAGGAAAATTGATTTTCTCTGCCAGGAAATTTTGTTAATGTAGGCAATTTGCAAGAGATAACTAGAGACCTCGTCCACAATTCGAGTCTCACAACGAGCGTTGAGCCAATATATGCCGCTTCGGTCAACAAATTGGTACTTTGATGGTTCCCACACTAGCTTTGTTGCCATTGCAAGCCCATCCTTCCTTTGTTGGCTGGGTGGGCTTATTTGCCCACCATCGCCGCTCTCTCTGAGGTAGCTCTGAATATCACCATCATCTTCCTCTGGTGCTCTTCTTCGCCCTGCTTCCCTGAGGGGTAATGGTAATGTTTCTTTAGATAACAGACGCAAGTTAAACAGGATAGGATGATCGAAGACTCGGTTCCCAGTTCGTGACAGGTTCGGTTGTCAGCCGGACAGGGAACAACAGGTGCTGCCTGGAAAATTTTGGACCATGTGAAGTTCGTAAAGGACACCAACGACCCAATACCCGGCGTCGGAGGGCTATAGAAATTGTCCATAGATTCGCTCGTCGGGACCATGCCCTCATTTATACAATATCTATCTGAACCTCAACCTCCATGGTGTTCTCCCAGTGAGCCAACCCCTTTTAGTTCACCGTCCCCTTCCCCCCTCCGCTAGGTGCAACCTCATGCTCCCTCCAATGTCTCACCTACCCGAAACGCTCAATCCCTCCCTCCCGACACCTCCCGTTTGATATACTTCTTCCCCCGATACCCCCCACCACGATACCCACCCCTCCCACCCCTACGCCCACAACCACCAGGATACCAACCCCCACTCTCCCTCCTCCCCTCCTTATCAAGCCTCCACCCCCCACCACCACCATCCACCTTACCCTCCACCAGCGCCCTCGCAAAGTCCTCCATCTCACGCAGCAGTTCTATCCCACAGTCCTCCTCCAACTCCTGCCCGTCTCGTCCGACCAACACCGCCAAGCCTTCGTTGAACGGGTTCTTGATGTGTCCGATGCGGAAGAAGTCGACGGGCGTCTTGCTGAGCCACTGCACCTTGAACGGGTCGCTCACGTCCCAGTGGATGCTCTTGACCCAGCTCGGGCGGGGGATGGAGGAGGATGGGGCGGATGTCATGCGTGCCTTGGTGATGGGTTAGTGGGAGGGCAGGGGAGGGGATGGGAAAAAGGGGGGCTGGGGGAGACAGACATATCCCTGAAACGCTTTGCTCTGGTTGACGGAGAAAAAGAGGATCACGTTCTTGTACTCGGCAAAGGCTGCGGCGAGTTTCTCGCCGTTGTGGATTTGGGTGGTCCAGACGCCCTGAGCGTGGGGGTTAGCGAGCTGGGTGGTGGGCGTGGGTTGGAGCCTTGGGGACTTGCGGTTTCCATGCATCCCTGCACATTCTCCTCGTTGTACGACTTGACGATGAAAAAGCGCGTGTCTGTTTCGTCGTTAG
The DNA here is from genome assembly GCA_027569505.1 of Chloridium humicola. Taxonomy (NCBI): domain Eukaryota; kingdom Fungi; phylum Ascomycota; class Sordariomycetes; order Chaetosphaeriales; family Chaetosphaeriaceae; genus Chloridium; species Chloridium humicola. The sequence continues at coordinate 588,094 of JAPDFF010000005.1, forward strand.
TCATGGGAGTTGATGGGATGAAAAGCAAGATACTTACCGCCCCTGCGGCCCAGATCGACGGGGATCGGGTACGGTGAGGCATTCTGACCGGAATCCTTGCGGCGCGGCGACTCGGAGAGCATACTATCGCCCTTGTACCGATCATAATGGCGGGGGCGGTCTTCGTAGTCATCATAATCTCGGCGGGACTGGGTGCTGACACGGCGGTGAGGCGAGTAATCCCGCGGGCGAGTCGGGGGGCTCCGGCGATAGTCATGGCGGGAAGAAGGCGAATGTGGGCGCCGGTCAGTCTTGTCATGATGGGAATCGCGGCGGTCACTTCCCCGCGGCCTGTTGCCAGCATCATCGGCACGGCTCGCTGGACCCTCAAGCCGTGGAGCCTTTTCCTTGCGATCTGTGGTAGTCTCTTCGTCGTGTGCTCTCTTGCTATGGGGATTGATAACGACGGACTCTTTGGCTTCGCGCACAGGCACAAGCATGGGGGTGGCAGGAGTCAGTAAGCCGCTGCTCTCGCCGACTGCTGGTGAGTTGGAGACCACGGTGGTAAGCCGTGTGACGGTCGAGCGCTGTAATCCCATGTCCAGTTCTTCCTCTTCCATGAGTTTCCGCTCCTCCTCCTCAATTCTCAGTTTCTCGGCAGCGAGCGCTTTTACTCTTTGGAATCGGTCGAGCTTTCTGGCGCGAAGATCGGTGTTGTAGTAGTCCGTCATCTCGAGCCAATCCTTGACGTCGGGAACATTGTTCAGGAGTTGTGTGAAGCACTCTTCAGACAAGGCTTGTTTGGGAGTTTGGGAAGGTTTGTTGTCGCTGTGATTTTTAAGGCTAAGGGCCTCTTCCACCTTGCTGTTACCGTTCTTGACTGTAAGAGACCTCTGTTCCACTTTGCTATTGGTAATTAGCTTGTCCCTGGGCGGCGCTTGTCCTTCCGTGCTGTCACGGGGTGCCTTGGGTAGATCAAATGAATGGGGAGTCTCTTGTGCCGGTTTGGGCGCGGCTGGTCGCGGTTTGCGTTCGCTCTCCCGACGGGATGGTTCGAAGTCGGGGGTCTTTTCAGATGTCGAGTCAGTTCTTCCGCGAGCGAGCTGTTGGCGGCTGTTTGTGGCAACAGAGGGCGGAGTAGTAGAGGGCGCTGTAATCTTTGAGTCTGCTGTCGCCGATTTTGGTTGTTTCGGCGGCAAGGTTTCTCCCGCCTCAAGGGACGGTGGGCTGGCCAGGCTCTTTGACGCTTTAGGGGTCACCTTTTCAGGGACTTTGATCTCTTTGTTCGGCTGATGGGCCTGCTTGTCTTTTGCGACGGCGGACACCACCCGTGCTGGGATGCTGGGGTAAGGCCGTACTTGCGTGGAGGGTTCCTTGCTCTCTGCCGTAGAGACTGCCAGGACTGGACACGTTGTCTTTGTGGTGGTGTCTAGTGAAGGTGAAAAATGCCCATGAGCAGACACGAGCTGTTGACGCTGTTGATGCGTATCACTGCTGTTCGAGTTACTGATGCCCAGCCCTGGAATCTCATCAACGTTAGACGAAATGGACGAGATCAAGGCTGCGATATCGCTCGCATCGGCCTGGAGCGAGGTTTTTAGCGGCGGCGGCCGAGGGGGTTTGTCGGCATCGAGGCTGGTTGAGGAAAGCTGTGCCGACTCCGAGGGAGCAATCCCGGCAGAGGCAGCCGTGACGGGCTCTGGGCCTGGTCTCGGCGAGTCGGCTGTCTTCGCACGGGACTGGCTGCGGCTCCGGAGGAGCTTCTCCTTAAGTTCGGCAGCGCGGGCGTCCAGGCCAAGCCTGTGGGCTGTTAGGGGCTGCGTCATTGTCAACGCATCGACCCTCGAGGGCGACTGGCACCTGGTCAGCGAGCATCCAGGGAAAGAAAAGAAAACTGGTGGTCAAGGTACGCTAATGGTTGTCGAAGAGCTCGCTGGGATAGCGGTCGGCGGCGAGAAAATAGCTTGGGTTGCGTGGGTTGATGCAAAGTTGCCGACGTTGAAGGTTTGCGGTGGAAAGTAGCCGTCAGGACTGGGAAGGAAGGCACCGGGACCTGGATCGGGCTCCTGCCAACTTAACGGGTTGCGAGGCCACATTCTTTCGCGGCGAGATCCAAACGAAGAACAGGTTTGTTAAGCCCAATGAAGTCTCAGACCCGTCCTCTGCAAGATAAAGGTGAACTCCAGGTCTTGTTCTTCAACCAGCTGGCATGCCCTTTCAGCACTCATCCAGCAATTGTCGAGCACAGTGCGAGAGATTATTTGATGATTTACCTTTCACAAAGACGATCTAACCAAATTCTGTGATCTATCGACTTTCGAAATCGAGCTCCCTCAAACTCGGTGAGAACTCGAGAACAAAGACGATGCCGAAGCCCGGGGTCACAACCCAAACTCACGGGGCCAGACTCTCCAGTGACCTTGACGAAAGGTGGGATCGGGCCGGCAGCTTGTCACCCTCAAACCGAACGTGGACGCGGCTTCGAGTCCTTCCTCTCAGTTGGCTCGGCAGCGATGGCGGACGGGCAACTGCACGATTGTTGAGCAACCGACCACAAGGAAAATCGGGATGTGAGGTCAGAGTTCTCAGGGGTGGAGCTGACTCCCGAGGGCTGATTCGCTTGCTGTCATGCTGATGCTGCTGTTAGCCTCGGCTTCTTCCGGCGCCGTTTGCTCGGGTCCTGTGGAGCCTGCAGCCTGGAAAATCCACCAATTGAGCTCGCATTCTCGAACACATGCCCCAAGCTTCTTCAGCTTCCATCGCCTTCCTGGTTCGTCATGGGCTTCCAGTTTGAAATTCCATTGTTGTGGCTTGAGCTCCAGAACACCCAAAATGAAATCGCAATTTGAAACAAACTGAGCGCTCCGGAATCTCGACACCAGAAAGCAACATCGAAGTCACGCTCATCGCCAAGTCTCCTATCGCAAGCATTGCCGCTCGATGCCACCACGACGCGACGACATGGACTTGTCACAAGTGGCACAAACCCGGGAGCAAATGGCCCGCCTCCCGATTGGGGTTTATGCACAGTCCACCAGCAAACGACGAGCCTGAGCCGCCCGAGCTTTTATGTTTCATAAATATTAACGACAGGAAGAATCTCGCGCAAGCGTTTGTTCTGCAGCAAGTCGACGGCGATTCGAGCCTGGCCGCAGATGCAAGACCGGCAGCCCTGACTGTCTTGGCGGCGCTTGGGGGCCAGATCGACGTGAGCAGCAGCCTGCAGTTGGCAATCTGCGCTCTCCTTGCCGAACCGCTCGGCCCGTTCTTCCGGGACCCTACTCGGTATCTGGACCGCCCCCGGCGTTCTCTGTGGTGTTTGCCCCGGGTTGGCTCTTGCGACATGGCCTCGGGACTTCCCACACCACCATCACGACCCCTGCCGCCATGCACTAGGGGCGCTTCCTGGAACACCACCTGAGCGGGGTGTTAAGATTTGGGGGCTTTCAGTGGGGCACCCGGAGACGCAAGCGAGCCTTGTTCCTGCATGAGCCTGCCGGAACTGCCCCCTGTCCGCCCCTGAGCAGCCGCACGAACCACCACATCCCCCGCTTTCAACCCATCGCTAACGTCGCCATGTTTCATGCTTCCCGGCACATCAGATGGTGCATCTTGCGAACAACTGGCATGGCCTGGGTACCCGCGCCTAGGGCAGGCGCTGGCAGCAACACCCATGGCTCGCGTCACTCAGATCACCTTGGCATCTCAGTCTCTCCAAACAGCGAGGGCATGATCTCTGGTTCTGTTTGTTCTTGCTCATCAGGGTTACTCCAACCGCTTGCCTCTGCTCGCGCGCTGGGAATCTACATACTGGGAGAGCCCCCTGCGGCGGTTGGTTTCCCCCATTCTGGCACCTCTCCCCTTATCACACAATGTGCTTCTTCAATTGCATTCCCTGTCTTGGCTGCCGTCTTTTGTCATCACCATGGGTCCTCCGCCTACCCTGAACCTCTCGCTCGACCTGAAACACAAAGATTTCTCCGTCGTCTGCCCTGCTGCCAAAGGCGGGGTTTCCTTATCGCCGCCACCATAGGTGCGTTCCCGGTTCATACCGCTTGATGGAGGGGGGTTAAACGACCAAGTGGGTGTGAGGCCGATGCAGGGGCGCCATGTTGACCTACGGAGGCTACCGGAGTGGCATTCAGATATAAGACGCAGCTTGATCCCACCGTGAACTTCCTTTGGCTCTCACCAGGCGCAAGGCGATCTTCGAACAAAGCCACTTTTCCATTCATTCTTTCTTCACATTCTCTTCATTGACTGAAGACTTTTCTTCTTCCGCTCCTTGCCCCTTTATCCATTCTTTCCGCTAGACGGTACTGAGCTTCGATACACGCAACTTCATCTTCTTCATTCCTAGACAAGTGCTTCAAGATGCCTTCTTTCACCTCCACGACCCTCCTTTCCGCCCTTGCCGGTGCGGCCGCGGTTTCCGCCCACGGCCATGTCAAGAACATCGTGATCAACGGCCTCTCCTACCAGGGCTATGAGATCAACACCTTCCCTTACATGCAGAACCCGCCGGCCGTTGTTGGCTGGACCGCCACCAACACGGACAACGGCTTCGTCGCCCCTGACGCCTTCGCCAGCCCCGACATCATCTGCCACAGATCCGCCACCAACGCCAAGGGCCACGCCGCTGTTGCCGCCGGCGACAAGGTCCTCATCCAGTGGGACACCTGGCCCGAATCCCATCACGGCCCAGTCATCGACTACCTCGCCAACTGCGGCAGCGCCGGGTGCGAGACGGTCGACAAGACCACCCTCGAGTTCTTCAAGATCTCTGAGGTCGGCCTAGTAGACGGCACCAAGGCGCCCGGCGTCTGGGGCTCAGACCAGCTGATCGCCAACAACAACGCGTGGCTGGTCCAGATCCCGCCCACCATCGCCCCTGGCAACTACGTCCTCCGCCACGAGATCATCGCCCTGCACAGCGGCAACCAGGCCAACGGCGCCCAAAACTACCCACAGTGCTTCAATCTCCAAATTACCGGCTCCGGTACCGCCACCCCCGCCGGCGTCAAGGGCACCGCCCTCTACAAGCCCACCGATGCCGGCATCCTCGCCAACATCTACACCTCCCCCGTCAAGTACGAGATACCCGGCCCCGCCCTCATCGCCGGCGCGGCTAGCATCACCCAGGGCACCTCCGCCATCACCGCCTCTGCCACCGCCTTGACCGGCTCCGCCACGGCTGCTCCTCCCGCTGCCACCACCGCCGCTGCGGCTGTCACGACCACCGCTTCGGCCAACACGGGCGCCTCGCCCGTGCCAGATGCCTCTTCTGCCACGACCACTGCCGCCGCCGCTGTCTCGACGACGTCTGTGGCACCTCCGGCGCAGACTGCGGCTACCAAGACGACGAAGCGCCCGCGCCCCACGCGCTGCCCGGGTTTGGATAAGAAGCGCAGGCATGCGAGGGATATTGCGAGGAAGTGATGCGTAGATGGGAAGGCTTGGTTCGGAGGTTGTTTTGATTGGGGTGGGTTGGAGGTTAGAAGGGTGCCTTTCGGGAAAGGGGTTCTTTGCATGACTGATGTTTTGTTCGTTGTATATATCATGACTTTGCAACTTTTTGGGGTGTATTTATAAATTTGAGCCTGCGCTTTTGCACACTGTTACCCTCACTCTCCGGACTGTTGCGCCGAGCCAAATTTTTCCTTCTTTCCTTCTTTCCTTCTTTCCTTCTTTCCTTCTTTCCTTCTTTCCATCCTCCTTTTGACTTCCGTTCCAACTTTCTTTTGGCAAGTATGGGATGTCAGCTAGAGGAAGCCGACCAACGTTATCATCCAAGTTTGACCGTCCGACTTCGTACAACTTCCCTGCCAAGGCTACGGCAACATATGTGCGATAATTGGTGGACATACGAGATACCGCCATTCACCGGCCTGCATATCATCGGGTTCCTCAGGGCCTCGGGTACATGATGCCATCGTCCAGTCCAGATCTTCCACAGCAGTGAAGAGACGCCGTTTGGAAAGCCCGACCCCTCCTAAGAGACTTGCTGTGTTGGCATCCTCAATTGACGCTGCGACCCTTCTGCTTCGACCCCTCCCACCACTTGCGGTAGCACGAGGAGAGCGCCCAAGTTACAGCAAACTCAGCAGCCAGAACTTGCGTCCGAGATGCCAGACTCAGGATGCCCCTGGATACCAGGCCGAGCGAGATGGGGGGACAGAGGTTGAATGTCAGGAGCGTGAGGGACTCAGGGCTGAAGAGGTACGACCAGAAGGATTTCCTAGTGGGGGTGTCAATGCTTTAGGGCTTGGTACAGGAGAGAAGGAGGTTTTAGACTGGAAATCCAACTCACTCACCTAAAATTCTTTATCAACATACCAGCCCCCCGTACGGCCGTGAAACCTTGAGCTTCTTTCCATCGCCTCCACGCGAGCATGTACATTTGGGGCAAGGCCAAATAAGCTACGATGGCCAAGGTTGCCCCCGCAACGGAAGAAGACCACGAAAGCTTCGACCCAAGAAGACAGCGGTAGACTACTGCTTGACCCACGCCATGGATGAGCCCTTATATTGTCTCAGGCCTCAGAGCTGCCGACCAGAAACTCCATTGAGTGTTGGGGTCCGGGAACGGGTCGAATAGCTCGAGGGAGCAACACACCAACGAAGTATAGATGGCCGCACCAAGAAGACCTGTGAGATCGAGGTTCGGGAAGGCAAAAGAGGCGGCATAGTCGACAGCGACAGCCACAAGACTTGTTATGGTGAGGATGGTGCTGAGGCGTTCCCAGGTCGTTCACAAATTTGAAGGAGACCAGGCGATGTCGTGGGCCTTCTGGGGACCGTGTCCCAGCAACAGGAAGTGGGCTTTCTCAACCAGGAATAGGAGCCCTAGCATGGCAACCGTGATGGGGCTGATGAAGGATTTGCCCGCAAACATGACGTATAAATTGGTTGAAGCGAGCGCGATGGCCCCGTAGGTCGCTCGCTTGGCGGAGGAGTTCTTTGCAGGAGACTTGGTGAAGGGGTTGGAATACGGCGCTGGGAGACAATTGAATAATAGAAAAAGTACCAGAAAACGTATTGTGCTTTAGAGTCCCGTCGCGTTTGGTTTGTGTGTTGCGGGCAATGCAGCATCGCAGTGATGCAATCCAGAGAGCAGGGTCTTGACTCTCGGACCCTTATGTCATCGGTAGGTAACCACATACAGCTTCCTTCACCTCTTTCACCTTTCTGAAATTAACTTTGGAGACGCGAGTTTCGGCTTTCGAACCCTGGCTCTCACCTCGCTGGTAGCCAACTTCAATTCTCACCTCACAGAAGGAACACATATCTAATGGCCTCTGGCCCTTGCCCTCATTCCTTGCATCTCGATAACTCGCGTATGTCATGCCATCTAACCCAACTCGACACCCTAGACCAACCACGAAATGGTAAAAGAACGAAATGGTAAAAGAACGAAATGGTAAAAGAACGAAATGGTAAAACAACGAAATGGTAAAACAACGAAATGATAAAAGGACAAAAGAGTAAAAGTACACGGCATCGTTGCGCTACGAAACCTCAAAACGCCTTATACTTAGTGGAACAAACACCCAGCGTCCCGTGATATACCAACACTTCTTGAAGGCCAACAGTCTCAAATCTTTCCAAACCAAACCCGCAGCCGTCCAGCCAGTGCCCCGCCGGGCTGTATTGGCGCCCCAAACTGAGGATGCGCCTCTTCTCCGCCAGGACCTCCCACCACGGGTGGTAGCACGAGGAAAGCGCCCAAGCCACGAGGAAATCAGCAACTATGACAGGAATCCGAGACACCGGTCTGCGGAAACCCATGGATGCCAGACCGAGTGAAATGGGTGGGCAGAAATTGAAGATCAGGAACGTGAAGGGGACTGGGCTGAAAACGAAAGACCAGTAGCATCGGCTGAAGAATGACCAGAAAAATTTCCTAGTGAAGGTTTTAATGCTCGAAAACTTGGCAGAAAAGAGAAGGTGAGAGAATCCAACTCACCCGGGTTCAGGGTATGGGTGGTTTATTAACCTGCCAGCTCCCTTTCCCTCCTTGATATTTTGAGCCTGCCTTCGCCGCCTCGTGGGATGGTTGATATAGGACAAGACCAAAGCAAATCCTATAAACACCCCCGGCTTCCAGTTCATCCGAAAAAGAACCGGGTACATGGTTGCCTGACCGCATATTGCCTCGAACATCATCCCGACCGTCTCGGGATGTTCAGCGATTGACCAAAGGTCCGAATGCGCGTGATCGTCAGGGAGCGGGTCAAACAAGTTGAGGCAGAAATATACCAGCCAACCATGTATTACTGCGCCGAGAAGTCTTTAAATCCAGAGAGCGAATGCGGAGCCGCCGGGTGTATAATGAGCGATATCATCGGTGGCGACGCCCACCAGAAGAAGTATAGCAAAGAGGGTGCTCAGGAGGCCCAAGATGAAACGGATCTCGGAAGGCCATGGCTTCCGGAGCATCCGGAGGGCATCGTCGGGAATGCGGTGTCCGAATAAGAAAAATAAGTATGTCTCAACCAGGACCAGGAGGGCCGCGATGACAGCGGTGGTCGGGTTGAGCTGGTGAATTTTGCCGGTGAGGACGATGTATAAATCCGCCGCAATGAAGGCGAAAAACTGGTAGGTTCCGCTCTTGGCATCCTCCAATTCCTTTGGGGATGGCATGTCGACGGCGTGGAAAAAAAAAAGGGCTGGAGGATTGGAAGTGCGTTAGGAAAAACATAACGTGCTGGAGATTGCAAGGTTCTATTTGAACGGCCGATATTAATCGATGTTGCGGCTCCAAGGCCTAGACTTGAATCTGATGCAGGCACGCACGTTCCTATGTCATAATTAACGTTTACCTACAGCTGCATTGGGCACTTCTAAAGTGGCGGAGCAGACGCTCGGTGCTCTCTGAGGTTTACGACGACAGAAATCTGCACGGTATACTCTGAATAAGCAGCTCTGGCGCCTGGCTTTTGATGATGGGCGCATTGTAAACACCAGACCGTTTTGGCCCGTGTTCAATGGTTACCTAAACTTCTATTCTTAAATCTGTTTTTGTCCCTAACGTAACGTATCTTATCAGCGAGTCGCGCATATCAGCGAGCCGCGCACTCTCTACTACCCTCTTACAACTACCCTCAATTGCCACACAACAACACTAGGAATTTACTACAATTACATCAGAAGCAGCTAAATCAGATGCTTCTACAGCCTCCTGGCAAGTGCGGGCATTATGGCCAGGCTTGCCGCATATACCACAGCGCCGAACCCTCGTACGACCCCCCCCTGCACCACCACTACCCGGCTACGTTTCTTACACTCCCTCCCCACCTATAGCCCCATGACCCAATATACCCTGTACATCCTGTACAGCAAGTGACCCTCGAAGCTACACACGTGTTCTTTTAGCTCTCCGGCGCTTGCTTAGCGCCTCGTTGGCCTTACGGAGCGAAGCGTTCTCAGCCCGAAGGAGGGCCACCTGGTACATCACAGCTGTTGTGCTCTTGGCAAGCTGGTCCACAGCAGCCAACATCGAAGTCGGGGAGCTGTTTTGATGGTTGGCAATACGAGTCGGCTTCTCAGGGGTTGTGAGGTGTCTGGAAGACCCAAGGCTGTGAAGTGCTAGTCTGGGAGGACGGGGGTGTTGGGGTACGAAGCCTGATATCCAGCTTGGAAAGCACCCTCTCTAGATCGGATGGAACAAGGCCAGCCCCTCCGAAGCCGCCTTGGATATTCCTCTCGATGATAGAAGCAAAGAAGGCCTCGCGAAAGCTACAGAGGAACTCGAGCTTACTGACGTAGTTGATATACATGCGTATCAAGTCCTCAACCAAGTGACCGTATACCTTCTTCAGCGGCCCGAAGCACCTAACATCGAGTGGCTGGAGGATGTAGGACGAATACGGAGGTATATAGAGTGTGATGATATTATTCTGCTAGCAATAGAGCTCGAATTCGGTCGAGTGGTGGCTCTCGTGGCCGTCGAGGATCAATAACCGATATTTGCCTTTCGTACGAGGGCAAACCACTCGCCAATGACTTTCGGATCCTCGCACTTGGCCCTCTGGTAGTCGTATTTACGCGTCCAACGCGTTCGGAGCTCTGGCTTGCGTTTGACGAATCGATATGCCCAGAGCTTACCGACAAGGGGTGCGTCGCGTTCGCGGAGCAGGTGGTTGGCCATATCTTCCACACCACGCAGTCTGGGTAGAAACCCTCGCGCATCTAGCTCAAGGACATATTGAATAATGGCCCCCTCTTCGGAATCAGTGAGCCGGCGCGAGTTGGCTGGAAGGTCGTGTCGTGAAAGCTTGCTACCGCGTCGGCCACGAAGGGTTGATTCTGGTACGTTATAGAGCTTGGCTGCAGCCCGAAGGCTTAACTTTTTGTCGTTTCGGATGGCCTCAAGAGCCAAGATTACCCTGGCTTCCTTTGAAGTAGGAGGCATTTTGGGTTGTGGAACAATTCGATGTCAAGTGTGAAGAAGACGCGTTGTGGTGGAGCGTGCGCGACTCGCTGATATGCGCGACTCGCTGATAAGATACGTTATTACTATTACTAGTTACTCCTCTAGGTGCCCTTGTTTTACCTCCTTTTCCTTCCTATTTCCCCTTCTCTCCTTTCTATAGACTATTTTCCCTAGTCTCCTCTCGGAATTTTCCCCTTATCGCTCCCCTATTCCTCCACCTCTTCTCCTTTACCTCCTTTATCTTCTTTGAAGTTCTAAAGTCTCCTGAATCCAGGACCAGGACCGCCTGTCTTCAAAATTCCCCGGTTAGCCTCTCCACATCGACTACCTGGATGATTGGTGTAGACAACCCCAAAAGTCGTTGGTGTCTTGGCCCTGTCTCCTCTCAGATCCACCTACCCCAACCCGATCTTCGGGGACTCGTTTTCCTGTCCCCGAGATCCCTCCGAGTCCGTTGCTTATCTCCAGACTATTTCCCGATTTCCATCATCTCGGGGAGTTTGAGGTGCGAAACTCGAAGAAGCGGTTCATTGAGAAAGTTTGAGTGGTGATTTAGTCTTTTGCCGACTGACACTTTCACTTCCTGCTGGGTTTTCTGTACATCTCACCCCCCTCTCCATCCTCGGCTACACCCCCTGCATTCACCATGACAGCAAGCAGCGATACCGAAAAGGGCGGGGAAACCACCACAGAACCTGAAGCCTCAACAACCCCCAAGCTCCCCAACGGCGGGTATGGCTGGGTGATCGTGACGGTCGCTATCTTGCTAAACGCTGTCACTTGGGGTGCGTTGCCCCCTCCCCAACAAACCTCAAACTACCCCGAAGCTAATACTAAACACCAGGAATGAACATGACCTTTGGAGTTTACTCTTCCTTCCTCCTCCAACAAAACCACTTTGTCGGCGGCACCCCGTTGCGATACTCCTTTGTGGGCGGGCTGTCTGTCGGGGCATGCCTCGCTGCTGCGCCGCTGGGGAAGATTTTGATTAAGCGCTTTGGGTTTCGGGTTCCCATTCTTCTTGGTATGGCTGGTCACACCCGGCCCAAAGTTAGATGCGGGATGCTAATGTACGGATAGGGATGCTCGGCATTACGTTGGGACAATGCCTCGCTGGAGTGTCAACGACGTTTGCGGCGTATCTTGTTTGTCAGGGGCTTGTTTTTGGGCTTGGTATGTTGCTAAATGTGATGAGAAAGAGGGTAATGACGAGGAGATGTTCTGACCTGCTTAGGGCTGGGTATTGTAAGCATAAGCAACCCCTTACCGGTTCTTGTTTGTCAGACTCCTAACCACCCCTGATTTGTGCTAGGTTTTCGCAACCTCGCAACCACTACTAGCACAGTGGTTTGACGAGAAGTTGAGTCTCGCATCCGTTGGTTCCCACATCTCAACTTCCCGAGTAACTCCTCGGTTTTGATGTTCGGACATTCTTCTAACTCGGGCCTAGGGTCTGTCGATGGGCGGCGCTGGGGCTGGGGGTTTGGTTTTATCCAACACAACGCGCGTGCTCATCGAGAAGCTTTCTTTCAGCCAAGCGCTGTACATCAACGGCGCCATTTCGGCGGCCGTCATGCTGCCGTGTGTTTTGCTCGTTAAAAAGGGGCCAGCTGATGTTGGCATGAATGCTGTGTCGTTGCAGTTGCGGATGCTGCTCCATCCTGCGTTCGTGTGGGTATGGCTTTGGGGAAGTTTGGCTGGTAGGTATCTTCCTGTTTCTCCCAAGCCATGTGTGAATAGCTCGTTACTAATGTTGGCAGTCATGGGTTATTTCATCGCTCTCTACTCCGTCGCGTCGTATGCCACGGACGGCATCGGTCTTTCCCAGACCGAGGCGGCTGCCGTGCAGTCGTTGATGGCCAGCGGTCTAATGATTGGCCGGCCCCTGACTGGGTTTGCGCTGGAGCAGGGAGGACGGGTAAACATTGCTCTGCTGGCCAACGTCATGGCCGGCATTACTTGCTGGGCGCTGTGGGTACCAGCACGCTCGTTTGCGTTGCTAGCCGTGTTTTCTTTCTTCCACGGATGCACTGCTGGCTCGGTATGGAGTGCTGCCGTGCCCGTGGCTGCTCAGGTCCTTGGGCCGTCACAACTGGGGCCAGCGCTGGCTGTTTTCTGGCTTGTTGCTGCTGCGCCCGCCGCTGTGTCGAGTGGGTTGGCTTGCCTGTTGCTGGACTACTCCAGGAAATCCCTGGGGAAGGACGGTGCCGAGGCGTATGCAATCTCCATCATTTTCTGTGGTGCTCTGTACTTCTCATCCGGCCTTAGCCTGTACGGCGCAAAGGTTCATGCGCAAAAGTCTTTCGGCATCTGGAGGAAGGTCTGAGTTGTGGCTCAGCTTGGAGTATTTGGCATAACTCACCCAAAACTGCCTCCCAGGTCTTCGCCCTTTGCAGAGACCACTACGGGCTGTGAACTTGACAAAATCTGTCAATCGAAGCCTCGCCGGGTTCTCCGCACATATTCACCTCTGCGAGACACAGACTTCAGAATAACGAATCCGCTGGAGAGAATAGGAGAAGTCTGAGGCCGGCGAGGGCATTTGCAAGACCGGCACGCTCTGCCCTTTTTACCTGATTCTACAGAGTGCTATAGGTTAAAGGTAACCATAAGAAATGTGGAAAGATGGGAAGGAATGGAAGATAACATGACAAACAAGACCTGTCGGACCCGGGCCACCGCCCGGCGTTCTGCCACTTCGCGCCCACCAATTGCCCCGCGCCCAGGGCACTCTTCCTCACCAGACAGCCACCAGACCAATTCATCACCGTTCTTCCTGCCTGTTGGTTCCCTTCGTCCCACAAGACCACAAGGTTGGAAGATTGGATGGAGGATCTTGGAAATTCTTGTAGCCACACATAACCTCGTACTTCCAGTGAGCTTGTATCATATAGCGACGGTCAAAAAGTTGGGACTCTTCGCCGAAATTACACCAAAACACACCTGACACACTCCAGACCTTTTTTTAGAAAAATAGAAAAATAGAAAAGAAGACAAGATGTTTTTGAAGAATAGAATTAGGTTGGATCTAGTCGTTTTGCCTTTTGCTTGTGTTTTCAGGAAATGGTAGCTGTTTGAGGACGACACACCTCGGTTCCCATACAATTCGCATAACGTACATGATAAGCGAGTGACCCAGACAAGCGAGTGACCCAGACAAGCGAGTGACCCACCTCCCACCATCCTCCTCCAACCATCCTCCATTGCTGCACCACAATACTAGGAACTAACTATAATTACATTAGAAACAGCTGCATGAGATGTTTCCGCAGCCTCCTGGCAAGTACGGGCATTATGGCCAGGCTTGCCGCACACACTACAGCACCGAACCCTCGCACGACCCCCCCCTGCACCACCCCTATCCGCCTGCGTTTCTTGCGCTCCCTCCCCACCCACGGCCCCTGGGCCTAGTAAATCCATTGCATCTTGTACAGCAAGTGACCCCCCAAGCCGGATACGGGTTCTTTTGGCTCTCCGGCGCTTGCTAAGTGCCTCGTTGGCCTTACGGAGCGAAGACACCTCTGACCGAAGAAGAGCCACCTCGTGCATTACAGCCATCGTACCCTTGGTAAGCTGGTCCACAGCAGTTAACATCGACGTTGGGGAGCTGTTTTGATGGTTGGCAATACGAGTCTTGATAAGCGTTAACTGCGAGTCGGCTTCTCGGGGGTTGTAGGGTGTCTGGAAGACCCAAGGTAGTAGGGTGCCAGGCCGTGATATCGGGGGTATTGGTGTACGAAGCTTGACATCCAGCTTGGAAAGTACCCTCTCTGGATCGTACGGTATAAGACCAGCCCCTGCGAAGCCGCCCTAGATATTCTTCTCGGTGATAGAGGCGAAGAAGGCCTCGCGAAAGGAACAGAGGAACTCGAGCTTGCTGATATGGTTGATATGTATCCATATTAAGGCTTCAACCTGGCGACTATACGCCTGCTTCAACGGCCTAAAGTAGCTAACATCAAGTGGCTAGAGGAGGTGGGAGGAATGTGGAGGCATGTAAAGCGTGATAATGTTGTTCTGCTGGCAATAGAGCTCAAATTCAGTCGAGTGGTGGCTCTCGTGGCCGTCGAGGATCAACAACCGATATTTGCCTTTCGTACGAGGTACTATATGGAAGTCGAAGTGCTTGAGCCAATCTAAGCCTACTACATTGGTCGTCCAGCCATTGTCAGTAGTTGCGATACGCCAGTCGGCTAGGAGGTCGCATTTGGTGTACCAGTTGGTGAGGTGGTACTGCGCGGCCAAGATAATGAACGGAGGGATAGCCCAGCCGAGGGTATTGACTCCCTGGATCACCGTTGCCCACTCGCGGTTGCCAGGCTGGGCTAGCTTCGCCTTGCTACGGCCATCTAAGGTTGTAACCACTATGCCTGCGAAGATGATGCCTATCATAAACCCCACCTCGTCGAAGTTGTAGGTATCATCATCCACGATACTATACTTAGCCTTGACGTTCCGTACGAGGGCAAACCACTCGCCAACGACCTTTGGATCCTCGTACTTAGCCCTCTGGTAGTCGTATTTACGTGTCCAACGCGTTCGGAGCTCTAGCTGGCGTTTGACGAAGTTGTATGCCCAGCGTTTGCCGACAGGGGGCGCGTCGCGTTCGCGGAGCAGCTGGTTGGCCATATCTTCCATACCACCTATTCTAGGAGGAAATGCGCGAGAACATAGCTCAACCATATACTGAACTATCGTCTGCTCCTCTAGATTCGTTAGGTTGCGTGAGTTGGCGGGAATGTCGCGTCGTGCAGGCTTGCTAGCGCGTCGGCGCGCTAAGGTTCTACGGTCGACCCTGTAGATCTTAGCTGCGGCTCGTTCGCTTAGATTCTCGTCATTTTGAAGAGCTTGGAGGGCCAAGATTATCTGGTATTCTTTCAAAGTAGAGGGCATCTTGGATAGTTGGAAAAAATTGTTGTTGAGTGTAAGGGTGTCGCGTCGGGGAGAAAGTGGGTCACTCGCTTATCATGTACGTTACAAATTAGTTATGGAGAAAAAGAGTGACCCAACTTTTTGACCGTCATTTTACATAACTTGAATACACATAAACACACGGTCTGAATTGTTTGAACTTCGTCGTTTAAAAGGGAATTTAAGGAAAGTTCACCAGCCCCTTTCCACGGTTAAGAAGTTGTTGTGATTCTCGGCGATGATCTGTGCCAAACTTAAGGCACGCATATCCGGTAACTACAGTAACGTGTTTGATAAGCGAGCGGCGCACTTCTACCTACCTTGCGACAACTGCCGCTGAAACGCCTTCTGTGCAGCCTGACAAATACATTTGATTAGTGCAACATCGTGATAGGACGAGGCTCCCGAGCTGAATGCCTTTGAGGCTTGGGCGTTGACCCCAAGGCACATATCCTCTTGGCACCTTGAATGTTCATTGTTTCCTACCTGTAGTCCCATATTTAGGGTATACTCTCAAGGCAATCCCCATTTCAACCATGTTCTGTGATCCTCTGCAAAATTTCCATAAATCGTCATGTCATCGAGCTCGAGCTTCTCGTACAGCCCCTTGCCAGGCCCGGCGTCAATCCGCCTTCTCACACTCCTCCCACCATCCCCGCATCTCGACGACACAGGAGAGATTGAATGCCGTCTCGAAACGCATTTTTCCTGGGAGCATGTGCCACCCTACGAAGCCCTCAGTTACGTTTGGGGAAACCCAGCCAAGGACAAGTCCGTCATCTGCAATGGTCGCCCTCTAGCCATCACCAGCAGCATGGAGCCTGCCCTGCGCCGACTGCGTGTCTCTCGGCCCCGGAAGTTGTGGATCGACCAGCTATGCATCAACCAGGACGATTTGGATGAGCGCTCAAACCAGGTGGCCCTCATGCGTGACATCTATCGAGGCGCCCAAAGAACGATCATCTGGGCAGGCCCAGACGCGGAAGGCAGCGCCCCAGAGGTCATCAGTCTCGTTTCCAGATTGAAAGAGCTTTGTTTTGAAACCAGCGATGATGTTGTCACCATGCAATATTTCCCCACGGATGCGAAACTGGCCGAGCTTGGATTGCCTCCAAAATCATCGCCTCATTGGAAACACCTGGAGTCGTTGCTCACGCTCCCCTATTTTGAGCGTATCTGGGTCATTCAGGAGGTTCATGCAGCGCGCAAGGTGACCTTCCTCTGGGGGGAGACTGAGCTGTCATGGGAGGACCTGAGGTGGGCAAGTTATTACACCTACCAGAACTGCTTCTACGTCAAGAGCTCCGTCGGTCTGCACGAGGAGCATTTCAGCCTCAGCGTTGTTGGGCCCATGATTCTCTTTGCGCCCGATCGCCCGTCAGTGCAGTGGGAGGACTTCCTCCGTGAAACCCGTGGCTTCAAAGCCAGCGATGCCAGGGACAAGTTCTTTGCCCTGACCGGGATCATCAACGACAAATCCGCTGTGGTAGTGGACTACACCAAGTCCATACCCGAGGTCTACGCCCAAGCAACGACAGGAATTATCCAATCCTCCCAAACCCTCCGCATTCTCTCCTTCGCCTCCTTCAAATCCGCTGGCCGCATCTACGACGAACCCAACTGGACCCCCGACTGGACCACCCACTCGGACCACCCCCTAGACTTTTTCAACTGCGACTTCACCTCCACCCTCACCACCAAAGCCTCTTTCCGTCCAACCCCCAACTGGCGCATCCTCTCCCTCAAAGGCATTCACCTCGCCACCATCGCCTCCATCGGCCCCCAACTCAGCTTCATCCCCCCCCAAACTGGCCCCAACCCCTCCTGGTACAGCCACGCCATCCCAGAATCCTTCCGCTTCCTGCAAACCCACACCACCAAAGTAACAGCCCGCTACCCCGCCCACACCACCCTCAACCTCGTCCCCCTCTTCGCCTCCGTCCTCTCCTTTGGCTCCCGCCTCGGAAAAGGCGCCATGCCCCAGTCCGCACCCGTCGGCAGCCAAATCCCCTTACTCCTCAGCCTCCTCTGGGGCGAAATCATCGCGCGCATCGCCAAAATCGGCCACGACACCGCCAACGCGGACGAAGACATGCAACTCCGCTGCCCGCGGGATCTAGTCCTGCTCGCGGAGCAGGCAATTGAGGCGTTTCCTTTTGAAACGGTCGAGGATCCGTTGTATGAAAGGGGGATGATCGTGCAGTTCCGGGATTGGCTGGAGGGGCAGATGGATAGGGTGCATGCGGGGATGGAGGAGCAGGAGAGGGCGGTGCAGTGCGCGGTGATATGCACAGATTTGTACTGTAGTGGGGAGGTGGATGAGGCGAAGACGTTGATTGATACGATGGGATGTACGTGTAGGCGGTTGTTTGTGGCCGGGGATGGGAGTGTGGGGATCGCGCCGTTCTGGATGGAGGTGGGGGATGTGGTGGTGGCGTTGTTTGAGGGTGGCTCGTTGTATGGGCTGAGGCCGGTGGAGGGGGGGGAGTATGTGTTTTTGGGGGAGGTTTATATGGAGGGGTACATGCGCGGGGAAGGGATGGGGATGCTTGAGAGGGGGGAGGTGGAGGCGAGGTTCTTTGATATGCGGTGATTATGGGTGTAGGGGCAAGTGATAAACGTCCCGTCAAGGTGATGTAGTTGAGCAATATTCCAGCGTTTCAATGTTTGGAAACTCGTCACGTTCTCTTAGGGAGCAGGAAGTCTGAGATATGTGTGAGTTTGCTACAGTGACAGAGGACAAGTCGGCTCATCCCCAGTCAGCCCTTTCTCCTTCAGGTTATCGCTCTTCCCTCCAAATACAGACGGATGGCTCCTTGGGAACTTTCCCCTCCGCATCCTCCCAGATTTGGCAGTCCACTTCGCTCCACACCCTGAGCTGCTCCATGAAGTTGGAGTTGGGTCTGATCTTCCGCTTTTCCTTGACGTGTTAGAGCACATCTTCCAATGGCTTCCCTGTACTCCTCATCAGGTAGGCAATCACAACGGTGGCGGAGCGGGAGATGCCCATGTGACAGTGTACTAAAACCCGGGGTGAGAGAGTGACGGATTCATCAACCTCGTAGACAGGGTTGAACCAGTCGGCTAATGGTATGGATGCTGGAAGTATTGGCTTGGGACTGGGTGTCATTGAGAGCATGCTGTTGATGAAGTCGCAGATCTCTGTCATGCGAACCAGGAGGTCCTGGGTGGAGATGTCCAGGCATGGGATGAACAGGTGCCGTTTAGGGGGGACCAGAATGCGTTGTCGTGGGCGTGTCTACCGTGAGTCTCGAGCGTCACTCAGGGTGACTATGGCCGTGATGTTGTGCTCTTGGAGAATGGCAACGCTGGTTGAGGAGTCCTTCGATTCCGTGTCACGAACCAACGGACCAGGTGCGGCGGCCCGGCGGGGTCGCACGGAAGTAGTCCTAGCCAATTGTTAGAGTAAGGGTTAGTTAGCCAATCACAGGGGGAACATCTGCTGCGGGCAGTGTTCCCAAGACAAGAGGAACGTGAGGAACGGCGAGCGTTCCCACCGTTCCTCGAGGGAACGCCAGGAACGGGCAGCGTTCCTAGTGTTCCAGGTACGAAGGTACATGGGAGGAAGCGGGTATATAGTTCACGATCTTTACAGCCTACGGGCCTACAGATAGCTTCCTCAGTAAGCAATTTACACTTGTTCTTACAGGACATTTGAGACACTTGTTGATACAATTGTTGGAGACCTTTTGGCTCTTCCGAATCACCAGAACCTCTGTTAAGATACCTCCGACAGAAGAGTCCTCTCAGAAGCCTGAGGCTCACCCGGATTCGTCACACGTTGCTTATTCCCTTTGATTCTGTTACGACTCAGATCGGAGGCATTCATCCATCATGGCACCCAACACTGTTCCCGCGACACCTGTGCAGGCTCAGGCCACAGGCACGACCATGTCCATGGCTCAGATGCATCACGCCCTGATGCAGGCCACCGAGCGCCTTGCTCAACTCGAGGCAGAGCGCGCTCGACCCCAAGCCACTAGCGTCACCTTGGCTAAGATGGACATGCCCGGCAAGTACGGGGGAGCCAAAGATGAACTGGCCGGATGGCTCGTTCAGATGAGGGCTTACCTGCTGTACTACGAGGGCCGGTTCATCAACGAAGCCCAGAAGGTCGGACTCGCAGCCTCACGCCTCGAAGGAAAGGCACTCCGATGGTTCGAACCAACTCTGAAGGACTATCTGGACCACGAGGACGACGAGGAGCGAGAGGACTTCACGCAGGAAGTGTTTCGCGGTACACCCGGTTCGAGGAGGAGATCCGCAAGGTGTTCGGAGATGTCGACGAGAAACTGCACGCCCAGGAGCGGCTTGCAAACCTCCGACAGACCAAATCGGCTACAGCCTACGCCACGCTGCTCCGACAGGACTCTCGACGAGTACATCGCCATGGCGATCAGGATCGATGATCGACTGTACGCGCGCAAGCAGCAACGGAAGGGCAAGACCAACACGCCACCGACGTACAGATCGAACGACAAGCGCAGACGTCACCAACGCAGCACTGCGTACGGCACGCACGCAGGCACAATGGACGTGGACGCTACGCAACACGGGTTGTAGCACTCGCCGACGTTTGGGTGTCTGAGACATGGTATTTTTGCCTTCTTCGATTCCTAGCTGATTTGGTACTCTGAGGGTAAAGAAAGGTGGCAGGTCGCTTGTTGAAGATGAGCAAAGTTGAAGAGGGGCATTGGATGTTGTGCTGCTTCTTCCGCTGCCAACTGCACCCCCGCTCTCCCGAGTTTCCCTTTGCGGAAGTCCCGAGGTAGATATGCTACAAGCACACTGTGAGCAATGCAGGTGTGATACCTCAGCAGCAATGGTTAAAACCTTGTCAATCTCAGCATTCTTGAAACTCACATGAATTCGAAAACGGCAACTTAGATCTCGAGTTTGGGATTTGTTGTAGTTATATGTTCAAAGTGTTCTCTTTGTGAATGACTACATCATTTCAAAGACCTCATTTCTTTTACAGGTTGTCAGGTTGTCACGAATTTTCGTTGCTTCAACCTTCCAAAGTTGCTCCCAGTATTTCTTACCTGGAAAACGGTTCGTGGATGTGGAGAAAGTCTGCAATTCTTCCTGCCGTTTTCCCCATCAGACCAGGCCAGAGAGTCCTAGAATCTGGAAGTCGCAAAAGCAGACGTGGTTTTAGTTTATGTTGAGATGGCTTGCAAAACAGACATGCTGTGGAGACAACATATAAGGGGAATGAATGAGCTAGAGATCGTAGAACTGTGGCTGAAGTAAGGCAGCTGCACTTCCTCTGCCACATCTTTGGTTCCAAAGCTTGTTGATATATAGCTGGGCTGTTTCGATCGAACTCCTAGAAATTTAATCAAGCATCTTAACTTTAAGAACTGCAAGTTAAGATGGGCTGTTCTTCATTGAGAGAATCAATAGGCCTTTTCTTTCTTTCTTTCTTTCTTTCTTTCTTTCTTTCTTTCTTTCTTTCTTTCTTTCTTTCTTTCTTTCTTTCTTTCTTTCTTTCTTTCTTTCTTTCTTTCTTTTTTTGTTTTTTTTTGTTTTCTTTTTTTGTTTTCTTTTTCTTTTCTTTTCTTCTTTTTTTCTTCTTTTTTTCTTCTTTTTTTCTTTTTTCTTTCGTCTTGTTTTACCTTCATGACCCCTGAATTTAAGGTTTGAGTGCTTGATATTATTGGGCCTAATGGACTTTTTGAATCTTGACTGTCCAAGAACCTGTGAGACATCATAGGTAATCTCGACCCTCCAAAGAGCCTACCAGAAGTAGAGACCTACCCAGAAGGAAGTTTGCCACATGTCCTGATTTTACCCCTGGATGCCAGTGCCTTCAGGCCCGTTGGGGAGATCTGCGCACCCTGTGGCAAAGGACTTGACGACACTCATCCAAGAAGAGCACCCAGTCAATATCTTACAATACATTACCCGCATAGCCGGCCAGACATTCCATATTTGCCATGATATTTTTGGGTCTTCATCGTCGCATTAGGCAAATATCCAAAATGTCACCCTGTGGCTGTGATCCACTGATCCTTGCGGCGATCCATGGCAACTTGCCATTCTAAGCCCTCGAGTATCAGGTTTACGCAAAATTCGAAGGGACAGAAGTAAAATCCTGTCAATCTTTCCCGACTCGTTGTGGCCGCTGGAAAAATTGGTCCGCTTCCCACCTCTCCAAGCTGGTGAAGAGGCATGGCTGGGAATCAACATGGGAAGTTTGACAGGGGGTGACTTCGGAAGGCTCCTCAGCAAATCGAATGGGCAGAAGAGGCGGTGGGAAGATCGAGGGGGTATAAATGCTGCATTATATAGCATGAAAATAGGAATGATCTGCCCAATTGGTAGGTATCTTTGCATCTGCAGATCCTTCTGGCAACGCCATAGGTTGTCAGCCGCTGCTGCCCTCGCAAGGCGATGGGCCCATCTCCCGTCCTGGTGCTCTGCGGCTCGACAGTGGTGAGGCAGCCGGTGACTGAAACCAAGGAACTGAACACATTGCCCGCCATATTCTACTGGCCACGAGGCTTTATTTTCGTCGAGTATCTCTTAATACTTTTGTCCCTCCAATGCGTCGAGACTCGAGAACTCTCAAGGCCAAGCAAGGTCTGGAGAGTCAAGCGAAGTGGCTGCGAGGTGACGCGTTCGCTAAGCATTTGATACTTCCACGCCAAAACAATTCTGCGTTTCAGGATACGAAGCAGAGTGGATGGTCGGAGGGCTAGGATCCGGCAAGTTGAAGGACATGGAGGTTCAAGTGGGTTAGGGTGTTGGCTGGCGTTAAAGCCCGCGCCTGTTGCACGGGAAGCTTTGGGGTGGAGGGCAGCATCATCAAGGATGGACACTGTTCATGTTCTCCAGATATTTCGAGAAGCGGGATTGAGCTCCTCAAGGTTTTGGTCTTCTGGTTCCTGGTAGCGTGCGGGAGGAGGCGAGCGGACGCCACCGGCCACGACGGTGTGGGGGATCGCCGAAGGGAGCCGGCGATCCATTTTCGATGGGATGCGGAAAAGTGCCGCTGGACACCCACGGCACCAGCGGCTGTCAGATCCCACTGGGATCAGGAAAGTGACGCTCCGATGCAGTTCTGCATCTGACCTGGTCGACGAGAGACAATCTCGGGATGGCCGTTTGTCGATGGGGGGATTCAGGTTGCTCCGCCTGGATTCTTGAGGCCAGTGGGAGGATGGCAAGGGAAGCTGCCGATTGGAAGCTCAGCTCAGCGGGAGCTTCTGCGCTATCGGACACTAATGTGACGGGTGCCAAACTGGGAATTACCTGATCCAAAGGTGAGCAGGGGCGGCGAAGTTCTTGTTTCTGAAAGGAATCGTAATCGCAAATCGACGGTTTGCGAGTGAAATTTTGAAATTCAGCTAGCAATGCTCCCGCCTCCTGCCAGGGCAGGTGCGAAGCAGCCTGTGAAAGCTTCGAACCTGGAAGGACAAGTCTCACCGCTCGTTGTGGGGTCGCGAGGCATGAACAGTCATCCCAATCGAGGATGAGGTGCTTTCCTAATTGGGAAGATCCGGTTGGTTGAGTGGTGTTCCTGCAGGGGGGGCTATCATGTCTCCACAGGATCAGCGTGGCCCACAGCTGGTGGGGCACTGCTGCGGTTCGTCTCGTGGAAGCTGGAACCTCTCCTCTCCACTCCCACACCAAAAATCACGAACACGACGAACAACAGCTCCCAGAGACGGGGCAACAGTCAACCCAAGCAACCCCCGAATAAATACATTGATGACCGTTCTTTTCCGTTGTTACAAATTCTCAAGAACTTCAGCTGCGGAGCGGTGTTTACCATCACGTCGCACGCGGGATGGAATATATTGGGAGGATTGTCGCCCGCTCTGGGGCGTTCGCAAGTCCAAGCAGCAGTGGCGACCATCACATCATGGACACGATGGCTTCCTGCGCTAGGGCTCTGTTTATCGCCCAATCCGGCTCGACCTGACCTGACCGGCTTCCCTCTCCCGCCACTGGCGATTGGTCTCAGCCCGCATTGCCCATCGACGGATCCTTTCCCGCCCGACGTTCCCCTGGCACATGGGCAACCAAGATCCAGAAAGAAAGGGTTAAACCGCGACCGATTCTCGGCCCAGAAAACGTGGAATCGGCTGGCGATCCTTGGTTGAGCATGCCCGACCAGTAGGACAAAAAGCTTCATTCGACCCAGGGCTGCTCTGGAGGAATCGGTCACTGTCGGTCCCAGCACCGTTGCGTCCCAACGACACACAACACCCTGCCTGGACCGTGACACTTTCCACTGGCCGGGATTGACTGCCCACATTCCGGATGCCGAGAATTTCAACAAGACCAGCCCAGCCACATCCTCAACGTCGTTGATGAAACCGCTGGCATCCATCACGACAACCGCACCAAGATGCGAACATGCCCCCTGAGCGAGGTGTGGCGGGCCCCATCGTTTGACCAGGGGATACGTGCATGAAGCCCTGCCCCTGGTCCTGGGCCCATGTCATGTGCTGGCCGCATGGCCCCAGTCATCCAGGGGTCGCAGACGGCCTCCCCGTCGCTTGGACCTCTTTTCGAAGATTCTTCAGAGCTTCCAAAACGCCAATCACCAACAGGGGTTGGTTGGTTGACGATGCCTCCAACGCTTGCCCAGGACTCGCCAAATGTCGCTCGAAGTCTGCCGCTTGGATCTTGGTCAACGCCAATATCACTGGCAGATGACCCCATCATGAAGCCACTGTTCAGGATTTGGGGCATTTGCTTGACACTATGCGTCAGCAGTCAGCGCCGCACGGTTTGTCCCCTTGAAGCAAAACTCAGCCCGGGTGCACCTTACCATCCCCACACGAGATGGACGCGGGGCAATTCATCCACGTTGCGGGGTGGCATGGCTTCAGCTGGCTGCTGTCTTCAACGACCAAGCCACCAAGACGAAACACTGGCTCTCCACTCTCAACCTGCCGCTCTTGCATTAGCGGGTGCCTTCGTCTGTTCCTGAACGCCAGCCATGCAACCTCATGTCAGGTTCCATGCATAAGCTTGGACGGCAAGCTGTGCCTGTTCGAAGCCATCTTGCCCTTCTGGAAGCCCTGGGCAGGCAGAAACATTCCCCAGCTTTGGGGACCAATCTGAAGAGACCTGGTCGAACGACAATTCTCAACCACCATCTGATCCTGTGTCGTGACAGGTTGGGGGCGGGACTTGGTGTTGTTTCGACTGGATGGTTGCAACCAACTCCAGTGTTCTAAGATGCAGCCTCAGGCCGGGCTCACCCTTGCAAGAGAAGGCCAAGGTGTCAACTTCTCGAAGAACACACGCGGCAGGGCTGTCAGTGGCTTGTCACTAGCTCTCTAAGACACCCGTCACATCTTGCACCATCAGAGTCTCTCGCAACTCGAACCGAGCACTGAACGGAGCTTGCGGAAAGAGGGGCAAGACCTCGGGCAAGGCTGATAAGGTTACACTAGAAGCTCGGGCTAACGGGTACCCGGGCAGGACTGTGAACCTCCTTCAACGAAACGAGGTGGATAAGACCAGGTATGCAAGGCTGAATACAGCTTAGAGGCACCTCCTGCGTTTATGCATGCATGCAGCCATGCAGGGCACAGCCAACAGCACGCTCAAAGTGGAAGGGGTCGAGCACACTGCATCATTCAATGCCGAGCAAGCCATTGTTCGAGAAGGACGGTCAGCTCGCAAGCTGGGCTCTGACCGCCCCAAAGCACGTCAGCGGCAGCGTTGGGGCTTCGGACAGTGGGGGACCGAGTGGGAGGTCCCAGAGAGGAATGATGAACATTGGCAAGCTACCAGCATCGGCGAGGACGGGCATCAAACCCCCGGCACACCACTTTCATAAACTGCATAAAACAGCCGTGATGCACTTCTTCTCTAGGAATCGCCTATGCACTCAACCTCGTCATGACATCCCCTGGCCCCACAGCAGCACTGCGGGGAGGGGCGGGAAGTCTAGCCCCTGGGCAGGGTTCCTGATCACTCGGAGGTTTCTCTGACGCTATTCCAGGCCAAGCATGGCCAAAGAACGACCGGCGATGCTGATGACGCTTCGAGCGTAGCGCTAGCCATCTTCCGGCACATTTATCCAGAAGGGCATCGTCGCCTTGGCGGGTCCGGGAGACCTGCCTCGCACGGCGGGCACTAGGGACGTGTAAGGCTGCTTCTCCGGCTTGGGAGATCCCCATTGCTTCCCGCCTCGAAAACTCATCCAGATCAGCAAAACACCGTCTTTTGCGCGGCCAGGGACTGCCGTTTGCGGGGTGGCAAGGAGAATCCGTTCCGGGAAGCGGAACAGGCCTGGGCAGGCATCATCAGAGGAAACGAGATTCAGGACCGCAAACGCCGCCAAGCGCTTCCCGTCTGTTCAGTCAACCACCGCGTCGCGTTGGCATCTCGACCCACCCCTGCTCTGCCTGTTCATGTCTGCACCCGTCCCCTGCACTGATCGGGCGGTCTGCCGGCCGCCATGACGGGGTATCAGCAGCTGTGCTGCCCTCCAGGGGCCCGTGGCATGGCAGAGCACGCTAGCTGCCCAGCTGCAACACCAGGAACCCCTCCCGCACATCACCGAGTCACCTCACCCTGGATGCCTGCCAGCCGGGAGGCAAAAGCCCTGCGTCCTTGAGCACGCTCGCAAGCTTCGAGGCCTGGGGCACCAGGGCATCCCTGGGAGTCGTGCTGCTGAGGAAGCCGGCCTCAGACAGCACCCTCGTCATCCATCATATCACTGGCTGGCCGGAATATTGTTATTGATGCCGCCTCCACACCGGACAGAGCGACGGGCTCCAAGTGGGTGTCATTCCGGTGTTCCCTGTCATCCTCCTCCCGGCGCGGCTACATCTGAGCATCCTGTTTCGTTGTAGCCCATTGTATATCTGATTTGCTTCCCGCCTTCCCTATCCATCTTGTGTGTTCACAGCTCTCGTGGTGTGACTGGTTCCGAAGATCACTCCTCATCTGTTCCCTGCCACCACGCAGGTACTCGCAAACCAAATCATCTCTCTTATTCGCTTGCTACGTTCTGTCTTGGCTTGCCTCTCTTCTCTCGTCCAAGTCTGTACCAATTTGACGATACCAACACCTGTTGAGACTACCCTCTGCGCTACTTGTCTCGGCGATCGCGTTGTGGCCTGTATTCAGCTCTTGTTCAGTGGAAGGAAAGGCGCACGAACAAGAAGAGTGGGAGAAAGGAGCTGGGAATACTTGCTGGGGCACGCTGAATATTGGAAGAGGCCTTGCTCCGTGGCTTCCTTCCGGACTCGAATCAACTCGCCAGTCCTCGACTCTTCAAATCAAGGTCCCGCCGCAACAAGAGCGCGCGGCATCCCACCTCTCTCACGCGGCCGGACAGTCACGCGCTTGGCGCCCGTTCTCGACCCGAGCCCTCACCCCACGAGTGCCGGCCTGCCCCGCCCACTGATACCGAAGCTATCGGCGGCGAGCCAGCCACCCGGCTGCTCCCTGCAGACACCCGCCGCGGGCGAGATCACACCATCTCGGAGAGCGTGTCGCTTACAGGCTCGCTTCGTTCGGTTAGCTCCTTTTACGCCCACGCCACTCCCGCCACCGCTGTGGGCTCTTCTCTGTGCCTCTCATCCTTCTCCTTAGCGGATCGCCGTTTTCCTGCGCTGCAGATCAACCGGCTTCAGAAACTTCGGGGTTTGCTCCAAAATCCGCTTGGTTGTCTTCGACAAATCCCATCTTCAGCACCATCTCATCCCGGCAGTCTATTCACAGGCGAAGACAGTGACTCGACCTTGCCCTGCAGGGCTCTTGGCCTGCCACATTTTGGTCAGCCTCCGGCTTCACCACAACCACACAGAGCATTAAGAACCTCCGTCATGATGCAAACATTGGGAGGAAGTGATTTTGAGTTAGTGATACGGCAACAGCCAAAGTATGCGTGCGTTGCTATGGGGAAGGGAAAAGGTAACTACGACCTTCTCTGGTATCCTCGCCCTCGGCAAGCTGACCCAAGACAGAGCGGAAACCTATCGACCCGCCACCCATCGTCCAGCTGATGGTCAACCCCAGGAAAGACCCAGCAAGGACCTTCCTCCAGAACCCATACCTGATCCTGACTGCGAGACTCATCCGGAAGGAGGATGACGAACATGACGAGGGCTCAGGGCCGAAGGAGAGCGACCTGACGGGGACGTTGGTATCATCGCTTTACAGCCTCAAGGACACAGATAACACACAAGGCGGCTTCTTTGTCTTTGGTGATCTGTCTGTCAGGAAAATGGGCACCTACCGACTCGCGTTTATCCTCTACGAGCTCAAATTGTCCGAGAAAGAGTGCTGGCTACTCTCCCGGACCGTCTCCGACCCCTTCATCGTCTACGCAACCAAGTCATTCCCCGGCCTGGCCGAATCCACATTCCTCACACGCTCGTTCAGCGATCAAGGCGTACGCCTACGCCTCCGCAAAGACTCTCGCTCCGCCTCCACCAAGAAACGAACCATCAGCCAGGCCGACCAAATGCGCGCATCCCAGGCCATGCACGGCTACCTTCCACACGACTCCAGCCACGACCTCGTCCCAAACACCCACTCCCCACACCACCTCCCCCATATCGGGAGCCTGCACGACACAACCAGCCAGCTCGACCGCGCCCGCAGCACCCTCAGCTCCCAGGGCAGCTACTATGCTGAATCGCCCCAGCTCCGCTCCGCAGCCGGCGACTACGCCTCTAGCGCCTACGACTACACCACCTACGACGACAAACCCCCACTCAAACGCGCCCGCATGGACGGTTCCACCGCGCCCGACAGCCCCCACGGCGGCGGCGGCTACGACACCGACACATCCTACCACCCGTACATCCCCCACCACAACCCGCACCCCCGCACCATCCCAGACACCACAACACCCACAACCCTGCCACTCTACCCAACCACAACACCAACAACCCTACCAACAACCTACGCCCTCCCCCCAACCTCCCAACCGACATTCTCCAACCTCCCTACCCTCATCCCCTCCCCGTATGCACACTCGCCCCTAGCAACAACAACATCAATCCAACCCCTGAACACAACCCACACCTTCCCGCCGCTAAACACAAGCCACCCCTTCTCGCCTCATTCTCCCATTCCGGGGTCGTTACCAACGACGAGCTCGCCTACGTTTATGAATAGTGGTATTGGAGGCAGGAGCAGGAGGAGTCCGCCTGGCATTGTTGGGGGTGGTGGGGAGTATGGGGGTTATCCAACGCATCATCACCAGCAGCAGCAGCATCAGCAGACGGTGCATGGGGGGATGTATCTCCCGTATCATCATCCTCATCATGGGAGTTCGAATGTGGATGTGGGAGGGGGAGTGGCGGGGGGGTTGCATGCGTTGGGAATTGGGGTGGGGGCGATGGGGTTTGAGTTGGAGGGTGGGGTTGGGAGTGGGAGGCAGTGAATGGGTAAATGGGGGTTAAGGGAGGTGGTGAGGGGGGTGGGCGAGGGGAGGGGCGTTGGGATGGATCGTAAGAGTGGTGTTTCTCTACGTTGAGATGGGGAGGGAGAAGGAGATGGTTGGTCTTGGGTGGGGTTTTCTTCTCAGGGGGTTTGTGCGAGGCTTGGTGCTGATTTACGGTGTGCTCGCTTTCGGGAGTTGCTTTCTTGGTCAACGTTTTCTCCCTCTTCTTTCTCTCTCTTCTCGTCATTTATCTTTCTTTTTATTTATTCTCTTCTCTTTTTTATGTGTTTCGGAATACTCATACCCCATCATCATCACATCTCATCAGGGCTGGAAGGCAGGGAAGGGCATAGAGACGAATACTTCAGAGTGATATCCTGGGATTGGACTGGATTGGGCTGGAGGAACGTGGTTGTTCTTTTGATGTTATTTCTCTCACACTATTCCTATGCATCTTTACCTTCTTCTTCCTGCATTCCTCAAAATAAATGCTAGGAACTGTACACACACACACACACACACATACATACAAGTCTAAATACAAAGATACCCTCCTCAAGACACTTCTCTGGCAGCTATCTGCAAAGGCTAGCCCAACGTGGTCATTGCTGGTAGTTTGGAATGATTTGTTGGAACCTGCACCTAAAATCCTTGCGCCCAACCATCCATCTTTTCCTCGATCTTCCACCATCACCTTCCATGTTGTTCTCCTGCCCCGGAGGGAGTGCTGGAAAAGGCTCCACCTTCAGCCCCTGAAGCGTGCAAAAATGGTGTAATGTGATTGGCCAGTTTCTGTTTGTTTTGTGCTCGCAGGGTGTCGGCGACTTGAAACACGCCGGTTAGCAGAAGTGGAAGGAGAGGTGTGGTGTTTCGGAAGCCCTGTTTCGGGAGACAGAGGAAATAGGCAGTCATCACGGCACTGGAATGTGAGTCTCGAGTCGTGTTCATGGATGGAGGTGTTGTGTGGTCCCTTGAGTCGTTTGCTCTCCATGTCTCGGCCTCTCACAACTCGGCACTGGCTCCCGAAACACAGCTCGCAAAGGGAAGGTGCATAAACCAGACAGGCGGCGATTATGAGCAGAAGACGAGGTTGGAGACAAAGCTGGCTGCGTGATTTCGGGTGCCTGCAGACCACGCCAAAGCGGCATTTGATGACTCCCACCCATGGCTAAACCGATTCTCAAATTCGCCATCCTCACTTCCGCTCTTGCCTCTCACTGTCCGCCATCTCCAGAGTCCAGTCTCAGAGAATGACGGCAGTTTCCATGATCTCAATAAGAGCAATCGGTTTCCGCGACTCCAAGAAGCCCAAATCCTCGAGAGGAGCTTCAACATCGCTTTCCACTGCCCCGACCTCGACATCCCATCTGCCATGCATCTCCCTTGCTCGACTCCTTCACCTCACCTCCCACACCCTGCTCCTATCCCCCGTCCAGTCCCCCATTTCCATTACTCCATGCCAACACCCTCTCAAGACTCAACCCCTTCTCAGCGCCTTATTAGCATCCCGCTCTTCCGGACTCAGGGAGCCGACCTTCCGACACCCCCACCCAACCAAGGTTGGTGGTCAAGTCTCCCATGCCATGAACCTCCTTTCATCGGCTTGGTCAATTGCCTGAGTGCCGTGCAGGATATTTGGTTAGTTCTGCTGCTGAGGTAAAAGTAGACATGTGGATGAATGCCCTCCAGGTAGCCGGCCCGGTCTGGGTCGGCTAGTTCGCAACCTCACTGGCGTGCGCAGAGACACTGGTGTTTAAAAAAGTCGAGGTATGCGCACACGCAAATAAAACCGACGAGGGAGAAGGCTGGTTCGGGGTTCATCCAAGCTCGTTCTCAAGCCTTGAGTGGTTGTCCGTAGTCGACAGCAAGCCAATGTCAACCCTAGCCCCGCCTTGAGCATTCCTCAGGCTCGCCTGAAAGGCTTCAAAGCGAATGTTGAGAGCCAGCTCCGAGATTCCAGAGTCCTGTGAGTCGTGGAGAGTTGTGGGGTCGAGCCAAGGTCTCCCAAACTCGTCTGTATCATCGTGGTCTTCCCAGTCGCTGCATCTGGTTTCATCTAGCTCGGCTTCTGCTCTGTAAAGGTCGGTTTGAGGTCGCGGAGTGCCATTGTGCTGGCTTAGAGAGGCTGGCGATGCCTGTGGCGGAGGTGCCTGCGGCTTGCCGTAATGAGCTGGTCTCGGTTCGTAGACTGAGGCTTGCGAGGAGTGGTGGGCATCGCTTGTGAAGGAACCGGTAAATTGGCTTTTGGGGTTGTTGATATTGTTATCACCCTCTCCAAACTGCTTCTTCATAAGCTGGTCATGTCGAAAGCTATCACCGGAGCAATGTTCTGAGAACAGCCGCTCAACGGTAATCCCTGGAGTTGTGTCAGTACATGCAAGTTGGGGGTTCGTACTGGAGTCAAACCTTCACGCAGCCATG
The DNA here is from genome assembly GCA_027569505.1 of Chloridium humicola. Taxonomy (NCBI): domain Eukaryota; kingdom Fungi; phylum Ascomycota; class Sordariomycetes; order Chaetosphaeriales; family Chaetosphaeriaceae; genus Chloridium; species Chloridium humicola. Next base: position 619,233 of record JAPDFF010000005.1, read on the forward strand.
TTCGGAGGTCGGCGGTACAGGGCCAGACGTCTCTCGGTTTCAGTGCTCTGACGAGGTCGCAAAGCTCAGGGTATGAGGAATGGCGTGAATAGGGGAATGTGACGATATTTGGCAGAGGTAATTTGTCCGAGTCGCTTACCGCAAGTTGTGTGCCCCCAAGTTTCAGCTTGCTGGTTATGGCCTGGATCCCTTTGGTTAGGTCTGCCTCGTTGTTCTCTCCAAAGGCCGCGCGCTCGAGATCTAATGGCACTTTCCGGCCGTTGGTAATGGCGTTCAGCAGGAACTCCGTTATTTGCTTTCGTAGTTCATCGGGCATGCCATCAACCTCGGAGAGCCTATTGAGGGTTCAACATTAACAGCATGGCCAACAACAAGAGACAAAAGACTCACATTTCCAAGAGCGCCTGGACATCTTCCGGGGAGAGATAATCCAGCTCGGCTTCCCTCTCCAAATCATCGCCTCCTCCTCCAACCCCCACCTCGGCCACGTCTTGGCCATTGGGGAGACGGGTGATGACTGGAAGAATCCACACGACTGGCGAATTCTTCACCGTCGCACAGTAGTCTCCCTTCTCACAGCTGTGAATGCGGACTGTCTCGTCGGACGTCAGACAGCCTGGGTGGTAGGTGTTGCCACACATGAAGCCGACCAGCCCAGGGGCTTCCGGAGCAAGGTGGAAGGGTGGCGCAAACTTGTTTTCGGAGTTTGTGGCCACCAGAGCGCGAAACATAGACAGCTTGTACTCGTCGACGTGGATCTGCGTCCTCTGTTAACGGTTGTTGGCTACGGATTTCCAGTAGAGATGATACCTTGGACCCCAGTGCCTTCGAAAGCGAAAGCCAGACGTCCTCGTATCTGAAATCATGTTAGATTCGGCCAGCGGCGGCCAGAGCTTCTCGATCAAAGCTTACCCATATGTCCAAACCTGAAAATGGAAGATGGTGTCTGAGGGATATCTAGAGACCTTCTGCAAAAGCTCACGGATTCCCTCGGACTTGGTGGGAAACCCGACATCGTCGATGAAAGAGGTGTCCAAGTAGATGGTGTCGAGGGGTTTGAGCCCAGAGGAGTACTCGATCATGGAGGGCGATCTTGCGATGGCATTAACAAACCACGGCTCGCTCCTGATATCCCCGGTGTAGAGCACGGCCTTTCCTTGGGCTTCGAATACTGGTAGACCATGAGCAAGGCGTCAACTCTTTTTGAGAAAGTGGTTGCTTACAGAACATGACAGCCCCGGGGCAGTGGTTTGCATCAAAGAGGGTGACCTGAAGGCTGTTTCCGGGTTCAAGCTCGAGGACGGTGGGAGTTTCCAGGGGTATTGGTTTCTGGGCCATATGAGCAACAAGCAAGCACCTAGACCAGTGTTGTCTTACCAACAGGTTTCTGAGATGGCGGTATCTCTGGATGCGGGCCTCGAGAATTCTGTGGGCATAGTTGATCCGGCAGGGGTACCTCTCGAGGCGGAGAAGCATTTCTCTTGTTGCGGCCGAGCAGTAGACGCTGCAGCCATGTCAGAAACCGCCGTCCAAAGAGTGGTTAGTCAAGGCCATACAATGGTGACCGGAGGCTCTCCAGGCCAGCGAGGTGGTCACTGTGGATGTGGCTCAAGAAGCATGCTAGGGGAGGGCGAAGGTCGGGATGTGTGCGGAAGAAGTCGACTGCGGACAGTCAGTCAAAGATGGAAACATGGATTTGCTTCAAGACTGGAGATCTTGCCTCTGATGTCCGGGAACTCGGCTACCAGGCCGTTGAAGGTCGACATGGTCAATGCAAGTCACAGCCTGCCACCAACGACCAGATAAATGGCAGTAAATGGGAAGAACCAGCCAGAGAAATGCTAAGCGTCGAATGTGAAGAACAGCAGCCGAATGAAGAGAATGTGCGCCAGGCAGCAAGCACCTTTGTCCCCTTTGACCCACACAGTGCCGCGGTGCTACACCAGCTGCATTCCCAATCCCCCCAGAAAACTGAAGCCAAATTTTTCAGTTCCTCTGTCTCCCAAGCAACACACGATGTTCGCGCGAGCGATGATAGCAGAGTAGAAAATCGGGGAGTTGCCAGATCAACAGATCTCGACTACCAGCCGACCTCGGCAATCAGAAATTCGTTGTAGCTCATAGAATCTCCAGTCTTGTGCTGTCTCATATGCTGTAAGACGCATCAATTGACCCTATTCGATGGGCACTGTGCAACCCACGAGGATGAAATGCGAGATCGTTGATGCAAGATGCAGTGGAGTTTCGCGTGGCAGCTCCCGCGGTGCTGCGGCCCGATCCCTGGAGACCCACTTTGATGAGAATCCCACAGCCCCGTGTCAGGCATCCCCTGTCTGTCAATGCACGTCAGCGGCCCAGTCTCACTTCTGTGGTTTCACCTCCTCGTCAGCGACCAGTCAGTGCTCCCAGCGAAGTGGGAGGACGACGAGCAGATATGGCCCAGCCCTTCACCCCCCTCGTCGCTCCCCGAGCATTGAACCAGACAGACAGGCCTCTGTCCGGTTCAGCGAAGAAGAGACACCATTCCCGCGAAAGTTGAACACTCCAACACACTGGACCGACCTCGATCGTCTGTCGTCATGGCCGCCGGACTCAGCTTCCAGCTCCTCGAGTCGCTGACTCCAGGCCGCATCACCGCCGTCCTCTTCATCTTCACCCTCGCCTCCTTCATCGTCGACTTCACCTGGAAGCCCCGCTACAGCAAGTCCCTCCCGCGGGTAGCCTTCGGCGACAGCTTCCTCGGCACCATCAAGAACTGGTTCTTCTACGCCACGCGCTACAACACCTGGGTCGCCGAGGGCTACGAGAAGGCATGCCCCCCCAAGCCCCTTCGCCCCCACCCTCAACCTCAACCTACCATTAACCCCCCACAACAGTACTCCAAACAAAACCTCTCCTTCGTCGTCCCCTCTGCCCCCAGCCGCCCCCAAGAAATCGTCCTCCCCCGCTCCCAAACCTCCTGGCTGCTCGAGCACCCCGACCGCATCCTCTCCACCAAGGAAGCCCACCACGACACCCTCTACAGCACCTACCAATTCCTGGGCGTCGACGACCAGTTCCCCATCCAGACCATCCACAAGCACCTTGCGCGCAATCTCGTGTCCCTCATCCCCGGCGTGCAGGACGAGGTGCATGCTGCAATCGATGATGTTTTTGGCAGGGATGTTTCGGGGGAGTGGAGGGCGTTGAATCTGTGGGATGCTTGGTTGGGGGTTGTGCCGCGCGTGACGAATAGGGTGATTGTGGGGGTGTCGCTGTGTAGGAATGGGAGGTTTTTGAAGGCGCAGGTGGCATTTGCGGATGATGTGGTGAGGAATAGTTTTGTGTTTAGTATGTTTCCGAGGATATTTCTGCCGTTGGTTGCGCCGGTGTTTGTGTTGGCGAACTGGTGGCATTGGCGCACGTCGTTTCGGGAGGCGAGGCCGGTGTTAGAGCAGCGGCTGTCTGATATGGCGCGGAAGGGGGAGGGGTATGAGCCGCCGGAGGATATGGTCACCTGGTTGATCCGCCAGGCGGAAGCGGAGGGGAGGGAAGATGGGTTAACTGCCGAGCTGCTCTCCAAGAGCATCCTCCCCGTGCAGTTCGCCGCCATCCACACGACTGTCATGACAGGGTTCAATCTGTTCCTCGACCTCGTCTCCTCGGACCCATCCATGGGCTACCTCGACGCCATCCGCGAGGAAACAGCCCGCGTGTTTGCAGAGGAAGGGGGAACGTGGACAAAACAGGGCCTGTCCCGCCTCCATCGCACAGACAGTGCCATCAAGGAGTCGATGCGGCTCAGCCATTTTGCCACGGCGTTAACGCACCGGAAGGTGGTTGCTCCCGAGGGGGTGACGAACGCGACGGAAGGGTGGCACGCCCCGTACGGTGCTTTTCTGATGCTGGATTTGGCAGGGACGCACCGCGATCCGGAGGTGTATCCGGACCCGGACAGGTATGATGCGTGGCGGTTTGAGAGGGAGAGGGGGGCGTTTGAGGAGAAGGTGAAGACGGGGGAGAGGGTGGGTGTGGAGGAGGGGTTGAGGGTGAAGAGGTTGGGGATGATAACGACGAGCGCGGAGTATTTGCCGTTTAGTCATGGGCGGCATGCTTGGTGAGTTGATGTTCGGGTTCTTGAACATGGGGTGTTTGCTAACGGGGAAACAGTCCCGGCCGGTTCTTTGTTGCACATGAGCTGAAGATGATCTTGGCGTACTTGGTCCAGAACTATGAGATCAAACCGCTGGCAGAGAAACCGAAGGGGCCTTGGTTTGGGGGGAATATGATACCGCCAGTGGACACCAAGATTGAGGTGAGGCGGCGGAAGGGCACGGTTTTGAAGACATTGGTCAGCTATCCTGGGAATAACCCCAAATTTGGATGATTCCGTCCTGAAAACATCATGGCCATGAGGATGATCACATTATCTCTCGCTACCGGTACCTCCCAGCTTGGGGGCATCGAGGGCAATCATCCCCCGCTTTCCCAGCGAGCAGTTCGTTCCAACACCGACCACCTCGTCTCATCCCTGACCTGCTTCCTCATACAACACCGCTGGTCCAGGAAAAATTACGGTACCGCCTAACCTCCCCCATTGCTGGTTGCGTAAATCCTCAGCAGCGTACCCGTTGCTGGAATTCAGCCCGCCACCCAGAGACTCGCCCTCCCGAGATTCAGTCGACTCCTTACGACCGGGCTCGTTCGATATACTTTACACCCTCATCCCCTATATTCTTCTCCCCGCTAGAATACCCAGTGGCTCGCATTATACACCCGGATTTCAAGCTTTATTGTTGGAAGGGGGGAGGCAGAGGAAGAGGAAGAGGAAGAGGAGGGACGGTTCTTGATACCTTTGGCAATTGGAATTAGGCAATAGAGCAAGTCAAATCCGATATACATGTCATCGAACTCTGCAGTACGACATGGACGCAAAACATGGACATATATTCTTAGCCCCTTTTTGGGCGCCTGGGAAGGAGGGGTTGACTGTCAGGGTTGGAGCTGTAGAGGGTTAAAGTCTTGGCGCTGCGTCACCAGCCCCACTCGCGATGCCTCAAAAACATGCGGGTTAGGGTTATTGATGCGTCTGTCTTTCAGCCACCCCTCCATCCTCCATCGCCTTCACCACCAAAGTACCAACCACGCCGGGCTCCCTGGGCACAGCGCTTTGTCGCGCCCCTCCTTCGACTCACGCGTCAATTGTTCCTTCAATACCGCTGAGTCCTCCTCCGAATTTACACAAAGCCCAAACCACCAACCGCCCACAGAACAACTCCCACCACTCCCTCGCATTCCCCCAACAACAACCCCCTTTCCCAAATCCCCCGCGCCTCCGGCGCCCCTACCCTTAAAATGCAAGGCTTCAACATGGGCCGGTACCACCCGCCTACCTCCCTCGACCCATCCCTCTCCTCCTCCTCCCACCCCCACAGCAAACCGCACCGCAAACCCCCCTCCCACGCGCCCCCCACAGTCCGCTTCGAGATGCCCTTCAACGTCTGGTGCGCCCACTGCCCCTCCCCAACCCTCATCGGGCAAGGAGTGCGCTTCAACGCCGAGAAGAAGAGGGTCGGAAACTACTACACCACGCCGATATGGAGTTTCAAGCTCAAACACACGGTCTGCGGCGGGGAGATCGAGGTGCGGACGGATCCGAAGAGGGGGGAGTATGTGGTTGTTAGCGGTGGGAGGAGGCGGGATTACGGCGGGGATGGGGAGGAGGGGGAGAGTTTGGTGAGCGGGGGTGCTGGGGGGGTGGTGATCCTGACGGAGCGGGAGAGGGCGGAGAAGAGGGAGAGCGCGTTTGGGAAGCTGGAGAGGACGATTGCGGATCGGGAGAAGATGATGGGGGCGGCGCAGAGGATAGGGGAGTTGGTGGATGATGCGGAGAGGAGGTGGGAGGATCCGTATGCGCAGAATCGGCGGTTGAGGGAGGCATTTCGGGTGGGGAGGAAGGGGAGGGAGGGGGAGAGGGCGGAGGAGTTGAAGGCGAGGATGGGGTTGGGGATTGAGTTGTTGCCGGAGACGGAGGAGGATGCGCAGAGGGCGAGGCTGGTTGACTTTGGGGGTGTGGATGCTCGGGGGGATAAGGGGGTTGATAAGGCGCTTTCGCAGCCACTGTTTATGCCTGAACCCGGGGAGAAGAGGAGGAAATTCGATGCCAACGGGCCAGCAAAGGGGCATAAGAAGCTCAAGTCGGAAATTGCTGCGTCGCGGATGCGCGAGAGCCTCGTCTCGGAGATCGTTAGCAACACGCGAGCTGCAAAGGATCCCTTCCTCGACTTCGGTAGCAGAGAGAGCACACCGAAAAAGACGGGTTTGCTTCCCGGCCTCAAACGAAAAAGGTTGGATGAGGAGTCACCAATCCCTTCACCTGCCGCCACTTCAACCTCGACGACAGTAACACCCTCCAGCACGGAGAAGGATGATACCCCCAAAGCTGCGGCCGGCACGACGGCTTTGGTCAGCTACGACTCGAACTCGGATTGAGCAGGCCTCCTACGAGTTCACTCACGATGCCACGACTAGAATACTTGATAGAAGATGATACCCTAACGAAGGCTTGGAATGGCCCACCAGCCTCAAACCCGAGAGAATATAGAATCAAAGCCCCAGCGGGATCTCTGGTCTTTACCCTAGTCCGAGCCCTTTGGTTCCGATGCCCGCCTACCCTTTGAGGGTCTTGTATTGAAAATGTCACTGGGCGAATCATCTGCATATCGTCACTTGGTAAAATTATTCTATCATACAATCCTGCTGTTGAAACACCACCCCGTTCAGTCCGTCACCCAAACCCCAGACACGCCAGAACTACCGCTCAACCCATGCGTATCCCCCATCCAGATATTCATAATAAATAAGAAAGCGGGGAATGAACAATCAAGAAGCCAGTGCAAACGAGCCCAGAACCAGCCATATACAACTCCATGTACCCCAAAGCCAAGCCAGCAACGCACAAGAACACCTATGAGCCACCTCTTCCCTTCTCTTCCTTACCCTCCCATAATCATACGTCATCCATCTGCCCAGCAGGCTGCGCCTCATCATCATCGTCGTCGTCATAGCTCGCAACGGAGGAGAGGTCGTCGTCGTCTTCGCTCTCGGCGCCGGCCTCGTCGGCGGCCTCTTTGCTGGCGTACTTCTGGACGTACTCTGCACCATAAACCACTCATCAGCACCATCATTTCCTTCAACCATGCACGGTCTCTACCATATCCACCGGCCGGGGTGGGGGAGGGGAAACAGGACGCACCCTTAACCTTCACCTCATAATTCTTCGGCTCCCTCAACAACAGCGCCGCCGCCTCACCATTCAGCGGGTCCGACGGGTTCGGATAGCGCAGCAGCTGCGGGAGGAACACCTCGAAGATGTTGATCATGTCGTACATGGGCGACCATGTCTGGTTGATGACGTCGAGGCAGACCGATCCGGACCTGTGATCCCGGCTCTTTTTAGTCTCCTTTCTTTTTTCTTGTCCTGTATTTCCCAAGAGGAAGGGGTTTCGGTGGTGGTAGTGGCGGGTGGTGGGCGCAGGCTTACAGTTCATCGATGTTGGGGTGGAAAATCCGGTTGACAAAGCCAATGCTAGGGGACTTGTACGGGTACTGGTCGGGGAGTTCGACGTGGATTTTCCAGACGCCACCTTCAAAGGGTGCTGTTTTTGCGAAGGTGTGAGTGCGATGGTCGGTTGTTGGGTGGTGGGGTTGTATCGGCGGGGGGAGGGAGAAAGGGGGGAGCGACTGACTTTCTGCAGGGCCTTTGAAGCGGACATAGAACTCCTGCCTGTTGATGCCATTTGGATCAGTGCCTGTCGGGTCGTCGGTCGTGTCGCGTGGGTAGAACGGAGATTCGCTTACACTGCGAGAGGGGTTGAGGTTAGCTATGCGCCGTAAAATCTGGGGTCTGCCATGAGCTCGGGGACATACTGTTGTCGTTGACTAGGGTAACCTCATAGTCGCTCATGAGCCTGCAGCTGCGGTCAGCGCATGCTCGAGAGAGAGCCACCCGGTCGGTCCTCGCGCCGGTGTGCATACATCTTCATGACCTAAAATCCTATGTGAGCCCGATATCAGGGAGCGGGTTCGACTCCGGGCAACTTACATCCGTCTCGATGCGGCGGCGCGGGGAGGCCATGTTGTCGGGTTGGTGCTTTGGTGGTTGTTGATCGTCGAGGTTGGGGGCGTTAGGTGCTCTGGGAGATCTTCGTCCAGGTCAAACGAGCTTGTCAAATCAGGTGCTGTCGAGTCGGTGGTAAGGTTGGGAGGAGCAGTCCGGCGGCGGGTGGCGGAGAGGAAGTTGGAGGGTCAAAGGTGGGGAATGGAGCGCGTTATCATTGGGGCCAGCAAGGTACCTCAGCCTGAACGATGGAGGGGTGAGGGGTTGACTCAGAGCTGCCCAAGTCCCGTCGTGACCGGGCTGGAGGTACCTGATGGCCGGTGTTTGTGCCTGAAATTCGGCACTGTCAATTTGGACCTGATGTTGTGCCTTCAAGCCAACGACGAGCTGCCCATGATTTTGTTCCAGGTTGTTCTGTTGTCACCAAGAGCCCCCGTCAACCAGTCAGTCGGAGGCAGCTGCTTCAATGAAGTGTTTCAGAGTAAGTCGGGGGTTCCGTAAAAAGAAAATCACACAGTACGCAATGTACAACCCATGAAGAGACAACATTCCACTCTCGAGACCCAAGTCGCCGACTCTGGCGGCTGGGTTGGCTCGAGGTTGGTCTGACATAATTGTTGAGACCCATGTGGAGTCAAGTTCCAAGTGACGCAATCTACAGGGCTCTCTGCTCTCTGATCCGGGGAGTTCTTTGTCTGCTCAATTTGGACGTCCTCAACGAAGATACAGATGCGGCGTCCGAAGTGCAGGTATTCCGGTATCAGGGTTTTCTCTTTTTTCTCTTTTTTTTTTCTTTTTTTTTTCTTTTTTCTCTTGTTTTCTCTGTTTTCTATTCAACTCTGTCTGCAAAGATCACCGGATGTATTGGCAACACTCTGGATGTCGAACAGAGGCTCGGGCTCAGAATTAATATCGAATCCGGAATTCTGCAATCCATCAAAGAGAACATCTACCCGAGCCACGAGACGTCAATTCCATTTCAACAAGCTGGGGATGGAGGGTCCGGCAAGTCAACGGGGTCAACCATCAAAGCGTGCAACTGCCTGCACTAAGAAATCGGACGAGGCTGGCTGAAGCACTGACATGCAAGGCTGCAGCCCAATCAACTTCAACCGGCATAATTTTGGTCCTGAAAAAAGGGAAAGATGCACAGCAGCCTCCAACTTTAATGGACGTTGAGATCGATCTCCTGTGTGTGGATGGCAAAGGGAAGAGCGAACCGGTGCCTCGGCTCCCCAACAACCCTCCACAACGTCCCTGCCCAATCAGCAACGTCCAACGGCAGTGGAGCCAAGACCCGATCAACCGAACAGGCGGGTGCTGTTTCCAGAATCTGAAAGGGGGGCCAACACCAAAAGGGAAAACTCCAGCCGAGTCCTCAGAGATACTCAATTGTACGCAGCAAAAACCATCATGACCCGTTGAATAAAAGTCGCCAAAATTCGCCACGCCTGTTGGTCCCGCTCGTTTCCTCTTTCCTTCTTTTTGCAAGCGCAACCCTCTCCGCTCTCTTCCCAACATCCCTCTTTGCAATTTTTTCCCTTGCATTTCCATCTCGGCTTTCAGACCCCTGCAGCGCCACCTGTACCACCACCACAGACCCTAAGTACCGATGTACCTTCCCTCACTCCGGGTAGCCCGGTCGTGTGCCTCAACCCTCTCCAAGAGGACAGGCACACGACTACTCGCCAGGCCTCTCCTCACGGCAGTCCCCTCCCATCAACAACCACACAACCAGACAAGATGGAGCTCACACTCGCCCATGGGCTCCCCGTCGGCCAGCCAGCGGCCCAAGGTCACCGTCGGCAAGCTCCGCACCATGCACCGCAAGGGCGACCCCATCACTGTCATGACGGCCCACGACTTCCCCAGCGCCCACGTCGCTGATACCGCCGGCATGGACGTCATCCTGGTCGGCGACAGCCTGGCCATGGTGGCGCTCGGCATGGAGGACACCAGTGAGGTGCTTGTTGAGGAGATGCTGATGCACTGCCGGTCGGTTGCCCGGGCGACGAGGTCGGCTTTCACGGTATGTTGTCTCCCCCTTTCTGTTCCCCATGTTGTTCCTCCTCTCTTTTTTTCAGTTGCCAACATTGTCCCAGGTTGGCGACCTCCCCATGGGCTCGTACGAGGTGTCGCCCGCGCAAGCGCTCCAGACAGCCATCCGCTTCGTCAAGGAGGGACGCATGCAGGGCGTCAAGCTGGAGGGCGGCAAGGAGATGGCCGAGACGATCAGGAAGATCACCACCGCCGGCATCCCCGTCCTCGGCCACGTCGGTTTGACTCCCCAGCGCCAGAACGCTCTTGGTGGGTTTAGGGTCCAGGGGAAGACCTCGGCCGGCGCGATGAAGGTCCTCGAGGACGCGCTCGCCGTCCAGGAGGCAGGGTGTTTCGCCATGGTGCTCGAGGCAGTCCCTGCCGAGGTCGCGGCCATTATTACCGAGAAGCTGTCGATTCCCACCATTGGGATCGGCGCGGGTAATGGTTGCTCGGGCCAGGTGCTGGTGCAGGTCGACATGATCGGCAACTTCCCGCCGGGGAGGTTCCTGCCCAAGTTTGTCAAGAGGTACGGCGATGTTTGGTCCGAGAGTCTGCGGGCGATCGAGGCATACCGGGACGAGGTGAAGAGCAGGGCGTATCCGGCGCCGGAGCACACCTATCCTATCGCGAAGGAGGAACTGGAGGGGTTCGAGAAAGCTGTGAAGGACATGTGAGCGGGGAGCATCCTATGTTGCATCGTTTTTCGGCGTATTCTTTCTTGGGGTTTAGCGTTGTGTGTTTGAGCATGGCGGCGTCGGCGGGTTGTCGATAGTGTATTGGCGGATACCATGTTGATAGCGACCATCTATTGATAGCGTCTTGGAGGCGGCTAGTCGTCGGGCTGCCGTTTAGAATTCTGGCATCTTAGATAGCAATGACTAGACACTACCCAAATGCGGGTGTCACTGAGTAAGAAACGTTGAGGTGTTCATTGGAGTCTTTGAAGCACTGCGAAATATCAGCACCCCAAAGCATCCGGACTGACAGATAAGAAGACATACCCTCCACAGATTACCCACCACCTCATCCAGCGCCGGCGCAAATGTGCTGTTCACATACAGGAACACGCTCTCCGTCTCGGCCACCTTGAGCGTCTTCCGAAGGTAGGCCACGACGGACTCAAACTTATGCGCACTCGCGACCTTGACCAGCTCCCGCCGGATGGGCGGCGCGGAGCCGACGGGCTTAAAGCGCACCACAATCTTCTCCTGCGAGAAGGCGCCCGCGGCAGCGAGCGCGGCAGTGGCATCCCGGGGAAGTGTCAATAACACGGTGGAGGCGGTCATGGTGAGCGGCAGGTCCGGGGAGTCTCGTCCTTCGAGGACAGGGGAGGCGGGCGCCGAGTTTTTGGCGTCCGGGTCCCGGCCGGGAGGGGAGGCAGCCATGTTCGACGGCGGGGATGTCATTTCGGCTCCGTTGTTCGGTAGCGGCTATCAGCTTTTGCTTGGGATCCGGCATGAGAGATTCGAAGTTTTGGTGTTATCGTCGCCAAGCTTCCGTCTTGCCGTTGTGAGGCCGCCATTGAGCTGGACAGCTTCATCCATGCAATGAGGTTGCAGCGGAAGACCCGCGACTCGCAGCCCTCCACGCAGCCCCACAGAAACAAACAGACGAAACGGTTAACGAGGGTTAGGGGCCGTTGAAGCTCACCTCTCCCTCATCTTGCCAATTCGCCACATCGATTTGGACTTGAGAACAAAAGGCTTTCGCTTTCGCAAACTCTGAACATCGTATCAAAGTAATCTCCGTCTTCACAGCCAACAGTCGCAGTTTTGAATCCTGTCGACGTTCAACTGCTCTTCCCGCGGTCCTGATTTCCGCGCGTGGTGGGGTCGTCTGTGGGTCTTCAATGGGGCCAGGCTTGCAAGGAGCAGGCACCCAGCTGCTGAGCCCCAGGATCCCCAGAGTCCAGACCTCTCGAGGTAAGGCTGAAAGCCACAGTTGGCTGTAGCGGCCAATCACAGCCAATGGCCGAGGCTGTTTGCACCAGCCAGCGCCAGCGTGCACCAGCCACTGCCGTCTTGGCCTGCGGAGCTAGCGCCCCTCGCAGCCTTCTGCAAGACAAAAAGTGGCATGATTTTGTGGTCGAATGGGCCCAAAATCAACAGCGCTGCGTCAGAGCACCCGCGGCCCCGATTGGCAGCGATTGGCAGCTGCCCCAGCGAGCACGTCGGAGAGGGCATTTCCCATGTCCAAAAGTCAGGCCATTTCGACAATATCTGAGCCGCGCCAACCCAATCGGTTTGTGTCTGCGTGAGGGTCCGCTCTGCCGCCGCCGGGAAGTGGGTGGGAGGAGGGAGGAGGGGGAACACGACGCCATCGAAGAAAAAAAGTTTTGGCCGCCCTCCGCGATGAGGACACCGAGCTTCGAGAAGAGCATGGTGAAGAAGCAATTGAAGGATCCAGGGGGCCAATGTCCGGATCGAGCACCCGTTCCTCCAACGAGCTAGGTTGTGAGCCAATTGCCTCCCTTGGTGCAGAATGCGAGCGCTGTTCCTCCTGGTCTATGGCCGAGTGCCCTCGCCAGCCCCTCGTTCTCGTCGTCTCCCGTCACCTGGTCCTGACCTAGAAGACTGCCCTTGCCCCGAGTTGCAGCACGTTGCCAGGGTGTCATGCTCTCCATCTTCAACCGTTTCCGATCCCCCAGTCTCTGTCTTGGGACTTGATCAACCTCCTGATACCCCGGACACTCTCCTCCAGTCTTGACACTTCGGAACCAGGCATTGTTCACTCACACACCGCAACAAGAAGCTGCGCCTTCGTTCGCTCATTCTCACTGTTCCATTATCCCTCTCATTCATTCTCCATCCTGCCCCTCCCTCCTCCGAGGAGACTGCCTAGCGCTGCTGTTCGTGTCCCCACTGTCCCACGAGAATATCTCGCCATCCGCCACCTTCTTGCTCCTGGCCTTCCCGCTTGGTGAACCTCAGCAAGTCCAGCCAACCACAGTCGAGGCACAACGTCGCGCATCCTTTTGGGCCTTTCCAAGCGCCCTGTTCTCCTGCATCAGGCATTTCTCCGACCTTGGCTTTTGAGCTCTGTTGTCGTGCGGTGGTGTGCTTCACTCCGTCTTCAACAACACGCGCCTGTCGCCGCCACTCCTGGACTCTTGGGCTCCTGATCCTCGTCTCCCACGTCATCGCGCCCTCCCCGAGCTCTCTCCGAACGCGCCCAAACACTTTTCGCGAACCGTCACATGTCGCGGATACCGGCAAATTTCTCTTAACGATTCGCTCTTCGATCGAGGGACTCTCCGTGCGCTTGGCACTTTCGCCTCCCAATCTTGGCGCTATCTTCTCTCATCTTGAGACCTCTGGTCACTCTCATCTAGCCACACACACAGCTTAAGCCCTTATCGACCTGGTCGTCGCCTGAAAGGCATCACCCCTATTGCTATCTCTAAACACTTGGGCTGAGTTAAGGAGTACATCCCTGAGGACATTACTTTCTACAACCCACCCTCCACCATCACGCCAGGCGGCATGCAAAGGTGATGATGGATCAAGACTCACTCAGACATCTCGAGTTCTTCTCGATGCCCAACAACCAGGTACGGCCCTTTCCACCTAGCACGATGCCCTCTTGCTCACACTGTACAGACGGTCAACACAGTCGACCAACCCTTCTTGGCCGGGACGTCAGCCCAGCTGCCGTCGTCATGGGACACATCTGGACTCAACGTCGACCACGGAATGGCCGTGTCGCCGTCAACAGCCCCGACGACTCTCTCGCTTGATTCCGTCACACAGCCTTCCCCCCTTACCGGCCTCACAACAATGTCTCCCGACCACCTCACATCAACATCACGGCCACCACAACAAGGACTCCAGGGTCGACCAATGCTGGCCGCACGCGGTGCCAGGAGGAATGATGCCCACGAGAGGAAACGGTCCAAGCTGAGCATGGACTCCGGCACGCCTCTCGACTCGGTGGATTATTGGATCGACTTCGACAAGGACGAAAGCCTTGGCAGTATACCCGAGGGGTACGAAGCGCCCAGGCAAAGCATGGACAACAAAGGGAAAGCACCCATGATGCGTCGGTGAGTGAGAATGCACTTCAGGTTGGGGTTTTTTGCCAACCCCTTTTTTCCACCCGCTTGGCCGACGCCGTGACTGACCGCCCCCAAGACCCACCAACAATGCACCCTCTCTCGGCACAATAAAACGAGATGAATTTGCCGACGACAGCGCGATGGACAATGCGCTCTCCGACGACGACGGTTTCTCGTCCATCAACCTCGCCGACCAGCTCTCCAGGATAGACACCGCACCGCCTCAAGATATCCCACCACGCGAGGGTCTCTATTCAACGCCACTGAGCTGGGAGCGGCCACAGCCGGGGATACGCATGGACTCGCTCATCGGACTTCACAGCCCGGCCCTGAACGAAGCGGAGCAGCGACGGCTGATCGCCATCGCCATGAACCCCGGGCCGAGCATGGGCGGGCTCGGATCGAACATCAACCTCAACTTCAGCGGGCTACCCCAAGGCATGCCGATGACCTTTGGTGCCGGCGGGCTGGGCAGTACCGGCCCCTCCCAGGGCGGCCCGAAGCCGGTCTCCCCGCCGCACCCAGGTTCCGCGCAGGGCCACTACCCGCCACACATGCCCAAGAAGCAAGGGAGCTTTAGCATGAGCATGAGCGATAAGGGCAAGGATAAGCTGAAGACGGGGGATCGGACGGCGCACAACGACATCGAGCGGAAGTACCGGACGAATCTGAAGGACAAGATCTCGGAGCTGCGGGATGCGGTGCCGTCGCTGCGGACAATATCGGAGAATGGGGGCGAGGACGAGACGCAACCATCAAGGTCGGCTAAAGTCAGCAAGGTGAGTAAAAGTTACTCTTTGAAAATAGGGGTAACCACTAACAGCAGTCCAGGGAACCGTGCTCACCAAGGCAACGGAGTACATACACTACCTCGAGCGCAAAAACAAACTGATCGTGCAGGAGCACCGCGAGCTTTCCCGGAGACTGCAGGCGTTCGAGCAGCTGCTCAACGCGACGGCGCGGACACAGTACACGATGCCGACGTACAGCAGGACGCTCTTCGACCCCAGAGGCTTCTGCTAGCCCGACCACCGACATATTACCACACAAAACACACACAAATATCTTTCTCCACATCACTTCTCGACGTTTTTCTTTGTCTCTGTATATATCTCACCTTCTCTCTCTCCATTACTTACTCTTCTTCTCTTGGTTTTTCACCCCCAACCTCATATTTCTTGCCCCATCATTTCGCATGCATGGTCCGGGAAAAACGACAACGGGAAGTGAAAAGATAAAAACGACTTGGGCATTCCACTGGCGGCGTGGTGTGGGCCGGCGCATTTGTTACGTTCTTCCTGACGAGACGACTACACATATCAGCATATCAAAAACGGTTGGTTGGTGGGAGGGAGGGGAATATTACAATGGGGAAGGGGGTGGGGAAATTAGGAAGACGGTCACAGAATAATGGCCCTACACTCGCTACGGCCTGCTCGAGCATATTTTTTTCCCTTTGGCATGTCTTACTAGCTATTTCAGCGCTGACTTTTTCTTTCGGTCTCATTTGTCATTCCATCTCTCTCTGTCTTCTGGGCGTGGCTCAACGCGCGCGCTCTCTTCTGGGGATTTTCTTTAGCGTGTTTGTGATGCGAAGGGGGATCGCATCTCACATCTCCACAAAGTCTCAACATATTGTATGAGGATTGATGGGATCGTATATAAGACAGGGCGGGATACACTTTCTGCATTCGTTCGTTTTGGGGCGGGCCGAGGCTCGTGTCGGATTATTATAGAGACGGGACTGAGCGAGTGCAAAATAGGGGGTGGTACATAATGGTTGTTGGTCGGAGGAAAGAAAGTCTAGATACCCATCAATCCATGTTTTTACACACGTCAGTCTACTGCCCCCAACTTCATACTATACACCGTGATATCCAACCCTACCTCAACGCCTCAATATCCTCCACCTCCTTAACCGCCTCCACCGTCAAAACCACCGGCCCCTCCTCATCCACAGCCACACTATCCTCAATCCTGACCGCCAACCCCCTAAAATGCTTCGGAAACCTCTCATCATCCGGCACGTACACCCCCGGCTCGATCGTAACGCAATGCCCCGCCCTCAACGGCACTGATCTTGGATACCCCGGCACATCATGAACATCCAATCCAACATAATGCCCCACATGATGCGGAAACAACGTCCCCATCACATCCCCCCCCCATCTCCTCCCCCCGACCTCAAACCCCAACCTCCCAAGCTCCCTCTGTAAGCCCTCCTCCGTCGCCCGATGAATCTCATCCAACGACATCCCCGCATCCGCCCTACACAACTTAACACTCTCCCTCTGCACCTCCAACACCGCCGCATACAAATCCCGCGCAGCGGGACTAAACCGCCCCCCCACAGGCCACACCCGCGTGATATCCGTGATATACCACCCATATTCCCCCCCCGCATCGACGAGCACAGTCTCGTCCTCTTTTAACAGCGCTGTGTTGTGCGTGTAGTGTATCAGCCTCCCCCGTGGGCCGCCCGCGATGACGGGGACGTAGGCCTCGCCGGACAAGCCGTCGAGGGTGAAGGCGTGCGCGAGGTAGGCGTGCAGGTCGCGCTCGGAGGGCCACGCGCGGCGCATGGCGGAGGTGAGGGCGCGGCCGGAGACGCGGCCGGCGTGGCGCATGACGGCGATTTCGGCAGGGGATTTGAGGGCGCGGAGGGTGTTGACTAAGGGGGCGAGGGGGGTGGTGGAGGTGGGGAGGGTGCGGAGGATGGTTGTGAGGGGGGTGGGGGTGGTGGGGGGGTTGGGCGGGTGGTCGGTGTAGATGCGGGAGGCGGAGCGGAGGAGCGGGGGGAGGAGGGTGGTGAGGTCGTGGATGGAGCCTGAGGCGTCGGCGTTGAAGACGTCTTCGGCGGCGCGCAGGCCGCTCCAGGGGCCGGACCATTGCTCGGCGAAGGCGTCTTTGGGGCGGCAGAAGAGGTGGAAGGAGTAGTCGCCGAGGTTGGGGCCGGTTTTGCGGATGACGGCGAGGGCTTCGGGCTCGGAGAAGCCGGTGAGGTAGAGGAAGTTGGATTCTTGGCGGAAAGGGAAGAAGACGGCGCCGGAGCGGTACTTGAGCTCGGCGGAGGGGAGGAGGGCGACGCCGTTTTCGGGCAGACTGAAGGCGAGCTTGGCGCGGCGGTCGGCGTATTCTTGGGCGGTGATGCCGGGTGTTACTGGGGGAGATGGTTAGGGAGTGGTCATGGGGAGGGGGAGTAGGGGGTGGGTGACGCACTTTCACCGGGCTTGAGGATGTGGGGGTGTGTCTCATAGACGGGCTGTCCAAACTCGAGGTCGGCTGCGGAGACGGTGGTGGCATAGTTGCGGTGCCATGTCCGTCCTGGCAAAGGTCTGATGGGGGCCTGAAGAGGCCTGCGTGTTTGCCGCAAAGCGGCTCGTGCTACCCTCATTTTGGAAGACTGAATTCGTTTGAGTGGTGAGGTGAGTGGTGAGTGAGTGGGAGGCAATGTTCACTGAGAGTTTGCAATTGACAGGGGCAGCAGCCAATTGCTGGATGTGCCCCACATAAGACACTGGAATTCAAAAGATGGATGAACTCGACCCTCCTTTGGCTGATTTCACCTAATTCAGCATGTCTTGCTCACAATAATAAAATATTACTCGAATCACAACTGAATTTGGTCTCTTCTGAATCTCTTTGTTTCCTTGAGCAAACAGGATTGGAGCTGAGGTGACTCCCTGCTTGTTGATATCAGTTAGAACTTGAAGCAAAATGCCAAGCTGCCAGTGCCAGCAAGTGGCAGCAACCCCAACCAGGGCCGTTGCTGTGAGCGACAGCGCCCGCCAGGTGGCAGCCGCGTCGGTGGAGCCAAAGTTTGTTGTGTTGCGCTCCAAGCAGGCTTAGCTCATGCGAGCTCGGACGCTTTCCGCTGCCTTTTGATATTGCGCGACCCGCTGCACCAAAAAGCATTTCCCAGCCTGGCACTGGCCTGAGGAGAGAGGACACCCACATCCGACACTCGACATTTGACTGACGACGACCGCCCCGACTTCCTCTCGTTGTGGACCAAAGAGCCTTCGACTGGTTGGCGGAAGGCATTGGCTGTCTCTTCCTGCCTCTCGACCGCTCCCGCTCTCGTTTTTTTGTGGCGTCGTTGGGGTAGCAACCTCCTGCAAGGGACGCGTTTTGGGGCACGTCCACTCGCGTGTGTTGCTTGCTTACCTCACTCATTCCCCAGCGCAGTCGCTCGCTGCTGCCAACCAACCAACCCCTCCACTTCCAGCTCACCTCGTCCACCAACAGTCGGCCATCACCGGTCACCACCCTTCTGGGCCCGCCACCACAGCCCGCAACATCTGCTCGGAGCATGTTGACTGGGCATTCATATGGCAGCAGTATCTCTATCGCCGGCCCCGCCACAGCTCTCTGCCATGTCGACAAGGAGAATCCCCCTCTCCAACAGCAACCCCAATGTCGCCAATTCGCCCATGCGCGCCGCGGCCGCCCTCAATGGCGCAAAGAAGGTCCGCTCCTATGCTGAGCACCTCCGCGAGGAGCCGTACTTCCAGCCTCCACCGGCCAAGCGACAGATGATCGAGCGTCCGACCGCCTCGCCCACCCGGACCAAGACGGCCCGGACCATTGCCCACCGCTCGGCCTCTCGAGCCACTGGCACATCTACCACGGCACAAAAGACGTCACAGCATGCCACCGCATACAAACCGACCGAGGAGGAGCTCGTCAATCTCCGAAACTGGCACACCCAGATCCGCGCCCGCTTCCCCAAGATGGTGTTCTACTTTGAGAGCATTCCGGACGAGCAGCGCGCCAAGCTTGCGAAACATGTTGGCCGTCTCGGTGCTGTAAGTGGGAACATGTCTGGCCGGCATCTGATTCGGTGAAGCTTACCCGCATGTCCCTCGCAGCGCGAAGAGAAGTTCTTCTCGATCGACATCACTCACGTCGTCACAACCCGGCCGATTCCCCCAGAGAAGCCCAAAGACGAGCAAGATGCCGGCGCCGACCCTCATGCGGACAACGAGCAGCCGAGGACGATCGACCCTTCGCTCCTGAACCGCAACGCAGAACCGAACTTGACAACATCACGGCCTGTCAGGAGGAAGTTGGTCTTTGATACACCCTCGACGAGCAAACCCAAACCTCGCAGCACAGACGTTTTGGACCGTGCTCGCGATATGGGCAAGAAGATCTGGTCGTTGGACAAGCTGCACAAGATTCTGGACATCGCCCTGCACCCTGACCCGTACACTAGCGCTGCGCTGGGTCTTGGTCGCAGTGCCGCGCAGAGCACCGCCAAATCGGCAAACGAGGAGGCCAAGCTCGCCGAGCTATTGCAGCATGAGCGAGTACATGGCCCCATGGATCGGGATCCTACCGTTGTGAGCAAGGACATGTGGAAGTTTCGAGGGCCGTACATCTTTGTGTACGACGTCGAGGAGAAGACGAAGCCCATCATGATCAGAGAGTACGTGAAGGCGGCCGACCCGAAGGACGGAGACTGGCCCCAGTTTCGGGTAGCATCCATGGGCCGCTGTCCCTTCGTTCTTGACGAGAACTATGACGTCGACAAGGAAAACCGCGACCGCGCCCGGGCCAAGGCGCGCGCTGCCAGGGTTGCTGCTGAGGAAGCCGCCGTTTCGAAGGCCAAGACCGCCGACGCTCCGTCGAAGACGACTGCGGCGAAGCGCACGCTCTCTCAGATGGAGGACGGTCAGAACCGGGAGGCTGCAGGTGTCCGCGCTACTGAGTCGTTCGACCGGTCCCGAGTCTCGAACCCGCCATCGCTAGACTTCCGGTCTCAGAATGCCTTCATCAGCCACAACGCCAAGGTGGGCCGCTTTGTGGCCGGCGAGCCTGTGGCATCTGGTCTGCAGCCATCCACTGTGACCTCGGCAATTCGATCACAGATGATCTCGTCAACGACGGGTGGTGTGTTGGGGGCGAAGGCGGGGACGAGCAAGGAGATCCACGGCCTGCAGCGCAAGGTTGTCCTACAAAAGGCGAGCACGCAGGATCTGAACTCGCGCCGCGTGGCTGAGATGGGTCACGATGGCACCACTT
This sequence comes from Chloridium humicola, assembly GCA_027569505.1. NCBI lineage: Eukaryota > Fungi > Ascomycota > Sordariomycetes > Chaetosphaeriales > Chaetosphaeriaceae > Chloridium > Chloridium humicola. The sequence goes on from JAPDFF010000005.1 coordinate 639,452, forward strand.
TTGCCCGGTCCGCCAGCGCCAGTCAAGCAACGCAAAGAAAGCTAGACCCTGTCGATGAGGAGGAGACGGCGAGGGCGAGGGAGAAACTCCGGAGAACCGCCAGCGTCCCCGTTTCCCAGCCCAAGTCGAAGCGGGATCCGAAGCCGGGTTATTGCGAGAATTGCCAGGACAAATTTGCTGATTTTGAGGAGGTTTGTGGTTACCCTTTTGCATGTTGGAGCAACACTAACTGGCCGCAGCATATTCTCACGCGCAAACACCGCAAGTTTGCCGAGAGCGACGACAACTGGACCCAACTCGACGCCCTCTTGTTTCAACTCAAGCGTGTAAACCGGTATTGATACGCCCCGGTCAACCTCTCATCAACTATTTCGCTACCATTGGACCTCGATACCCATTCCTTCCTCGACGTCTTGGCATCCTCCGTCAGGCGTCAGTCATTCATTCCTTGGCACTGTTTCCTTTGCTCCCTCTTTGGACTGGACTGGACACCACATATACCTTCCCCCTTTTTTCCCCTCCTGTCTTGGCTTGTGAGCAAGCAACCAGCATCTGCATCGCACGGCATCACCCGGCTTAGCATGGGGGGCGATCTCGGTCAGAGCGAGTACATATTTCTGGGCATCTTTGGGCGTGGGTGTTTTTGGCGGCTTGGGCGAGGCGTTTTGTGTGTTTTTGGTGGCCCTTTTCATTTTTTTTATTGTTGGTTGGCTGTGACGGCCGAGACAGGTAGAGGGCTTGGGCATGGAGGCTAGCTGTGTCAGGCTCGGGAGGGGATGGGTGAGAGCTTTGGGTGAACAACTGATGGGCTGGTTGTGTGGAGGGGTCCGTCTGGATCTAATGGGGTGGTCCAACCTGTCGAAAGTATTGTGGGCTGGACAGACGGGAGAGGGTGTCTGCCCGGCGGTGTCGAGATGCCACGGGGATGCGTGGCATTTGTACCTATTGCATATTATATTGTGCTTCGCGCATGTGTATATGGCATGTTAGACAATGAGCAAGAACATATGGACTTTTCAGCGGCGTCTCTTTAACGACCTCTCCATCCAGGTGAGTTTTCCTGCTTCATTCTTTTGTCATTGTGGCAGCCGCTGTGATCTTTCTTTTTCCTTTCCCTCGTCTGGAGACAAACGGGCCTTCTCTCCCAGGAAGAAACAGGGGCTTCTTACGTGAGGGTAGCACCTCCTCTAGCAACGTCACCAACACCACAGGAAAGCGCCTTATCGTTCGAGCACGTCCTCCAGGTTGACTGGCCTTGGTTGATGACTCTTCTCTTCCTCCTGGGTATCTTATCCCATAACTTACCACATTCGCTTCGGTATCAGCAACCACCTAATCCGCTGTATCTTTTACTCGCTATCCTAAAACAAATACCATCATCGTTTTCTCAAGCTCCCTCTCCATTTCTGGTCCCACTGGAAGCATCGCTCAAATCTCTCAACCACAAGTCACAACACAAAAGGCAGCATCAGCGCAACCATGGCGCCCCAAGCGCCCCTAGGGGACTCAATGCCCGCGTTCGTGACCATCAGTCGCTTCTGGCGACGGATGGTCGTGCCTCCAAAGCCCGTCGAGAAAGACGACGGTGCCCTCCGCTTTGGTGTCTTGGGTGCGGACCCAATCGCGTAGGTTTCGGCCACACACGCTGCAGATGGTGGACAGCTCAACTGACTTACCGCTGCAGCGAGGTATGCTTCCTTAAACCGGCGAAACTCCATCCCGACGTTTTCGTGGAATCGATTGCGGCCCCGGACAAGAAAGAGGCCGAGAAGCTCGCCGCCAAATATGGCATCCGTCAGGCTCTCGGCGACTACCAACGTATGCATCATGTGTTATTCGTGGGTCAAACCGTCTCATGGGACTTCGCTAACCTATCTAGTTCTCATCGATGACGACCGCATCGCCGCACTCTACATCTGCGTCCCCGAACATGAGCGCTTCGAATAGGCAATGAAAGCCCTCGCAAAGGGGAAGCATGTCCTGGTCGAAACGGCCTGCGCCCAGAACCGCATCGACACAAAACGCCTCTTCGACCACCCTGTCTTCGACACTCCAAACTACCCCAGGCTCCTCGAAGCAGTCCACTACCCATTCCACCCCGGCTGGATCGCTTTCAAGAACGAACTCGACCCATCCATCATTGTCCAAGCCCACGTCGAGATTGCCACGCCAGTCGCATTCGACAAGGACTTTTCGCGAAAGTATTCACAGCAGCAGTCCGGCGGCACGGAGCTGGACTGGCGATTTGCCGTGTCCGTTCTGCGATCCCTCTACGGCACGGAGCCAGAGGCCTGCCTGCACTGCAGCTTGTGGGAGAAGCGTCGTTATCTCTACGACGCCATCTACCGATTTCCTGGAGCCAAGCTGGGGACGGTGAGGGGGAAAGAAATACACCCCGGGCCCTTGGTCAGGCACAGCCCTGTCGTTACTATCAAGGTCATCCAAAAGCATGCGCCTGAGCCGGTTCCAGGCGCGAACCGTAAGATCTTGAGACGCAGGAAAGTTACCATGCGTTTCTATGCCGGCCCTCCAGCTCGGCACCGGATCAACGTTGTGGATGAGGTGGGCCTCTACATAGTCAAGAAAGACCAGGCGCGCTGCATCACGAAGCGGGTCGAGAAGAGAGCCCATAAGGCTTACACCTAGAGGGATGTGGGTATCCCCCTCGACTCGAAGCCGTACTGGACCCCGAGCATGTTCCAGCTCGACGAGTTTGTCAACCGCATCCGCTACAAGGAGGGTGCCGGAATTTTCATCGACGACCCTGACGTCAGCATCGGCACCGCGAGGATGGTTGACATGGGCCGCCAGGCCACGCAGGGGTATACCACTGACCCGAGCCGCTTCACGCTCGACGGTGGGCCTCCTCCTGTTGACAACTGGGCCGAGGCCAGGGCCAAATCAGAAGCTCGTTTGAAGGCGGAAGCAGAGAAGATCACAGGGGTCCAAGGAGACGGAGAGCCTTTGCTCACAGGGCCCCACGCCACGGATATTTTTGAACTTGAAATGGAAGTGCCGGACCCTGTTGACACGCCGCCTCGCACCGTCCCAGCCGAGGCCTACGGTCCATCCTACGGGCCGGAGTACGCCGACGGAGCGGATGCCGCTCACGGCCAACCCAGGCTCTACGGCCCGGCGTGTGGGTTTGAGCCGCCCGAGGGCAAGAAACGACCTCACCCCCCTGGGCGCACGCCCGAACACATCCTGGCTTTGATCAAGCAGACTCATCAGACGCAGACGTCGCCGCAGGGCAGTTCGGCCGCGACGACCTTGACTTCGCGGGTTACCGAGCAGGCGGATCAGGATCAGGGGTTGAAGGCTCCGCCGCAGCAGCATTTGGAGAAGGCTCGGCTGAAACTGCAGAAGTCGCAGGAGCTGCGCCGTCATGAGAAGGAGGAGAAGCGCAACGCTCAACGGGAACAGCAGAAGGCCTTGCGGGAGCAGGAATGGCAGGCTCGACGTGCAAAGGCTGAAAAGGTTGAACGTCAACAGGCTCAGAAAGTTGAACGCCAACAGGCCCAGCAGGTTGAACGGCCCCGAGCCCCGGAACCGCCGGGGGGTGTCGAACCAGGTGAATCATGGCCCCCCGTCTCAATCTCCGAGTTCCAACAAATCCGCCTCAAAGCGCAGCGTCAGGGGTTGCCGCTCCCGAGTCTTGAAGTGATTCAGCAATCGAAGGCGAGGGATTACCGCAACTCGTGGCATGCTGAGACTCAGACTGACACTGGAACCCAGACGATGGCGGTGGCCGAGACGGAGGTGAAGACGGAGGTGAAGACGGAGGTGAAAGCAAAGGGGAAGACGAAGGTCTCCCGCCAGCCTCGTCAGATGAAAACCCTCGATGAGCATCGGCCCTTGGAGGGCACCTCCGCGCCACAGTCGGCATCTCAAGCCTCGACTTTCCGCTCAGCGGACGAAGCCGTATTCATCGACTCAGACGAGGAGGCGCGGCCACGCAAGCGCGTGTCCGAAGACTCGCAAGTCTCGCACGACTCGCGCACCTCCCAAGTATCTCGCACTGCACAAATCATCGACGCCGTCCGCACTTTCCGCGCTTCCCTGGCCAGAACACCCCCTGCCCCTCAGTCCCCTTCCCCTGTTGAAGGAACTTCACAGTATCTCCAAACCCAGACAACCCGCGCCGTGCAGGTAGTCCAGGCCGCGGAACCCTTTCAGGCTTCTCTCCCATTGCCGACTCAGCATCCGCAGCAGCAGATGTCCTCTTCCTCGCTTTCTTCACAGGCATCGTCATCTGTTCGGACTCTTGAGACGGAGCAGATTGCCCAGGCGGCGCAGGTCATTCAAGCTGTGCAGGTTGTGCAGGAGTCGGTGCCGCCGAGGGTGAATGGGGTTTCGTCGTTTTCGCAGAGTTCTCGGCTGCCGAGGACGAACGGGGTATCGTCACCTCCTGCTCACACTTCTCGACCACCGAGGACAAACGGGGTAGCGTCGTCTTCTCAAAATTCCCGACCATTGAGGACGAACGGGGCGTCATCGCCTCCTCCTCACGCTTCCCGGCCGCCGACAACAAACGGGGTAGCGTCATCTTCTCAAAGTTCCCGGCCACCGAGAACGAACGGGGTATCCTCTTTTCATCAAAGTTCCCCGCCACCGAGGACGAACGGGGCGTCATCCCCCCCTCACCACTTTTCCCGGCCATTGTCATCATCAACCTTCGGCCCTGTCTCACCACGCCAGAGATCCCGACCGTCCTCCCCACCCGGACCTGCGACGCCCGAGCAGATCAGGCAAGCACTGGCGTCACGGTACCCGCCTTTCTCTGCCGATGACTTTGTGGAAGCGCTGGAGGCGTTAAGTGAAGAGGAGGAGGTGCTGATGAATGGATATCACCACCGACCGCAGCAGAATGGACATCACCGGCCGCAGCAGCAGAATGGGCATCACCGGCCGCAGCAGAATGGGGGGGAGGATCAGGATCACGACAGGCCGCGGGTGCGGTTTAATGAGGAGGTGGAGGTGTTGGGTGGGGTGGAGGGGGGGCAGGTGATGGTGGAGGGGGTGGTTGGGTTGAAGGAGGAGGGCGAGGGGGGTGAGAGTGGAGGGGAGGAGGGGGGAAGGATGGATGGATATCATGGTCCTGGGCAAGTTTAGGGCTGGGCTCGGGGCTGGGAGGTGTCGTTTCGCGGGCCGAATAGGCGGGTTTATGAGGGGTTGGTTGAGCCGAGGGGGAAGGATTGGGAGAGGCTTTCGAGGGCTATTGGAGCGGGGGGGAAGTATAAGGCGAGGGTGAGGTTGAGGTGAGGGTTGGAGAGGTGTGGGTTGTTGGTTTGGAGTTGGAGTGTGGTGGGCCCGTTGTTGTGTTTTTCAGGAGTTCGAGACCTGATCAGCGAATTTGGTTTTGGTTTTGGTTGTGATGGGCAGATATAAGTAGGAATAGCCTCTTGAGATAGCGAATTTGTTGGACTTCAGATGATGGGTCGTTGAGGTACACAGCTATGGCTTGAGTAATGGAGCTCAATCTCTGGGTGCTTAAGAAGCATACATAGAATATTCTCAGCGCAGGCCAGCCAGAACACCACGCAGACCTAGCCACTTGACTTGATCTTGCAGGTAAGCAATAGCCTGGCCGAGTTGTTGTTCCAGACTATTTGGCAGGTTCTCCGTGACAAAGGAGAGTCTTGTGTTAATCCCGAACGCATCTCTCCTTTCAAGCCTGCTCGTTTTCGTTCATCTCTTCAGCCTTGCTGAATTATCCGGTTAGACCGAGATCTGGATAGACTCGCTGCTTTTTTCCGCTTGCCGGCTCTTGCTAACGTCACCCTGCGCAACCCACTATCACACCCTGGAGTTTAGAAACTGGGTGAATCGATGGGTTTGGCGGTGAGATTCTTGGTCTGATCCATCCCGCCCCCCCCCCCCCCCCCCAAAACAAGCAACAGCAAGAACCATCGCAACTACCCGCCCGTCCGAGATCGAGGTCTGATAAGGCTAGCCGTTGATCTGTCGCGCAGGGGAGGAACGTGGAGGTTAGACTCGTGGAGGTCAGAAAACGCGGGATGTGGGTCACGACGATGGAGCGTTGGGGGGTTTCTCCTCTCATCCAGCCATCCATCATCCACCAAGTGGGACTCCCCAGCCGTGAATAGCCTCCTTCCCTTTCCCCCGATCAATCTCACAGGGCTGGTTGGTGGTGGAGCGAGGCATTGGCGCGGCGATCCTGTTTCCAACCAACCGAGCTTCTCAGGCGGCTGGCTGGCGCAAGCCACGCGCCATGACGTCGGGTCTGGTCCCTTGCAGGCCGTGGGGGTTCTGTTTCTTGCGTGTTGATCATGCAATTGGCCAATGGTGGTTGTGCATCGTGACCTTGAGAACAACTCAAAGAAGCAGTTGCGGCTTTCCTGTTTCTTTTCTTGTTTCTTTTCTCAGGGGTAGCGTGATGCCACGGTAATGGTGGGGGAGAACGCTTGGCCAGCCGCTGCCGGACCGGACCCCCACACCAGCTAGGCCGCCCTGTTTCCCGGAAGCCTGCCGGGCGGGACTCGGCGGGGGCCGGGGCGGATGTCGGGCGTCGCGAAGGCCGTGGCTTGGGGGTCGAAAACTAACAGCCCCCGCTATCATGAATTGGATCTTTTTCGTTTCCTACTGCGTAAGCCGATGGCTGCCGAGGCAGATCACGTTGTTGGTTGTTACCCGGTCTCCCCGCCCCTGATGTCGTCTGCCGGGTGGAGAAGGATCCGGAGCCGGTAGAAACCCGGTGAGCAGTTCTTGTTCCTTGCCGCGCGGAAGCATGCCAAGTTCATTCCTCCAGAGCCGCCGGTTTGTGGAATTTCCGGGCTCCGGTGACGGCGTCCAAAGTCACAGGACACAGTGACAGTCAATAAATTCTGTTAGCGCTGCTCCGCGGAAATGGGGTCGAGGCCAATCAACCGCGGCGACGCAAGGTGACCCCTTGCCCCGCCCTTCCTCCAGACGCGGCGATGACAAAGGGTTTCCGTTTGCGCTTAGCTCCCGTGCTCCCGCTGTGGCAGACGCACATTCAGGGGAGCTGTTTGCAGGAATCGGGCTGCATCTGGCCTGATGTCCTGTCAGGAGTGGAGCTCCCCTGCCAATATTCGAGGTCAAGAGACCCGTGACAGCTTGCTTGCATCGTCCTCTGCAGCTGCATTTGGGGTCTCTTGTTGGGCTTTGCTGGGGTGCTGGTGAGACAAGTACGGCCCCATTGTGTGACTTGATGTGTGACGGTCATGGACGAAGGGAGAGAAACTGAGGTGACTTGTCGGCTATCCCCCACCGAGGGTGCGGGCATTGAGACAGAAGCTTGGGGGTCAACGGGTTCAACGGGGAACAAGACCGTCTCGACAGCATCACGCACTGTGGATGCATGTATCCGATCTCCTCCCACCTTGCAGGTGCCAGTCTGCTGGGTGTGTGGGGGTCTTCGCCGGTGAAGGCGATGTGTGGTGCAGTGGAACCTGAGCTCGTCCGGAGAACGCCTTCGGTTAGCAAACCCTTACATAACTCGGTACACAGCTGATCTGAGGTTTTGCTCAGCCTGGAAAGTGTCGCGTGAGCAATGTTCCAGCTGTCGAGTCTTGATTGATGGGCGAAGAGGGAGGCAAATGGGTGGCAATTGGCTCAAACTGGCTTCTAAATGAATTGTCCTCCTTTGTCGATATTTTGGGGCCCGAACGGGTACCGATCCCGGCCACTGTCTGTTGCACCTCGCTCACCTTTCTTCCTCTCCCTCCCTAGTTGGTAGCAGTGGTTCCCATATCGTGACAGACGCAGCTAGCACTGGCAGCGTTGCCTTGACGTCGAACCAGACTTCGACACTCAATTTCGATCGTTAGAAGGTCGTGGTAGGGGACCGCGGTCTATCATCCGAGGGTCGGAACAATCCCCGAGTCTTCATGGCCTTGTTTCGAGTCGCCGTCGTGGTAGCTCTGTAGGACACAGAGGGGGTGAACGTCGGATACGGGCATCGGGCCGTGGTGCATCAAGAAAACATTTACCGGTCACCCGAGTGGCCTCTTCCGCCACGTGGAACTGCTGCTGGTCAGAGATCTGAGACCACAGACGCTGTCTCACCCCGCATCACATGAAGAGGGGGTCATCCAGATACTGACTGGACCGTTGGGTGGAAAAGGAGAGAGAGAAATAACCAATGAGAATGGAAGCGATGGTTTTCAAGAGCCTTTTCTGAAGCGGAGTGGAATCTCGCATCCCCATGCCCAATCTCATGACCCTCACTGACCCGAGGGCCTAGAGGGACCATGTGAGTCCGTGACTCGGTGAGTTTCTCCTCCCTGAACGGCTGGCAGATGCGGCGGGTTGTCTGCCGTGTAGGGGACGCGATGGGCTGCCCGCAGGAACCATGGTGAGCCGGAAGAAGACTGATCGAACCAGTCCCCCGCCGTCTGCATGACATAGTCGAAGTGTGGCATCTTTATTTTCCGATTGGGCACCCTGCTGTCGTTGAGATCAAGCCATTCCGGAAGTAAGGAGCTGGTGGCAACTTTCAACACCGCCAAGCACCTTGAAAGCACCTTGAGCTGATGACCACGACTGAGGTATGAGGCATGGACTGTTGCCAGCCTGGCCTGGCTCTCAAAGAGGACAAGACGGCTTGTTCCTGGCAATTTGTTCAGCGAAGCGCCCCTTACGTCAAATAAAGAAACCAGAGATAGCCAGAAGGTGATACCTGTCCACGAAGACAACTCCCAAGTCGTTCTAGCAAAGCCCAGGGAAACGAGTCTCCTGCTCAAATCGCTCCATCTTTCTTCACTTGAGGCTCGATGTTAGCGCCGCCAATTGGGTGAAATCTGGTTCTCCTTGCCGGTGGTGAGACCTGATCTGACAAACAACCGCCGAGACTTTGTGGGTGTGGTCTGGCTTCCAGTCAGAAGCAGGAAGTGAGGTGAGGATGGAGGTGGAAGGTTGAAAAGCGTGGGGGTCCGCGAGCCAATGAACCAATGGACTCGCCAAGCAAGAAATTACATGTTATTACAGCGATTTCAAGTTGGTCATGTGCTCCTCCCAAATGGGGGTCTGTGGACCCCTGCAGTGGTACGGATCATTACCGGATACCGTACACGAGATCGAGGAAGGTACGATTTACTGTTTCATTATCAGGCAGCCATAGCCATTAGACAGCTTAAATCAATTTCACCAATTTTAAATCAATTGGAGCCCCTATCTTATTTTTCAGTCAAGACACCTTGAGTTGCCCGAACAAGCCGCGTCTTAAATCGTTTTGCTGGACCCGCGCGAGTCACGCGATGTTGGAGCTTCCCCGCGGGATGGAGGCGCCTGCCGATCTGCGATGGGTACAGTGTATGCTACAGTGCTTGATCTTCGCACTATTGGGGGCGTCGACAGGGGTGCAAACCTTTTGGGCAAGTGGGATCGTCGATGGCTGGTGGCCATGTCGCTGTTCGATCAGAATCAGGAGCGAAAAACATGGAAGTTGGTCCAAAGACTCGGACTTGTTGGCTGGATGTTTATTTGTTCAAGTTTTGTTGCAGTGCTTCTCCCATCCGCCCTGGATATCCATTCCAGCTGGGTTGCCGGGTTCCGAGGAAAGTGGAGCAGGCTGGCCGTGGATCACCCCAATTTCAGATGGTGGGGGAGCACCTCAGCTTCTCCCAAACAAACTCTCAGCTTTCCATGCTCCAAATTCTAACCTCCCGCCAGAGAAGTGGATCTCCTCTGCCCAGTTTCTCCCCAACTTTGCCAGACGCGAAGGATTTCTTGCTTCCCCAAAATGCCTGTTCTCAACCGTCGCCCGCTGCTGCCAGCTCAACCGGGGAGCAGCATCTCACGAGAACCCCGCAAAAGTCAGGAAGTCACCCTTGCGGCCCAACAAGGCGACAAGGACTGAAGCAACGTCGGTCAGTCAAGAGCCAGCTGCACGAGCCCTCAAAGGGAACCCTCGATGTGGCTCGGTGGTCAAATCGCGTCGAGACCGTGTCAGGCGCCCCTCAATGATCCCTCACTGCCCCTCGGTGCGGGCCATTGCTCCCCAACTCGTCCCAAAACAGCGACGCGCAGCACACGAGCCGATCCAACCACCACGCCGCGCGTGGTCTGTCTTTTTCATGCGGCGTGGTTGACGTCGTCGGCCGTTGTGGAGTATGTGGGCACATTTTTGAGGGGGAATGCGGCCGGCGGTAGTCCCCTCATGATGCTGCCTCCCAACCGCATGCATGCCTCTCGCAGAAAAAGCCGGACGGCCAGGACAGCACGGCGCTTGAAGTGAGCTACCTATTTGGGCTGAGCGGCGAAGCCCAAAATCTCCCGGATCAGTTGCTGACTTAGCACACCCGCCCTACCGCTCGCCCAGAGTTTTGCCAGACGAGATCACGTTCGCGTTCCCAGACCAGAATGCATGCACCTGGTTGACTTGGCGGGTACGGATGCACCTCAGGCTGCTTACATGTACAATGTATCTCGAAGGATTCCGATGGCGATGGCTCCACAGACCACAGACAACAGAAGCCGATGGTCTGTCGGCTTTTACACCTGGGATCCGAGAGTTCGGCCATCAAGGCCATCAAGCGCAATTGGACGTAGAGCCGCCAGGGCTGGGCTGTTGTCGGAGTCGGCTAGACCTGATGGCCGACTTCATATCCGGGCTGTACGGAGTATATCCCTTATCACCGGTTTTGGCATATCTCCAGCCTTAACCCCGTATCCCAGGACCGGCGTGAACCATCGTCACCACCACACGGCCCAAACTTCTAGAGTGCTCAACTTCTAACCGCCCGGGAGAATCCGAAGCGTCGGAGAAAGGGGAGAACCCGAAGCTCCTGAAGAAAGGGCGCGTCAACCTCTCTTTGGGAGCACATAAAGATGGCCCAAGGCGCGCAGATACTCTCGCCTTGGGCCTCTAAGCACCAGCCGAGCCACCTTCTCTCAGACTCTTGAACTTAACCTACCTCTAACTTTCATCCACTCAAGACCCAAAGTCCTAAAACAACCACCCATCATGTCCACCAAACCCCTCACCCGCATCGCCATCGTCGGCGTAAGCCCCCCTCCTCCCCTCCCACCCCAACACCCAACACCTCCCCCCTCCCACGGGCAGTCACTAACCACCCCCCCTAGGCCTCCGGCCGCATTGGCAGCGCCTTCGCGCGCGCCCTGGCCCAAACCGGCACGCACACCGTTACAGCGCTAACCCGCCCCGGCGGATCCTCCTCGTCCCTCCCCGCGGGCGTGATCCCGATCGAAGTGGACTACGCGTCCGAAGCCTCCCTAGCGGCGGCGCTCCAGGGGCAGGAATTCCTCGCCATCACGCTCGCAACATCCGCTCCCCCCGACGTGCACGCGCGCATCTGCGCCGCGGCGGCCAAGGCCGGCGTGCGCTACGTCATGCCCAACGCGTACGGCAGCCTGCGGCCGGTCGCGGGGCAGGAGGAGGGGGACGATGTGTACGGCAAGGTGACGAGGCAGCGGGTGGAGGAGGTGGAGGCGGTTGGGGCGCGCGCGGTGGTGCTGGCGTGCGGGCTGTGGTATGAGTGGAGCTTGGCTGTTGGGGAGCATGGGTTTGGGATCTCGATCAAGGAGCGGAAGGTGACGTTTTTTGATGAGGGGACGAGGGTTATTTCGGTGAGCACGTGGGACCAGTGCGGGCGGGCGCTGGCTGGGCTGTTGAGTCTTCCTGAGACTTCTGGGGAGGGCGCGTCGGTGGAGGGGTTTGCGGAGAAGGAGGTGTTGGTGAAGAGTTTTAGGTTGTCGCAGAGGGATATGCTAGACAGCCTGCACCGGGTGCTAGGGACGAAGGACGAGGACTGGGAGATCAGGCACGAGACGACGGGGAAGAGGATGGGGGACGGGGCGGCTCAGCTGAAGGCTGGCAACTATATGGGGTTTGCGAAGCTGCTGTATGGCGACATCTTTCGGCCGACCAACAACCTGAGCACCTCTGCTGCGACGAGGGAGGCGGACAACTTGGTGCTTGGGCTGCCGGAGGAGGACTTGGACGAGGCGACCAAGCGGGCAGTGGATATCGCCGAGCGCGGCTATAATCCGTTCGCATGATCTGCCTTGGCGTATTAACCAAGAGGGACTGGGGTTTGAAGTGAGGCCAGAATGATCTCCACTCGGAATTACATGTTTTACCCAAGAAATGCCATGTATGTTGTCTCGCGCCTGAAGAGTATCATCTTAGCCCTGCTGGACACTCGACTGGATGGACGAGTTGCCTGGGGAGAAACTCGGGAGTCGGGAACGCCACGGCTTCGGCTGGTCTTCCAGAACTTCTCGCCGCTCCGAGATGATGTCGATCCGAGTGAGACTCGTTCTTTTCCACAACAGCATACGTGGAGTCCGAAGAGCCTGCCACATCGGTGCAGTGAACATCGGTCGACGCACCGAGGGCAGCTGACCATGCACCGCCCTTTTAGCTTCTCCTGAACCAGCGACACATGGCCAGCGCTAAGGACCAAGCTAATGACAGAGCTCAGGGTCTTGTCATTGCTTCACCACAGAGCAGTTGTTGTTGCCCATCGAGCCGCCCATTCTTGCGGTAATGGATAGGAGCTGATCAACGCCATCCGAATCCGAGTTTCCCGACTTCCATCCTCACCACTCCGCAAAAGCAAGTTCACAGAAGGCGAGGATTTCCCCTCACGGTTAGCGTTCGCCCACCTCTTGGCCGGCGAGGTCTGGAGCTAACCCCCACACTCGGCATCGACCATCCTGGACCAACCCCTGTCCCCCGCCTGACCCGGGCAAGGGAACACCCCAGATTTGGAGAGCCTGGGCGGTTCTGGCGCCCGCACTGTGCGCAGGTACTCGGGCTTGCCAAGGACCATGACGGCTATGCCACCCCTGGCGACCTCGCCCTTCGCTCGAACCGTCGAGTTTGTTCCCGTTCGGTCAGATCGGGCAGCCTCAGCTTGCCTTGACCAAGGGCCGTTAAAGGCAGGTCAATGCTTGGAGCCGCACAGCGGCGCCATCCTCGGCCCAGGTCTGCAGCAAGTCTCTCCTGGAAACGCCACTGCGTCCGGGCAACGGGTTGGAAAAACGACACCAGAAAAAAGAAAAACCCACTGGTACATGCACCTTTGGGCATCATACCATGCCCTGACCCTTGCCCTTCCTGACTGCCGTTCCCTGGCTCATCCCCCTTGACCCCTGTCCGTGGGACTCTCTTCACCTCCCCCCGTCTGTCCTCCTGACCATCGTCATGTCTACAAATATGCTCTCCTCCCCGCGTCTCTTGACCTCCTCCCTCCTCATCTCCCCATCACACAAGCTCCCACGCGCCTTCAAAAGACCTCCTCTCTTACACCCCACTACTCAACAAAGAACCATCACCATCACCACCCCCATACATCCAGCCTTACCATCGACCATGGCCCCCCACAACAACGCCCCCTCCCCAAGCGGCAGCTACACCACCCCTTACAGAATGCCCTTCCGCCCCATCACCACCACCAGCCGCCTCACCTCCACCGAGCCCCAATCCCCCACCAGCAGCTCCTACAGCAGCACCTCGGAAGCCTCCTCTCTCCACATGACCCGCCCCCTCGTACCGGGCGTCTACGTCCCCACCATGTGCTTCTTCGACGCCCTCACCGAAGACATCGACACCTCCACCATCGCACGGCACGCCGTCCGCCTCGCTCGGGCGGGCGTCACTGGGCTCGCAACCCAAGGCTCCAACGGCGAAGCCGTGCACCTCTCCCACTCCGAGCGCCAGCTCGTCACCTCCACGACTCGCAAAGCCCTCAACGACGCGGGCTTCGCCCACATGCCCATCATCGTCGGCTGCGGCGCGCAAAGCACCCGGGAAACCATCTCGCTCTGCCGCGGCGCATGGGAAGCCGGCGGGGACTACGCGCTGGTCCTCCCGCCGTCCTACTACGCGCCCCTCTTCGCCCCGCAATCCGAAACAATCCTCTCCTTCTTCACCGCCGTCGCCGACGCCTCCCCCATCCCGCTCATCATCTACAACTTCCCGGGCGCCGTCGGCGGGCTGGACCTCTCGTCCGACCTCATCGTCCGCCTCGCCCACCACCCCAACATCGTCGGCGTCAAGCTCACCTGCGGCAACACGGGCAAGCTCAACCGTGTGGCTGCCGCCACCCGCAAGATGGCCGGCCCCGCGTTCAACCCCAACGCGCCGGATTTCCTGGTCCTCGCCGGCTCCGCGGATTTCACGATCCAGTCCCTTGCGGCAGGCGGGCATGGGATCCTGGCCGGGCTGGCGAATATCGCGCCCAAGGCGTGTATCCGCACGATGGAGCTGTGGCGGAAGGGGCAGTGCGAGGATGCGCAGGATATGCAGGAGGTGGTTGCGCAGGGGGATTGGACGGCGATTCAGGGGGGTGTGGTGGGCGTGAAGAGTGGGTTGCAGGGGTGGATGGGGTATGGGGGGAATGCGAGGAGCCCGCTGCCGAGGCCCGGGGGGGAGGAGGCGAGGAAGTGGAAGGAGGGGTTTAGAGAGTTAGTGCTTTTGGAGAAGTCGTTGGTGTGAGTGAGTGAGGTGGTGAGGGGGTGTGTGAAGTGTCTTGATGGTTTTGGGTTGAGAATGGTTCCTGGATGGAAAGGGAAATGGACAGCGCATTTTCGGCGTTCTTTTTTACTGATGGACTGGGCCAAAAGAGACAGAGAATTCTCATCTCTCGGCGTTGCGGGAACAAAAACTAAGGGGAACATGGGTTTCTAGCATAATTTCTTCTAATACGCATCTCTTCTCATAGCATTGCCGTTGTGGCACTGGCAGCTGCTGGGCTGGCCAGAAAGATATGAAGTCGTTTCTACTGAGATCTATCTATCCCCTTTGAGCTGATGCTTGTCTCTCGGCGATGCCAAACTGACTTCCTGTTTTGTGATTCCAAAAGAGAGCAAGGATTGTGTTGACGACGAGGAGACTTCCTGAAACAAGACAGGACAAGTGTCTTAACTCGACCTCGGTATCAACAATGTCTTACACTCACGAGCTGAAGCATTCTCGGGGAGGACAGGTCTCGGGACAATGATTGCAAAGGAGAGAACAGACAGGAACCGAAAGGGCGAGGCGCTTTGAGGCTCAACTCCCCTCGAGGCGGTGAGCTTCGAGACGATTCCCCTGCGGCTTTGGGTAGCATCGCAGCGCGATTGCCGGGCCAGGCGCCAGCCACCGGGGAGGGGCTTTTGCGGCGGCATGGGGGTCTTTTTTCAACGTCCGAGTTCCCGAGTTGAGCATCCCGCACACACTGTGGCTCGGGTAGCTCACCAGGCCTGCTGCGAGGCAAGCCACATCTTTCTGGTTTGACGAAGAACACTTTTGCCACGTCTTCCGCGTGCGTTGAGGACTCTGTGGGAGGCCGGAGGGCCGAGCGTGGGTCGTTTCGGTTCCTGGTACCTGGTCCCGGCGTGTGACCACGAGGCACACGGTGTTCTTGAACAAGGGCTGGAGACGGCCGCTGGAGGGTGACAAGGCGCCCAGAAGCCGGGTTAAGCGCCGGAGCAGAAATCTTCCTTCGTTTTGAACCTAGAAACCTTCCTTTTCGGCATCAGGCTAGTCACCCCCAACCAAGGACGCGGCCGAGAACCGGAGGAGAGCATTGTGGCGCGAGATTTACGAAGAAAAAAGAGAGAAGGAATGGGAGAGGAGAACGAAGGTGCCGCTCGGATGGTTTCTCCTCATGTTCGACAGAATGTCTCGAGAGGTCTCACGGCCGATAACGGTTTGGGTATGAGGTTGGCTGGCATCCGTTGGCTGACTCGAGCGTGGATTCTTTCAAAAGAAAGAGATGGAGATCCCGAGTGCCGTGGTGTTTTGCGAAGATTCCTTTGCATTTTCAGAGCCTCAAAGTCTGAAAGGGCAAATCGAAGCATCACGATGGAGGGATCTTGGAGGAGCAGCCGGAAGCCACGAGGGAGCCGGGGTCAACTGCTCAGATGACTTGCTGGAATTTTCGTCCCTTCCACTTTTTTTGTTTCTTTTTTTGACCCCAACATCCGTCACCGTGCCTTCCAGAAGAACACTTTCCGCATGGGGTTGGGTTCATGGTTCGATCGGTGGTCTGGGAAGGAGCAGAGTTTGCAGACCCCCACGCAAGCAACCACAACTCCTCCCGCGGGGGATCATAGTCAGCTTGACCCCAAACCCAGGACTTTTACATTAATTCTATTACGGCCAGTTAAGGCCAACTGGGTCATGGTCGGCTTGCTCTCTTCAAATTTGCCGTTATCTCCTCTCTCGGTGGTGATAAAAAGCCAACGGTGGCGCTGAGGCTGCGTGGTGACGACGCACTTGCCCCTTCGGCGTGCACGGTTTACAGGGCAATCACAATGGATTGGGTTGGAGATGGACACTCAATATCGCCCCCAATAAAAGTGATGAGAGCTCTTTCTGCAGACTGCAAGTGCTGCCCTCTCATTACCAGATCGCCAGTCACGGCAGCGGCGGCAGCCAGTTATTGAGCCCACCTCCAGAGAGCAGTCATTGCTTTGCAGAGGCGAGTGTGGTACGGCCTTCATCACCACCGAGGCGCCGACCGTTCGTTGAAGAGAACCTTTGTGTCAAGATACACGAACCTCGTCATATGGTTGCAAATTCTCCTCCGGAAATTGGCCTCGGCCTTTGCAAGACCCTTAACTGTTAACCTGCTCGCCGTCATGATTCAAGGGCGGCAATCTCCATCGCCACTTCATAAACTGAGCGGTGGACTTTTGGGGCTGGCTAGGTCCTCAGGAACCTCATCATGCCTAAACAACGTTCTGGCCGATCTCGACAGCAAACACTGAATATGTGGAGGACGGTATTATGCATCGCGGCTCTCTCGGCGGTCTCTCGGGCTGGCCCCCCCCTGTCCGCCTCACCTTTCCCGGTAGTCGGCGTCAAAACCGGCATCGACAAAAACACGGGACAGCCGCCGCCGAGACTCAACATCAACACGTTGTGGGCACGGAGAGGACCGCAGTGGTAATTCTTGTCCAACCCCTGACGACAAACGCAGTCTGATTCGCTTAGGGATCTCTACATCCTCGCTCTCTCGGAGCTCCAGGCTCTCGACGAGAGAGACGAGCTCTCCTACTATGCCCTGACAGGTATTAATGCTTCTCCCACTTCTTCTTGCCTCAACCGGTTAATGGGATGCTAACAAAAGCTCAGGAATCCATGGATTCCCCCACAGTGCGTGGAACGGAGTTGGACATGTAGAGGGTGCTCCCATCACCGGCTTCTGCCCACACGGTGTATGTATGCCTGATCTGTCAGCCCTGGTGAGGCGTCAGCTGATCGTTCTGGCAAGGAACTCCTCTTTGTGCCCTGGCATCGACCATACGTGGCACTCTTTGAGGTTCAAGACCAAACCCTAAAGACTCACGGGACCGTCAGCTAACGCTAACGCAGCAAGTACTGGTTTCTCACGCAGTGACTATCGCAAGCCGGTACACCTCTGACCTCCAGCCCGAATATGTGGCCGCCGCCCAAACCCTCAGGCAGCCCTACTGGGACTGGGCTGCGGAGCCGACCTTGCCGCCAGCCGTGAATTACGCCCATGTCACGGTGAGGGGCCCGCGGGGTCTGGTCGAGATGGCGAATCCTCTCTACACCTACCGTTTTCAGCGCCCAGCCGTTGAGTCGGGCTTTGGCGGGGCCCTGGCAGAGTACACTGAGACCATCAGATGTGTCAGTTGCGAGGAGCCCATCAGCAACTTTACCAAGGCCAATGAGCAACTCTGGGCGGTAGAAGAAGACTTGACTAGCGAAGTGGTATGTCATGCCTATTACACGGGCTTCTGTTGGTGGGGGTGGCCAAATCCCCGGCATCCTGCTGGCAAGCACCATTAAGCGGCGGCTAACACGGGATAGTACGACATCTTTACCAGAACAGAGACTGACGGATGGCGGGTGTCCGACTTTGAAGACCCCCACAACTTGATCCACGCGGAGGCGGCCTGCAATGGGACGTTTGCAGACATCAACTGGGCCGCCTTCGACCCCCTATTGTACGTAACCTGACCCTTTTCGGAGACACCCACACTGACAGTCGCAGCATGTTGCACCACTGCAACGTCGACCGGCTCGTGGCGATGTGGCAGGCAATCCACTACGACGACGCCCTGTTCCCGGGCACGGAAAACTCAACCGGCCAGTACGGCACCCCCGTCAACACCACCATCTCCACCTCCAGCCCCCTGAAGCCCTTCTTCGACGAGACCATGGCCTTCCACACCAGTTACTCGGTCGCCAACATCACAACCTTTGGGTACACCTACCCCGAGCTCCCAGCTTGGGGGATGCCGCCCGAGGCGCGGGCCAGTCATGTACGGGCGCACGTCAACTCGCTGTACGGCCGGGGCTCGAACGGCCTCGGCCAGACGCGGACTTGGAATAAGGCGGGGCTGCCGGTGAGCAAGAACTACTACACGGCTGAGATTGGGGTTGAGAGAAGCGAGATGCCCCTTCCGGCGACAGTGGCGCTGCTGGTGGGAGGGCAGCCCGTTGGGCACGCGTCGATGTTGGCCATGCCTTGTGAGGGGATGGCCACGTTCAGTCTGCCCATGCGGAATATTCTTGTTGGGAATCACACGCTGAGGGATTTACCCCCGGCGCGCGTCATCGGGGTGCTTCAGCGGGATCTGGCAGTGGAGATTCGTAAGGTATGTGCAACCCCTTGGCCCCCCCAGTTCCTTCACAGGTGGGAAGGCGATGGCAAAGTTATCCCGTTCACTGACACCCCCTTCCCAGACCGACGACACTTATTTCCCCATCGCCGCAGTTCCCAGCCTGCATCTCGAGATCCAGCACATGGAGTACACACCTCGGGCAAACGAGTCAGCGTTCCCTGTCTTTCGAAAGAATGCGAGGAGGTGGCCGGTTCAGCTGCGTCAGCACCACCACCATCCTCGGCACTGACCTGATGGTTGGGGATGGGTGATCGTGATGGTGTTGTTAGGCGTCAATTCCTTGATGTTGTGTCACCTCTTGGCGCTGGGTCTGCTCGGTTTACTCAGCGCCTGGGGTAATTTAGGGGGGGATGATCGAGGGGATTGGGTTGAGTTTGTGTAACGGTGGGAAGGCGGCTGGATGGCTGGCTGGCTGGATGGATGGCTGACTGGCACACCATCTGAGAAATTAGGAGGGGTTGTTAGGCACCGCGTTTGGTGAGGTGGTGTGGTGGGGTGATGATGCTTCGTGTGGTTTTTGATTGCTTGTCTTTGCAATACTCAATACCTAAGTGGAGGGGAATAATACAGAGTGTGGCGAGTTGTGCCCCCACGGTGGCCTTACCAGACGAGAAGCACTTGGGTGTGTTCCTGGTGTGAGCGAATGTAAGAGTCAAACGTAATAATTGCTTTCCAAGAGTATCGGTTGCTTGCCTCTTGAGTTAATGGTGGGCAACAGTCGAATGTTGATGAGTTAAGGGGTATATGCAATGTTGTTTGTTGCTGAGACAACCAATCCTCAGAAAGGGGTCGTGTCAAAGAACAGAAACTCACTCACAAGATGTGATGCTCGCAACAGTATATACATAAAATGGAATAACCAATCTCAGAGTTTGCAAATTGAAGCTCTTAACACCGTCTCAACGATCCCAAATCGGTTGCTGTTCACCACTTCGTCTTTCCAAAGTCCTTCCCCCGCAGCTCGCAAACCCCTTGACCTTCGCTTCAGTAACACCCTTCCTTCTTCTCGCAGTGTAAACACTCTGAAGCAAATCTGAGTTATGGTACTTTTGAGCCAAGCAAGCACAGCGACAAATGGGCCTTCGCCGATGCCTCATCCCAAGGCTTCAAGTTTTCACCCTCTCCTTGACATAAAACATCCACATCCCAATCTTAGTAGCATCACCATGGCTACGTAGCCGTCTCGTCCCAAGTTAAGGCATGCCAACCCTCTCTCCAAGCTTGCTCGACAACAAAAACAATCCGCCGTGGTCAACACTTCGCTATATCATCCTGGGATTTCTCCATAACTTACAGGTACGCAGCAACCCATGAATCGCCTAGGGTTTACCGTCACCCTTGCCTACCTTTTCCCCCCTTTTTTTAGTTTCTCTCACCTCCTCCTCCTCCTCCTCCCCCACATCCTCTTGCACCCCCTACCTCCTCCTTTCCGTTTCGGACATATAGTAGGTAACTACTTAGGTAGCTACTTCACGAGCCAACACACCACCGAAGGCTGTTACGAGAGAGGAGTTATGAGATGCTTTCTTTCCCTGTCACTGATTTGACATTGACTTGGCGAGGCAGATCTTGGCACTTTTCTTGCAGGCTGCCTTTCTCTGAAAGGGCGTGGGTGATAGGAGATGTGGTGATTGGGAGTGATGGGGGTGAGTGGCTTAGAGGCAACGATCACCTGGGTGGTTAGCGTTTCAGGGGAGGGAATTGGGAGTGGGAAGGGAGTTTATAAAGTGAGTGAGAGCGGTTGGGGGGTTGGTTCAGGACAGGGGGGCGTACCGTAGCAGCTGCTTCAGGGGAGTCAAGGTGAGATTTGGTAGATGTGGACAGCGAGGGGGTGGGGGTAGCGTGCGGATCTTGGTTGCTGGTGCGGTAGATCGAGCAGAGGAGGAAGAGAATGGACTGGCAAATCTCAGATATGCTGGTTCCCTTTGGTATAGAGGAGGATGTGCCAGCTCTATAGACGGGATTTTGCGTTGCATGGCTTCAAGCTGGCCAGTTACAGTGCACCAAGAGATCTAGCATAGCGGCACATATGATTGAAATGCTATGGGTTCTCGAGAAAAAAGGGTTGCTGCAGCCATGGGTGCCTTCGACCTCCTGTCAATACTCTTGTGTCAGCGTCCTCAAGACATTCACCAGTATATACCGCAATAGAGACAAATTTGATCAAGTGGGAGAAGAAGAATCGGATTGCGGCCAATGGTCTTGAATTATGGAAGTCAAGAGATCATCAGGCAGAGGGTGCATCGGGCAAGCAGTCAGCGAGTTGCCTGCAATTTAACGGGAGGGCCTTGACAGTGAAAGTCAGGACTGACGTTGATGGAACCACAGTTGTTTCCCAAGCCACCCCAGACGTCGAGAAACCTTTTTCAGCAAATCCAAGAGCCGCAACCACCATGATACTGCATCCCAGACAGTATCTGACTACGTTAGCTAGCCAGTACACTTCGGGGCAGCCTCATCGTGTGTCTCCGGGGCTACCCCAACAAAGCTATTCTTCCCGCGTTGTCGTCGATGACTAACTTTTTGAATCGGCCGTGATGAGTAAGAGCTCTCCAACTTAGCACTCTGTTATTCCTGCAACTATCACGGCCACGAAGTACCGCCAACTGCTGGTCCCTCTTCTCGAACTGCGTCTCGAACTCCCAGGCAGCCATCATAAGGTGCATGAACTAGAGCGGTGAGCTTGTACACCGAAAGTTAGCAGCTTAGTAACCTGCCGACAGCATCATGAGGATGTGGGAAGCTACTGTAAGCCGTGAGTAATCCGGGACGTGCTCCTCCGGAGTCTTGGACGAATCAGTGGTAGGCGGGTGGACGTTTCGGGCAGGTCATGGCGGATCTCGCCGTGCCAAGCCGGAGCAAAAGTCCGGAGCGACCTCGGGAGGCCAGTGCTTGAGATTCTTCTTGACTTTGACGGTTTATTCTAGGATCTCAACGGGGTGTTTGTTGTTCTGCTTGAGTGATCGAGAAGAGCCGGCATTTGAAGAAGTTAGTTCATTGATAAGGAATGGGTTCGAACTGTCTGCCAAGCAACCAGCTACAGTGGATGATCACATCCACAAGTCTTCCGTAGTATAGTGGTCAGTATGTGAGCTTGTCATTGGTCTCTGTCCCAGACATCGCTCGAGACCCGGGTTCAATTCCCGGCGGGAGAGTCTCATTATTTTTTCGACTTTTTGACTTTCGTGAACTGCTCCTGTTTTGCGGGCCAGAGCCAGTTAACCTGTTTGCACTGTCAAAGTCAAACTGCAAGGCTCGAGTGCGCTGTCCTTCATTTTGCTGACAATTTCCAATCGAGACGTGGACCTTGATCTTGAACAAAGGAAGCATGAAATGAAGGATGGGGGAAGAGTCAGAACCCGCCGCTCTGCAACGCTGACTCAACTGACGAGGCCAAGGCCACACAAGTTCTCATCCATCGGTCAGAATTTTGCAATGGTGGTTGTTTGCTGGCGATCATGATCTCGTCTGCACCAACAGAAACAGTCCCCTGTCGCCAGGCTGAGCTTGGCCCAGACAGACGGCGGCCCCGGACCGACGAGAGGCAATGGTCAGGATGAAGATAGCAACTGCAGTCCCCCCCAGGTTTATCAATTATCAATCATGACCACGGCATCACGAATGGAACTGTGGAAGCCCAAAGAGACTTCGAACCCGAGGCGTGGCCAAAACAAAACCCGAGCCTCCGGGTCTTGTGGCGCGGCGAGACACTGCCCGGCAACGGCGTCGTGTGATGGGCGCAATACGAAATCCCCCACCCCACCCGTCGCTGACTGTGCACCTGACACGATCTCGAGCCAAGGCTGGGCTGCTGCTGCCACTGGGTCGAGATCTGGCGAGGCCGAGGGGGGGCTGGGGTCGGAGTCCTTTCATGCAGAGAACTTGTTGTTGCGATGGAGACAACGGGAACTTGTTCCTGATGGCTCGTGTTTTTTCTTCGAAGAGTCACAACCGGGAAAAAGTCGAGTGTTGATCTCGAAACGTTTCGATTTTTCCCCAGGCCAGGAACGGGAATTTTGCTGGGTTGGGAAAGGGGTCGAAGGGGGTTCTTGGCAGTGTCTGTTCTCCGTTCTCCTGTTTCAGGACCACGGGAATCTGGGATTGTGGATGTTGATTTGCTTTGCTTTTCCGAATTTTGGGTTGCTGGGTGTCTTGGGTGGGTCTTGGAGGGGCTGACGGGTGGCAGCCGCCAATGTTTTGCATGAAAAGGCTGGGCGCAGCAGCTGGCGTCGGCCGGCCATCCCTTCCTCGTTTCCTCTGCCAACCCATCATCCCAGCCGGCCCGACTCCGTGATGCTTCGGCGGGACCCAGGTCACAGCGCAGCGCGGGGAAGCAGACTGGGTTCGGATCACCAGCAGGGGCAGAGAAAAGTGGTCGAGTTGCTGTGAAATCATGAGGTGGAACTTGAGATGCTGATGACACAAAGAAAAGTTGAGATTGTCATCTGGAGTTGGCATGTTTCCCTCGACGATGGCATCACAGATCTCCCACCCGCGCCGGTGTGCCGTTGATCCGCTCGCTGGGCAGCTCCCCAGTCGTCCCTCGTTTCGGCAGGCGGCTCAGGCTGGCTTGGCCTCATTTCTGTGACAACAGACGGCCTGGCTCCATGTCGTCAACCGCCCCAACTGCCGGGTGCGGCGGCATGGTCACACGTGTAGCGCTGAATCTGGCTGAAGCAAAAATAGTTACACGAGCTGGCCTCTCCTTGCAGCATCTGGAGATACAGCATATCGATACTTGGTCTCGGGATCCGGCAGGCGATATCTCGTCTTGTTCCCAGGTCAGCGGTCCGCTGTCCACGCCATCGACGCCGGGTGACGAGGCGCAACGGTTCGTATTGCGTCTCGTTATTGGGCCGTGAACGCATCGCGCCCAGCAGTGCCAAGTCCCAGCATCGCCATTGGGTGGCGCCACAGCAAGAAGAGATGCGCCAAGGGTCCAAAAACAGCATTGAGTGGGATCCCCAGGGGTGCAGGCAACCCTTGCTCGGCCCCGATCGGCTGGCAGCTGGGCGATGCGTGATTGGGTGCCTGGCGGCGGCTGGTCCCCTTTTGCTGAAATTCGAATTTGTGAAATTTCATGGGGCCCAGGCTGCAGGTCTCGGCATCCCTGGGCGTCCTCTGGGCGTCTCTCGGCGGCCCCAGAACGCCCCGGGTCAGGGGCTCAACACGAGCGGAACCGGGTCAGAAGGACCGCCCCTGGAGGGTTGGGAGGGGGCAGGAGTTGATTGAAAGTGGTGATGGGACCCGGCTCGCTCTGCTTGCTTGCTCTTTCCTCCCCATCACCACAACAACTGCTCCCTCCTCAAATCACCGGCTCCGCAAAAGCCAGACCTGCCCGCATTCGTGGCGTTCCGATCGCTTCTTCCTGTCTCTCGCTCACTCAGCCCTTTTTAAAAACCACTCTCGCTCTGCTGCGCTGTCTCAGCCAGTTGTCCTGCCACCTCACTTTATAATCCGCACGAACCCCCTCAAGACATACTCATCCTTGACACATCCACCACATCTTCACACCTATTCACACTTCCTTCACGATGCTTCGCAAGCTCCTGACGACGGTGGCCCTCGCCGCCTCGCTGGTGTCCGCCCAGACCTTCACTGAGTGTGACCCTACCAAGCGCGGTATGTAGTGAGCCTCGTGTTTTGAGACAGGTTCCCATGCTGACTGGAATTCAGATGGCTGCCCCAACCCCAAGGCTGTTGGCTCCAAGCCTGTCGAGGTCGACTTCCGCAAGGGCGCCAACTCCTTCTTCAAGCCCGCCGACGGCACCACCCTCAAGTACGACAACGACCTCGGCGCCATCTTCTCCATCAGCAAGGAGACCGACGCCCCTACTATCGGTAGCAAGCAGTACATCTTCTTCGGCCAGGTCGACGTGACCGTCCGCGCCGCCCGCGGCGTCGGCATCGTCACCAGCTTCGTGCTGCAGTCCGACGACCTCGACGAGATCGACTGGGAGTGGCTCGGCGCCGACAACGCCCAGGTCCAGACCAACTTCTTCAGCAAGGGGTGCACCGAGACGTACGACCGCGGCGGCTTCTCGCCCGTGGCCGACCCCGTCAACGTCTTCCACACCTACACCATCAAGTGGACGCCTACCCAG
This sequence comes from Chloridium humicola, assembly GCA_027569505.1. Lineage (NCBI taxonomy): Eukaryota > Fungi > Ascomycota > Sordariomycetes > Chaetosphaeriales > Chaetosphaeriaceae > Chloridium > Chloridium humicola. The sequence goes on from JAPDFF010000005.1 coordinate 664,147, forward strand.
CTCGACTGGATCATCGACGGCACCGTCGTGCGCACCCTCATGAACACTGGCGCCGCTGGCTGCGCCGGCTACCCCCAGACCCCCATGCAGATCAAGCTCGGAACCTGGGTGGCCGGCCGCAAGGACGCGCCGCAGGGCACCATCGAGTGGGCCGGCGGCCTCACCAACTTCGCCGACATCCCCTTTGACGGCTACTACCAGAGCCTGCGCATCGTCGACTACATGGGCGGGCAGGGCGCCACCGAGGCCACCGAGTACCAGTACACGGACCGCTCCGGCACGTGGCAGAGCATCAAGGTCGTCAACGACGGCTCCGAGTCCAAGCCCAGCACCACCAGCAAGGCCGTCTCGTCCTCCACCACCGTCAAGTCCACCTCGTCGCCCGCCTCCACCCTCGTGACCGTCTCGTCTAGCTCTAGCCACGCCAGCAACGGCACCGTCTCGTCCACCGTCGGCTCCGACTCCAGCAGCGCCACCCACGCTCCCACCCAGTCCGGTGCTACCCCCACCGGCAACCACCCCGCGGACCCCACCGAGACCGGCGCCGCTGGCAGGCTCGCCCTGAGCAACTTCGCCGCTGTCGGCGCGGCTGCTCTCCTCGGCTACCTCGCGCTTTAAGCATCAACTCCCCCCACAATTCATGTAATTGCATTAGCTGTTGACGCCTAGCGTGGTTCGTTGGGCTGGGTTGGGTTGGGTGTTCTTTGTTGGGTTGGTTGGCTCGGATCCGGATCACCAGGCTGCTTTTCCTCATTTCACGTCTCGTATTTTCCCTTGCGTGTTTGTTTGCCTCCTTGCAGAACAAGCAAACATGCCAGCGTGATTGACCCCTTTTTGTTATATTCTATACCACAATGCTACCTACCTACGTACCTATTGTTTTTTTTTAATTTTCACTGGTTGCGCCGGGGAGAAGATGGAATTGGACAACAACAACAACAAGAACAACAACAACATCAGCGCAACTACGCTAGACATACTCATACCCTTTGCATTGCATGATAGACTAGAACAGCAGAACAGAACAGAACAGAGCGTGTGGAATTGTCTTTTGTGTGCTTGATGATTTGGATCTGGTGATTTGTCGTGCTGTGATGGGGGATGAGACGAGGCAAGTGAGTTTTGAAGCTGTGAAGAGGTTTGATTTGGGGATGGGATGTCAGGTGGACAGAATGGATTTGAGAGATGGGGGGTGCAGATGATTGACGGTGAATCTGGAATGGAGTTTATTAACAGCTTGAGCTAGCTCTTGATATTCGAACCAATGGAGATTTCGTGCCTGCCTTGACTGGACGTGTTTTGATGTTGCTTGATGTGTACTTTTCCATGTTGACTGATGGTTTTGGTTGAGGTCTGGTGGTGGTGACGGTAGGGCGGTGATGTTGTGATAGACCCCCTCAAAGACCTGTGATAGGTAATTATGAAAGACGTTGATTGTCCTGTGGAGACTTAAAAAGTTTGTTTCGAGGTGATATTATTGCCGTCGATCGGTGTAACTCGCGGCATGTGGGAGATGCGTGGTGTTGTGGACCATGCCATGGGGAGGGATGTGCGTTTCCGGTGCTGTGGAACAAGGGTCACTGACCACGTGGAACCTGATGACGTGACGGGGGGATTGGCTGCTGGACCCTGGATGTGGGTGGACTTGAGGGGTGGATGAAGAGCGTAGGATGTCGTGGTGGATGGGGGGGGAGGGTGATGTCGTGGTGGATGGGAGGGGAGGGTGGGTAAGAAGAGAGAAGGGCGCGCACTAGAGCACAAGGGCTTGGTTGCCGGATTCAGAACTTCGAGGTCAACATGGAGACTGTGGTGCGGCAGAAGAGACTGGATATCCTCTGTGTCTTGTTGGTCTCAGTCTCAAAAAACACTTTAATGGTAAAGAAAAGAACCTAATTGCTTCTTGGTTGGTTTTGGAATCACCTTTGTGTAATGAACAGAAACGGTGTGAGAATCAAGTGTATCCAATTCTCAAGGTACTATCTAAACTTCAAGCCCCGAATCTAGTCCGGTCATGAACGCGCTCAACTCAAGAGAGAAACCCAACGCTCAAAGCCAGTCCAGTAATTTCTCTCCCGTTGCGCTATCCCATTCCGTCAGTTTTCCATTGCCCATTCGCATCCATGTTCCTCTACCCCATCCATCACAGCCCATCCATCCAGCTACCTCACAAACATCCCATCCTCCCCCATCCTCCCAATAACCGGCTCCAACAACACAGGCAACAGTTCCGCCGCATCCCCCGCAAACGCAAAATCCCCCCTCCTCATCTTCCTCCTCACTGCCTCCCCCTCCGCCTCCAAATTGACCGTCACCACGCTCGTCCCCACCCCCCTCGCCTCCTCCGCAAACCCCGCCGCCGGCCACACCAACGAACTCGTCCCAATCACCAGCACCATATCCACCTTCTCCTTCTCAATCCACTTATAAATCCCATCCAGCATCTCCTCATCCAACCTCTCCCCAAACCAGACCACCCCTGGCCTTTGTAGGGCGGTTTTGCACTGCGGGCAGTGGGGGAGGGAGGACGGGGGGATGGGGGGCAAGGGGTGGGAGGTGTCGAGGAGGGGGTGCAGGGTATTGGGAGGGGGGGAGAAGGCGGCGGCGGCGAGGGAGGGGCAGAGCGGGGAGGTGAAGTTTTCGGGCTCGGACCAGGTGCAGGTGGGGGAGGAGCATTTGAGGGTGAAGAGGGAGCCGTGGAGGGTGCGGAGTTGGTGGGTGGGGTGGTTGGCGCGGGGGGAGAGGTCTAGGGGGGGGTTAGTGGGATTGGGTGGTGGTGGGGAGGAAGGGGAAGGGGGACGGACGGTCGACGTTTTGGGTCAAGCAGAGGAATTCGGGGTTGCGCCGTGCGAGGGCGGCGAGGGCGTAGTGTGCTGGGTTGGGCTTAGCTTGGAGGGCCATGTGTCGGCGCTGGTGTTCCATGTTAGTCTCATTGTGTCTCAAGATGAGGGTTGATCCGTCTCGGCAACAACTCACATAAGCGTAAAACATCCACACTAGCCCTGGATCTGCCTCAAAAGCCTCGGTGCTGGCCAGCATCGGGGCCTCGTAGTTTCTCCACAGGCCACCGGCGCCGCGGAAGGTGGGCAGGCCGGAGGCGGCTGAAAGCCCGGCCCCGCACACGGCGAGGATCCGCCGGCTCCGGGCGAGCTTCGCGTGGAAGGCCGGAATGCTGTTGTAGTCCGGGCTCGGCGTCATGTTGGTGGATTTTGGTGCGGATTTGGAGAAGAAGGTCCTGGCGGACTGGGTGATGACTTTATGAGTGTTGGTACGCATGGAGGGTGGGATTTGGTTGTTATGAAGTGAGGGGTGGTCTCATCAGGTTCAGTGGCACAGCCCTGCAGGAATCAGAATCCCCAGGCAGCTGTAAGGAGCGCTCCACTTTTCACATCAACAGGATTCAATGAGACGGAGCCATCAAGGCCAAGCGCCAGAGTCATCACGGCAGAGAAAGTTGAGAGTATGCGATTCGCGCTTGCCTCTTGAATGGTGACTCGAATGTCTGGAGCCGCCAGGAGAATGGGAGGTTAGATTCGTCATCAGTGGCAGTCTCGACCAAGGAAACGTGAGACCCAAAGGAAAGGGAGATGGGAGGCGGCTCGGGGTCTGGAGATGGTCTCAGATTGGGAGGAGCATTTCCGAGCCAGGAGAAGGCTGACTATGATCGCCAGCTTGAACTTGACACAAACCAGAGCTTCATTGATGAGACCAATGAGAAAATGGGTAGATTGTCAAAGAAATATTCCGTCAAGCGAAGGACAGTCGGGTCGAGTCGAGTCTCTGAGCGCTTGGACTGGACTGGAGAGGCTGGGTGGCTGTGGTCTTGAGGTGACAGTCTAGGGCCAAGATCTGACACCTTCTTGAAGCAGCAATTTGGACCCAATTTCCTAATCTAGGCCGGGCTGGCGCAATGGTAGCGCGTGTGACTTCTAATCACAAGGCTGCGGGTTCGAGTCCCGCGTCTGGTACGATTTCTTTTTGCCTCCAGCTGGAATGTTGGGAGGTTGGGTTGTGTCACATCCTGCTGGACTTGCAAGACAGGAACCGCTTTGAGCAGCGCCCCACCCTTTCCCGACTGGGGGGAGCTGACCCACTTCAACCCGGAAGTGGCTCCCTTTTTCGCCGTCACTCCCCGCCTTTCGGCACTCGCAGGCACCTTTGCGACTTCCCGGCCGTCGCAGACAACCGTCGACAGCTTCGAGGCAACATTTGCCCGACAACCCACACGACCCAGAACGCCCGGCCCAGGCCATCGCTGCCCAAAATGTCGACACAACAGCAAGCCATGATTATGGAGACCATCTTCGGCCTCAAGAGGAGCCAGAAACGCAGATCCTACGGTTAGTGTTTGCTGTTGGATCGCCCTCTTCTTGGTGTTTAGCTGATGTTTCCTCTTTACAGAGTCCGACTCCGACTCCTCGATCGATCACAGCACGAACCGCGGCAACAAGTTGAAGAAGCGAGCCAGATTTGTCCGCCAGGGCCGACTGACGTCGTCGATGGGCCCGGCTGCTTACAAGGAGGTGTGTGCGGACGAGAAGACTAGTTCCGGGCCAGCCAGCAGGGACTGACAAGGAGCAGGTCGAAGAGCTATCTGGATACCAACGAGCAATCATCAACCGCAACCCACCATTAATCGATGAAGAAGGCTACGACATTGAGAGCGATGACGATGAGGAGCAGGTCCAGGAGGCTGTGGCCTCGGCCATGGAGGACAACCCTTATTCGTCCATAAGGATAGAACGTAGGTCTTATCGCTGTTCTTCTAGAAGTTGTGGGCCGTCGTTGTTGACCTTGGTACAGAGATACTGGCACCCTTAACCTCCGTTACCGACATCCCATCGCACCCAACCTTCTCACGAGCCTTTACCTCAAGGGCGCTTAACGAACTGATCGAGCAAGGGCGGGTCTTAATGCAAAAGGAGAACAAGGCGCTGTGGAAGGCCAAGCCCCTCCTCACCAAACTCGTTGGCGACAACACATGGGCCCCCTGCGGGCTCATGACAGCACCCGACGACCGCGACGCAGCACTCTTCACCGACACCGTTAGCTTCTTCAACCGCCCGACGCACCAGACAGCCCCAGCAGCATCATCAGCATCCTCAGCAGCGCCCAAAATAAACGGAGGCCACACAATTCAGGAGCCGGCTACGGGGTTGGCTCAAAGATTGGATAGGCCCGAGGCCCAGCCAACAGCACCACTGAGTGGCAGCACAGAGCAAGAGAGGGCTACAAACGGGCCCACTGGGGAAACGCTACCTGATGCGCACGCCAACACGAACGGCGAAGGAGGCCCCAGTGCTACGGAAAACAGCGAGCAGGAGCCACAAGTCAATGGCAACCCGGGACACAGCGAAGACAAGGATGGCGCGGCAGACGGCCCCTCAAGCAACGCAAACGCCACTGGCGACCGAGACGTCGAGATGGCGGAAGCGCCCCGCGACGGGCCCAATACAACCGAAGGCCAGAACACCCCAATACACCCCTCCATCCCCATCCTCCCACCCCCCAGCATCCACACCTCCCCAGCCCCCGACACCTTCGACGACGAGCCCTTCATCCACCCGCTCTTCCGCCTGCCCTTAGCAGCGCACCCAGACCGGGACCTGGGTCTCCCAGAGATGGAGGCGGACGAGGTGCGGCGGCTGCTGCTGCTGTATGTGCAGAAGCAGGAGGAGATCTGCCGGGGCACCAAGAAGCTGTACGAGGGCCTACTCCGGGCGGACCGGCTCCGGCGCACGGTGTGGCAGTGGTCCAAGGCCGAGGCGCACTGCGGGCTGAACCGCGACATGTCAGACGGGGAGGACTGGTATGATAAGGAGGAGTGGGGGTTGACGGAGGATTTGAAGAAGGGGGAGGATGAGGTGGAGGAGGATACGGCGCAGACGCAGAAGAAGACGCGGAATCGGAAGTGAGGTGGACCAGGCAGGCCGGATCCGGGACGGGAGGGGGACGTGATGGGGCCGGTGGTTGGTGGCGCTCGGAGTTAAGCGGCGTTTGGTGGAGGACTGGTCAAGGGAAATGACTGTCTGTTTGTTGTTTTGGTAATTTGTTCGCTGTTGTGAAGCTTCCGACGGGAATTTAGCCTGTGTTTGGAAACCTGGAATCTGGCGATTGGAATGCCCAAAACAGACCAAGCATGTAAACGTCGGAGACCGAGCTCAATAACGAGATGACACCCGCAACCCAACCGACCAAGTCTTCGTGGTGTTCACGCCTTCGTGGCTTCTCTGACACACCAAAACGAAAACTGCAAAACGACAGGGTCACGATGCCATGCTCTTGGCCCGCGTCTCGGACTCGCCAAGCACCCTTCAACCATGCAAGCTGACCCGGAAAACACTTGGCGCCCCCCCTTTCGGCACAACAGGCAGTGCGAGGGCCGACCCTGTTCGAGCCTGTCCACGCAGTCAAGCTTTGCGCCAAGCCCCCTGCCCCAGGCCAGACCGGGTCAGCCCGCATCCAACAGCTCCTTGGTCCAGCCAATGGCAGCTCCGAGAAACCGAGGCCATCGAGCTTTGTCTGGGGCGGCACCTGGAACGAAGAGGACCCCCTGTGGAACGAGCTGAAAGAAGCGGAGGAAATGCGCTGTGCGAGGGCGTCCCGAGGGCCGGGATCAGTCACATTTCTCGGCAGGCAGGCAAGTGTGCTTTCTTTTTTTTTGGCATGCCGTGTGGATCGATCGTGATTGGGGATCGGGGGGAGGGTGAAAGGGCGCGCTAGTATGAGTAGGGCGACAATGTCGAGAAGACTTAAAGGGGGTGCTTGTGACGTCGGAAGTGAGAGGGTGTGTGGCTCGTTCATCATTCATCGTTTTCTCACTCGTCGCCCTTATTTCGACGCGTCAGGCTGTTGTCGTCGTCATCGCTGTCGTTGTTGGTGTCGGTGTCGTCTGATGTCGATTGTTTGAGTGGGTTTATATCGACTCTTCGCCACGTCCGGTGCTGGGCTGTGATCTGGGAGACGACTTTCAGCTCCAGCAATCGAAAATCCCCCCTGGACGGCCTGCTTGCCTGATCCAGACGACAACCACGGAAGGAGACGCGCATAGCCGTCAAAACACGCCACTGAAAGACCAACAGAGGTTGCGTCTCAGCGTTTGGTATATCCGTAATTCCGACGCTCATTCTCATATTTGGTCTCATCTGCCCGGATCTCAACACCTCCTTTCCTCACAATAACCCCTCTCCCAAGGTTCCATAACCACCACCAACCAAGATGGACAAAGACGCCATGACAACCGACACCGAGCTCGAAAAGACCTCCGCGCGGGGCCCCTCGCCCTCGCCGCCCCGAGCCACCACCCCCTCTCCCCCTGACACCGTCCTCCCCCCCGCGCACAAAACAACCACCAAAGACGACCCCTTCTCCTCCTCCACCGCCGGCATCGACGACGCCTCCGTCATCTACCCCAAGGGCATCAAACTCTTCCTAATCATCGCCTCCCTCTGCCTCTCCGTCTTCCTCGTGGCCCTCGACCAGACCATCATCGCGCCCGCCCTGGGCGCCATCACCAACGAGTTCCACTCCGTCAAAGACATCGGCTGGTACGGCGCCGCCTACCTGCTGACCACCACCGCGCTGCAGCCGACGTATGGGTCCATCTACCGCATGTTCAGCGTGAAGTGGACATACTTGGCCGCTGTTTTTTTGTTCGAGGTGGGGAGTCTGGTGTGTGCGGTCGCGCCGACGAGCACGGCGTTTATTGTGGGCAGGGCACTGGCGGGGGTGGGGACGGCGGGACTGTTTTCGGGGGGCGTGGTGATTTTGAGTTATACGCTGCCGTTGAGGCAGCGGCCGATGGCGTTTGGGTTGATTGGGGCTATGTGGGGGATTGCGAGTGTTGCTGGGCCGTTGTTGGGGGGGGCGTTTACGGATCATGTTACGTGGAGGTGGTGCTTTTATATTAATTTGCCGATTGGGGGGGCGGCGATGTTGGCGATTTTTTTGTTTTTGCATATTGCGCAGAAGAAGGAGGGGGGGGGAATGACGGTGGTGCAGAGGATACTGAGTTTGGATTTGTTGGGGACATTCTTTATGGTGCCGAGTGTGGTGTGTTTGTTGTTGGCGTTGCAGTGGGGAGGGACGGAGCATGCGTGGAAGAGCTCGGTGATTATTGGGTTGTTTGTTGGGTTTGTGTTGATGACGGGGATTTTTATTGGGATTCAGATCTGGAAAGGGGATAAGGGCACGCTGCCGCCGCGGTTGTTCAAGAACCGCGATGTGGTGTGTGCGATGCTGTTCGCCTTCTTCTTTGGCGCGTCGTTCTTCCCGCTGGTGTACTACCTGTGTAAGTGGTTGGGTATGTGAGGAACTGGCAGAGGAAAAGCTAACGATGGACCAGCTCTCTACTTCCAAGCCATCCAGGGCGACACCGCCGTCCAGGCCGGCATCAAGCTCCTCCCGTCGCTGATCGCCGTCGTCATCACGTCAGTCTGCTCCGGCGGCCTGATCACCGTCGTCGGGTACTACAACCCCTTCATCCTCCCCGCCATGGTCCTCTTCACCGTCGGCTCGGGCTTGATCACGACCTTTTCCCTCGACAGCCCGCTCCGCGTCTGGTTCGGCTACCAGGTCATTGCCGGTACGTCCCTCCCCCCCTTTACCTATCCCTACCACAAACCTCATACTAACCCCCTTTCCAGGCCTCGGCATCGGCGTCGGCTTCCAAACAGGCATCCTCGTAGTCCAAAACAACCTCCCTCACGAATGGATCCCGCAAGGCACCGCCTGCGTACAATTCTTCCAAGCCCTCGGCGGCGCCATCTTCATCGCCGTCGCGCAAGCCGTCTTCCAGAACGGTTTAACAGAAGGCATCAAGAAGGATGCCCCCGGGCTGCCGCCGCAGATCTTCCTCGGCCGCGGCGCGTCTGAGATCCCGCAGGTGCTCAAGGAGCTGAACGCCGAGGGATCGTTGACGGGGGTTTTGACGGCATATCTGCAGGGGTTGAGGTACTCGTTTTTCATTACGGTCGCGTGTTCCGCGGCTGCGTTTTTGGCGGCTTGTGGGCTGAGTTGGAAGAAGATTCAGAAGGGGAAGGCGCCGGCTGCTGAGGGGGCTGGGGAGGAGGAGGGGGCGGTTGAGACAGTGGTGGAGAAGGAGGAAAAGAAGGATGCGGGGAGCGTCAAGGCTTAATAGAGGGGACTGGGGAGTAGATGATAGCTGGTGGTGTGGGTTGGGAAAGAGTAGAGATCTAGACGGGAGGTCTTGAGGGAAAAGAAAAGGCGGTGGATGGTTCGAGGACACGGAAGGGGTGCGCAAGCGGACGGATACCCAACTCTTTGGTTTTAGCCATATACCCATAAAAGCGTATTTTAAAAACAGGATAATGTACAATAAGGTTCCACTCGGGCGACTCCTGTGATACCTTATACTGGCTTGAGAAGTTCCAACCTAAAACCATGCTAAGCTCAGCTCGCACCCCGCCCAAAATACACACAAGGCCACACTAACATACACTCTACCCCCAGCCACATTCACCTGCTCCCCGACTCGCCCGTCCCACGACGCTCCCTCTCCAGCATGGCATCGAACTCCTTCTGCGCCTGCTCCTTGGCGTACGCCTTGTCCTGCTCGGCCGACGAGAAGGTGTAGTCTGAGGTCTGCTGGCCCTGGCCGTCCTGCTGAGGTGCGGCGCCGCCCTGGGGCTTCCACTGGCGGCCCTCCTCCGCCTTGGCGTTGTGTCTGAGTCTGTCCCAGGCCGAGCCCTGGCCGGTGGTGCCACGCTGCGGCTGCTGCGGGGTCTGCTGCTGGGCGGGCGCGACGGGCGAGGCGTCGTCGAAGAGGAACGAGTCGTCGTCTTGGGGCGGGGTCTGCGCCTGCGGTGGTGGTTGCGTCCATTGTGTCGGGGGTTGGGGTGGTTGTTGTTGTTGTTGCTGTTCCGGCTGCTCTGGGCTGTCCTGGAAGCTCTCAGTGGGATAAGGCTGGGCTCCGGCCGCGTTCTGCGGGCTCAGTGGTTGAGGGACCGGCGGTTGAGGCGGCAGGCCGCGCTTCTCCTGAAACCTTTCACGCCGGTCTTCGCGTTTGCGTCCGAGGAGCTCAGACATTTCCTTGAGCCGCTCATCCCGTGCCATTCCTACCAAGCAGCTCATTTGCGCGAGGGCGAGTATGGTGTTCTTGATGACGAAATTGCAGCATATCCAATAGGCGCCGAAACGGAGACCTCTCCAGATGTTCATGGAGTAAATACCGGTGACGAGCTGCCATCTGAGACTGGGAAAGACCATGGGGCTGAACGCTCCCCGCGGGGTGTACCAGGGGAAGCGCCATGTCTCCCGGCCGCGCCGGTAGTAGTAGGTAGTGACGGCGAGGGATGCCGGCATTGCCCAGGCCGATTGGGCGTAGAACTTGGCGTTGTAGTAGGAAATGGCGTCGGCCTCGGTTGGTGTCACGACGCGGCCCAGTCCCGCGGAGACAGTGGCCAACCTGGTGCCGGCATGGACCTTCTGGCCCTCGGTGGTGTAGAGAAACAGCGGACCAAAGAAGGGGATCTGCGGAAGTGACTCCCAGGGGACGCTGAGCAGCTTCAGGTTCCGCTGGGCCTGCTGGGGCGTCACTGAGACAAGGCGGCTGGAGTGGAAGACGCCCATCTCGGAGAGTTGGGCTGGGCGGTCAAACTGGTTGTCGTTGGCCATCGAGTCGCTGTCGCCAGCCGATGGCCAGTCTCCGCCGGTCGACGACATGGTGCGTGGCGGCTCAGTCGACGGCCGGGTATTGGTAGTCTTTTGTTTTCGGTCTGGTTCGGCGGGGACGAGGGGGGAAGTGTCGTCGGTGGCGGCGGATGTTGGATGTTGGAGCTCGGGGCGGACGCGGAGCGGGAGGGCGGGATGGCGGGATGACGACGGGAGGAGCTCCCAGCTTGTACCAAGCTCAATTCCAAGCTGAGCTCGCGGGGAAACAGGCTTGGCGAGCCAGCAACTTGCCGTCCAGGGTTAGGGTCAAGTTCAGAGGACGGCTCCCACAATGCCACAATGGCACAAGGGAAGATCACAGGCACAAGTCACCAAAAAGGTCCAAGGGAGGAATAAACCGACATGGTCTATATATTTTATGCATCATCAAGCAATCTGTATCCAGTCCCCAGTCCCCTTGTTCCAAGCCCATCTATCTAGTGTCGCAACTCCAAGAGGCATACCCAACAAGCTCGCCGCCCCCTTCTTGAACCTTTGCAACCAAGCGGTAGTCTATACTTCACAAACACGCAGGCGGGTATCAAATCCCAAGTCCCCAATCATTCATGACCGAGACACGTGTCGACGCAAGGAAACGGCATATCACATCACCTCGTGTCCATCATCCATACCTAGATACTTTAGTTAACCAACACCCGACATCCCCGTCTCCTCCACCAACACAATGACTAGCACTCGACATTGTCGTGTTTCCTCACTCATAACTCTTTTATCCCTCCTCCTCAATCATGAAAAATATCCCCTTGGTCAGCCCAGCTCGGGATGACGCCATCCCGTCCCGGGTGACACCCGCGTCCAACGTGCAGCACGCGACTGGTTGCCCACGCGATCGCGTGCTCGGCACGCCATGGGCACGAACACCCCCTTCTTCAACCTTTTCTCAACCATGATTCCAGCACTCGCTTTCCCGCAGCTTCATCAAAAATACCCATCCTCTCGCCTTCAAAACCTCCCCTTGAGCCATCACTCCGTCCATCTCAGCCTTCACCAACAACAACCCCTCAATCCCTTAATCCCGCCATCCCCGCCGTCGCCGAAAAATTCCCATACACCACCCCCTCCTCACTACTCTCACTCTCCTCGCTCCTCGGACTCTGCACGCCACTGACATCCTCACTCCCCCTCCCACCCCCCCTCCCATTACCACCACCACCATGATAACTCTCCACCCCACTCATACTCCCACCGCCCCCTCCCCCCCTCGCCGCCGCCGCCGCCGCGGCATTCACCAACCCACTCATACTCATACTCATACTCAACCCACTCCCGCCATGATAACTCTGCGGCGAGTGCTGATGATGCGGCGACGGCGAGTGATGGCTCCCCCCACCAGTCCCCCCCAGCGCCAACAAACTCTGCCTCCTTGCTGCATCAATATCCACCGCGCTCCCCGACCTACTCAACAACGGCTTCTCAGGCAGCTTCTTCAACAACCCCGTCGAAATATCCAACATCCCCATCGCAAAATCCGTCAACCCCACCCCCCTCCCATTCCCACTCCCATTCCCATTCCCCCCCTCCCCAGGAGTAGCAGTCGCAGGCCTCGCGCTGCTAGTACTCACCGACAACGTCCACCTATACTCCCCCAACCGCCTCCGATACCACTCCGCCTCCTCCCTGCCCGGACTCGTCGCCCACAGGAGCGATCCAAACGTGCCGATGAGTGCAAAGTTGGTCTTGGAGGCAAAGTACCAGAAGGCGCGCAGATGGGCGGGGGTCAGGCGGTTGACAAAGTCCATGGCGGAGATGAGCCGGGCTTTGGCGGCGGAGCGGCAGATGTGTTGGATATAGGGGTCGACACCCCCGTTGTTGGTGGCGAGCGGGGAGGACGAGATGGAGTGGTGCGGGTTGTGGTGGTGGGGGTGGTGGTTTTGGGCGGCGGCGGAGGCGGACGCGTCCATGGAGCGAATGATGCGCCGGTGGAGGGTGATTTCGGTGGCGAAGTAGGCGAGGTGGAGGTAGCCGATGCTGGAGAGGCGCGGGGTGGGTTGCGGGTTGAGGCTGCTTTGGAAGCTGGAGTCCATGCGCACAACGGCGGGGAGGCCACTGTACCATTCTTTGAGCTTGAGTTGGATGGGTTTGGCGACTGACAAAATGACCTGGGTGCCCTGAGCGCCAGCGTGGGCGGCCGCGTGGGCGGCTTGAAGCGTGTAAAAGGTCTCGAGGATCTCGGCGAGAATTTGCGAGAGCTGCACCATCTGCCCGAAGAGGACGCGCCCGCGCTCGATCTCGAGGCGGTCCTCGACGTCGTTCTCGTCCCATTCGACGTCGGGGAAGTCGTTGGGGTTGAGGGGCTGGACGGCCCAGTTTGAGGCGAAGATGTGTGATGGCCGGCCGTGGACTAGCGCACCCCATTTGTCCTGACAAGCGTCGTTAGGTCCAACAGTACGCGACTTGGGCGGGAATGCCTACCTGCATGTACAGCGCCCAGGCCAGGCGCTTTCTCAGCCCGCGCTCCCACGGCGGTATCTTCCAGTGGTGGCAGTCCAGGTGCAGCCCGAGCTCCTGCCCGATGGCCACCAGCTGCGCGGTCGGTGCCCACTGGTCGCCCTCGGGACGCTGCGAGAGGAGGAGGCCGGCCTGTATCGTCGACAACTTCGGCCGGTACATGGCGTCGGCCAGCGTGGACCGCACCAGCCTCTCAAGCTCGCGGACATTGGGCCGCGGCAGGCTCGCCAGCTCCTCCGAGTGCTCCCACCAATTGATGGCCAGAATGTAGATGGCCGCGAGGACCGGGGGCGAGAACTCGCGATGGGACCGCTCATACTTCTCGAGGAACACGCCCTTCTGGATGATGGGGAAGCCCGGGTGCACGACCCGGAAGTAGAGATCTATCAACTTGCGCCCGTGAGGCGCCACGATCTTCTCGATCTCGTCACAGTCCTGGAAGATGTGCTCATAGCCCGGGGTGTTGCTGTCGGGCAGCAAGAGGAAGGTGTCATTGTCGCTGACCCGCCTGAGGGTGCCCCGGGCGAGGAGGCTCTCGTCATGCGGGTCGAAGGGGGAGAGGTTGATGAGGGACGGCTCGAAGTCGGTGGTGGGGCCGATGTACTGGCTGTACCTGTCCGCCTGGAGGCCGAGCGTGCGTTTCAGCAGGGTCGGACCGCCAAAGTTGGCCATATCTTCGACCAGGGAGCTGCTGGCAGTTGTACATGAGAGACTCTGCTGCTGATGCCGCCTCCTCCTGATATCAGACCGCCCTGGAGAACTACACGGACCAATCAGGTGTTAGATATTCTGCGTCGACTCTGCGCCGAGACGCGGGGCGCATACAGAGGTGGAAACGGGGGGCAAGAAACAAGGAAGGTTGATCAGACGAGCGTGGGGTAGGGCTGAGAGAGGGCTCTTCTCACCTTCTCTTGCTGCTGCTCTCCTCCAGGTCGCCGTTGAGCTTACGCTTGCGTGGCGGCGGGCCGTCGACCAACGAGCATTCTGTCCCCTCCACCAGACACGCAACACAACTTTCCTCGTCCTCCCTCATGACGCACTCGCTCCTCCGGTTCAGACAGCCCTCACAAGGGGGGGCGGCGTAGCCGCTGACCGAGTCTGAGTCGGGCGAGTCAAAGCCGCTGCGGCGTCCTGGATATGAATCGAAATGGATGCTGTTCTGGCGGCTTGGGGGAAAGCGCGGTGGTTTTGGCGCGATGGCTATAGGAGCCGTCCGGGGGACGGCGTTGGGAGTAGACATGGTGTAGGTTAAGGCAAGGGGTATGCTGTTGCAGTCGGAAATACCAAACTTCCCAGCTGGAGGACTGCGCCCTCGGTTGGACGCCCGAGGATGCAACCCGGCGGAATCTGCTCGTGAACCCAAGGCCGCGGAGTCTCACTGTCGACCAGGACAGGCACACACGGAGACGCTGGTTCCCCAATCACGCGGTTGTTTCCAGAAACCGGGTGTATCTACCGGGTGTTCACCCCGCGGGAGGCGGTATGTGTTCTCGACGGCTGCCGGAGCGACCAAACAGAGCCCCTGGAAGTCCAGGAGGCGACAGGGTCCACGGATTCCACGCGGCAAGATCCTGCTCCAGACCCCAGATCGGTCAGATCAGCTGGAGATAGCGTTCCGGCGGTGCGGGAGGGCGGATCGGCGGGCTCGTCTTGCGGGCCGATAAGGTCGGTGTCGTAGATAAGAGGGCGGCGTTGATGAGGCTCGCTTTCTCAGCACTGCAGAACCGTTTCCCCAGACCAGCCTCTCACAACGGTCGGTTGAAAACCTCCGTGTTTGCCCTCTCTGGCTCAGATAAGGACGGCCCGTTGTTTTGTGGTCCTCCTCACGTCTCGGGAGTAACCGTGGGCGGTCGGCAACCGGGGAGTCCTTATCGTTGACGTCTGTCTCGTTTGTCCAAGGCCCCGGTTGCGTCACCACTCCAGGTCGACGGCGGATGGGTCGATGAGTCGGATACTTCCTTGGTGGAGGGTGAGCGGGCGGGCGGGCGGGCGTGCGTCTCGCAAGATAAAGGGGGTTTTACGGCCGGCTGCCCCTTGCGCGTGGAGGGGCGATAGGTGAGCGCAGTGACCAGCCAGCGACGGGATATGCAGGGCGCAGGCTGGCTGGCTGGCAGTGCGGACTGGACGAAACAGCCGCGGTTTGGGGGTTTGTCCCTATGTAATGATGGAAACTAGCACAAGATAAGCCAGGCTTATCTGCGTCATTTGCGGCGGCAACAGGGCGCGCGGCGGGTTGTTGGTTTGGCTCGAGAGCTCGAGACAGCGGTCATTCATGGACCGCTCGCGGGGTCGCTTCTCGGGGAATGGTAAGAAGCTTGGATGTAGGAATTTTTGGTGTTGATGTCTGCTCGTTCCATTCACGCTCGGTGTGTATTAGGTCGTTTCTCAGCAGATGGAGAAGACAGCGGGAAGGAGAGCTGAGTCAATTGACAAGTCGGGAAGGAGCTCAGATTGAGAAAGAGAAAAGAGAAAAAGAACCGAACACCCGGTCCCCAGGTTCCCAGGTTCAAATCCCGCCAACCCGGCAGATACGGTAATGGAGGAGCGGACAGCTCCGAGATGGACGGGACAACGCTGACGGTTGATGTCACTGCTCTCCGATAAGATCAGACGAAAGGGAAAAAGTAAGGCAGTTCACGCTTCTTCGCAGGCTGCTTGTGACTGAGGATGATATGAGGAAGGAGACGGCAACTGCCCAGAGATCCTTCCGGCCAGACTGCCCGCTCTCTGCCAACTTTCGACTCCTTCGGTTGACCTCCTGTCGATCTTGGACCTGCGACACTAGAGGAAGCACAGCACGGCGTCCGTGTTGCCCATCAGACGGGAGGCTGCTCACGTCTTGATGCTGCAGACGTCGCCGCAAAGGGCATGCAGACGACACATGCACCCGGATAACACCAGGCTGGGAACTGTGTATTTTCGACGCCTTATCATGGCGCCGATTTCACCAAGAAATTCCTAATGGGAAACGCCCGAGATAACGGTCGCAGCCTGCGGATACCTGCCAAGCCTGGGGACGGTGCCTGTTGCTGGCCGAGACACTAACAGGGCGAGCCAGTCAGTCTCGTTCTTCTCCCACCAACTCCAACGCCAAGTGCTAGCACCATCTTCCAGAACTCAAAACTCCCAAGTCCCAGTCAAGTCACTCGCACAAGCCCCGCCATCGCAGCGGATGGGGCCCGATTACCAAATAGAAACCGCGCCAGCGAGCATGTCGCAGCACGTCGCAGCCGGCTTCCGCCCCTTCGGGAATACCTGTCACGTAATGGCTCCCCTTGCCGAGTCAGAGCTGCGTTTGACACCGACTTCATCCTTTGCGACTTTCTTCGTAGTCGCCCGCCAGTTGGCTCGCGTCGGTATCGATATCTATCCGTCCTCCAGCGCCCGCTAGCCCCGGAGCAAGATGCACGACACCGGAAAACACGGCCATGAAACGCGGAGCAGGAGGCCGGGGAAAATAAAAACAGAGTGAGAGGACCACAATGACAGTCGCCCGCTCCGGATCTTTATCGTGACCGCCTCCGTCAAACGGCCACGGCCGGACAGACGGCAGCTCAGGGTCCGCCAAATTGCAGATGCAAGCAAAGCAGCACTCGTTGTGGGCTGACTGTGACTGTTGCGACACTGACCGCTTCTCTCGCTGTGTGTGTGTCTTGGTGTCTTGGACATCTTGGCCGCCGGTGTAACGCGCTTATCATGACATGTCGTTGGCGCGGCGTCGGCGTTGATGCGGATGGCGGCCTCCCAAGGGTACCTTAACTCCAACACTTCTACTCCGTACCCAGGTCCCAAATCGGGTTCGCTCCCAACACCAAACACACGCTTGTTGGGTCTGGGTAACTCACACGATCGCCTTCCCCAAAAACACCCTTCCCCATGGTCAGCCAGCCATCGCCGTCATCAACCCGAAAAAAGAATACCCCTCCCCCCACAGCCCCGGGTCCCTGAAACCACCACTCCACGCCGAGCCCAGCCACATGCAGATTGGCTTCCGGGGTGCCCTGCACCGCACCGTTGCACAGGTGCAACCACACCCGCACTTCTCGGCGCGGGGGTCACTCTCTGGGCGGTGCTGTCTCGCTGTGCTGGTGTTGATCATCGACGTGTTTGGTTGTCTGTCTGATGTCGCCAATCTGCGTGCGGTGAAGGGTAAGCAGCGGAGTATGATTTGCCGGAGCCGTTTGCGGAGAGAATGGAATCAGGGATGCGGCAAGAAGACCCGGGGCAGGTGGGGGGTAAAAAAGGTTAAAAAGAAAAAAAAGTGCCGGAGCTACGCCGCGGTGTTATCGGTCGGCCACCGGAGCCGAGCCGGGCTTGTGGCCGGTGTGGATCTCGGAGGGGGAAGGCTGGCGGAGCTGGCTCCGGTGCTCCCTAGTCCATCCATGCCTTGATGGAATGACGGGACAACTTTAACCTGAATCTTCGATCTCGAGCTGAAAACGTGGCGGGCGAGCAAATGACGAATACACAGGACAGGAGTGTTCTGCGAGAACCGCAAGGAACCTCAGACGAGCCAAAGCTCACCGGCCAACCCAGCCAGCAAAAATAAGAGCAAGAGACAATAGCAACGATGACCAAGTCAACCAAAGAGATTAAGGACCTTGTCCACAAGGAGTCACCCCTTGAATTTGTGTTCATGTTGACCCCTGAGTGGCAGTACCATCACCCAACGCCCCGTCATCGTGCGACGGAGGGTGCCAAACCATACACACCTCCCTATAAACCTCACTCAGCTCATCAGAGCCGGACCCAGGCCTCGGTATCCTCATCTCAAAGCCATCAACGGCCTTGAAGCCAAGCTTCTCATACATCCCCACCGCATTTTCGGTGCTCTCCAGGTACACCGGCAGCCCATCCTTTGCCACCATCTCCAGCACCCTCCTGGTCAGCAGCGACCCGACGCCTTGGCCTTGATATGCTGGGTCGATGCAGACGAAGCTCAGGCCTAATAACCGATGACACGTTAGTTCTAGATCTCCAGGTCAAAGCGACCTCACCCCATCGCAGCCGGACAAGCACCGGATGTATCCAGACCACAACCACCTTTCAACCAACACCTTCGAAATACGACAAAAAGAAAAGTGTCATCACATACTATAACATTCCCCCTCCTTAAACCACCGCCCCCTAACCTCCTCCGCAAGCTTCACATAACCCTCTAGAAACTCCCTCCTACACCCCTCGAATCCCGCCACACTCATCTCCAGCTTCCCATCACCCTCCTCTTCCCTCTTTTTCTTTAACCGTTCCTCCTGCTTTCCCCCTTGTCCTGGTGCATCCCACTTAACAAACCCCACGATCTCCCCCGTAACAAAATCCTGCGCGACCAGTACCCCGCCGCCATTTGCACCACCACCACCACTGCTGCCGTCACCATCGCTACCGTTGCCAACAGCAGGAGCAGCAGCAGCAGCAGCAGCGCTCTGATTCTCCAACTGTGCAGCAGTATGCGCCGCAATGACCCGCTCCAACCCCGCCAGGCTCTCTGGCGTGGGGAACTGGGCGTGGAGTAAGGGGTTGGAGTGCATTGCAGCGAGGTGGATTTGGGCGAGGCGTGGGGCGGAGGAGGGGGAGGGGGTGGTGATGAGGAACGGGGGGTTCTTCTTGTTTTGGGGCATTGCGAAGAGGAGGGTTTGTTCTGCCTTTGGTTTATTGGCGGGGGGAGGGGAGGGGAGGGGATGGAAGTGAGGTGATGGGAGTTGAAGGGTTTGTGGTTGATAGTGGTGGTGGTTGTGGTTGTAGTGATGGGATGGGGGGCGGTGAGGTGTTGGGTTAATTTGGTTGTTGTGGTTGTGGTTGTTTACCGCCGTGCCACGAACAGTAGGAGTAAAAGGTAACGAATTCTGCAAGTTGATCATGTGACAGGTGCCACCGCATCAGCGCGCTTGTTCTGAGTGGCTGTCCGGGCCAGGATGGGGAGTAGAGGTGTCGGCGTCTGCCATGGGCTGGTCTTTTTCTTTTGCTGCCTCCGCCTCCAAAGACCGCTGCAGTTCCCGATACGGAACCTCTACCCAGGGATACCACTCCCCGCCACGGAAGTGGTCCGCCATCAGCGTGAGCAGGTGCTGGCCAGCGCCCCCGATCATCCACACCGACCGACAGTGATGCAGCGCCAGGAAGAAGTACGCAAGCACCGCCAGCGCCTCGGGACGGCTCGCCTCAAGCATTGCGACAAAGGGCCTGGTGAGCATCGGGGTCCAAGAAACGAGTATATAGGCCCGGCTCTCCGGGTCTGGTTTCGCACCCAAAACCCACTGTATCAGCTCGATGGCTCGTTTTAGGCCCTGATCTTCCTCTTCATCCAGTTTCCGCGAGGCGATCCTTGCCCGGATGTCGTCGCAATCGTGACCGTCGGCCTCGATGTTGAACCACTGCGGCACCAGCTCGTCGAAGATGAACTTGAGCCTAGTCTGCTTGAGGGCTTCCCAGCAGCCGTCCATGACGGCATGGATGCCGCGGTGAAGACGAATGTAGTCCATAAAACGGGCCATCGCGGACTCGTAGTCGTTGTCCCGGTGCATGAGCGCGTCGCAGAGAGCATGGAATCCGACCAAGGCTGAGAAGATGAAAAGGGGGATACGCTTCTCGGCCGAGTCGCCCAAGAGCGAGACGTCGGTGGCGTTGAAGAGAGTCAGGGCGCGTGTCTGCAGCTGGATCGCCAGGTCGTGGTAGAAGGACTTCCGCTCGGGCAGGGTAATGCTGAAATGGTGCGCGGACAGCGCGAGGGTGGAATGCATGACATATGGCTCTTGCAGAGCAGTGGTGATGATAAGCTCCCTCATACCACTGTTCATGAGCGGATAGACGTAATCGTGGGTCATATAATGGTGTAAGAGTTCCATGTGTACCATGTCAATCCTAGTGTGCAGTTCCTCGGCCGGGGCGGAGGGGTGTAGGCCCGGGAATGCCACCGGAGGCGGAGTGGAGGGGGCAGACGGCTCCGTGCTTGGCATGTGAGGGCTCGCGGAGCGTTCTGATTGTGATGTCCCAGCCGGCGGCCGAGGCATTGAGTACTGGCAGTACCGTTCGACGGTGGTACAGTTTATGCATTGCGGGCGGGTTTCGTCGCACTACAAGGTTAGCGGCTAGCCGGGAGAGTAATATAGGGGTATAGACCCATACCTTGACTGAGGAATGTCTCAATTAGTCCGGACCGGAGACGCAACATTGGCAAGGGACCTACTGTGACGTTTTTTGCACTCAAGACACCCGTTCCGGGATTTCCGGTGGCTTCTTCTCATCATGATGGTCGAGCTCCAAGGCACGGCCAACGTCTGAGCCCTTTGGCTGCTTTGCCAGAAGGGCGGGCACAATATATTCTAGGAACCGAGGGGGCATTGGTTGCCCTATAGTTATCCCCTTTCGGTGAAGCCAACCCTCACCCGAGCCGCGTCGTCGCAATTTCTTGGTTGACGTGTTTCCGTTCTCACAGCCACAGCTGAGTGGGCCATATCGCCGTGCCAAGAACCCCCTTCCGGCCAGGGCTCGGCAGCTGCGGAACGGAGAGTGCTCCGGGCTTTTGTGGGGCTGTGTAAGTCGAAAGGGGTGTTTCGGTTGATGGGCTTGGCCGCGAGAGAGTGGTTTGAAAAAAGCGGCAAAGGTGGCAGACGCCAGGCGAGCCCTTTCGAAGGAGCAATTACACCAGCTGTGTCTCATCCGCTGGGGGCCTGTTCCAGCGCGGCACAGGGTCGGTTTTGCGGGTGTCGTGGTTCCCAAGCCCGACAAAGTTGATGCCCCAGTCCCGAACCCGGCGGGTCTTCTCGAGCTGCGGGTGGGCGTCGCCGTGAGACGACAGGTCCGAGGTGCTGTAATAACCGCCAGCATCCTGGGAATCCAGCTTCATGCGGTAGAGGAGGTGCAGCTTGGTGAGGTTCTTCCGCAGACTGGAGCCGTACACCTTTTTGGCGAAGACATTCAGGGCCACGTTCTGCATCAGGACAATGTCCCGAGGTCGCAGGCCTGCGAGTGGGCTCTCCTCCACCGTGTCGTACGGAAGCCAGTAAGTGATGGCAAAGCCAGCCTTGGTCTCGTCTCCGACAAGGATCTCGGCAAGGTATTTGGATCCCCAACGAGTCTTGACCACCTGTGGCTGTGAGATGGAGATGATGCCTACGACTAGATTGCAGGTCATAGTTTGCGGGCGGATCTTGTCGAGATATGCGGCTGAAGGCACATTCTTAAGATCACTGAGGAGGTCGTTTCCCCGGAACAGCAACGGCCCCTTGACAGACTCTGCCTGGCTCCCGTCGCCGCTCAGGAAGGAGGTAGTGTCATCGTCGAGGAATGAAGTTGCCTGTCCAGTGGATTGGGAAACCAGCTGAGATGACGGCAGTTCTTGATGGGCAATCATGGAGTGCTCGTAGAGCTGCGACAAGACAGGGTGCTCGCCATGGTCGCTGTCGGCGAATGACAGAGACACAGTGGTGAGGAACTCGGGGCTCGGCCCAAACGTTGTATCATCTGGTCCGTACTGAAGACTGGGGACATATTCATGTTGTTGTGAGAAGCCTGTTGGGAGACGGGACCTGTTCAGTGAAAGCGACCTCCAGGCGGCGTGGTCTGGCAGAGACGGCGCAGCAGGCAGCACCGCGGCCTTGGTTGCGTCGGTGTTTGTGAGCCAAACAATGGCGTCTTGGAATTCTGATAGCAAGTCGTCCGAGTCCCAATTGAGGGTACGACTTTCTGGAGCTCCAGCAAAAATCAGAATTTTGTCGGCCATCCTGTCAAGGAGCCGTGGTGGTGTTGAGTATGTGTTTCTGTGGTGCGGCCTCTCTCGAGAGAAAGTGGATGGATCTGCAGGAAAGCCAGAAGGTGGGACATCCCCACTTCCCGGCGGGACCCACTCACTCCGGGACCCTGGCTCCTTCCGAACCCTGCATCAGGTCATCCTCTTCAATCTTCCAACATATGCTCCGGAGCTTTCACAGGCTCTCTAAAGTGCCCGAGTCAGGTACAAGATGTAGGCGGGTTAAAGACAGAGAGTGTTTTTTAGAAGTAAAGCGACATTCTGCGTTCAATTGAGCTTTCAGCTTCCCCATTCCCCGACCGTCTAGCCCCTGGGCCATGCACGTGAACTTCGTAACCCTGCTCCTGTTCTGGAAGCGCGCTGTGAAGTGCCCCACGAGCTGTTGGACTGCAGCCCGAGCCACGAAATTTCTACACAGCTTCACAAGGCAAGGCAGTCTGAAGGATAGACACGGAACCAGCAATCTTCTGTTTGACTACCTCGAAAAGAAATCTTTGTTCCGTCCTCGAACAGACTTCCCATTATCCACGCTACCAAGTTATTTGAGTGCCAGATCCTGCCGCAGCGACCACGGCAACACACCTCTCCCCATCCCCTTCCAGAACCGCAGCAATGGTGCCGGCACCTTGGGACGAAGTTCCAGCCCAGAACACCTTGTTTGTCCTGGTGACGGGTGGCAACAGGTACACAGGCGTCCTCCCCAGAATTATGCTGATTTCTTCTGACGTAAGCTGTGCAGTGGAATCGGCTTTGGCATCGGCGAGCGCCTCATCGACGAGTACCTGACGACCCGATCCCTCTCCTCCCACCTCGTCTTGATCCCCACCACTCGGAGCGTCAAGAAGTCCCAGGAGACAATCGACGGCCTCAGGAAACACACGAAAGAATTCGCCGCCAGCTCCGAAGTCTTGCGCTCTAGGGGAGGCCCGAACTACGACCCGCGGCAGACCACGCGCCGCGTCCACATCCTCAGCGTCCAGCTCGACCTCTGCTCCATCCCCTCGATTCGCCACGCCGCCAGCCAGCTCGTCTCCGGCACATTCACCAGCATTAGCGATGACGATGACTTCGTGTCCCTCGTCGACGTCAAGATCCCGCGGCTGGATTCCATAATATTCAATGCTGGCATGGGAGGATGGTACGGGCTTGACTGGGTCAAGGTTTTCAAGCACCTCTTCACGAAAGGTCTTGTCAATGCCACGACATGGCCAACATTCAAGGGCGCCATTGGAGGCTACGTGATCAACCCCATCACAGGGAAGAAAGAAGAGGGCAAGCCGCAGATGGGCGAGGTGTTCTGCGCCAACGTGTTCGGACACTACCTCTTCGCGCAGCGACTTGTGCCGCTGATGAGCCGCCCAGCCAGCAACACCCTCGCACCAGGGCGCATCATTTGGGAATCCAGCGTAGAGCCGGACTGGGGGTGTTTTACGGCAGACGACTTTGACGCCGTCAAGACCGACGCCGCCTACGAGTCCACCAAGCGCCTGACCGACGTCCTGGCGCTGACATCCACCCTTTCAGGCTCAAAGCCCTACGTCGACAAATACCTCAACACCCCCTCCCAACAAACCACCACCCAACCCCAACCCGCAACCCCACCCAAGATCTACCTCGTCCACCCGGGCGTCGTACAAACCACGCTCTTTCCGCTCAACGCCTTCATGTTCTTCTGGTACAACGTCGTCCTCTACGTCGCGCGCTGGCTGGGCTCCCCCTGGCACCCGATCACGGCGTACAACGGGGCGTGCGCGCCCGTGTGGCTGGCCCTGCAGGAACAAGGGTGGCTGGACGGGGCGCGCGCGGAGCGCGTCAAGTGGGGGACGAGCACCGACCGCTGGGGCGAGTGCCGCGTCAAGAAGACCGAGGTGGACGGCTGGGGGTGGGAGGGGAAAGTGGAGGAGCTGGTCGCGCTCAAGCAGGAGCAGAAGCTCGCCGGGAGGAAGCCGGGAAGTGTGGATGTCACGGAGGAGAGGTTGGTGGAGTTTAAGGAGTTGGGGGCGAGCTGCTGGAAGAGGATGGAGGAGCTGAGGGAGGAGTGGGAGGGGAGGGCGGATGAGGTTGGGAAGCAGCAGTGAGATGTGATGAGATATGTAGAAGTATTATTGAGCAGTTGTAGTAATCGTAATATCCGGGGGTAATAACTCCCGGGCTCAGCTCATACCCTTGAGATATGGACATATCCAAGTTGCCAGCCTCCGACACCGTCAGTAAATATGAACAAACATCATACCCAAAAGAACCATCCAGAAAACACAAGAAAAACCCCTGAACCAAACTCATTAACCAGAACATCACATCGTCACCAACCACATCCTCATTTCCCCTCCTCGGCGCTACTCCTCCCCTCCTCATCCGACTTGACCCTCCTCAACAACAACTTCCCCTCCCTCCCAAACAACCCCAAACACAACGGCGCGGGCACCGCCACAAGCGCCATCACCGCCGAAAAAACCAAAGCATTCTTCATATCCCCCTTCGGCCTCCCCTCCCCCTCCCCATCCGCCTTCAACGCCCCGGAAACCACAATAAAAATCCCCCCCAGCACCTGCCCCCCACTCCACGCCAGCGTGCTCGTCACCGCCGGACTGATCGGATGCGTCAACTCAACCAAATACTCCACCACCACGGGCAACAACGAAAAACACGCCGCCCCCAGCACCGCCATCACCACATACGGCCCCGCCACCCCCCCGCCGCCCCGCGTAGCAGGCATCCAGATAAACACCAGATAACAAACCCCAATCAGCGGCACCAACACCCTGATCGCGCCCAAATAACTCTTCGTCTTGTCTATCACCGGACTGACCACCGCAGCACATACCAACCCCACCACGATGAGCAGTGCGCCGGCGATGCCGGCTTCCTCGTCGTTGTAGCCGTGCGGGAGCAGGATCTGGTTGAGGAGCGAGGAGATGGAGTTGAAGAGGCCGACGTAGATGGCGAAGGGGATGAAGAGGAGCCAGAACTCGAGGTGGGAGAAGAGGATTTTGGCGGAGGCGCGCAGGGAGAGCTTGGGGGTTTCGCTGGAGGGGGCGCAGGGCGTGGGGGGGTGCGCGGGGATGAAGAAGGAGGGGAGGGCGCAGACTGTGGACTGGTGGGGGTTAGTAAGGGGGGTTGGTGGGGGAGGGGAAGGGGGAGGGGGCGTACGATGACTGAGACGTAGAGAACCATGTTGGAGATGTCGCTGGGTTCTTGGACCCAGAAGGGGATGATGAGCTGGCCGATGGCGGCGCCGAAGGGATTGGCCAGGCTGGTGAGGGCGGTGGCGGCGACGCGACCGCGGTTGGTGAACCACAGGTCGGAGTAGCGGGTGGGCGCGGCGAGCACGAACGGCTGTGCGAGGCCGGTCAAAATCTGGCCGAACATGACGACGCCGTACTTGCCGCCCGACTTGGAGTGTGAACCGGCATAGCGGATCCAGTTGCCGGCCAGGACGAGGGCGGCCGAGGCAATGATGGACTTCTTCGGCCCCAGGTGCAGCACGTAGATGACCACGGGGGTGATGAAGGTGAAGGCGAAGAGAAAGGCGGTGCTCAACCAGTTGATGACCGTCTCGGTGGTGTCGAAGTACCGCGCCGCGTGGCCGGCGACGGGCGAGAAGGTGAGCCACTGTTCATGGTGTCAGCCTGCATCTAATGGAGTGTCCATGTCTCTAAGAGCCATCATGATGTTTGAGGGTGGCTGCATCATGGCGCCGGATGTGGTGAGCTGAGTCTCACTGAGACCAGTCGCGTGGACCACGTTCCTGACCGTCAGCCTGCATTCCAGCTGACGGTCTCACAGCAACATCGAAGCTGCCTATAAGAACCCCCGGGACGCTGACTGAGCATATCGCGGATGAGGCCGGCCCCATCCTGTCTTCGGGTGGGCCTGTCCGGACCGCTCGGCCCCTCCCAGAACACAAAGAAGGGAAAATAAAAACGACTTACATCCCAACTAACAATAATATTCAACAGCATCAACTGCAACAACCCAAACCACCTCCTCTTATAAACCTTGTACACCACCCCATCCGGCCCAACCTCCCCACCCCCCTCCACATCCACCTCCCCATCACCACCACCCTGACCCGCCACCACGGACCCGGCTCCCGTCCCGCTCGTAGGACGAATCCCCTCAGTCGCACCACGATCCGCCATCTCAATCGGGATCTCGTCCGCTGTGCCGCGCTTGACCGCTGCTGCTCTACCACTGCTGCCGCCGATGCCCTTGTCGCTGTTGTCGTCGCTCAGGCTGCCGCGCGTCGTTTGCTTCTCGATCATGTCTGCTGGCGCCTTTTCGTCGGCGTCGAGTTCCTGCCACGGATGGGAGGATAGGGGGGTTTGAGACGGGGGCATTGCGGCTGGTGCTGGGTGGGTGGGTGTCGCGTCGGGCGCGGTTGGGGAGGGTTGGGGAGGTAGGTTCGCGATCGGGGGTAGGTGGGTTGAGCTTTGCTAGGCTTGAGGGTGGTCCGCGACGGGGTGGTAGCGCATGGGAATTGGGCGAAGTAATTTGATATCCTCCTCGATTCCGCGGCGGCCGATGTCCGTTCTAATCGACAACCAGGGAAGGGGAAGTTGATGTCGGCTTGCGGCGCGGGCACTTCTCGATCCCAGTTCTGGTCCGTCCGTCTGGTGATGCGGCGCTTGCTTGGATCGGCTTCTTCCAGTGCCAATCTTACAGCAACTCCCACTCAGTTGAAACGGCAGGCAATGGCAAGATCCGCGATCTCAATCTCGAACCCACAACAAAAACCCGTCGGTGATCAGGCCAGGCCAGCAACAACAAGGGAGTAAAGTAAGTATTGGGAACGGATCATTTGACTTCTGCTCTGCAGCACTGGTTTTGCGCTACGCGCTACGGTCTCATTCTCCTTCCCCCCTCCTCTCTTCCTTGCTCTCCAACAAGTCCGAGTCCGAGTCCAATCTGCAGTGCTGGAACGGCGCCTCTGCGCCCACCTCCCGTTCTTGGCAAAAAACCACAGTTGTGTCCCAGTCCCAAACAGGGAAAGGGGCTGTTTCCCCGCAAAAAGACTTGCTCGAAAGGGTGGTGGCTCGGGGAACACATGACTGGCTTCCAGATCGGGGAGGGAATCGAGTGACATGCGATAGAGATGGGCTTTTTGACCTTTGATCGAAGGGTTGGAGTGGAAGGTTGACGAGCCGGTGCATCCGGGCGAGATTCAAGCATTCGCTTTCGCAAATTCGGGTTTTCTTTCCCTTGTTCAACAAATCCAGGTTCGCGATCGTTGAAGCATCCGATCTCAAACCCACCAGATCGGATGAATCTTTCCCTTGTGTCGCCTACTGCCGAGGATGCAGTTCATCTCAACCACACCCCCATCCCCAATCCGTACCCTCCAACCCGGAACCCAAAACCCAAAACTGCAAGTCACCCGCGGCCCCGTGTAACAGAATGCTATGCGGGGTGCCGCCCAATGAAGAATCGGTTCTCCTCCCACAAAATCAGGAGAAGCATCCATTGGATCACTCATCCATCAAGTACAACGGCCAAACCATGCTGCCGACTTCGTACCCAAGCTTGTACCCCACGGGCAAGTTCCGAGACACAAACAACCGTTACAGGCCACATATACATATGTGAGGTAATGTTCTACAAAACCATGTCGGCGGCCCGTTCCAGAGGGTACCTACGTACGTCTGCCAAATCTGGGCGGATGCCGTTGACCGTTGCAACGGGCGAGCCGTTGTGTGTGAGACATACATACATGCGATAAAGACAGACGTCGAGATGCCTACCGCAGTGGGAAGGTTGAACCTCACATGG
The DNA here is from genome assembly GCA_027569505.1 of Chloridium humicola. NCBI lineage: Eukaryota > Fungi > Ascomycota > Sordariomycetes > Chaetosphaeriales > Chaetosphaeriaceae > Chloridium > Chloridium humicola. Next base: position 691,799 of record JAPDFF010000005.1, read on the forward strand.
CACCGATACGAGCCTGCGTCGTCATCAACTGGCTACTTTCCGTGCTGGGCAGATGATAGGGTAGGTAGGTAGTCATCTCTAAATTCCCAACAGGCTTTGTAGTACGTAAATGACGATGATGATGGGAGGGTAATGATACAACAGGACCCCAGGCCTCACTCCACACACAAACACACAGACAGGCCCAGCGCCGAGCAATTATACAGGTTGTTGTTGTTGTTGTTGTTGTTGCTCTCCCCCTCACCGTCCTGTATTTTTCGTCTCACGATGCAACCCCGCCGAGTCCTCTGAACCAAACAATGGAAGCCAGCTCCCCCTCCACAAGCTTCGTCTATTCTTCCCCCTCCTTCTATAGAAGCCCTGTGTGACGAGAAAACGCTTCAACTGCCGTACCCTGGAGAGGCCGCTGGTTTCGGTTGCTGAATCGGGGGACGGAAGAGGTGCTGCATCGTGGGGCGGGTTTGGCGTTTATTTGAGGATGGACCAGAGCTTGGGCGCGGCGCACTCGGTGGCGCAGTGGGCGAGGTGGAAGACTATTTGTTTGGGTTGGTTAGGGGCTGGACTGGCAGCAAGGGTGAGCTTCGGTTAGGTTAGACATACACTCCTCGACGCAGTCCTCCTGGGCACCGCCCTCGGCCTCGGCGTTGGTGACGCGCTCGACGCACTCGTCAAAGTGATGCTTGGCGGGGGCGCACTGCTTGGAATTCCGGCAGTCTGGAGGAAAAGGCATCTGTCAGTGCTGATTCTGTACGTGGGTGGTGGGGGGTTGGCTGAGGTGATGTCGTCATGTCGAGGAGCCAGCCATTGCGCATTGTAGCTTCTTTGAGGGACTGAATAAAGCATCGTAGTAGCTCATGATCCCTCGTCCTCCTCGGAAACAATGTCGGCTATGCGGCAATGGCGTCGTGGCTCGGGTCGGGGTAGCGGCGATATTGGCGGGAAGTGCATCGATAAACAACTCGGTAACCCACCTTCCTCGAGCTGCTCCTTGGGGTCGACGGGCTCATCCTCCTCCTCCTCCTCCTCCTCTTCCTCCTCCTCCTCCTCCTCAGCCTCCTCCTCAGCAGCGGGCTCCTCCTCGGCGGACTCCTCGGCGGCGGTCTCGGCCTCTGTGCTCTGCTCCTCCTTGACGGACTCGGTGGTGGTCTCGGTCTGCGTCATTACGGTGCATTGTCAGCAGCCATGTCTACAAGCTCCCCGGTCGTAGCTACACCCAAGACCGGACCCCAATCGGGGACGATATGGGGAAGAATTGGCCCTCCGGGTCATGGCGGGCGGCAACAAGGAAAAGTGACGCATTTCTGAAAGCTGCATACCGTCTCCGCAGCCGGGGCCTCGGCGTCGGCCGTCGCCCAGGGGGTGGCGGCCTCGACGAGGTCGGTGATGGTGTCCCAGAAGCCCATTGTGAAAGAACGATGGAAAAGCCGGAGTCCGGTGGGCGGCGGGATGGCAGATGTTGGAGTCGGGGGTTCGAGGTTGGCAGGGTGTGCGCCTGGAGTGGGCAGTTCGGGACAATCGCGCGACGTTGGAAGCTCCCAGCAAAAATCGGGTAAAGCGAAAACAGCCCGGGCTTCCCAATTGCGCCGCTGTGATTGGTCGAGGGCCAAGCTGCCCGAGCTCCGGCTGCTTCCGCTCGTCACGTGGCCCGGGCGAGGGCTTGTTTCTGGGTTCAGAGCTCTTCCAAGCAGCTTGGAAGCAAGGAAAACAGGAGGTTGAGATGAAGCTTGAATTTACTGCAGAACAAATTGACGATATAGGGCTCTTGTATTTTTCGAGCGGCGCCAATTTTGAGACTTAGCTTATACCACATAGTATCAAGAATACCGCAGCACACAACAACATCACCATGAAGGGACGGACCCCCTTGACAGTTTGGGACTCTGTGCTGACATCGTCGCCGAAGCTCAAGACTGGTCCCAACCTCTTCTGAAAAGCACCCGAACAACCAATATGCGAAAGGAGATAATGTTGATAACTTCTAGCCAAATTGGTGCAAATAATCCTCTCTCATTAATCATGACAAAAAGTGACCGGACCAGATGCGACACAGAACGACCCAACCAATGCTGCGAACAACTCCCACGTTCTCAACCAACGACCCGGGGGAAAAAAGGGTGAAAGAATGATCAAAAAGAGAAAGTGAAATTCAGACGTCCAGTCCCCTTCCCTGCCCCCCCAAAAAGAACCTTAACGCCTCTCAGGTCCTTCCCTCCCGGGCTCATCCCTCTCCGCCTCCTCCCTCTGAGGCCCCTCCCTCTCCGCCTCCTCACGCACGCGCTCCTCATACTGCATCGTAATAGCCTGGGCCTGCGCCTCCACATAATCCGGGGGCGGCTCATCCGGAGCTGGCGGGGGTGGTTGTTGTTGCTGTGGCTGCGAGCCGGCCTGTACGCCACCAGCCGATGCCGAAGTCGAGGCCGCCGGAGTGCCCGGTTCGTACGCCGGCGGGGCCTCAAAGTGCTGGCCCGGATTCAGGCCCAATTCCCGGGCATGGTGGAGGCGCTCCTTGAGCGCCTCAAACCTCTCCTGGAACTCGCTGTGGCCGCCGTTTTTGAAGGTGAATCTGACCGATACCCGGGGGATGTGCATCGGGATGCCGCCGCCGGCCACAGGCTTCACGGTACCACCCCAAGTCCACGACCCGAGCCACGGGGAGTGGGCGTAGGTGTCGGTGAGATTCAGCACAGGCGTGAAGAACGATTTGAAGGTCTCCGTTGGACTGGCCGGGAGGTAGATTACCTGCACAAGAGGGAAGCTTAGCACAGACGGCTTTCTCCAGCCCCGGGAACCAAGCCCTGGAAGTCATGAAGCTTGGACGGGAGGAAGGGGTTGAGCTTACCCGCTCATTGGTGATGAATGCCTTGCCATCGCTGCACTTCAGGGTAAACGGCTCGGCAACCTGGAGCTCACGCGGCGTGGTGATGTCGAGGCCGACCCTCGCCCGTGACGTATGGAGGATCTTCTCGTTGTCGATGGGAACGATTCCGCCATCCCGGGTCAACATAACCCAACTGTCCCGGTCGTTAGACTGCGAGTGTTGCAGGAGAATCCACGCGTGCAGCTCGGACATGTACTGGTCGGACATGGCCTGGGAAGAGATGGCTGTTGCCCGTATGGGTCCAGGGGCTCAAAAGGGGGCGTAGAGAGAGACAAAGAAAGGGGCGGTTTGGGTCTGGCCGAGAAACTGACGAAGGGCAGTCATGGGACGGGAGACAGGCCGGGGCGTGGAAGGGCAGAAAGAACTCAAGAGAGAGGGCCGGAGACGGGAGGAGGACAAAACACTCACTTTATTGACATATTGAGAGGTGGGTAAGGGGAGTGGCCGCAGAGTGGCCCGCTGTGCCTGCAGAGGTGTCGTCTGGGTGTCCCACCGAGCCCGTTCGATGAGGTCTCGATTCGTCAGTTTTGGTGCTCGCTAGCCCATCCACCGGGCAGGGTTCACACAGTAGCGGCAGAAGATGGAGCGAACAGTCCGTCCCGCGACCCAGTGTGGTGCGGCCTGCAGGAGCCACAGCCGAGATCTGAGAGAGAGCTTGGGAGCTGGTGTGCGGCGGCAGCAGTATCTGGTGTGGGCCGGATTTGCTGGAGGTGCTGACAGCCTATGATCTGTCCTTGCCTACCCCTCTGACGGGTGCTCTCTGCGTCCGGGATGCCTGGAATCCCTGGATCGATGGAGATGGGAATGCGGGACTGGGATGCGCCTCGGCAACCCAACCTCTCGAGAGTCGAGCCCGTTCTGCCGGGCCCGCGTAGCGTAACGTGGGACGCTCGTGGGAGGGTCTTGGGATGGCTGGCGGACGGCGGGAGGCGGTTCGCGAGCAGGATATCAAAGTGACAACACACCGTCGGATAACTTGGTGTCTGTCAACTGGAAGCTCTGGATGCCGAGCAATGGCGTTGTCGATCCTATCGCGGCGGCGGGGATCCTGGTGCTGGAGCTCTCGGTCGGGAAGAGACGACGACGACTTCCCAGGTCCAGGGTTGATGGATGGACGGAGGGCCACGAGTGGGTCTCAGCCAAGACGCGGCGGGCAATCCTGGGCCCCGCGCTAGGGCCGGAGCGGGTGAACTGTGGGTCTCGGGACCTCAAAGGTGGGGCCTACCATTGCTGTCCAGACGGGAGCAGTGGATGGTCAATTCATCACCCAATGCTTCCTCGACGTCGACGTGCTGTGATATGCAAGTGACGGCCAGGAAAGAAAATACCTTTCAACGACGGATGTTGATCATCTGGCTGAAACGTCATATCGAAAGCAAATGACACAAAACAAGTTGACTCCGTCAAGCAAAACGTTTGGCGGAAAAGACAGCCCGGTGGTCTCAGTGTCAGAGAGAATGATGGAAAGGGGCAAGAGACGGGGAGCTCCTTGCTCTCTCGAGAGAGAATTGGCGTGAGCTGGAGTGGACGAGAGCATGGATGTCGGGACTGGAAGGGACGACTTCAAGCTGCCAGCGCAGACAGTGTTCCCCGCTTCCTCACAGGAGGCACTTGCTGATGGCTCCTGCTAGGCATGAAGACGGGACGGGAGCCTTCGTTTCGACTGGCTCTCACACTGCTTCTTCCTGATTAGTGAAAGTCGAAAGCAAGAGAGAGCAGTGGGGGAAAGGAGGAAAGCGCGGCCAATGCCTGAGATGTTTCCCGGTCTCTGCCGCTCATGTGAAGGTTCCAGGTTTGTGCTCTTTCCTCCTCTGCCCCTCAAGATCGATCAACTCTTCTTGCTGACGCCAGGTTTTTCTCTCGACAAGTCACCATCTGACGTCTGAGGCCCCAATGCTCCATCAGTAATTTCTACCAGGTACACCTTCTATCCTTACTTTGTCCGCTGGATCAAACAAAACATCCGCTCCAGCGAGGAAAACCGCCGTACATGGCGTACACCGGACATGTCAGCACTGTACAGTCATGCAAGACAGGTGTCAAAGCTGACAGGTGATCCTTTGGGCAGCTGTCAGTTTAGGAGTAAGTCTGTCTGCGCTCCTTTTTGACGAAAAGGGGGGAGGTTGCTGTCACTTGTCGGCGTTGGTTGCTATTCTGGACTGTGTCTCGGGCTCAAGAGGGTCTATCCAAGATTCTCAGGACTCAGTAAGTCTGCTTGCCGCGGCGCACTTTTGTGTATTTGCCGCTAGAGCTTGCGCAGAGAAAGAAAGGGGCATCGGCGATGAGTTGAAACGGCCTTCTAATGGGAACATGCACTAAGTTCCCGTTCTTGTTCAGCATCACTCAACTTCCGTCAGACCGACGATGGAGATTACACCTGGACTTGAGCTCAAGACCGTCCACGCCATGGCTTCACCAAATAATCTTTACCTGGATTTTCCAGACATTTGCTCTGACAGCTGGCACCAGCGTTTTGGGGCATCTTTCACCTGGGATCCCCAGAGCCCAACGTCACGGATCGCCGTTGAGGATGTCAAGCCACAGCGCGGCAGATGAGAAACACCTTCAGCCGCACACGACGACAATCCGCAGCCGCCATCTTCCCTCACTGGCAGCTAACAATCAACATGCGTTAGGGCTAGCCCACATCGTGTGCGAACATTAATTTCTTGCCAGTGGAGTATGGATATTGCGCAGTCCATCACAAGGAGCCTGTCCGTGTGCGTCATGGCCTCGACGCCTCTCACTGGGCGCAATTTGGCACCGACCACAAAAGCTACAGGGTACTTTCCCGACGCGGCCGGGTTTCTCCAGCCCAGTCGAGGGCTCACCGCCCGCCGCCTCCGTGAGATGAGCAAGGGGCAGCTCCGGCATGTGGGGCGTCGAGGGCACTTCCCGACTCCCCTCCGACGACCCTGGTGGCACTCATTCAAGAGGGGCGAGGCAAGATGCTGTGTCTATCACTGGCAGGGGAAAAGGATGGCGTCTTGTGTCTCGAGCTCTGGTTCCACAGCCGACCCGAACCGCTTCTTGCTGGCCCTTCGAACAAGAACCTTGGTAGATACCGGCCGAGGATCCCAGCCCCGAGTGCCCGCGGCACAACAGAAACCTGCCCTGGCAAGTGAGAAGACAGGCCGGCCGGCAACTGTGTTAGCTTCCGCCTACCCCGGGGACCCTTCTTTCACGCCCCCATGCCGGCACACAGCAGCCCTCTCTCTCCGATGGAGCGGAAGCCATGGCGGCGCAGTTCGGTTATCGATCGATCCGCCGCAAACCAGACCCGGCCGGCGTCAGTCCTTCTTCCAACCGAAACTTAATCTCACAGGAAAGCCCGGGCATACTGTTTTTTGTCCGCTTTGTCACGGGTTGTCCCATTTCCGGACTTTGGCCCCGATTCAGGCTCGGTCTGGCAGCCCGCCCGCCCTCTTATTGCATCGACGGGTTGCCCCAGACGCAATGCCGCAGTGTCAGTCGTCCAAGTCTTGCCCGGTCTCGAGGTGATGTCCAGGATCATCCAGTTGCCATCGTTTCTTCTCGTCCAATAGCCGTCTCAAGGCAGGGGAGCTATTCACCGTTCCCTGCAGCAACCCTTGAGCAGCTCCCCGTTGACCAAGTCCCGCCCTCGGGAACCGCTGGGTTCAAGACAGTGTTACACTGTATCAAGGCAGCACAACTCGTTGCGGCCGATCGATGGCGACAGGATATGAGGCTCGTTCATGCTGGCGGCCGTCGAACTCGTCTTCACGAGAAACCGATCTGGAAGACTTGGAGCATCCAGACTGAGCTCATATTGCGCCACCACCGGTCCCCCATGGACGACCCTCACTGGATGAAGAGGGGTCGACGCTTGAACTGGGACCACTCGTGAGCATCTCCTTGCTGAAGGTCGGGATTGGTCATCACCGGATGTTCAAGGCAAAAACATCCCTGCCTTCGGTCTCACTCCCAGCAGTATTGTTTGCTCATGTGCGTTTCAACTTCACGGGGTCGTTTGGGATGGCCACACTCTTTCGCCTCCCTCCACCCGAAGCTAGCAAGAGGCTTCCATGCAATAGCCATATTACCCTGTTGCTCGGAAGTTGCTGACGAGAAACAGACCAACCACCGTGAGCACGGATACCCAGTCACTGTGGCGTTCATCACGATCGCCTTCCCAACAAGTGAGGTGTTGGCAAGCTGCCCCTCTTGCTTCTGACTGCCGGGATGTCATCGCCAACATGGTTGGCTGTGTCCAAGGCCTCTGCGGCGGAGAAGGCCGCGAAAGAGGAGACGAGGCAGAAGCATCTGGTCAGGAGGACTTCCCCGCCCCCGAACACCAGAAACGTGTGGACCAACCAACCTTCTCAGCCGGGAAAAGACCGGTCACGGCTCGCCCCTTTCCTCCCTTCCCTGCCGAGGTCTCTCCCAACCTTCGTCCAGGCCGTTCCACTGGCCCAGCTTCGAATGATATCCTCATGTTTATCACAGTCCCTGCGGCATGGGGAATTTCAGAGCGGGGTGACAGCCTATCGAACAGCTCCAACGAGTATCGATCATCATAGGAGCCTCGATGGTCGAGGGGTGGCTGCCTTCTCAGTCTCGATGGCCACCCCAGAAGTCATCCAAGGGTCACTCGCGGCGATCTGTCTCGCACCAGCTGGCCTGCTTTTGGCGTTTTCCGAAGACCACAACAGTCCGGGAACTGCACCCGAAACTCAAGGTTGCCATCACACTCGTGGGAAAAGTGAGACAGTGACCGACTTTTGGACCTCCACTCTTTCTGACCGTCTCACGACCTCCAGGAGAGCGCGAGATTGGCCCCCACTGGCTGAACCACCTTGCCTTGTCTCCCCAGTTCTCCTTTCTCCTCCTCTCGCTCCCCCTTGCTCCTCAAACGCCTCGTGTCGTTGCTTCTCGGAGCCCGTCACCTGAGTCAGAAGGGCGTCATGTGCCATGAGATGTTCAGGTAGCACCGCAGGTGAGCCTCACATTTTGCACGAGGGTGGGAGGCGCCAGGAGAGACAGCAACGGTTGATGAAGATGGTTTGTTTTTCATTAATGCATACAGTCATAATCCTCATTACCCTCATCTCATCTCTCCTGATGTCGTCCTCGGCGGAAACCCCTCCAGCAATGAGCGCCGTGATGGCAAGCAGAAACCTCCTCCTCCTCCTCCCCCCCTCTCGTCCGTGCTGTTATATCGAAGGACACCATCAATACCCAGAAAGGGTCCCGAGAAAAAGAAAAGCCAACCAGAATCCAGTGACACCTTGGTTTCCATGCAATAACACCCTTTTCCTTCCATCCTGCTTGCGGAGATATGCCAGCCCGTCGGGGAGAAGGAGGCGCGGCTCGCAACGCCACAAACGGCTCAGCTTGCCAGGAAGCGCTCAGACTTCGTGTAGCCAGACAACCGGTAACTCCAAGATCCAATATGATCCTTGAATCGCAAGCGTCCTAGAGACGAAATCCAGGCAGTGGATGCGTGGGCGGATCAAGGGGTCAAAACAAACCAACCAACCAAAAAGGTTGAGCCAGCACTGTTTGCCCTCTTCTGGTCTTGCCATCCCTCCAACCTCACACTATCCGCTGCAGCCTCATAAACCCGGCAGCCAGTAACTACCCCATTACCCCTCGCAACACCAAAGCTCCATGGAACGCCTCAACCCAGACCCTCCCCCTCACAAAACCCACGGCTCAACAGCCTTAACCTCCCCCCCAGGCGAAGCCAACACCCCGCCCCCCCCCACCCCAAAACTCAACCTCGGAATCTCAATCTTCGGCGCGCCCCCATTCCCCCCAGCAGCCCCACCCCCGTTACCACCCTTCTTCGGACTCCCCCTCCCCCCCGCCGACGGCGGCCCAAACCTCACATCCCTCACATCCCACCCGTCCCCCACCGCCGCAGCCACCCACGTCCTCAAGCCATCATGCACAGCGCCATAAAACTTCTCTTTACACAACCTCAGACTGCCTCCCAAGCAGCGCTCCCACCCCGAGATGCGGAGCTGTGCGCGCAGGGCGTTGCGGTCGGAGGGGGACGGGCCGGTGCAGGCGATCAGAGCGTTGAGGAGGTCGAGGTGCGAGGCCAGGTAGTTCGTTGCGTCCCATTCGACGCCGCCGACGTAGGGGGCTGCGGGGACGGGGGGGCGGGGGCGGGGGAAGTGGGAGGTTAGGTAGAGGAGGGGGTCTGATGATTGGGGGGGGAGATGGGGGGAGGGGGTTGGTAGCGGGGTTGTGGTGGTTGAGGTGTCCGGGTGGTCGGTGGGGGTGGGTGCGCTTGGCAAGGCGACGATGTTGAGGTTGTGCAGGAAGATCCAGAATACTTCTTTGGTGACGTTGACGACTTCCTTGCACCACACGCGATAGGGTCGGTCCTGACGCATCTCGAGGACGAAGTCCAGGGGGCGTTCCTCCTCCTTTGGTTCGGGGTCCCGCAAGAAGCCGAGTACGGCCTGTGCGCGCGGGATTCGTTCTTGCGGCGTGGGCGCCGACTCGATGTAGGTTAGGAGTAGCGAGGTGATGATGTTGCGGGTGGTGAACTCGGAGGGGCCCTTCTTCTCCGGGTCGAAGATCATGTGCAGGAGGGCGGGGAACAGCGTGGCGTGGATCGAATGGAGGTATTGAAGGGCCATGTCGGTCGTGCAGAGGGCTTTGAGGCAGAGCAGGTTCTCGTGCAGTAGCGCGTCCTCGTGCTCCTCTCTGTAGGGGGTAGGTTAGCCACGTGTTTTGCGAAACGAGGTGGGCGGATGTAAGCCAGCGCCATGGTATCGGCAGCAGGGCTTCGCAAGTAGGAAAGGGGGCGTCAAAACATACCTCCACTCCACAGCCATAATCCGATGCAACAACTCCACAATCTCCTTCATGCCCCCCAGGCGAATAAACTCATCCGTCCACGCGACCGTCTCGTTCCGGAGCAGCAGCCGCAGCTTGTGCAGCTTCCCGACCTCGACGTTCTGCGGCTGGCGCACCTTGGCCAGGTATGCCACGAAGTCGCCCGGCAACTGCTGGCCCTTGACCTTGGCGAGGAAGCTGCTGCCGTAGCTGCTCGGGGCGGCCCCTGGCGACAGGGTTTCGCTGCCGACGAGGCTCTCGCTTGACTTGGTTCGGAAGTGCCGGCCGATGCTGGAGCCAACCTTGCCTTCTTTCTTCTCTTTGACGGGGGAGGACGGGGTGGATTTGTTGCCGCTGGAGCGGACGAGGGTGAGGCTGAGGCCGCGGCTGTGTTTCTTCTTTTCTTTCTTGGTGGGACTCCCTGGGGGGTTGTTGCTGTTATCCTCCTGGTGCTCTGGAGCGGCAAGTGTGGGAGCCGCTCCGCTTCCCGCTGGGTGGTGTGAGTTGCTGCCGTCGTGTGAAGGGGGGCGCTCCAGCTTGGCCTGCATCTCGGCCCAGTCCTGCCGGATAAACTCCAGCTTGATGGTGTTGCTCAAGTTCCGCATCTTGTATCGCTGGTTCTCAGGGATGTTGCGACGGTTCAGCATCGCCTCAAGATGCTTGTCAATGTCCTTGGGGTCGATGAAAGGCATCTCGGGCGGACCAGCCCCTGGGGTGCTCGGGGGCGCGGCTGGCGCCGTGGACTTGCTCCCAGATCCTGCGGTCGGCCGAGCTGCGGACGCTTGCGCATTGCTCTTCCCCCACGTCAGCCGCTTGCCCGCACGGCTCTGGCTGTCGTTGCTGCCGCCGGAATCCCCAGATCGCCGTGTGTCATCGTCTCGCCGGGTCACGTAGGCCTGGAACGACTTTGGACGTGGCTTCTTCTTGAGGGATGGCGCCTTGCCGGCCCGGTCCGTCGGAAGATTACCGCTCCTCGGGATATCAATAGAAGAGTCAATTCGTGGAGAAGGTAGGGCAAAGTTTTGCGTTGCGAATTGTGCGTAGATGGGCGGTGGCGGGGCCATAGACCCATGGTGGTCGCTGCCCAGCGAATCTGATGGTGTTCTGTTTTCCTTGTCCTTGTCCTTGCCAGCGTCGCGACCGCGGTCGGACTCGTCCGTTAACAACTGTTTCAAGTTTTTGATGGACTTTGGCCGCAGCAGTGCTGCCAGGTTGGTTGCCGACTTGGCCTTCTTGGGTTTTGTTGGCGACCTGCTGCGGTTGTCGCTGGTCTTGGGAGGTTTGCTCGAGTCCCGGTCCTTCCCACCCCACCCCTTGAGTGAGATGGAAGCAAAGCCAGTCTTTGTCGGCGACGGAGGAGGCAGCATCTCACCCCGATCGCGTCCCCGCGGTCTTTCTGGAGACCGCTCCTGTCTGTTCTGTTGCAGCTCGCCAAGAGCGTGCGCGTATCGTTGGGGTTCCATGGCCGCTGCTGCCACGGGGTCAAAGCCGACGTGGAACACGCCGTTGCTTCTGATGGGGGGAAGACTGTGTTGGGAGACCTGGAAGGCCGGATTGGTAGCGATCGGGGAGAGGAGAGGTGCGGAAGGGAGAGCCGCGCCATCCGAGTTGTTTCGCCGGTGGCCGCCGCCCATGAAGGAGCGCAGGACTGAGGACTTGGACCGTTGGTGGCGCGAGTCGACGGCGGATGTGACAGGAGGCGGGAAGCCGTTGAAATTGGTCATGGAGGACATGGCTGCCGCTGCTGCTGCTGCGACGCGTGGTTGCTGCGGGAATGCGAGACGGGACCGAGTTTGGGTGCGATGTCTCGGAAGTCGCTCAGCACAGCGAGCCCAAGGGAATGCCGATCAGTTCAAGTCGATATGCGAATGCCAGAAGAAAAAGGTGCGCAATGCAATGCCAAAAGAAGATTACACAAAAGCACTGTCGGAGGGCGATGCCGTGTTATGCCATTGCTGTCGTGACCATGGAAGAATCCAATGGCAGACCCAAGGTCCAGAGGCAGATGGAATGAAGCGGCGACGTCAAGGCAGGTTTCCTGATGGGAGCTGGAACTGGCGGTGCGCCAGGAGGGATGTTCCAAGTTCGGCTGGGTGCGACCTAAAGCAGCGGCCCTGGCCAGGGCGACAGAAGGACAAGCTTGTTTACCAGGGCCTGTTGCCCAGCAACCCGCCGCTGTCGACCCGCTGTGTCTCTGTGTTCCCTGGCAATTGGCACGAACCGTGGGGTTGGTCTGCCCCGCTGTGCCCCACTTCCCCGCATCCGGCTGTGCCAGATGTGAGCGGTCAGTCGCAATTGGGGAAGCCGCCAAACACAGATTCACGGACACATTTCCTTCCGTCTTTCTTTCTTTTTTGTCTTCGTCTAGTTTTGTTTATCCGCTTTACATAACACAACTCAACCTCTCCGACACCATCACCAACTCAACAGCCCCTTACCCCTATCAAACCCACCCCTCAACTGCCTCTCCGGCTTCACCACCTTCCCCCTCAACACCGTAAACTTGACAATCCCCTCACAATCCTCCGGCTTCACCCTCGCCAACCAGATACACTGCGCCGCACCCCCATCCACCACCTCCTCCTCTCCATTCCCTTCTTTCTTCTCCCCCTCCTTCATTCCCTCCCCCTCTTCCCCTTTCTCCCCATCCAACCCAAAAGCATCCCTCCTCCTATAAACCATCACATTCGCACTATACTTATGCCCACCCACATGACTAATAAAATAAATCCCGACCCCCCCGGGCCTCTCATCATCCAAGTCCCTATCCAACCCCAGCCCCTTCAAATGCCTTGTAAATTCCTTCCGCAGCAACGGCGCGCTCTGCCCGCACCTCGCGTCCCTCGTCTTCTGACTGCACAGCAGGATCAGAGCCTTGTGGGGACACGGGCGAGTCGTCAGGGCGCGCAGCGCGGCGGGCGTGGCTTCGGGGAGGGGCGCGTCGAGGGAGCGCGGGATGGCGAAGGGGTTGGGGGTGGTGAGGGGGGAGGTGGTGGTGGGGGAGGCGGAGATGATGGAGGTGAGGAGGGTGGGGACGGTAGCCGGGGAGACGTTATCGATGAGGGTGAAGGCGGGGAGGAGGAGGACGGTGGTGGGGGAGGTGTAGGAGGTGTCGTGGTGCGGGGTGGGCATGTTGGAGGCTGAGAGGAGGAGGCGCTGAGAGGGGTTAGTATAAAGGGGGATAGATGGGGGAGAGGGAGGGAGAGGGAGGACATACCCCATTAGTAGGCTTCTTCGCCCCGGCAATCGCCTGCATCACGCTCCCCTTCTCGTCGGCGACATCGCGCACCCAGTCGGTCTTGCCGGTCGCGACCAGGACGTGTGTGCTCCAGCCCTTGACAAAGCCGTACAGCTCGTCGTCCTCGTCAATCTTGAACCCCTTGGGGTAGTGCACCGTGCAGCTCTCGCAGTCGTGGTCGCAGTCCTCGCCGTCAACGGCCTTGTCCACGGTGGGGAACAGGTCCTGCAGCGAGGCTTTGCTGCCCGTGTTGCCGATCGCGAGCGCCTTGGCGCTGTTGAGGAGGGATTTGAACGCGGCTGCCATTGTGGTCGCTTTGCTGTCTGCTCACTATCCCGAAGGTTTAGTTGCCGCTGTCTGTCTGAAGTGGTGAGATGTTGCGCAAGAGAAAGCTGGAGCGGCCGGAACCCGCGCCCAGAGGCGGGACGGGACGTGGAGCTAAAAACAAAAGGCCGACGCCGTGGTCCGGTATCCATGGTCGGCGATTTTGGTCGGAGGTAACGGGCCAAGACGTGGGGCAGACAGGGGAGCTTCCGGGTGGACTTATCCCCGGGGGTTACATCATGGCTCAGCACCTCAGCTCTCAGGGGCGTTGTTCTCAGGAAAGTATTTTGTTTTGGGGAAACGGATGATTTGCAAAACCTTCCAACCTCAAAGAACCCTCCACTCTCTCCCTCTCCTGTGCGACGAACAATGGAATGGGACTTCAACTGCTCCAGCGAGACCTGACTCGACCATTCCCCATCTCAAGTCCCCTCCCACACCTCGTAACGCCGAGCAGAATCCCCGTTGAGGTACCTTCGGTTTATCTCAACGGAATCCCAATTTGGGACGCAGCAACAGGAATGACGGCAGCTTGCGTGGACATTGCGTAATGATCCGCAAGGAAGCGGCAGAGTTGTCAGGGGTCACCATCCAGAAGGGAGATCAGAAGGATGGATGCTGCATCAGGCAGGTTGCGAAAACATGTTGAATGAGTGAAATAGATGCGGAAACTCCGGGGTACTTTTAAAACACTAACTCATCGTGATATCTTGCGGAGGAAAGCAAAGCAGAGTAAAAAGGGAAGAGATAAACCAGAGACCGACCCGCATCGACCGGCCGGAACCCCCTTTCGCAAAGACAGACAGGCAAACAGACAGCCGCCCAAGAAATATCGCAAGAAAAATAACCCAAAATATATACAGCTCCCGCCTCCAAGCCACTTCATCCCTTGATTCCCACCTCAACTCTCACTCCCACTCTCCATCCCATCCTCATCCACCAACTCCATCTTCCTCTTCTCACTCTGCCTCCTCCTCAACTCCCCCCTCTGCCTCATCGCCTCCCGAATCTTCTTATTCGCCTCGTCAAACCCCTCCTTACTATCCAGATTCGTAAACCCAGCAACCGGGAATCCCGCCGCCCCCGCTCCTGCAGCCCCGCCCCAACCACCACCCCCACCACCAGCGCTACTACTCCGCGACCTATCCCGACTCGGCGGACGCGTGGCAAAGATTGGGGCTTGACCAATGTTGCTGAAGGACTCGTTGCGGGGAATCGCGCGGCTGGACTGGGTCGCGGCGCGGCGCGAGGAGGAGGAGAGGAGGGTTGGGCTTTCGAGGCCGCCGTTGGAGGAGCCCGGGGAGGAGGAGCCGGAGGGGGTGCGGAAGTGGAAGGTTGGGCGAGAGGGGGAGGTTGAGGAGGTGTTGTTGCTGTCGAAGTTGTGGTTCGGGGGTTGTTCCGAGGTCGGGGTGCCGCCGAAGACGAGGCGGGTGTGTTCAAAGTCTGGGAACATTTCCGGGCCGAGGGTGTTGATGACGTCGGTGACTTGCTCGCTGAGCTCGGCGCGGCGCTCGCGGAGTTGGCTGATGTTATAGCTGGATGAAGGGTTGATGCAGAGGGCGAGCGGGCGGAGCGATTTGAAGATGTCCATGCCGACTTCGCCGAAGCGGAGGGCTGCGAAGGTGATGAAGGGGAAGACTAGCATGCCGGCAAAATACACGGCCCACAGCGGGATCCAGTTGGGCGCGTGGCCCCAGAGCCGGTCCTGGTATACCTTGTAGACTAGCACGATGGAGTAGAAGTTGTAGAGAAGCGGGGCGAGGGCGAGTGAAACGAGCAGCTTCCATGTTGCCATGACGTCCTTGCCCTGGATCTTGACCGACGACCCAGCGAGCGCAGTCTTGGCCTTTTGATGGCTGATTGTTTTCGTTGCGATAAACACGGGACCGAAGAGAATGAGGCCGGGGAGCACGCCAGCCGAGAGAACGAGCAGCTTGAGCAGGCGGTAGTAGAAGGTCAAGACAACTGTAATCCATGACATCTTGCCGTACTCGACCTGGTGGTCACGGATGTTGAGGTAGCGAAGCCGCTTGTTGTACTCCATGACCGACTCTTTGATCTTGACGACGCGCTCGTCGTTCTTGTATTTCTCGTAGCCCATGGCGAGCCGGCGGTTGAGCTCCACGACCACAGGCAGCGGCAGCTTCTTCCCCGTAGGATTGTAGAGCCTTCTTGCTGCCTGGATCACCATGAGCGTGTCGTAGTCGGGGGTCGAGACGGTGACGGCGGCCAACGAGCCGTGCACCATGTCCAGAAGCTGACCGATGGCATCTCTCCTCTGATTGTTCTTGTACAGCTCGACCAGCTTCTTGGGGACCTCGAAGGGCTGGCCGAATTCGACAACAGCCCGTGAGCGGAACTTGTGGGCATGGAAGTAGTTCATGCCAACCGGCACAATCTTGAGGCCGCAGTCAGGGGCCTCGGCGAGGGTTCCCAAAGCCATGATAGCCACGCCCGCCTTTAGCGGGAGCAGCTCGGTGCGGTCGTGGCTGCCGCCTTCCGGGAAGATACCGACACAACCGCCAGACTTAAGGCGGTCAAAAACGGCCTGGTAGACCCTGGTCTGATCGATATGGGGGGCAAGCTTGTACTTGGTCCCCTGGTAGCCGGGTTTGGATCCATTGAGATCCACATTCGTGAGGTTACCGTTGTCGTCAATGTCGTCGCGGGCGGTAAGCTGAGTCATGGAAAGCTTCCCCTTGAGGGGCCGCTTGATGCGTATCTCCTCGGGCCCAATGATCTGAGAAATGTCGACGCTGGAGCCGCTCTGTCCCTTGATAGAGGGTAGGAAGAGCATGCCGCCAACCTCAGCCTCCTTCTCGAAGTTTGTGCCGATCCCGCGGACGAGAGTTGGGTCGTTGATGGGGTCGGGGAGGTATATGGTGCCCTGCGCGGGCCTCGCTGAGTCCTGGGCGCGGCCGACCGGGACCGAGCCAACCTGGCGAGAGGCCCATCCGATGAAACCGTGTACCGACTTCTGAGCGATGAGCAGAGAGACGCGGCGTTTGGCCTCGTGCTTCAGGGTTCGTTGCAAGATGAGGGCATCGACGAACTGCGGCGCAAAGACGTTGTCAGTTTGTTGTCAAAGATGAGCTGAACAGGGAGGTCTTGCTCACCTGGTTGGCGTGAGGGCCGGCAACGAAGAGGATGGGCCCGTTGCGAGGTACTTTCCAGCCGCCGCGAGGGTGGACTTCGCGAAAGAAGAGCTCTACCAGAATGGACATGGTCCAGAGGAAGCTATCATACTTCCAGTTGCTCATGGGGTAGAGCTCCTTGGAAGGAGGCTCGGGCTTTTCGCCCTGCTGGGCGACCCGGGTGTCCTGAGACATGGCGGGAGAGGGTGCAGTGGTGGATATCAGGAGTTGTATCTCGCGTCTTATGTCGTCTTTTATCGAAATGCGCAAGACAGCCGATGGCGCACCCGTTTCACCGTCGTTTTCGATGTAACGCGGCCTGGTGGAAGGTGGGAGGGAGCAGCGCAACCGAGCTCGAGACGCGTGTTGGTTATTTAAGGTAGGTGAAGCTGGGGCCTGTCCTCAACGGTTTCGGCGCAATGGTGTTTCTGTCACAAACTGGAGCTTCTGATGCCGGAGAGAAGGTTAGGATGTCGAGTGGCGCAGGTTGAGGGTTCGATGGTGGGGTAGCAGTGCGTGTCTCAAGTCAAAGCTGTGTGTGACTTGAGAGAGAGAGCGGGAAGCTGCAGCAAGCAGATGGGGTATCGCGCGGGGGGTATCAAGAGATAAAGAAGAAAATCCCAGAGCTGCAAGCGCAACTCGGCAGCGTCTGGAGAAATAGTCTCAGATCTGGAATGCCTCCAGAAATAGCAAGTCGGCAACGTCCACGGCTCGTGTGAATGGAACTCGGTCGAGAGAGAAATTCGGTCTCTTCTTGCCGGCCATCAGCACAGAAAATAAGTGGAGACGCGCCGATGTCATCCCCACTTAGCTCGTGCTGGTGACCGGGAGCCGTTGGCCCGGGCGTCCCCCCATGATATTCAGGCCTTTCCCATTCGTCGATCTGTGGCGACCCTGGGAGCTGTCCACCCAGCTGTCTGTCTCTGTCTGCGCCTGGGTCTGTCTCTGTGCGTCGACATGCAGCTTCCTCTGCTTCGATTCCTGAGGCCCAAGCCAAAATCCGGCTTTTGCATGCGCCACACGCCGATTTGGGAAAAGTACAATGCAGGAATTTCAACATTTCGCCATCGACCAAATCGTTGAGCAAGACAGCGCAACGAGACCACCACCTGGCGGTCAGTTTGTTTCCGGCGCTCGATACTGGAAACACCCCGCAACCAGCTGGGAATTTCCCTGAAGGGCAGCTCATATCGGGCTTATCGCCGGCCCGCACTCCTCTTCTGGTTCCCAGGTTTCCAAGTTGACAAGCTGGAGGCGGCCGGGCCTGAAAACGACACAACTCACCGGCTGCCTTTCCCGTCTCATTCCATTCAGTCAACGTTACCACGCAGCAACCCCGCCACATGGTCGCAGGTTTATTTCCGTCTGCGAGATAATGTACATGCACCAATCCAGACACTTCAACACTTCCCATCCTCGGCTCGGACCCACCGTCGCCATGATGAATCTCGGTGTTTTGCTCAAAGCTCGGGCGAATGCTCGACGGTCTCCACCGGAGCGGTACCCTAACCGCTTCCGTGATAGCGAAGGCGTGCCGCAGCCCGCGTCTTTTTGGCATGTGACGATCCGTCTTTCTCCTGCCAAGCATCACCAGAACTCGGATGCCCAAATGTTGTGCCACGGAGCAATTAGAACAGGAGATGAAATGCTGTAGAGGCCCCGAGGTTCGGTTTGATCATGTGTTGGTTTTTGCGGGAGGTATTTCAGTCAGTTGAGGACTCTCGGGATTGATCTCTTGATTTGAGGGGCACAGCCGCTGAGCAAGCCGGTGGTGGTTCATCAACCTCCGACTTCCCCTGAATCCGCCTACCCCAAAGTCAACAATGCTCCGCCGATGGCAAGACTCCCGATGCCCAAACGAACCACAACTCTCACCACCCCCTTCCCCGCCCTTTCCCGCTCCCCATAGTCTGCGGAGCTCCTCCGCGACCCTCCAACGGACCACTGCCCAACCGAACTTCCAAACCCCTCGAAATACAAACCAACCGCCTGCACCTCACTTCCTCCTCCCCTTCCCCTTCCTCTTCCCCCCACCACCACCAGCGCTCCCCTCCGCAACCCCCACCGTCCCATCCTCCAGCTCCCCCTGCCCCACCACCCCCTCCTTCTCCATCTCCCTCAACCTCTCCTGCCCACTAATAAACATAGTCAAATCCCGATTCATCTCCTTCAGCTCCTCATTCTCCCCCCGCACCTGCTCCAACACCCTCCCCTGCCCCTCCGCCTCGCCCTGCATGTGCTCGATCCGCTTCATCAGCCCCGCGCTGACCTCCTTCTCCTCCTGCAGCGCCTTGCCCAGGCTGCGCGCCAGTTCCGCTGATTTGGAGCCGCGGGCTTTCTCGCGGGCTAGGTCGCGCTCTAGGGAGGGGACGGTTTCGTCGCGGAGGACGCGGTGGTCCTCGCGGAGGGCGGAGAGCTGTTTGAGTGCTTCGGTGGCTTGCAAGGAGGCGCTTTCGGCGGAGGCGGCGGCTTTGGCGGCTTTGTCGGCTGCTTTGCTGACCATTTCTTCGAAGTAGACGCGCTGGCTCTCGAGTTGGCTGGTGAGGAGGTGGGTGTATTCCATGCCGATGCTGTCGAGCTTGGCGCGGGGGACGACATCCTCTTGCTGTTGCTGTTGCTGATTTTGCTGTTGGGCCCCGGCACCCGAGGTGTTGCGCGGCAGCTCGACGATCTTGCCATCCCCTTTATCGCGGATCAGCCGGTGCACCCACATATCCCCTGCGTAGTCCCAGACGTGCTGGGTCTCGAGCTCGAGGCTGAAGCTGTGCGCCGTCAGCTTCCAGTGCTCCTTGGCGTGCCCGCCGTTGTACCGCCCGCACCCGACGTTGCCGCAGATGAGGCAGATCCAGAGGTCGTCGGTGCAGTTGCAGGCGTTGCAGATGTTGGACACGCCCGAGCCGAACGGGCGGGAGTAGGGGTTGTTGTCCGCGTCGTCGTCGGGTTTGGGGTTCGTAGCACGGCAGACGGGGCAGCCTGAGCCTTTCCATGTCTGCAGGCAGGTGCAGTGGAACACGTGCTGGCAGAGGATCGTCATCAGACCGGTGGTGTCGTCCATGCGCTCGAGGCACACCGCACAGGTAGGGAGTTCGATGAGGTTTGGTGTTGGTGGTGGGAATGGTTTGAGCGAGCTGACGACGCCAGGGGATGTGGCGGAGAAGCGGTCGTTGCCTTCTGAGGGTTTCCTCTGGCTGCTCGCTTGGTTCGGCGTCTCGACGGTGATCGATTTGATGAACGTGACATGACAAGTCTCAGTCTGTTCCAGGATCCTCAGTCAGCAATCATCCCTTCAAAGGAAACCAAACAAACCAGGCACTCACCTCCACGCTATCAAACGGCTTCCCATCAAACTCCTTCTTCCACTGCCTCGCCCGCCCCACATCCCGAAACTTCATCAACACCATATACCTGCTCATCCTACTCGTCATAACCATCCGGTAATGACTAACATCTCCCCTCCACCTCTCTCCCACAAACCCCAAAAAGTCACTCGGCGACATATAACTCGGCACCGCCGGAATACACAGTATCGTCCCCTCCTCCTCCCCTCCCTCCTCACCACCACCACTCCCCTCTCCCTTCCCCTCCACCCCGACCAACTCATCACCCTCCCGATAGAGATGCACAATCCCCCACCCCGCCTCGGTACTCTTCGTCTCGAGCGGGACGTACCTGGCCTTGGTGGTCTGTCCCATACCGCCCAGGTTTGGCCCCAGACTCGCCGCAGGCGCGGCATCAGCAGCTTCCTTGCCAGTCGCCATGTTCACCCCTGCCGTAGTGTTATTATTATTGTTGTTGCTGTTGTTGTGATTGTTGTCCACCAAATCCCAACTCTCAACCCACACCCGACCAAACCTCCAATCCCTCGCAGCCGTTTCCGCTCCAATTCCCCTTTCCACGCGTGGCGGTGGGCTGCGTTGTAGTGAGCGGTGGTACTGGCCCTCGCTCAGGCGCACCACGTCCCTCTCCGTATCGACGTTATCCCCGGCGTCCAAACCCGACCCAAGGGCTCTGGTAATATGATGGTCGTAGTACTCGTTCTCGTCGATTGTGTTGAAAGTAGCAGCAGCAGGAGTAGAAAGAGTCCTGCCGCGGCGGGAACCGCAGTCAATGACCCTTCCTGAACCCGCAACCTCAGCAAACGACCTCCTGGTCCGGCCGTCGGGGTTGTGTGTTTGGGTACGCGGCGGCGGGGTGTTCTGGTAGCGTCTCGGATGCGCAGGCAAGTCGTCAAAGATGCTCGCGCCGGGGGCAGGGACCCATATATTCTTCTCGTGGTTGTTGTCGAAGCTGCGGGGGCCGTGGGCGGATCGGGAGCCGCTGCTCTTCGTGTTCGCCGGTGCGGTGTCGTGAGTGGGTGCGGTTACGGTCGGGTCGGGCGTCGCGTACAGCTCGAACTTGAGGTGGTAGTAGTACGGCGGCATAGCCGGAGAACTCTCTCTCGGTGTCGATTCGCGCTCGAGAACGACCGACCTGGTGTATGGAGGCTGAAGCTCGCCGGTTGTGGGTGCTTTGTGGGAAAGTGGTCAAGTTGTTGGGGCAAAGAATTTCTAACGCGGGGTCATGGAGGTAATAAAGGCTCTGCTTCTCGAAGCTTACGCAAGCCCTCGACCAGCGGCATCGTAAGTTGGTTTTGCACTGCCTTCCGATGGAATTTGCATTTGAAGATGTGGAGAGAGGTTTCCTGATGCAGGGACGGGCAGCTTCCAACGGCTCTGTCGTCTTGGCGCCGGTTCCACAACTTGGCGGGTCTCGAGACATTTCAGCTTCACGTTATAAGTCGGTGGAGCACATTATCACAATCACAATCTCAATGGCACACATTTGTTTGGACTCAATTGAGTCTGTTGTCATTTGGTATCATACTGTCGTTTCATGAGGCATGTCCGGGGCCTTTGGCCACCACTCCCAAGAAAAAAAGAACCGCTGCCCAGCCCAGAGCCACCGCTCACTGGCCACCACGGAGACGCAGCACCAAGTGGAGGGTGCTCTCCTTCTGGATGTTGTAGTCAGACAACGTCCGCCCATCCTCCAACTGCTTGCCCGCAAAGATCAACCGCTGCTGGTCAGGCGGAATCCCCTCCTTGTCCTGAATTTTGGACTTGACGTTGTCGATGGTATCCGAAGACTCCACCTCCAGCGTAATCGTCTTCCCCGTAAGGGTCTTGACGAAGATCTGCATACCACCACGGAGCCGGAGAACGAGATGCAGGGTGCTCTCCTTCTGAATGTTGTAGTCGGACAGAGTCCGACCATCCTCCAATTGCTTGCCAGCGAAGATGAGGCGTTGCTGGTCAGGCGGGATCCCCTCCTTGTCCTGGATCTTGGACTTCACGTTGTCAATCGTGTCCGACGACTCGACTTCCAACGTGATCGTCTTACCCGTAAGGGTCTTGACGAAGATCTGCATGCCACCACGCAGACGGAGGACGAGGTGAAGGGTTGACTCCTTCTGAATGTTGTAATCAGAGAGGGTGCGACCATCTTCGAGTTGCTTGCCAGCGAAGATCAGGCGCTGCTGATCGGGAGGAATGCCCTCCTTGTCCTGAATCTTCGACTTAACATTGTCGATGGTATCGGAAGACTCCACCTCAAGGGTGATGGTCTTTCCGGTGAGCGTCTTGACGAAGATCTGCATGCCGCCACGGAGGCGAAGGACGAGGTGGAGCGTCGACTCCTTCTGGATATTGTAGTCGGAGAGGGTGCGGCCATCCTCCAGCTGCTTGCCCGCAAAAATCAGGCGCTGCTGGTCGGGGGGAATGCCCTCCTTGTCCTGAATCTTCGACTTGACATTGTCGATGGTATCGGAGGACTCCACCTCGAGGGTGATGGTCTTGCCAGTCACTGAGTGCGGCGTTAGCGGCTTGTAAATGTGACAGTCGGTCGCCGACCAACTGGTGGTGGCGAAGGCGAGAACTTACGAGTCTTGACGAAGATCTGCATGGTGGGCAAGTGTTGTTGGTGTGAGATGCTTGAGGAATGGCTTGGGGTATTTTCGCTTCGTGGGGGCGCCTGTCGATGGCAGAAGAAGAGCACGAAGATGGTTGATGGTAAGAGAGCGGAGGTGGAAGAAGGCAGTCGGCGAAGGTTTAAATACGCAGGCTGGGCTGTTGGCAAATGGCAATGGCAAGAAAGCAGGTCGGGAGTTGCAGGGAAGGGCAGGCTGCCGCCAGAAAGCGGGGTGGCTGTGAGTGCGTCAGAAGGTGCAACGGGCGCCAAATGGTCAGTGCGGGGGCAGCGAAGTGGAGCGAAGGGACCAGAAGGGGCTAGCGGGGCGCATTTGTGAGCGGGGCAAGTGTGACAGCCTCGCCGCGCGGACACCCCTTGCCACAGCCAGAGGCTGATTCATCAGCAGGCCTCGCGGCCAAAGGCTTTCCTGTGCCTTCTGTTAATGTGAGGAAAATTAATGCTCCTCTAGGGAGAAGCAGTTGGTTTCACCTCTTCCACAGCTCATTCCTGTGCCGTGCGTTGGTGCTGAGATCAGCCTCTCTTTCTTGCCAAAGACCCTTGTCCCTGCATCGCGGCCTCAGCTCCTCCCCCGCATTTACTGATAAGACGCTCAAGAGTCGGGCGTGACGTGGTCGGCAAGCAGTCAGCAAGCGCCGGCAAGGCCGTCCAAGTTTCCTGTTGATGTGGCTCATTTTGAATTCATTTTTTGAGTCTATTTCGAGCCATTCCCAAGTCCCGACAAGCTGGCGCTAAGGGGAACATGAGGTTCTTGGCGATTGGCAACCTTGCCGCCCGTGGCTTCCGAGGCGGTCACCTGAGGGGAAGCCCAGGGCAAAGCGGGGGGACCGAATGGTCCTCGGCGGCCGGACAGGCACTCAAAGACCGGATTTGCCGCTTCCAAACAGAAGACCTCTCACTTGTGCGATTCTCATCGAACCGAGGACGGCGAGCTTGTGTCCCTTGCATTGGGTGTTGATCCTTATCGTGAGCTCTCAACGTCGAAACTCCACAACACACCCAGCAAGTTCTCCACCGTCGCCAAACATCTCCCGCCTCAGCTGAGGACAGCAGCACCAAGAACCATGACGACACCTCGTGTTTTCAAAAGTTGGTTCTCAGAAAATTGTCTGCATCAAACTTGCTGTAAAACTTTTATTTTCTGCGATGCTACATTCCTGCATGAAGCCCTTCAAATGGAGCTGATATCGCGAGATGGCACCATTCGCAACCTTGATGGCTTGTCGGCCGATCGACGTCATCGGGATCCATTTGCCAAGACGCTCCCGCAAGCGATAGGCAACCCCTGTCTATCAGTTCCTCAACGGAGAGGCCGATCTCCTTGGAGGTGCTGCAACTTGAAGACCATGAACAGGAGTTTGGAGAAATTTTTGGAGTCTATTTCCTTCTTCTTCCATGGCAGAGCGGCATTGCCGATGCATCCTTTTATTCTGCCTCAGGACTTTCACCCCCGAAAGAGGCAGAGATGCCAGAGCTCAATGGTCCGGTATCTCACCTCAAGATCTGGTGCATTGCAAACGGCCATGACTACCCGTCTACTGCGAAAAGAAAGGTAAAAAAGCCTGGAGCTTCAAAGGAAGAATAAAAATAAAATGACCACTGTTGCAGAGTGCAAGACCCACGGATAGGGACAGATCTAGAAGGTGAACATTCAACAACATTCAGGGGCATCAACAGACAACACCAGGCGCAGGCCAAAGTAAACAACAACATCCTCTCCTGAAATCTTCTCTCGAACTCTCTTCAACCCCTTTTTTCCCTCTCACCTCCTCCCTATTTCTCAAGAAATCCCAAAGACCACCCCGCGACACCCCGCGGCCCTTCATCCAGTCCATCCCCTTCCCCTTGACCGTCACCAAACCCCAAACCGTCACCCAACCACCCCCCTCAAACTTCATGACACCAACCCAAAAGCACCTCACTCCCCCCCGTCCCCCCCCTCCGTTCCCCCTCCCAAACCCAACCAACTTCCCACAAAACACAAACATACTGCTCCCCTCCCTCATCGCGTCGCGACGCAGCATGGACGCGCCGGTTGCGTGCAGTTAGTCGCCTGTTCCCAGTGGTCCAAACCTTGCTACACCGCTCATCGTGCATTGCGCGGGTGAGGGGGTGTTCGAAAAGGGGTGGGATGGATGGATGGATGGATGGATGCGGACAGAAGCATGAGAGTAAGCAAGCAAACTTGGTTGGCCAGTGTTTGTTCTTGGATTTGGGATGTCTGGTGCGCTGGGATGCAAGACGGCATCATCACCATGGAAAGCATGCGAGAAGCACGTTGCGAACTGTCATTTTGCTGCTCGGAAACTACCCTGATTCTTTCGTCCATGCAATCCATCATCGAGCAACCCACGCTCTGCAGGAGTCTTCCCTTAAAACCCCCGTAGCAACCTCCTGTCATCATAAGCCCACCGTGTCGGTCCACCGCCTCCAAATCTCACGTCCCAAACCCAAGAATAGACTCAAATCCAAAACACACATATCCTAGTCTATAAGCCTCCCTCTCTCAAAAAGATCTGTCTGTATGTCGTGCATTCGTAGCTCATTCGTAGTCGCATTCGTAGCGCATTCGTAGCGCATTCGTATCTTGCGTAGTGTAGAGGCATTTTGCGCGTTGCGTGTTGCATTTGTACTGCGTAACCAAAAACATCAAAAACAAAACAAATAGCAACAAAAAGCATGTCCGTCCATACATCATCGGTTTCCTCCTCTCAAAACCCCTCCATTCATCGCCAAAATGCGCCCTCCTCCCAAAACACCCTTCCACCCTCCCCTCTCCCCAGCTCCTTTCCCATATTTTCAATCAAGTTTGACAACAAAAAACTGCCAGTCATCAACCAATCTCTAGATCGACGATGGCATACATGATGGGTTTGCTCGCTCGCTTGCTGCTGTGTGATGTGTGTGTGTGTGGTGATTGTCTAGAAGGTAGAAAACTCATCAAGACAAGACATAGGTAGATAAAAAATAATAAATGACTAAGAATGTGATATGATAGGATGTGTGTGATGTGTTTTGGTCATAAACTCGATACGGCTTTTCCGTCATGAATAATGCAAGGACGTGCAGTCATGTTTTGTGTGTGTGTGCGTGTGTCGTCAACGGCGTGGTCGTCCCTGATGGGCCCAGCCCTGAAGGAGGGTGAGAATGTGAAGAATGTTGTTGTAGCGAGAGTCGTAGCCGTCGTGGTGGCATGGGTCTGAAAAGAAGAGAAAAAAAAACAAATAAACAAGAAGTAACGAAGTAAATAGCAAAATAAACATAACGCCGTCGCTCAGCAGCAGGGTAAAGCCAAGATGTGACAGGGAAAATAAAACAAAACAAGATTCGTCATGGCCTTTGAAGGCGCGGATTGAGAAAGCATTTATACCATCAACGACATGGGGGTATCGTAATGGGACAACAACGGCATGTTCGTGTCGCAGAAACAGAGGGCGGCGCCGCCTAGTTTGAGCGGATGACCAACTTTGAGAGGAGCTTGTTTGATAATGAGTCGAAGTCGTAACGGTCGAACTTGGAGTCGGCGCGGGTTCTGAGATAGTCCTCTGTGAGGTGTGTTAGAATACAACTTATCAATGTCGGGGATGACTGGGGCAAGAACTCACCATGCTTGATGACATGCTGCCGTACTTCGGTCATGGCCTCGCAGACAGCAGGGTTGTTGTTGAGCAGCTGGCCGTGCCTGCGGGTGTCCCACTCGGTAAACGCAGGCAGCTTCTGCGAGATGGCGTGGAACAAGCCGACAATGACGCCGACGGGCACCGTCTCCATGTCGGTGCAGAACTTCTCGACGGCCACCGGGTCGGGCACACGGTAGTGGCAGTCAAACTGGATCTCCTCCCAGATAGCCAGAAGAATAGACGCCAGCATGAAGATAGTGGGCCAGTTCTTGAGACGCTCGCCGCTGTAGACACTCGAGTACAGCGCCGACAGCTCCTCGAGGATATCCTTCTGCAGCTCGCGCCACATGTCGGCCATGGCGCACTTGATCTGGAAGTTGATCATGACGGGGGCGACCACCTTGCCGTAGTACTTAGAGTCCTCGTCGTCGATCTGGCCCTCGAGCGGCTCCTCTGTTGGCGGCTGCTCGACCATGGTGATGTGCAGGGTCAGGTTGTAGGCGACGACAAGCTTGAGCGCCTTGCGGATGACGGGTAGCCTCTCCTTAGTGTAGAAGCGGTGCGCCGTCTTGAAGATGTCGGTGATGAAGGGAGTGCCCTCAAAGTGGTCGTCAATGAACCGCTCAAAGCCCTCGTCGATGTGCTTGTCGAGGTACTCGTTGAGGGCCTCCATCGAGATACCCTCTTGCCCAACATCCAGACGCTCAGTGCGGATCTCAAAGTCGATGGGGTCCTGATCCTCCAGCGACGACTCAACCCAATCAAGCTGGAAGCAGCTCTCATCCGCAACATACACCTCACGCACCATGACGGGAAGGCAGAAACCGTAACCGTGAGTGATCCACATCAGCGTCTCCTTCTGCGCAAAACCCTTCACATTGAAGACGGACATGCCACGGCCGAGGTGGCGCTCGTAGTCGGCCTTCCAATCCTTCATGAAATAGCCAATATCCTTGATGTCAATGCGCGTGCAAGGAACCTGCCACAAGCGGGCGTGAGACGGCTGGCAACCAGCACATGGCTCGCCCTTGTCGCACGTTTTTTTGAGGAACTTGCAGCGGAGACACGCCCGGAGCTTCCGGATCTCGCTGGCCTGCTTGCGCTGCTCGGGGAGCAGGGGACCGCGCCTCCTGCCAACCTTCTTCTCGCCGGTGCCATCCTTCTTCCCTGTCGATGTCCTGCGGATGACGGCCTTGGTAGCCTTGGCAATGGGGCTCTTCCTCGTCCCGGAGTTCCGCCTCAGCGGGGGCGACGTCGAGCCGGATCCGCTGGCACCGGTGGCGATGACAGGCCTGGAAGTCGAAACGGTCTTGATGGTGAGGGGAGCAACGGCGGTAGAAGGGCTAATAAGCTCCGTGGACGTCGGTGGTTGGTGGTGGTGGTGGTGGTGGTGGTGGTCTCCGTGCATACAATTCCGGTGGTTGCTTGCAGAGTCGAAGCTGTCGGAGCCGGGCGAGAAAGGAGAGTAGGGGAAAGTGACCTCCTCGTAGCTACCAAACTCCAACGAGTTGGCATCAGACGCGGATGAGTCGGAGTGATTTCTGAGGTGGAGCGTCTGGCTGGGGTTAAAGATGGCCGCGTTCTGGGAGTGCTGCGCCTGCGAAAAGGTGTCGACACTGGGGTACACATCAACCGATGTCCAGCCGTTGTCGCTGCTAGAACCCAGCGACAGAACCTCCAAAAACGTGCCAGTGGGCGAATGGCTCCCAAGACTCCTCACTCGGGGGAGCGCATCCGTCTGGAAGTTGAGAGTCGGATCAAAATCCTGCCAGTTCGCCATACCCGCCCCCCACTGCATAACCCGAGCTGTGGGATCAATCGGAGACATGGCGTTGAATGTCTGCTCCAGCTGAAGGCCATGGTCCAGTGTGGCCTGTGTCGGGGCGGGGAGATACTCAAGAGGGGCCGGCTGAAAGCTGGGGGCGTACGGGTTGAAGGTCATCAGGGCGGATTCCTGGATGAACTGGGAGAGGTCAGGGGCGGGCTGCTGCTGAGCCTGCATAGGGAGAGACCAGTCCGGCATAAGGACGGGCGAGGTCGTGTGGGCGGCCGTGTGGTACGGGGAAGGCTGGTGTTGAAGGGGGCTGGACATGGTGCTGCTGTGGTGGCCTGGAGAATGGGCGCTCTGGTCATCTGGAGACGAAGGAGAGATGCTGGCTGAGTTGGGCGAGTGCACCGACACGGGGCCGGCGCGGAGGCCGGCGAGATCGAGGGGCAGCCAGGTCGCTCCCGGACTCAAGCTTTGGCGGCTTGCCTGCGACATGGTGGCCAGGGTGGTGGAGGTGAGGTCCTGAGACGGGGCGGCCGAGGAAACAGCGGAAAAGGCGTAGCGGTCGCGGTGGTCGAACACAAATTGCTCCAGCAATGCGGCTTCCCCCCCAGCGGTGTTGAAGTCGTAATTCATCTTGCCAAAGGCAGGGAAGGGGGATCAAGGGGATAAAGGACGGCCAGAAGGGGACTGGAGAGAATCGGGAGTATTGTAGCGTCCGGGGGTTGGACACCGCTCTTTCTGTCGACGATCAAGTCGGTCAAGGGGTATTCATGACCAGCGGCAAGCGCTGTCTGTGGCGAGTGGGTTTGTTCTTTACGACACTCGGTCGAGTTGACGAGTCCTGTCTGTGCTGTCGCCTTTGACGGTCTGCTCTGGGGGGAGGTTGTGAGGTGAAAGGCGGAGGAGGAGGGGGAGACCTGAGGCAGCCGCGGGAGGAATGCTGGGCTGAGGTGTGAGTGACGGGGAGTCTGGGGAAGGCGCGACTGGAAGGAACCCTTCCAGGTGGTTTTCGAGCGACGTGTGAGGGAAAACGGTTCGTCCGGGAGCGGAAGATCAAACTGGAGAGCTGCTGGCTGGTGGAAGGACGGGGGCGCTGGTGGAGCGTCAACGCTGGTCTCGTCTCCCCGCCCCGGTCGTCGCTCCCCTCTCACGCAACTCGCTCGCTCGCTCCCGTCGGTTGAAGAGGCGGTGAGAGTGCGTCCAGACCCTGGTCCTAGGCCGCCTGCTGATTGGGCTCTTTCCCCCCAGAGCATGCTGCAAGTGGGTGGGTGCAGGGTCCAGTTCGTCCAATCGCCAGCTGCCGTGGCAAGCCACCCACGGTGGCACTGGACTGCCCGGATCGTTGCCGTCACCGTGGCCCAGCCCCGCCCGCACTGTGCCGGGACCTGCTTGATCCTCCCAGCCCCGCCAGCTGCCCGCGGCCTGACACCGCGAAGCCACCACGGTCCAGACGCGCAAGCCCGCGCCGGCATGTCAAAATTGTTGTGCGAGAGAAGCGAGTGGCGTTGCTTCCAGGTTCTCGAGACTCAAGCGAGAGCTTTCGGAACCCTACTGAGGTCATGGGCACTTTTAGAAAGGGAGCTCCAGAACAGCTCGATTTGTTGACACCCTCCTTGTTCCTCGTGGTTCAGAACCTGCAAAACCCTCTCAATTGCTTGTGTTGTTGCTGATACTCTTGTCTGGGCATCTGCGAGCTCGAATCGCGAACTCGACTCATTCGGATTTTCCATCTCGGTGGGGCGGCTTCACCCGTCAGCCCACTCACTCCCTGGACGCGGTGGGTGATGCGCAGATCGCGGGCCGAGGCGAAGCCCCTAAACAACGTAAACAACGCACAGCTTGCACGCAGAGCACATGTGCGATCTCATGATGTGGATGGGGCACCAATGTCAGATTCGATCTCTCATCAAGGCTGGTCGAGGGTGCGTTGTGTTCTGTCTTGTTGCCCCCGTCCGAAGGCTCCCAGACGCAACGCAACGGCTCCTGTTACATGGCCACGCTGGAGGTCATGTTTGACAGCATCTGCGCAATGCCACCACCCCTCGGCTTCTGCCGAATCAACTCTTTTTGTTGCTGCCCCAATGGGCGGCTGAAATGTGACGGGTTGCCGTTAGCCTGGTCGTACATTCCAGCCATGCGGGCCTCCGCCTCGTGCGCCCTCCACGGGCTTGAGTTGAATCCTACTGGACAGTTCCAGGGTGTCCGGATGTCGAGTGGTTGTCGACAGCGAGAAGTGTCTCTGAGGTTCTTGTTTCATGTCTTTAGTGACACTTCCACGGCAGGTGAATCAAGGACCTTGACCAAGTTGTCTGTACCAGCCAGGCCAACTTCTTTATGAGATGAAGGGACAAGCGCCAGTACCAGGACACGCAACTTGAGGGCTTGACAAGAACTTCTTGAAGCCGTGGGTTGCAATGTTGCATCGCGGCTCAGCAAGTTTTGGAGTCTTGACAATGTGCCCGATACCTTTTCCCACTGTGTACTCCCGCCTTGATCTGCGGCCGGAGGTCCACGTTCTCCACACTTATCAGATCTCTCCCGACGCGGGACTCGCCGAGTTTCCGTGGACCCTGACCTCAAAAAGTCCATGGGGGGTTATCTCTTTTTCTGAATGTTTTGATGATGCGCTCTGTTGATATTGAGGACTTCAAAACAGTGAAGAGGCCAATTGTCATCTTTCAGACTGTAGCCGAGGGGACGGATGGGTCATCGGCCCGTGTCAGCAGCAAATCCTTGGTTTGGGTCCCGGACGGCCTGGCTTTGCCCACCCTTGTTGATGGGCCATTGCGGCGAAGAGATGCAAAAGCTGGTCCCCGAAAAGCACTTGCCCGTTTTTAGATAAAAATGCCAGATGCCCCTCCTCTCTTTCAAGAACTCCACCAAGCATCGCCACCATGGCTGGCATCTGCCGTGCTCTCGATGTTTTTTCTGCATGAGCACGAGCACAATGGGAGATACCCATCGGTGATTGCGCACCGCTACCTTCTCGTTGCTCAGCATCAGACACTTCTCGCAGCTACCTTGGGAACTACGTCCTTCACACACAGTGCTGTGCAGGTAGGTGGTGGATTTCGACCCCAGCATCTGGCAACCAACGATAGGACCAGAATCTGCCACACGACATCCAACACGCGCAGACGGCGTTTGAGTCGCCTATTCCCGTCGCCCCGCGCGCTCCCGTCAAGGCAGCCGCATTCTCGGCCTCTGGGTTCGTCCAAGATGCGCGCTCGTCATGGCAGGGGGAGGGTTGCGGTGAGGATGACCGCAGACTTTCTTCCCGTGGTCCAATATGGGGGCGAATTGAGACCCGTGCTTCGGCTTCGGTTCGGGGCAACTCCCGAAGGTCGAGAGGCGGTGCTAACCCTAAACTGACTTCAGGGTTTTTTGCTGCTCGGTGTTCCTGCGGGTTTCTGGCACCTGAGCCCGGGCCGGTGTCGCCGGCTTGTCGAACCATGTCAACTGCCTGTCTCGTGATATTGAAAAACTAGGAGATGGTAAAAGATGGAGTAGGTCTTATGAAATCGCCTCAGGAGAGACCAGGGGACTCTATTCCCCAATCTAGACAATGAGCTGAATGTCTCAGAACCCCGCTAGGTCTTGCCTGGATGTGAGGTTGATCAGTCTGTACCATCGGCAGACCCAGGCAGTCTCACAGATAAGAGAGTCAGCTGCTGGAGTCGTGATGTCTTGAGCTTTAGGGTTTGGCTTTTCGACCCCCTCAACACAACTTCATGTCATCATTCGGCGCGTGCCAGAGCTCAATTAAGGTTGCATATGATCGGCAGAAATAGTTCTCCTTCGACTTTGTTGATGACCCGGGTTCAAGAAGTGCGGCGCAGTGCCTGTTTGGAGATGGATCCCATGACCCCGTGACCGGGTGTTGAAGTTGTGTGTGGCGAGTGAGAGGGTGAAAGGCAGACAGAAGATGGTGGGTGGGAACCGGAGATAAGAATGGCCGGATCTGGGAGGTTAAGACAATGGTCCTCGCAAATTGGGGTTGTTGAGGTTCCAGATGCTCGGTTCGACCAACGTTGGGTTCGACAGCCTGGACAATGGAATGGTGTGAGGGAGGAAGTGAGGGATGAGATGAAAGACTGCCAGCTGATGCGGGGCTTGGCAGCCGACCCCACGGCCAAGCAGCCGGCAGAGCCCAATCACATCGCCTCCCTGGCCGCAAACATCGAAGCTCAGGTCTTTGGCATGACAGGATAATGTTAAGAAAGACGGCGCAACAAGCATTGTTCTTCTCATTTTGACGACTCCAGCTGACAGACGCCCTCACGGAATCACATGCCATTCAGAACAAAGCCCCCGCGGCAACCAAAAGGCGTCGCTTTCCCCTGGAAAAAGATGGCCACCCAACAACAGCAGCGAGCCTCCCCCTCATCATCGCCAGCTCAGCTCAGCTCAGACACCGAAACAGTCGACGAAGAAATTATCATCGGCCGCAGAAAACCAGGCGTCATGATCCCAGATTTATTTACCCAGCCCCCGCCCGTCAGGGACACCCTGGTCACCGCCACCTCCATCACCCAGGACGACACGGTCGACACATGTCTCCCCTTCCTGAGCGGGGAGGAGGAAGGCCTCAAGTACAACGAGCACGGGCTGCCAGGTCTGGACCGGGAGAGGCATGTTAGGTTCTTGCATCAGAGTCTGGGAAGGCTACCCGGCCGCTTTGTGGCTGCCGACGCCAGCAGGCCGTGGTTCCTCTACTGGTGCCTGTCGGCGCTCAGCATGTTGGGGGAGGATCTGTCGTCGTTTCGGGAGCCGATCATAGAGACGGCCCGCTCGATGCAGAATGAGGAGGGCGGGTTTGGTGGAGGGCATAGGCAGGTCTCGCATCTGGCGACGACTTATGCTGTGGTGCTGGCCCTGGCGCTGGTTGGGGGTGAGGAGGCATATGAGGTGGTTGATCGGAAGGCTATGTGGAGGTGGCTTTGCAGCTTGAAACAGCCTGATGGGGGGTTCCAGGTTTGCCTCGGGGGCGAAGAAGACATCAGGTACGTGGAGAGGTGGCTAAAGGAGAGAGTGTGTGTGGTCTAACCGCGGGGGAATAGGGGGGCATACTGCGCATCGGTGATTATTACACTATTGCGTCTGCCGCTCGACTTGACGCCCGAGTCACCAGCGTACACTTCAGACGGCAGCGCAAATCTCTTTACAGGAGTGGCGAACTACGTCCGGCGATGTAAGCAGGGAAACCGAACACTCAACGACCCGTCAACCACTACTAACCACCCTCAGGTCAAACCTTCGAAGGCGGCATCTCAGGCCAGCCCAACGCCGAAGCCCACGGCGCCTACGCTTTCTGCGCGCTAGGCTGCCTCGCGCTCCTGGACCATCCCAGCCGCAGCATCCCAAGGTATGTATGCAGCATCGGCGGTGTGGATAAACCCTTTACATCACATACTGCACCTACCCACCCACGCGTGGCGAGTGGAACACCGCATGGCATGTACTAACCACCTCTCCCCACCCCACATAGCTACCTCGACGTTCCACGACTGATCGCCTGGCTGTCCTCACGGCAGTATGCGCCCGAGGGAGGCTTCTCCGGGCGGACCAACAAGCTCGTCGACGGCTGCTACAGCCACTGGGTCGGGGGCTGCTTCCCGCTGATCGAAGCCTGCCTCAACAACAGCGGCAACGCCGGCCTGGCTGCAGAAGGCCCGGCCGGCAGCAGCAGCAGCAGCAAGACAACAAAAATCCCGCCCGCAGAAGAGAGCCTGTTCAGCAGGGAAGGCCTGATCCGCTACATCCTCTGCTGCTGCCAAGACCAGACCCGACGCGGTGGGCTGCGCGATAAACCGGGAAAGTGAGTGTTCATCTTCCCCTCTGCTTCTTACCCCCCATCCCCCCCGTGCCAGATCATGCCCACTAACCCGTGACCTATCAGGATGTCCGACTCCTACCACACCTGCTACGTCCTCTCGGGCCTGAGCTCAGCCCAGCACCAGTGGGAGCTGGACGAGCCCGAGTCGGAGCCCGACGACGTCGACGACGCCATCAAACAACAACAAGCGGCTACAGCGGCAGCAAGTGCGACGGCAAGTGCGGCGGCAGACGCGGTGTGGGCGGTGCTCCCGTACCTGGACGGCGTGCAGCTGTTTGACAACAAGGACCGCGTGCGCCCGATCCATCCTGTTTATGCCATTCCGCAGCAGGATGTGAGGGCGATGAAGGGGTATTTTGAGGGGAGGGAGGGGTTTTGAAGGGGGGGGGGGGGGGGTTCGATGTTTGGGGGGGAAGGGGCGGTTGGTGGTGATGGGGATGGTGGTGATGGGGAGGGTGGTGATGGGGAGGGTGGTGATGTTTGATACATATGTCTCTTCGTGGGAGAAGGTAACCATTGGTGGAGGGGGCAATGGGCAGGCATCTCTGGGAAAGATATTCCGGACAAAATGTGTTTTCACAGGAAAGTGCAGGTGTTGAATCTGGTCGCCTTGTTTATCAGCCTTTTACTGTTGAATGACATGGGAGTTGGCTACTGAGTATTGCGCTGGCTTGTAAGCTGGGCCTCAATGGCTTGTTGACGAGTCGGGGATGGGTACAATGTCCATGACCGGCGGGAGGGGAGGTGGAACTCTGCCTGCAACTGTATTCCCGCTCGTTCCCTCGAGCTAGCGCATGTACTATACCCTCAACCCGTCGAGTCGGGCCCAGCATCGGGCAGACAAGATGGCATCTGGACTCGACTTCCCCTCTCTACTGTGTACAAGTGGAGTGCATGGAGCACAACGAGGCCACCCGCAGCGGAGATGCGACTCTCTCGTGGGTAGCAGCGATGCTGCAGGCAAAAGGACCTCGAGAAAATTCCACTCTATCAACGTGAAGCATCATGTGGAACAAAGTGCCAGGCCGCGGGTAGCAACATCCAGCGGCCTCCCGCCTGGGCCGGCCAGAATCAACGGCCACCCACACACGCTTGCGCAGCTGCCCATCTTGGATCTGGATCTACGGTCCATTGACCACGCGAGAGGGGGCCTCACCGTTGCCCTTCAGCCCGCGATCACTCAGTTTTCTTGCTGTTGTTGGGTGTGAATGGGCGACTGTGGCCTGACAGGTGCAGATAATACGGGGGATTCGTTGGGGGGTTTTGCCTCTTCCCTGACGTACGCCGTCCTATCATGTGCGTCCCGTGAGGACGAAAAGCAGGCGTGGTGGCGACTTGATACGAGTGTCAGGTTTCTGTGTCTGGTGTCGGAGACACCCCGGGTGAAGAGATTTCCGGTACCCGGAGGACTGCCGTTCGGTTCAGCTCGTCGACGGCGGGGCGGCCGACGACAGAAACCGGCCAGTCTCCATGGTAGGTTGCGATCTAGGCCAAGACGTGCCGGTTGCGAATTCTTGACGTTGGGCTTCTCTGCTTTGGGGTTCTTCCCGTTTATTTGCTTGCGGCGAGGAGGCCGATTGAGCGAAGACGACCGGGGAGGGGGCAACGGCAATCCCAACGAGCGATGAGACGTTCGCGGGAAAGTTTACGTTCATCCTTGAAGGTGTCGTTTTTCTTCTGTTCTATTTCATTAATCGGATCTCGTCTTTCCCGGACATCTGCAAGAGATGGCTGCTGGATACCGGCCAGGGTCTCCGAATCTCGAAGGGAAAGGTCGCGTTGCATGGCAGGACGCTTGCATGCGGTTTGGCAGGACAAACCCTGCCGTGTAATCTGCTCGAGTATGCTCAGGCGAGGCAAAAAGAGACCTCAGCTCAAAGGCACTTTGGCAAGAGGCGAAGTCGAGATTTGCAAAGCCTGCAGAAAGGAGAGTGGCCGGGGCAGGGGTCATAAGGTGGTCCCGACGGCACCCCGCGCGGTCGCTGTGACTGCCCCTTTCTCCTTTCCAGCCGTTCGCGTGTGTTCCTGCTGATTCCCGGCTGCGGGATCAGAAATAATCTTGGGTGGTGTTGCGATCCTACCTGCGGCTTGGTCAGCTTGTTCCCAGGGGATGGATGACGTTGCGGGGGACGGGACGCACCTCATGCTTCGCCCTCACCTTGCCGACGTTGATGATGAGGGGTCGTCGACCCTGCCCCTCACCAGCAGCTCCCCTGGTCCCTGTGCAACCGTCCAT
Source organism: Chloridium humicola (assembly GCA_027569505.1). Classification (NCBI taxonomy): domain Eukaryota; kingdom Fungi; phylum Ascomycota; class Sordariomycetes; order Chaetosphaeriales; family Chaetosphaeriaceae; genus Chloridium; species Chloridium humicola. The sequence continues at coordinate 727,613 of JAPDFF010000005.1, forward strand.
CTGCGGGGTTGAGACGACGACCCCTCCAGCTCCTGGGCCCCACGACCCGAAGCCAACCACATCTGGCGATCCCGGGGGCCGGTTGCCGGGGCAGAGAGAATGCCGGAGCCGAGGACAGTCCGGCACCCGAGCTGGCAAAGGATTGGGACTTTGAGAAAATGCGCGCGTCAGCAGTGAGATTCGCGAAAGACTTGCCACCAGACCTGTCACCGAAAACATGACGGTTCCCGTCCCACACCGTGTGCTTGATGGTGTCATTTCCATGGGAGAGGAGGCGCAAAGAAGCCGGGCAAGCAGTCGTTGTCCTGTACGAGGTCTCCGCGTGGCTCCGTGTTAGTGGCCCACCACGACGCCGAGCGCCATTCCATCGGGAGTGCTCATGTCCAACCGTCAAAAGACTGGCTGTGGGTGACGTTCTGTGTCGACGCCGAAAAACCAAAAGGTGCCCTGGGATTGGGCCATCAGTGGTTCCAGAATTTTTTCTTGAGTGCTGAGAAGGCCAGGATTTCCAGCCATTCAGGGCGCAGACACCAGGAAGTGTGTTGATGACAGGGACGAAGTTGGATCTTTTTTCTTCTTCATCACACTCTCCAGGGTTCCAAGAATTCCAAAGAGGGGCCTGGGTGTTCCTGCTGGATGTCCAAGGTCCTCCATGCCTTCCCTCGAGTTGTTGCTCTGCTTGTTTTCTGGATTCTTTCCCGGGCCCTGAAAAGTCCCAGCGCGCTTGCCTTTTCGGGCAGTTCTTCAGCAAATTTTCTCCCTTTCCTGCAAAGTCCATTTTCCTATTTTCTCTTCTCCTCACCACCAAACATCAAGCTCTCCCCATCCCTCACGACCGCACCCCAGGCAATTGGCCTCGCCGCCTGCAACTCCAACCTCCCCTCCTCCCCGCTCTCACTTGGGAATCGTGGGGCCGGCCGCCGGTCGCAGCTCGCTCGTGCTGTAGGTGTGCACTTTCGGTCGAGACGCTTCGACGATTCGCCATGTTTTGCCCCCCTCATGCCCCGGCCCATCCCTGGGTTCTTGTTTTAATCTCAAGAAGCACTGCCAACTCATCATTGCATGAGCGTTTAAGGTTGGCCTGTTTCTAGTTGCCTTGCGACCCCTCCACCACTCAGACGCGCCGCGACAGATGCAGGGCATGCAAGGGTTTGCCGGGGCCCAGCCACTGTTCATGCACCTCATCGCTTCTTCACCGACTTCGCGACGTCGTGGTGTGGGCGAGCGCCCGCCGTTCTCCTGCTCAAGCCCGCCGCCGCTCTTCCTGGCCCGCCAACAGGAAGGCCCCGAGTTCGCTATCCGGATGATCGCCCTCTTGGGCCCCCCAATGCTTTCCTTCGAGAGTCTTCGGTGCTTCGACAGATGCTGGCCGTCCCGCGGATTTTTGCCAGTCCATGTCCGAAAAGATCCAATTGCCTCATTCTGATTCGCCAGCCTGCCACACATCCCGCCAATCGCCACGGGGAAGGCTTCCAGAACTGCTCTCCGGACTCGTTGCTCTCGAACGTCGCTTGCCGACGGTGACAGACATGCGTCCGGCGAATCGCCCGTGGCCCCGGCTGGGCTCCTTCAAAGACCCTTCCCGTTGCCCGCGGAGCCATGCGACGCGACGGGGCATGGCGATGCCCATGTGCGGCGTGCTTCTGGCGGGCTGCTTTTTCCGGCCTCCCACAGCTGACCTTGAAGGGTCCTGGCAGCGCTAACATGATGGAGCATCTGCCGCGCGAGACAGGAACAAGCGGCGATGGATGCAGAACCCTTGAACTGCCCCATGCCCGGGCTATTCTAACAAGAGCACACACATGGGCGATTCGCTGCAGATGCATTAGTGGCCGCGTCTACCCCCTTATCCCTGTTCGCGTCAGGTCGGACAAGGTCGTCCCTTTCCCCAAGCTTCGCAGCAAGCGGGGTGTTGACCGAGATCCGGCAGAGCACCGCGCTTCCTCGAGTCTTTGGGTTTCTCGTCCAACTGCTTGGCTTGGGCACACTGCCAGGCTTTGATAAGGCCATTCGTTGTACATGCGCAAGACTGCAAGTTCCGAACGTTCCAACCAGAAAGCAGGCGAAGACGACGCCAAACATCGGAGGGGAACAAAGACGAAAAGAGGGGGGTTGAGGAGTTGGGAGTTGAGGTGGAGGCCGGAGGGGCCAACAAGAAGATCAACTGGCTCAACGAGGTGCAGCATCGCGCTAGGGTCCTTGTCTTTTCCCGATCCATACTGGGTTCGGACTTCTCAAACGAGATCTCCTACCCAGGGCCGGTACCAACCCCCATCGTTGGTGTGGAGTTGGCCCGGCCTCTGCGGTTGTATCAACTGGCAACGACACACGCCAACACATCAAGATGGGTCACACTTTGAGCCGCATTCCCAGTGGACATGCGTCTGACGAACTCTCCTCCAGTCCGTTCTAGCTCTCCCCCGTTTCCCTGTTGCATCTGTCTGTTCTGGGCATTTTTGCCATCCCCATGCCCCGCACTACCCTGCCGTCACCGCAATAAAGCACACATGTCTCGCCGGTGCTGGCCCACGACTCCCTTCCTGCGTCCGATCCTTGGATACGTAGCATATCAGCCTTGACATCCTCAATATTCCAGCTCACACCACCCTCCCGCCCTGAGACAAGCTTTCACCGGCAACGCCCTACTTCTATTTTTTCTCCGAGCTTCATACCACATTGCCTCTAGGTTGGGCTCGATTGCAGCACATTCACCGAGCCAAGTATCCCGGCCCCCAGTGTGTTGACTTTCTTCTCGCCAAATCTGGTTCCTTGCCTCTGGTTCCGGCAGTCCCCAATTCCCAACACAGGAAGTCGGATCAGACTTGCCAGAGAGTAATCACACAATGGCTGGCTTCTACATGCAGTATCTGGAGAGTAAGTCATCAATTGATCCTATCCAGTCACTCCGTTTGCTCGTCTGCGCCCTGCAATTCCTCATGGTGGTGGGAGCTTCAAGGAGGGCGTCCCACGTGTTTGAACGCCCCCCCCCCCCCACTCGTTCATCTGCCACGGCTTGCCTCAGATCCTGAGCCCCTCATGTTGGCGGTCACCAACTTGTCTCCTTGCCAGCTGTCGAAACGTTGGTTCCTGCGTGCCCCATGCACTTTGTAGGGCTGAAGGCGTGCCTGTTGGGCTGGCATGCAGATTCCTTTGTCTCATCGAGTCCTACACCCCCCCATTGATGTCTCTTGCAGACCGAAAATACCCCAATGGGTAGCAGCTGGAGCACAAGGCTAACCGAGATTGTCTCACAGGCCTCTGCCGGCGCCGCGGGTGGCATGACCCCGTGTACGAGTGCTACCGGGACACCAGCGGCTATACATGCCTAGTCCTCGTCAACGGCCGCAAGTATCAGACAGATCTCTCATACGAATCCGGGGGGCTGGCCCAGGAGAACGCAGCCATGCGTGCCTTTATGGTGTGCCGGAACTTTTCCATCAATGGGGGCATGCTCGCCCGCAACGGCATCGTCCAGGGCCTGCCCGCGGACGAGACGGCCCGCAGGTCCCGCAAGAGCAGCCGCCACACCTCCTCCTCGTCCTCCTCCAATAGGAGCCGATCCGGCCACCACTCTAGCAGCAGCTCGACCACCTCCCTCGAGTGAGGAGTGCGGGGGAGAGCGAGAGAGCCTCATTTCTTGGGTGTGACAGGGCGGGACTGGATTCGCTGAATCTTGAGATCAGCCCCCTTTTTATGCCCTTCCTCCCCACGACTGGATGGAACTTGCAGCCCAATCAGCGGAGAACAACAGGAGCCCGAGGAACCAGGTACACCACAAGACCACAGGAAGGATTTCTTGCAATAAAAATACGAAGAAAGGCTTCACAGCGACCAGGAGCGGCAAGCAGAGAGAGGCGGCACACGCCGCGGATTATACCCCATTGGTGGCACGGCATCTTTTCCAGGGACAACAACCGATCACTCGGAGCGATGAAGACATGAGCATTTTTCTTCTCCTCTCTTCTGCATTTTCATGACACGATGACTGAAACGACAACGACGAACGACGTTACGACAGCTCTGCACAGCACTTTAGACGCAGCTCGGCTTCTTCTTTACCAGCATAGCGACTCATCATCCTGGACTTTTACTTTCAACGCGAGGAATAGCCATCTCCGGCAGCCACCGGAAGGACTTTTGTTTCCCTTCTTCCCTTTTCTTCGAGCTCTTACAAAACAAAAAAGACTTGGGCGGCCCGGGCTTCTTTTTCTTCTCGCCGCCAAACCCCCATTCCACACACCCCCAGCTGGGTACCACAGAACCAGCTCAGGCCAACGGCGGACAGAAATCACCTCCCCCCTTCTTCCCGCTTCCAAGACACAGACAGACAAACTCGGTCGGGAATTCCTGGAGGCAACTCCGGACTTTGGGAACCCCAAGTCAAGACGAACAAAATGGATTGGAGGCCAAATCAAGCGGATTGATGGCTGGATCTAGTGGGGGATGACGAGGACCATGGGACTTGGAGAAACTTGGTGAAGAGGTTTTTTGTTTTCTCTTCTAGATCTGTTTCGGCTCGCCGCGGCATGTCGTCTCCCATTCTATGCGGAAGAGTATTGGATGAGATGGAGCGTGGCGCTGTTGGTTCTTTTTTTTTTCCTCTTTCGCGATGAAGGACACGCCAGTTTTGCGGGTTTGGCATCTTGTCCGGCGCTTTTCGATGGCGGATGTCAGAGAGGGCTTGGGAGCACAGCTGTCCATCTCTCAGGAGGAGAGTTTTGCCGGGACGGTCTCAGACAAGTACGGGAGGACACCGCCACGGGTCTTTTGGATGGGAAAGAAACTCTTGGCCGGGGTCGGAAGGGTATCTTTTTCCTTTTCTGCATCTTCCTCTCCACTCTCAACTCACGCTCGCCCTCTACGCGGAGGGCGGTTATACCTTTACGATTGATGATGAATAACGATAATGAACGATTGATGACGGAGGAAGCTGGCAGACAGACGATAGTATGAAGAGGGATTATATACTCAGGTGGATTATGACACAACCTCACACCTCATGTATCTTTTGGACTGCGACTCAACCTGTGAAGTGACTGTTTTGGTTCGAATGAGATGGAGAATGAGAATCAGCTCTTGTGGTTTACGCCTACCTACTCTGCCAAAAGAGAGGGCTAAAAGGTTGGGGGGGGGGGGGGGGGGGGGGGAAGGTATGTAAAAAGGGTAAAAGTTGGGGGTGGGGGGGGGGGTTGTTGGGTGGTTTTGTGGGGGGGGGGTGGGGGTGGTGGTGGGGGGGGGGTGGGGGGGGGGGGGGTGGGGGGGGGGGGGGGGGGTGGGGGGGGGGGGGGGTGGGGGGGGGGGGGGGGGGGGGGGGGGGGGGGGGGGGGGGGGG